>JAOWBP010000001.1:32676099-32738093 GCA_028571105.1 Tragopan temminckii
TTCCCCAGCCCCCAGCTGCCCCTCCCCTGACACAGCTCCATGCCGTTCCCTCGGGCCCTGTCGCTGTCACACAGAGCGGAGCTCAGCGCTGCCCCTCCGCTCCGCTCCCTGTGAGGAGCTGCAGCCGCCATCAGGCCTCCCTCAGCTCCTCTGCTTTGCGCTGGGCACAGCCGGGGACCTCAGCTGCTTCTCATACGTCTTGCCCTTCAGACCCTTCACCCTCATTTGGACGCTCAAATAATTTTATGTCCTTCCGATATTGTGGCACACAAACTGCTCAGAGTAAAGCAGGACAACCCCTTCCCTCACTCAGCTGGCAGTGTTGGGCCTGGTGCACCCCAGAGTACAGTTGGCTTTTTGGCTGCAGAGTACACTGCTGGATCATGTTCAACTTGATATCAACCAGAATCTCCAGATCCCTTTCTGCAGGGCTGCTCTCCAGTCTCTCATCCCCAAATCTGTACTTAGATACAGAGTTGCCTAATCCCAGTGCAGCATTTACTCTTACTAAATTTCATGAGGTTGACAACTACTCAGCCCTCTAATTTGTTATCATTTATGAAATCAAGTTTAGAAGAATACATATTTTATCCATTTTCAGAAATACAACCATTTAATCGGAAACATCTGGTTACATTCAGGAACGTTTGAAGTCTCAGAATTTGGGCACAGACTTGATCATTACAGTTTATTGTACCTATACAGAAAGTCTGAAAAATCCAAAATGCAAAATGCAACATCCTTCCAGCCCTCTACTGACATACATTTATTATCTTGCGTCTCTGCAGGCAGAGGAAGGAGAGACACCTATTAATTTATCTAAGCTATTAAGACTAATGACCTAGTTAAGTACTTGGGGATCACCCAGCAGTAAAATGATCCTTGTAATATCGACAGGCAAGTAGATCAGAAGAGCTGGCTGACACTTGTGCCGACACATCAGATTCTCATACTAAGATCTCGAGCAGCAGCCCTGAACTGTGTCTTGTGCCATTCCCTCAAAAGGCGCTCAGCAGTATTTAATGGGGAGTACAGCATACACAACACTTTCATTCAAAAGCAGAGTCTCTCTCACTGTCCTGGCAGTGCCTTATCAGTGCTCGACCTAACTCTTGTTATCAAAATTGCAAATCCAGGATAAGTTGAACAAATAAGGAAACAGAAATTCAGTTCTGGCAGTGGCACATAAACATAAAAAGTTATATAACATGGATTGTTAAGGACTTAAAAAATGCATTGCTGATGTTCAACTCAGTTATCACAATCAAGTCATCCAGTCATTGAAGCAAAAGGAACTTCCAGCACAGGATCTCACAGAAAAACAGCTGGAAGGTGAGATAAAAAGTTACACCTAGTAAAATGCACTGAATAAAAATGTGTTTCCAGGGCAGTTGCTCCACTCCTACAAAGGCTGTCTTCTTTTTAATGTCAGCTCTTTACCACCATGTTTGTGCCCCACAAGTAGGTATGGTACTTGAATAAGCAGTGTGTTCAAATGCTTCTTCTCTGAGTCACTGTTTGTAACATGTTGCGAACATGTGTGATATTCTGGATTTTCCAATTAACAGATGTTTTATATCCAGTATTATTACATGGGAAAAAACAAACCACCTTACTGAAGACTTGAGTATTTTCAAAAGTGGTAAGGACCCAAAGAGACAAAATGATGCCTGAACAGGTTTAAAAATATATCTCACCCTCTGAGCTTCCTTACAAATCTAGCATCCTGAAAGTGTACCATTGTGTGATATCAGGAAAGCAATACAACAAAATGGTATGTTACCATACATTACAATTCAATCTCAAATCCTATTTGAAATGCATACATACACACATATATATATAACAGTGGAGACAGAACTGCAGCCATAAGCAAACACATCTCCATTCTGCCTCTGATCCAGAATGCAACACTGTGGTAAAACTGATTTTGTGTACTTCAGGTATCAGTCACTGAATGTAGTATTAGCCCACAGATTTACCAGTGTGCACTAAAGGAATTCCTCTGGGCTGGTCTAATATTGAGTGGCTCCATTTTCCTAACACAGAATGTTAGTTAGACAACAGAATGCTGTCTTTGGTAGACAGAACTGCTTTGATTCTAGGAAACAAGTTTAAATTTGCAATGCAGGTCAGGTTAAATGTATTATATTCACAGTGACAAGATATATCTATCCAAAACTCACATACTTAATACATCTATAACAGAGACTAGCAGCTTGGTTATGGCTTACCTTCCTCAATCAATGAAACAAAGTGATTATACCAAGCCTCTCAATTACAAACACTCTAAATCTGTTCTCTCTCAAAAAGGTCTGACTCAGGGACTGAAATGACCACTTATCATCCAGTCTGAGCTTCTAGCCACAAGCTAGGCAAGCAATCTTATACTGTCTGGCCAATTTTTACCAGTGACGTTTTTCTGCTCAAACTACAAAATTTCTACACATTCATATCTCATTTCTTCCTCACCTTATACCAAGGCACCAGTATACTAGCACACACACCAACAGACACTCCCATACCCATACAGTTTCTGTGAAACAGCTAGTCAGCAAATACAACCAGATTTATAAAGCCTAAATGAATTAATCTCAGCAAATCTTTGCAAAGCCTTTCCTTAACAGGGACAGAAAATTTATCAGACCCTAAGGCAGTGGTGGGTTAAGAATGACCCTTGGGATGCTACTTCAGCATCCTGCAGCATCTTTCTACACAGCAGCAGGATACAAAGCAAACAAATGTGTGGAATTTGAGCATCACTGAAGTTATGTCAGTGCTGTAGTTCGCAATTTGTGTGGGGAGTTTTAAAAGATAAAATACTGGGCAGCCTCCTTCTAGCAGCAACACTTTGGTGACTGCAGGCAGCTATGAATGTTTTTTGTCTGGAAAGAACAGAAAATTACATTCAGGCTAGCCAAATTCAAATTTACCAAGAACTCGGTTATAATAGGAATTAAATGTGCATTCAGCAAGACGCAGGTAAATAATTAACATCTATCTTGGGGCTGTATTTCAGGAAAAGACTCCACCATGGTTCAGATTCTTTCTAAAAAATGCCAAACAGCAAGGGATTAACTACAGGTAGAATTACCTGACAAGCTATTTGTTACTGTTTCACACAACACTGACACTGTGAAAGACTACAGTACACTTGGCACTTGGCAAAGCAGCTAGGAATTTTTAAGTGTAAAATTATATTCAATGATGCTTTGTTGGCCCTGAAGGAAGAAGACTTTCAACAATTTCCAAAATCAGTTGAGTAATCCATTCTCTTATCCTAGAGGAAATCATAAGTGATTGTGAAGAAAGGCAAGAAAACACTATTACATGTGTTACATAATGTAAGATTCTTTGATAATGCCACAATTTCAATTCATAACAACGTAAATAAGACGTATACATCTGGCCCTACACATAAGAGCATATACACCTCACTTTGAGCAAGTACATTCATTCTTTTGCTGCGCTTTATATCTCTTGCTGTGTTTTGTTTTAAACTGCATACTTTGACATTATGGACAGATCTTGCAGAGCACCTGAAGCAATGAAACCCCATTCATGAGAAGATGCTTTTACACAATTATAGTGTATTATAGTCAGAGGCTTCAGAGAAAATGACAGTGGTGACCAATATGGGAAGGAAAATATTCCCAGTGAAAGACGAAACCTTGGATATTTACTTTAGTATTTTCTTCTTATAGTATTAAATAATATTAAGCAATACGTTGAAAAGAATCTGTCATGTTTTTTACAAACAGTTGTAATGATAGAAACAAAAAGTCACGCACTGTTCTCACTTATTGTTAACCTTCCGTTTCTTCTTAATTGATTCCATCTGCTCTCATTTTGAATGCATCAAGACTTTAAAAACACATCCATTTTTGTTTACGTGAGTAAGGACCACATACCAGACATAACTGGTACAGATTCAAACTCCCATCTTCTCTGGTGAATGTGACCAAACAGATTCTGTTCCTCAGTGACACTCAATAACTGGGATATCACACTCAACTTTTGTTTGTTTTCCTTAAGCAACACAAACAAATTTAAAAGGAATTAGCTTGACCATCATCTCAGAAAAGCCACAGGATAAGTTTTTTTGTTTGACACATAAGCAAACCTTCACCTTGAAAAGTTCTGAAAACTTGAGTTTTTATGAGTTGTAAGACAAATTCAGCCTTGGCACACAGCAAAATAATTTCATTAACCCTGTTGCCCAAGTACATGGCTGGAAATTCATTAGAAAAAAAAAAAAAAAAAGTTGAAAAAAAAGAGATCCAAATAGTTAGGATTTTTTTTCTCATTCCTAAAAAATTTTCATAAATAATTGTTTCTTGTTTGCTTTAGAGGATGTGATAAAATTATCTTTATTCTTTTAGTTCTTTTGTTTTTCTTTTTCCCTGAGAAAAACAGTTTTCAAGATGAGATAATAGCAGTACAGA
Organism: Tragopan temminckii; assembly: GCA_028571105.1. NCBI lineage: Eukaryota > Metazoa > Chordata > Aves > Galliformes > Phasianidae > Tragopan > Tragopan temminckii. The sequence continues at coordinate 32,680,545 of JAOWBP010000001.1, forward strand.
CATTCTAGAGCTACTAAAACTATCCCTTTTTGAAATTAATTGAATTAATAATGGTTCAATGCATTTAGGCCAGAAAAGAGCAGTTAAAAGCGATGTATGTAATCAGTATGCAATCAGTATGTAATACAAAGCATGCAGAACATTCATTTAGTAGTTAAAGGTCTCAGTAGGTTTCTGATTCCCCCCAGTCACATTTTGAAGGCAGTTTGCACCCAATTTTGTTCCTGTGCATCACCTGTATTACATTTCAGACAACGCTGGTACAGATTCTAGCTCCCAGCTTCCCTAGTCACTAGGATCACCAGCAAAGTTCTGCTACTGCGTCTTACTAATGTTCACAGACACTAGATTAACCATCTACAACTTTGTTTTTCATGAAGTTTTTAAATCCAGAATGAGTGGCAGATGCCCATGGATAATGTGTTGGAGGTATTCATGATTTCTGTTTTGAACTGAGCATCTCATGGCTACACATCTAGCTCACTGGCCCAATTTTCCTTTCCAACACAGACCTAGAGATGGAACTGGTGCACATTTCAATGTCACCCTGTGATAGAGCCAGCACCTGGCATCAGTCATTCTAAAGTCTATCAGCAACTATTAGACATTCTAAGGCTTATTGGCTATTGTAAGGTTTGTCAGTTCCCAAATAAACCCGAAACAGAGCTGGAAATTGGTCCATACACTCAGGCATGTTACTTATATTCATTAAAAAGAGACTCATATTTACTACTCAGTACTGAACATATGCTTTGTTCATCCTCTCCCACCCCTAAAACAGGCTATGTCTACATTATCTAAATACTGCACAATGAACAGGTCACTATCAGTGAGGAGGCCAATATGCAGACTGGTAGTCACAGTTGCCTTACTTGTTTCATAATTAAGTTTTGAATAAAATCTCTCATAACCTGTCAGTATTTTGCAAGTAAGAGTCTATCTTCTGTCTAGATCCAACATGTTCTGGGCTGGATCTTTAACAACTCCTCCATCATCTCCCATCAGTGTGCAGTGTGTATTTTCTAATTTAAGTATTCAATAGCAACTTTTAAGGTTTGGTTAGTATGAGTTGCATTCCAGGATTTAAAAAGCTTGTCCTTCACACACTTGACTAGAGAAAAAGAAAACTAATGAATATTTAAAAAGCCCTTGGAGATACAACATTTAATATTCTCTAGTGCAGGTAGAGAGCTGCCTTAAAAAAAAAAAAGTTGCATTAAACATCTTCACATTAAATATGTTATGAAACTTGATATCTGCATGTTGCTAAAATTTAAAATAATAATAGCAATAATAATAATAATGATAATAATAATAATAAATAAAAAGAGTCCCTATCACAATTAAACTAAAAATACAACCATAGGAAGACAAGCACGGACAAGAGTTTGCATTTTATTTCTTCAAGAAACCAGTTTTGAACACTTGCCCTCTACTGAAACCAAAATCATGCTTTCTCTACAAAAAATAAAGAGTTCAGTAAACAAATCTTAACTCTTTCTGAGCATAAAAAGCATAGGGGATTTTCCACAGACAGTTCTTCACCTTCCTACCAGCACTTTCATGCCAAACAAAACTCTGAAATCAGAGCAACCTTTCTGTTAGGTAAGAAAATAGCTAAAAGAGAATCAAGTTTTGTTTCTTAATATCATATTCATTTTGAAAAAAATGAAAATAGTAATAAGAAAAATTTCATACTTGGGCAATACAATCATTATTTCCAGTGATGCGAACTGATTAAGCCTCTACACTTTATATTTCAGAAAATAATACAGATTTTTTGAAAAAATAATTCCTTAGATTTATTCTTCCTTCTGATCCTCGGGCCATAGAACTAATCTATGCATTAAACACATCCAATTTCACTAACTGCAACAATTTAATCAGATATATTAACTACAAGACTTCATTTTACAATTTTTCTTCATCTGTACTTTTAAGACTAATTGATCAGTGCTACGTCTTGATTAAAAATAACCCGCGAATAAGGCAGTTATAACTAATTACATCAAAATTTATCATTCCCATCTTAAAAATTTATAATCTGGCATTTACTGTTTTTTTTCCTCTCAAGAGCCCAAGAGAGAAAATAATTGTTCCTGTACATTTTCCATGTATTCATCACATAACATTCTCCATCAGCCGCTTTTTCAGAAACTCAAATCTCCAGCTCCTTTTTGAATCCTTCTAGGGCTATAGGAGTGGGTCCCAGTCAAACATGGAACAAGTTCAATGTCACAGATGCCAATCAGTCACAACTAATGTGCAGCACTGACTTTTTAATCAAGTTTTATAGAAGTTTAGTCATATAAAACCAGTCTTGGAAAAAAAAAACCATAAAGATTCCAGTAAATTTCGGTAATTTGGATGTTCAAAGAAACTGTGACTCAGCTGTGGATATTATACAAGCAGAAAAAGAAACCGTATTCATAAGGTACATGATATGCTTCACTCCAATGAGCAGTAATTAAGATTGGAATGAAATCACAGTATTAGATATAACTTCCAGCTTTAAAGAGAGTTGTCTCTAGATTTAGATTGGACAGATTGTTCTTATTTCTGTTCTTAACACAATTGATTTTTTTCCTCTGTTTAAATTCATCTAGGCGTCAGGAGACTGCTAAAATCATAATGTGATTTCAGAATGACCTCTCATGATGACCTTACATCCTTGTATGGTTTAATGCTCTAAGGAGCAAAATTTAAGCACTGAGGCGCAGTGTACACAAACATCATCACAGGTAGAGGCTACTCCAAAACCTAAGCAAAGAGATCATCACTGTCTACACCTCTTTGGTGCTATTCCTCTGTAGTTACAAGATCCCCTTGGAAAATTACTATTTCTCTCAAATGAATAAATAGATAGATAGATAGAAAGATAGATAAGGAAAAGTCACAAACACTTTTATGCTGTGATGTATTTTCAGTCCATAACATCTGGGTCTACCAAGTAAGAAACCACATAGCTACTATCAAGTAGCTACTTACCAAGCCACTGGTATTTAAAATATAAAATCAAGGCAAATAAACTATCATTTTGCATCTTCACTTATAATCTCTCATATTGTCATTCTCCACAAATTAAAGAATGTATACGGACAAAGCATTTTAAATAAATCTTCAAGGGAAAAACAAAAACTTGACACATAAAGCATTAGGCACTGAGAGGAGGCTAATTTAATGTCTGTACAAATCTACAATTTATCCTTTTTGGGGCAATGGGCTACAGTATCAGCATTAAAATGTTTTTATATATAAGCAAAAAGATTTAATAGCACAAACCTCCTCACTGAGGAAACTCCTCACCAAGAATAATTTCTCAACCAACATCACACCATGGTTGGTAGAGTTCTTGCCAACATTTCAGGTTTCATTCTGTGAATGCTATCTCCTGCTTTCAAATCCCTAGCATAGTTCTTCCTAATTTGTACTCCCTTCTTACTTGGCATTCAATTTAACAGTTAACATTCTGCTCCTACAATTCTATACAGAGTCACATTTCAATGAGAAAATCTATATATCAATGTACTTCTAACTGTTATACTGTGTAAGAACAGTCTATAAGACAGACAGTAATATGTTACAAGTAGATTTATAGTATGGGAGTACTTACAGTTAAGACTGGCTACCATCTGTAGGTAGTAGTGGGAACACAAACGTACCTTTGCTTGCTCGTTCCTTCCCCATTTATTGAAGTCTTACAAAGAAGCTGTCTTTCATTACCAGCTGGAGCACAAATAAAAAGGTTATGAATGCCTCTCATCCTATTCAGAAACCCAGTTCCACAATTAAGTCTTTCTCAGCTGTCAGGTAAATCAGCAGTTTGATACTCCAGATACATATCTGACTCAACAAATCTTACACACATCTACATTTTAAAGCCAATCATAAAGAAAACCAGAGTTACAAATTAGGCTGCATTTTAATTGCATTTAAGTGACATATATCTTCCAAAGGATTCAAAACTGATCTACAAACCTAACGCAATACATACACATGCTCCATCACTCAGCACAGAACACTTCACCTCTGCTGAGCAACCAGAGAGGAGACATGACAGCACATTTCAGTGGTGGGGCCACACAGCACGTGGTGGGAGGTCCTGGGACAGGGCTGACCTGCTGCCCACAGCATTTGGTTGCACTACAGATCTAGTCAGCTTACTTTCCACTGAATCACCAGTTTCCTAAATGACCAGAGCAGTTTTACTCTAGGCAAACCAAAAATTATCTGATTTTGTTGTTCCATTGAGCAGCTAAGTCAAACATTTCACACTGACGCACAGTCTACCTCCCACCTGCTGATTTTTGCTCCTGCAGCCTCAGTAGAACTCATCAAAAAGCAATTACGCTCCCTCCAGAAGCTTTCCTTACCCATCCACTTGAATTTATCAAGCTTGTTTTACTTCGTGTTTTTCTGAGCTGTCACTATCCCAGCACTATACTAGATCTTACAGCTAGCTGTGCTTATTTTTTTAACTAGACTTTGCACTTGTATTCTAGGAATCATCTTTTAAAAAAGGAACCAGTAAGGCTCACTATGACCTTGCTTTATTGAAAATGTCTGTGTGGTTACATGAACTGGTAAGACACTCATTCATTAAACATCGCTATATATCTGTACACTATAAAACTATCTCCAGCAGCTGCAAAAAAGCAATGGTTGTTGTTCCTGGAGTCAAGACAAAAGTGAGAAAACAAATTCTCAATCCATATTCTGGGTCTAGTATCAGATATTCAGTGGCTTCTTCTTACTACAGCATCTTCCAAAAGAAAGCTGAAATTCACTGAATGGATGAAGAAGGCAGATTATAAAGGACCCATTTCAGCCAATCCCAGATTTACATGCAGAGTAGAATTAGCTTTTCTGCATGCTTGTTTTCCTCTCCCCAGACTACCCAATGCCTGCAGCATAACAGCAGAGATTAGGCTCCGGGACTTGGCAACCTGAAATACTGCATGGGCAGTATCTTCTTTTCCCGCTGTGATTTCTTATGAAAAAGTTTTATTTGGTCAAATGGGCCAAAAGTAGAAAAAACCTTCAGTGTTGTACTATTTAACAGACATTCACATCCATGCAGATAAATGGAGAAGAGAAAGAAATTCTTAAGAAAAAAATGATGAAAATTCTATTACACTGGAGTTTCCCTAGTACGTAAACCTCATGTCCATTAAAATTACAGAAACATTTTGAACACTACCATCTCTCTCTCTCATTTAAGCACTCAGACTCACTTATGTTTATTTTCTCTCTGATTCAAAACAACTCTGTCAGTCTAATTTAAAATTACACTCGAGAAAATTTTGAAAACTTTAACATTTTGAGGCTTGATATCCAGTAAGATTTTTACAAGAAACTAACTTAGCTTTCACCACAGAAGCCATATAGCCATATCATACAACTTTTTTGACAACCCCAGTCCAATTGAAACATACTGTAATTATTTAAAATTTTTCCAGTCCTGTGTCTTTCCTGTACGACACAGTAAAACTTCAAGCACTAGAACACAAATTACCATGTATTTTTTTTTAAATTAATGGGATTGAACCATTGCCAAGATGTTCAAAGTGTACACAGAGCCTTCAAACAGCTGATTGCAAGGTCTCATCTGACTTGAAGCTCTTCCTTATACAAATTAAGCAGCATCAATATAATTCTTCATACTGCCACTAAAGAAAATGCAATACAGTTGATATTAACTGGTATCCATGTTGGCGGTTAGAAGGCAATAAAAGAATGAATGGATATGGAGGTCAAAATCTAGCCAAAGACAAGTCCAGAATCAGAAAACTGAGATATTCTGAAGTCCCACATCAAAACATCAAGGGACCAAACAGTCTTCTGAAGCAGATTAATGCTATCTATATTTAATTAAATGCATACAGAAAGGTTTCATTAAAAGAACATTATGAAATTGCAAAGTCGAACACTTGAAAGTAAGAAAATGTCAAAAGCAAGGTTGGCCGAGCAACCTTCATTCTGCTCCCTTGGGCGCTAGGGTTTGGATACCATTCTTATTTAATGATTGCAAATTAATTATGCAAAAGCATAAGCATGCTATCTAGACTATGGCATAGCCTAAATCTTAATTTGTTTGGTATAGCAGTCTTAATGATGAGCTTCCAGGGCAGCAGATTTTGCGGTATAACCTTAGTTTGATAAAAGCAAATGATGAGCCCAGAAACTTCCTTGTACAGCCTCTTAGGGAAACTGCCACCATCACAATTCAGTAGACAAATCCACTCTGCCATTTGCACTAGTAGGGCAGCCAACAACTGGAGTAGTCTGAACTGACTCTATGCCAATACTCAGGAATCCCCTGTTTCTAATACGAAAAGCCTCTAGAAAGCACAGGTTTTCTTTTCTTCTTCTTTTTTTTTCCCCTCCACATTTGTCTACGCCTCACTCCTTTTTCTGCCTTCTCCTTCACTTCTTGTCGCATCTTTACAGTTGGATCCCAGATTTTTTTCTCTCTTTTTCTGAGCAGTGGGTTCTTACCATTTTTGCACATCCATTTCCCAGATCTCCAACCTCTACTTATTTCCACACACAGCCCTCACTCAAGAGCTGATGTCTTCCTTTCTTCCTAGGTCTTCCTCCAGCCACAGCCCTTACTTCACTTGCTGCCCTGGCTCCTTGTTCCAGGTTGGTTGGTTGTGGCAGTGTACTCTCCCTGTGTCAGTTCTTTTCTATTTTAACTTGCAAGGTTGACATGCCTGCAAATTCGTTTGCTGAACAACTGGTCTAATGAAAGATACCACTTTTTCCTGCAAACTTGGCCTCGCTGTGAGACTGATGGCTTCCTCCTCTACCTCAGCTAGATGCCAGGAAAGTGGAAGGGAGCACTGGAGAAATGCTGATCTAATTAAACAGATCAAATAAAATTAAAACAGTTCTTCAGATGAGGATTTATGCCTTTCTATAGTGAAGTCACTGGATAGTCTATAAAATGCAAACAGTATGTCAGCTTTAACCTTTTGCTCGGCCAGATGAGGCAGTGCCCTTGGAATTCCTCTCCAATCTCATAAAAACTTCAAAAAAGTCATTCAAGGTTTTCAACAAAATCTTTGATATGCCTAAATTAATGAACTGTGCACCCTAACACTAGCACAGTAAAACAAGTGATGCATTTGGAGAACAGTTTGAGGTCAGAAGGGTGTTTTTATGAGGGGGGGAAGGGCAAGGCTGTGAAAGCTCCTGTGCATGATGTATGTGAATATGTTCCAGGCTCACAACACAATCCCATAGACCCAAGCTAAATTTAGAGACAGTGAATTATTCATTGCAACAGTAGTCAGCCTGGCTTGTGCAGACTCTCAGGAACTCAGCCCATCATCCCAGACAACAGTAGTTCATATATACACACTTTTTTTCAGATTTAATTTTTCACAATCTTGTGTAAAAAAAAAAAAAAAAAAAAAAAAAAAAGCATTGGTCAACAAGCCAGTCAGAATCTTGTAAAGAGTTACATATTTTTAAAATAGATTGGTTAAAAATACATGTAGCTTACTTGCATTTTTCAATCATACAATTCCATTTACCTCCACCTCCAAGAATGCAGCTCTGACCATTCAACTGAAATAAGAAAGGGAACAAGAAAAAGAAAAGCCACCAGTACGACTATTAGGACACTCAGACAACTGTGACGTTCAAAGTCCTGTTCAAAGCAGACACTTGAACTGAGATGAACAATGGTTCAAGTCCCTCTCTCGACCCTGGCAGAAGCATGCTGAAGTGAATGAAAAGGATTACACAAGTCTCCGAGAGGGATTTTATGACTTCAGAACTGTGATAATGGAGAATTGGATTGAATGACCAAGAGGCTCCTCCAGTCCTCTGTCCACATGAATATTTCCAAATCCAATTTACACATTTATTTAATACATAGATTATGTTCTAAGCCATTGCCCTTGCAAGCATTAGCACTGAAGCTGTACACAGCACCATTTCAAAGGAATTCCTGTTATTAAAATGCATCTGCATTGCCAACTTTATTTAGCTTAAACATCATCTTAGAGCTCTGTCACCAGTTTGCCCTAGAGGCTGACACTAATCCTTATACTCAGGGCTGGACTAATTAACGCAGTGACAAATACCCCTGATGTTGTGCACAGGCCATCATGTTACTGAAGATTTCTTTACATGGGAGCTTGTTAGCGATGAGAGGGAGCTGCTAGGAGCAGAGGGGACCGTACGCATCTTGCTCCATGACCCCAGGAGAACCAAGGAATTAATCCCCGTGTCCATCAGTACAGCACAGCACATATTTCTTCAGAACCAGAAGGCTTCCCAAATTCCTGAAAGGCACTGACTGCTTCTACTTTGCACAATGACTCCACCTCCTTAAAACGTGTAACAGTTATTCAAAAAATACTTATCTTTATTCTTTCTCATGTGATTCTAAACCCTACTTATTTATTTCCTTTACTTGCATTAATAGTTTACCTATGGAAAATAAATAGTAGAATATACAGTGGATCTTTTGAATCAAATTTTCCACACAAAGGGGGTGTGGGTAGAAATACAAATGTAGAATAAACATTTGGATGCCTCAGATGGCTAAAACTCATTTGCAGTAAAGCACCCAGCAGTGTGAATACTTGTATTATCATTTATATGTCAGAGTCAAAAGGCCATTGAGTTAGCTGGGGCAGATATTCCTCCATGTAAGTAGGATTTCAGGAAGGAAAATAGCTCTGCACTGCTTGCAGTACATACCTGCGTCTTTAAAATACTCCTCATAGCAACGAATGCATTTCTTTTAGCATGTAGTGTAAGCTTTGCACTGAGAGACCAAAATTCTCCAGAGAGACTTTCTGTAGCAAAGACCAGAGCCAGGCAGTCACTCAGTTAACTGATTCCTTTACCAGACTTGGGGTCTTGCTGCTGATGATACACAGGATGGGCTCTGTGGCAGAGCAAAGTGCCATCACAGTCATTCCTAAGCAGGCTGTGCTCGTTAGGGACTGGATGCAAATGCAACCTGCAAAAGGAGTGGCACACAACACTGCTCAGAGGCACACTCTGCAGTGTGAGGTCTACATGGGACATTTACTGCTGGCACATTCCTTTCAAGATTGGTTACGGCTGCCTGTATACTCTTAAATAAGGAGCAGGTTACTTGTACATGGATTTACAAATGTTGTCACTGCTGAAATATGCATGTGACACCAGCAGAGGCTGGTCACTGGTGGTGGTTACAGAGGAATAAACTGTGCTTTGGGGAATGCTGTGCTTTTATTTAAGACTTTGCTGTTCTGATTTGAAGGGTAATAAATTCTCTTTGTTTACATATCACTGACAGCCCTGCAACATCTTGATACATGCCACGAAAAACAATTTTACTTAACAGCATACAAGCAGAGAAGTCTAGAGGTAGGATCAGCCTTGTTTCTTCTGCTCTCTCTCATCAGTTCTCTCTTCACTCTTTTACCATCCTGCAGTTCAAGATGCAGAAAAGGAAGATAAACCACCTTATCACAAATTTTTCAGACAGTTTGCTTCTTCAGGATTTGAATAAGAGCCTATTTCCCTGATGTCTAATGAAATTTGCCCTGGTAACTCTTCAGGAAACAGAAAACAAAACCAAAACATTAGCAGGATGCTAGTGGCAACTGCATTCTTTACCTAGCCTAAATTCTAACAAAAATACTATTGCTCGCAAAGGATTCTTACATACTATCTGTACATTAATATGTTCAGTATCATACTAAGAACATTAAAAAATCACCCTTTATGTAAACAGTTTTTTGGGAATTTCTTTTCCCTTTTCCCCCAGTTTTTTTGTTTGTTTGTGACTGAAGCCACTAGAAGAGGTGATGCTCAGTAAAGCAGTCTGATAAAAATTTATCACTTGCAGTGTGCAGGATGAACTTGCCAAGCAGAGACACATTAAGTGTCCTCTACACTGTATGTGACAACCCTGCAAGAGTGCGAGAAAAAAAGCTAACTTAAATGCAACAAGAAGTATTTCCTTTTAGGAATAAAAGACCATTCCTTTCTTTACTGAAGGATACTCTACACCATAAATGTTGCACCAGCTGACCTCAATACATGAACAAGATTTACTATGTGTGTTTTGTTCACCATATGTATTACGTTAATAATGCATGTTATGTCATATTCAGTTTTGCATTTCCTCATTCAAATACAGGCTGCTTATAATCCATTCTATTTGACCTCCAGATTTGTTGCAAGCAATTTTGCTGCATGTCTCAATGCAGTTATGAGTTTGGTACCCAGGGAGTGACTGGTGTCAGAGATGTGCTGCAGCACTTCCAGAAGAAGCCAGTCAGGAACAGCAGCACGTCCACTCAACAAGTGAAAGAACCTTGCCACTGAAGGGATTTTGAGCTTTGCAGAAAATTGTGATGGTCTTATTTCACAGCAGGAGTTGTGACTACTGACTGCAAATCCATTCTCTCTATTCTCCAGAGGAAAACAATGAAAGGAGATGTTACATGCAAAATTGAAACTGATAATAGAGAAACCCATCTCTTCAGAACATCTTTCATAAACCCTGTTCAAGTCCTGTAAAATGGTCTGAGACACCAACTGGACTGTGTGGGCTGGGATTTTGGGTCCCCAGTGCCAGTTCCATCTCACCACAGCAAGGGCATGCCGCTCCCAGGCACAGGGCTGCTTCAGATGCCTCAGTGCCATAAAGACACTATCTGTAGCTTTGTCATATACAAAAGAGATGAAAATAATCAAAGTTTTGACAGAACTAACCTTTCTCCCATATATCTCAGGGAGACTAAAACTTAAAGTCCTCCCATTTACCTGTCATACCTAAATATAGTGAAAAATTTCTATATAGAGAATGGCATTCAGTCATAAAGTAGAACTTTTGGCCTCTATTCTGCTTTATTTTCTGTAGGCCCAAATATGCTTGCTGGCATCCGTTTCATTCACATGAAGTTGAACCCTGGACGCCAGAGCTTGCAGCAGTACCCAAAAGCAGCAACAGGTAACAGCAGTCAGCAGCTCCCTTACATGAACACTGCATGAAAGGATCCAGAAGGACTGCACAGTGCATGACATACAGTCTTTTCTTTTATTGCCAAATTCCTGCGTGGAGACAAAGCTCCTACCTCAGGCTACATGTCACACGCTCTCCAAACCTGCACACTTGCGTACGAATAACATGTTTCTAGCAATACTTTTCTTTTACACTGAATGCGGCCATTGATTTATCACCCTTTTTATCAAGACAGTCTTAATACACAAATGTAGCACTTCTGCTTTTTAAAGCTTACTATGCCAGTGGATTACCCAAGAATTTTGTCAAGCTTCTTCACCCCAATGATGTCAATACATTTTTAGGTGGGAGGACATAGAGAGGTGCCACACAACCTCTGGAAATGTTCCCGTTTGAAAAATCATAGTGTCTGGTCAACTCTCTTAGTCTTAACACATCATTTGCATGCTGCTGCTTTGATTTCTAAAATAATGAAATCCAAGACAAGAAAAGCTCCAGTTATTCAAAGAAAAAATGCTCACAAAAGTTCCATTAGGAATTCCAGTTTATCCAGGTCAGAATTTAATTTCTGTTCTTTCCTTCTTCCCTGCACAAAACAGCCAGAAGCCAGGGGCTAGGATACTCAAGTGGGAGTTGATGTCCCAAATAACAGCCTTGGATTGATGTGGAGTCCACCTTTCCTTGCCTTCTAAAGGCCATGCAGAATTACAGCAAACTTCAAAATCCTAAAGTTTCATGAAACAAAGTTCTTGCTTTCCTATCATCCCTAATGATTTTATCCCAGTTTTGAGTAGGCAAGATCTTCCAGCTGCAACGCCCTAAACATACTCTGTCTCTTGCTTTTCCTTTCCATCTCTTTTTCTGCATCAAACACCATCTGAGTTAAGACAGGCAGACAATGCATCAGCCTTTTCAAGCTCTAGTGGAAACACACTTGAAAGAAAAGTACTAAACCCATCCAAAACCACACACAAAATATAATGGCATGCAATTAATTAACCTGTCAAGAGAGAAGCAGACATTATTGTTCTGATGAGCTTTTTAGATTGTGGGTTGCTTCCTCTTGCCAGGTGCAGCTGCAGCGATAGCGGGGGGGGGGGAGCTTACAAAAACACTACGCTGCCAACCCAGAACAAAACCTGGCCCTCAGACAGACGAGCTGGCTGTGCACTCACTGAACACAACAGCTTCTCCCCAGAAGAAGTCAGACACAGGATGAGACAAAGCAAAGATTAATTCCCATTTTGTACAGCTGGCACCAATACTATCAGAAAGAAGAAAAAGAAAAAAGAAAAAAGAAAAAAGAAAAAAGAAAAAAGAAAAAAGAAAAAAGAAAAAAGAAAATAATATAATGAATGGCTGGAGCTCAATCAGAGCCACATATATGGAGCTTTAAGGATTCAGTCCTGGGAAATCATAAGCCTCTCCTGCAATGAAAGCTTGATGCAGTGGGACATGAGCATAACATGGGAACAGTGTGATGAGGGCTGTTTGCCCAGGATCCCTGTTGGAAACATACGAATGTGAGAATCTGACAAAGCTCTGCAGCTTTATGGAAAAGAAAAACAGTGGAAATCTCAGTTTGTACACACTGTATCATCTGACTCTCTTGAGATTTTACCTGTTTCTGTATAGGATTTATACTAAGTGCTTTCTGAGTCCACGTTTTGCTGTCATAGCTTTCTGGAATTTTTTTCTCACTTTGTTAATGACTCATCTACAGTTTCTTTGAAAATACAATGTCTTAGCGCAGTTCTGACAATTAACCACCCTGCCGGTTACAGTTGTATTTTCCTGGCCTAGTCTTTAAAAATTACCTAGGAGTCAGAAAATTCTCTCTGTTATATGGGGTTAAGTTGGTACGAAGACTGAGGGCTTGTTAAACAGCTGCCATTATGTAAGTATGCTTACCCTGGGGCCTTTCTTGTTCATAAGTTCATGGTAGGTTATTCATAAGGTAAATGAGTAGAAAATAGATAATCCTCTAGGGTACAGATAAATGCAGTACCGGGATGGAAGGTTCTCCAAAATAAACAATATTTTATTTATGCATTATTATTCTTTTTAGATTTCAAACACAAAAGTTCAGTTGAATCTCAACAGGCAACCAGGGCTACAGATACACTTTACAATTTGGGAATACAGCCTAAGAGCCATCTTCTGAAAATATGGGTAGCAAGAAGTTAATTATTGCTTCTCCAAAACACTACTTATATCCTGTGGCTTTTGGAAATACTTCTGTAAAAAAGTGGGTTATGTATATTCCCAGTTGAAGCATCTGTCAGGTCAGATGAGATGGAGTTTTGCTCACTGGGTACAGGCCAATGTTTAAAAGATAAAGAAGTTTTATTCCCCATGTTGCTTGATGGGATTTCATTAAACATTATGACCATTAGAAAGTTATCAACTGATATAATGCTTTCAATAGGAAGCGATGAGCTATTCAGTTTCACAGCTTCATATTCATTATCAGTTTGTTTCAGATATATATAAGAAGTTATGCTGGATATGAGCAAAAAAAAAAAAAAAAAAACCCAACACAAAAGATTGTTATTAAATTGCTTTTTATCTAGTGATAGCTAATGATCCACATACTCAGATGTCAAAAAATGAGTATAATAAAGAACAAAGATGGTCTGGGAAGGTTTGTATACATCTGTTGATAGACCTATGCTCACCCCAGAAGGACAGACTACTGTTAAATTAAAATATTACTCATTGTCACAAATCCATGACTGCATCAGCTAACCAGAACAGCAAAATAAAAAGTCGCTACCTATACTACACGAGCAAAAGCATTTCCCATATTTTATTTTACTTACCTGTCAATAGTAATATATGAAAGCATTACTACATTTGTTTTCGCGTGACTGAGATACCCATATTGCAAGAGGCTGAAAGGCCCTAACTGGTTTAATGCGTGAGGCTCTTGCACTTCCCAAAGAAAGGTCATAGGATAGGCAAAACTTCCCCTACAAAAGCAAAATAAGCCAAAAATTTTGTGAAAATAGAGCTTGCTATTAAAAGTGTTTTGGATGTTTTTTTGTATGCAGAAATTGTAATGAATGACACCGACTCATGCGAGATATGTTCATATAAAATTTACATATGTAAGTGGATACACATGGAGAACAAAAGCAGCCCAACTAAACATTTGGGCCATGAAAGATAACAGAAAGCATAAGGAAAGCAACATTCAAGAACAAAGGGAGAACACAAATCAGTTTGGATATATGTATACTGAAGATACTGGAGAGGCAGTAGGCTATTGGGTAGGACATCTTTTCCTCACTTCCTTCAGATCTAGATTGACAGCAGTGCTAGCTGGTAACAATGCCAATCTTCAAAGAATGTCAGCTGTTTCCGGCTTGAACTCCTTCAGTGCCTGATCATCACCATAAAAGACCTGATGATGAATGCAGCCACGCTAGTATTATAACAGGATAGCTTAGTATGGCTCTGTGGAGCTTCATGCTGCTAGAACTGTGACCAGAAATAAACCCAATGTCAAAGAATAGGAAAAATGGGAGAGTAAGCCAAAAAAGGGTAACCTAGACAATGCCTGACAGTATCAGATCATCAAAGACAGTGACTGTGCAATTCTCCTGAAGTCAACGTGATGACACAGAGGTTTCAATAGGGCAGCATTTAAATATCTTGCTGACTCAAGAATAAACACATTGATTTTGGTAATGTGATGCTGACTCTGTGCTCCCTGTGTGTGTGTAAGCTCACTCAATGTGCAAAGACTTCTGCTGTACTGCTCTACAGCTAGTAGTTCTAGTAAATTTATAGAGAAACAATAAAACAGTGAAATTCATTGTTAAATGGTCCAAGATTTGGTTCATGACAGGCACTTTAATATCCTTCTCTTCTTTGAAGTAAATCTGGATAAGCTCACATGATTTAGAAGTGCACAATAAAATATTCAATGCAGGCTTGTAAGATATGCAGACTTGCAGTGAGATGTTGGTCGTGAATCATCAATTAAAATCTCTTACAGGCTTACCTCAGAAGTAAGCTTGAACTGAAGATTAAAACAGTGAGAATATAAGAGAGGAAGCTCCATCTCCATGTTAAATTTCTCCATGAAGCTACAAGCATGATAGAAGCATGGATTAAACTAAGTCTGGATGGTATAAACACATGAAGTTATTTGGCCAAACTAGCCAAACAGAAAGTACTCCATTGTCACTGCTAACTAGGCACGTGCAGAGAGGTTGGGGTAAGGAGAAGGTCTCTAAAGGCCACCAAAATAAAACTTTCCAGTTCTCCGTGTGGCAGTGACCTTACCATTTTTAAGATTATCAGCCAGAATGAGTTACAGGAAACAGTAAGCAGCTGCTGCTATTTCCAAACTAGTCTCATAAAGGGACTCCTAAGCTCTAAGAATAATACTAATTATCATGCCAAATAATTAGCTGAGTAAAAGAGAAAAAGTAAACATGGCCTTATTCAACCTCTTGGTTACTATTCTTATCTCAACTGCAACCCACATTGATGAAATGCCAGCAGAAATGCTTTGAATTAATGGCATTCATTTGATCAGAAGCTTTGTTTTGGTCTTCAGCTTTAAACCTCAGGCTAGACTTGAGAGCTGCTTATCCAATGTGGGCTAAGGAGCTCACTGAGCAGACAGGAGGAATTTGCAGGTTAAAAAGGAGGGAGAGGAAGGCTCACATACAGTACAGCCCACCATTTAATGGAGCAGCTCAGGTATGACAAGCAGCCCATGAGCTCCAGCCCTCGAGTCAAACTGAGCTCTTAGCTCAACTGATCTTCAGGCAGAAGGTTATTTATGATGTTCACCCCAGGAGGAGAATTCTGATTCCTCAAGTAGAAAGCCTGGCTGGGGAAATTGGGGTATGGGCAGAATTTTGCTTTGATCATCAGTACCAGTTAAATAGAGTAGCCACCAGTCACTTGTGCCACAGTCAAAAAGTTTTCCATAAATTTCTACTGTCTCTCACAGAAAGACCAGCAGATCTCAGCTCACTGACCATATACATAACAGATCAGAGGCTTGTTTCGTTTCACATGTCCACAGCTGATGAATCAATACTGAAAATATGTGAGGCAGTACCTTACCACAGTTAGCACAGCTTTCCATCGAAATAACTAAAAAACTCTCAGGGCAACAGCTTTATGAATTGCTCTTGTACTTTCAGCAACAAAGGATGGAGAGAAAGAGCTTCTGGTTAGCAGATAGGAACCCTCACTGATAAATATACATAGCTGAAAACATGCCCTTGCTACTTGCTTCTCTGCAACCTCCACAGCACGCTAGTCACTCTATTTAGGATGCTTTAAGAGTACATCTGAAATGAGACATATTTTCACTAGCAACAACAAAAATAATACATTATCTCATCTTTAACCTGACCATGCCATAAGCAATTAATTTGTTTTCTTTCCAAACGAAAGGGTAAACAAACATGACATAAATATTTAATCCGCAGTGCTTCCCTCTTGCCAGTATGTGGTTGGTTTCTCATAGCAACAACAGCCATGCCATTTTCAACAGCGGGCCACTTGCATTACAGCAACCCTGGAGTAATTCCACCGAACATAACAGTACTACATCTGTCCTTCATTCTAGCTGTTTGCCTGGTGCCAGCTGGAAAGGATTGCTCATGGTGGTTCTGTGAGCCAAAGGTCAATAAATAATCCTAGTCAAAGTCCCACCCACCTCCTCTGGCACATCTTAGTTGGATGCTTTTCCTACAGCGATGCAGGAACAAGGGCATTAAACACACAGATAGCTACGTGCTCTCCAAACAGCACAGAGAGCAGAAATAGCTCTACAACAGAGAGGAGAAAGCAGAGGGAGCAGAAACTCAGGCTGGTTCAACAATTTCAGAAGTTTGTCCAGATTCAAAGTAATATGTCGAGCAGCACCCAACTCACCACCATCTCAATGAGCTAGAATAAATCATGATCCCGTAGACCACACTGCATTCATCCTTCTGGCAATTAGTCACACAAAGTCCCTGATTTAATTTAGCAGATGATCATTCTACTTATCTGAGAACCAATTTGCTGCACAATGGCCGTCTTCTTAATCTCCAGTTGGCCTTGGTGAAATTCCCAATTAAGGATTCTCTCATCTCATCATGTTTATATACCACCCTTAGCATAACAGCACATAAGTCAAAATGACAGCAGTCACTACAAGAAGATTTTATGCTCCATTCTAGTTAGCTGTTATTTTCTCAAATTGCCTGTAAATTTCACAGTTCAACTAATAATGCAGCTAAATGTGAGGAAAATTGCAACAAACTGAACTATAATAGCTTTTTATTATCGTTTATGTTGCCAGTGTCTAGAATCCTGGAAATATTACTGATCAAATCACTATTATTGCAAATAATTGCACATAACAGTGAATTATTCCCTTGTAATAAGTGACTGCAAAAGAAACTATCTATATAATTCAGCGGGAACATTTCAGAAGAAAAGAAAAAAAAAAAAGAAAATCAGCCAAGATACATGCATTTTGTATTGAATAATAAGGAACTGTCAGCACAGGTAGGAAATATCCCAAGTTAGATTTCACCGTAGTTGCTAGCCTCTTGAAAGAATTTGAAATATGATTTTAAAAATCCCTGTAACCAATGGACTACATGTGTCAACTTGCCTTGAAAGATTAACTTAATTATGTTGAAAGAAGGAAGCAGAAACGGTAGGATTGGTAGGATTTAAAACTCTTTGATGTATGTTTCTTAAGTGCTAAGATAGGGCAGTTGAAACCACATAAAAACCATGAAAATGCGCTTTTTAATGTAAATGTCATGCACACATTTTCTTTGAATGGAAAGTGTTATTAGAATCTTTGACCGGGCTGGAAGTTATCTCAAAGAGGTCTTACTGAAGGATGTTTTCTAACATCCT
The DNA here is from genome assembly GCA_028571105.1 of Tragopan temminckii. Lineage (NCBI taxonomy): Eukaryota > Metazoa > Chordata > Aves > Galliformes > Phasianidae > Tragopan > Tragopan temminckii. The sequence continues at coordinate 32,698,417 of JAOWBP010000001.1, forward strand.
GTAATTTCCTGTTATTGTAGAACTAATAAATCTCATCAAAGTTAGTGGGAATTAGGCTTGGGTTGAAAATCCAGCACTTGCTCTCATCTTCCTGAATTGACACCTATGTGTTTTTTATTTCTCTTTACCTAATAAACAAAACTTCTGTTGCATTTACAAGGCTAGGTCCAGAGGTCCTAGCCAACACACACGACACCATGTTTTAGCAGGGAAGTTGGGACTCTTCAGGTCCCTTCCAACCCCTGCAATTCTGTCATTCTGTGAAAATACCAAAACCGAGGTTTAAAAAAAGCCTCCATCTATATCACCAGAGTTTGGAGGTGCCCCAAATTAACAGCTGATTCCTCATTGCTTCCTTAGAATTTTCTGAGCATCGTGAGATCTGTATATCCTTCTTACTCACAGCATCCCCCTTTGGGGAATTTCACCATAGATTTCAAGGACTCCATTAAGCTGACTGAGGCTCTAGACAATAGATGTTCTCTTACATTTACAGCATGTTCTTACCAAATTCCTACCATCCAGTCTCTTTTTACAGTCAGTGGAGAGTCAGGCAAACTTAAAGTACAACTCATCTGAACCATAAAGAGATCTCCTGCAGAACTGAATCAAGGACATGAAAGTGTGCATCTGCCTCTGTGAATCATGAAAGAAGCCCAGTGTGACTGAACAACACTGTGAGATCACAGAATCATTAAGGTTGGAGTCCAACATTTGAGCAGATGACTCCCATCTTTGTATCTACCGCACTCAGGATGCTAATACTGTGGAGCAACTTGTAGAAACTTCCTACATAGAGAGTAGATTCCTCGAGACAGGAGTTTAATAATGACAGTCTAGTTAGATCTGCTAGGCTTCAGTTACACTTTGAGGAGAAGGAAAAGAGCGGCACAGATACAAAATTCATATAATGCGAGGACGATCGATATGTTAAATTTGAGATTTTACATTGCAGAGAAAATTCAAACTTACTGAATGTTTATGGAATTCTGAAATTCGACTCAAAAAAATATCAAACTGAGGTGATTATTTTTCCCTCTCATGCATTTTATTATGAATAAATAGCATTAAATTCTTTATGCCCTATTAAATTCTTGAATGCCCTTTAAATTTTTTCACTTTCAAATCAAAATGTTTGTTTCAGACCCTGAAGCACAATTAGAATAGTTTCTGCTTGTTGAATCACAGGCCATTTGTAGCTGTAAAATTGTGTCAAAAGAAAGATTTCTGTTAAGTGGGGCAGTAAAGGGAACTGGAATAGAAGGAAAGAATTTTTTCCAATGTATTGTTAAAGCCAGATCAGAATAAATTTTTATCAAAAGAAGAACATTGCAATTTTATCAGGTCATGAAACAAATGTGCTTTCTTAATGTGACCTTCAAAAAACATTCTATTTGGTTGAATGACTGGCCGTTTACTTCCAAAACACAGATATACAGCCTGGGGTCAAAAAACAATCAGCAAAGGAATACAGGAAATCTACAAATGAACTTCTATGTCAGTGACAAAGTACTGTTAATAAACAAAGCCTCTCATTTTAAATGCAAATTAAGGAATATTTTTCTCTAAAGAAACTGCACACAGGAAAGTTTGAGAGAGAAACATTTTTCCCCGTAGTTTCATTTAAAGAGTGCTTACAGCCCTTGGGACAAGTGATATTGCCTTTGACACTGGCACATTTTTATGTAAAGGGAGCAGAGCTGGATTCATTTGCTACAGTTCAAGCTAGACATTATGACTCAGAGAACTTGAGTTTCAAGAGTCTTCCACAGACTATCAACAAAACTGGTTTTAAAAGTTAAGAAACTGAGGCTTAATGCAGTCAAATGGGATTAGTTAGAAGAGGACAGAGCAATACTTTTCTCCCTTCCTATGCTGTGGCTCCACAGATTGACGTAGTGCCCTCTAGTATTTAACGTCATTTTTCTGAAGAATGTCACTAAATTGCTGATACTGCCATCACATTCTCTGGCTTACCCAAAACCAGTTTAATCTTGCTGCTTCCCACTTAGGCTGACTACCTGAGCAGCAGTAAAGTCTCATCTTCCCATGTGTTCCCAGATGAAACACCAATGAATTCAAAGACAAGGAAAGGAACTACAGCCCAAGCAATTTGTTTGTGTGAGAGAAAAAAAAAAATGTTACAAAATAATCTCCTTTCCAAAGTGATTCTTCATTTTTTCTCCATCATACCAATGCTTTGAAAATATACAGCACTACACAGATGCTATTACAATTACTGTATCTGAACACAAGGTGATCAGTCTTTCATAGAAATACTCATTCAGGAAAAAAACTAAATCCCAATACTCTAGTTACATAGAAATACATTCTTGAATGTTTCCTATGAACTGGTTTCACAAACTACATATGTATTACTGTGATACACAGAGGGCAATTCAAGCAGTACATCAATATTTCCTTTCATAATATTTGATAAATGAGTCAGGAATATTCACAATCAAACCCCTATTTCCTTGATGTGTTACCAATGCTACATTTTCTTAAGACACATATATTTTATATTTACAAGAAATATTTTGCATTTCTGGTTTTAGTTAAGCAGGTATTTATATGGATCTACTCATAGCAAAAAAATACTTAGGTGGAAGATTACTACCTTCTTAATACAAGCAGAACAGATGGATGATAGTTGTGTCACTTGGTAAACTCTTCTTATGAAATTAATAGTATACACTAATGAGCAGATTTATAACCACTAACTGTAGACATTATGTGAAATATTGTCCCTGTGGAGTAAAAAAATCATTTTTCAAATGGCTGACCTACAGTTTCGCTGATATCTACCTGTATTTATACCTCTCAGTTTGCATCATATGAATGAATACTTGGACTTTCATCTCTGGACTCTCTATTCTTGGTTGTTTTTTTTCTAGAATAAATGAAAGAAAATAATAATAACAAGAGTTTAAAAGAAGTCAGCACAGTGTTCCAGATAGCTCTTAAATTTCCAAGGCTAAGAAATTAATAGCAATTAAGAATCAACATAATACCATTTAAATAATGAAATGCATGGAGAAATCATATATTTTATGCCAGTCTTTAAAGATATTACACAATTTTCTTCTCTAAGACTTAAACTGGCTTTTCATACAATTAAAAAAAATTTTTACACCCTCATGAAAGATAATATTACACCCTCACTCTACACATGCAAAGACCGCATCTTCCCATGGACAATACAAGACAAAGCAAAGCAAAACAAAACACAATAAATGCTACTTTCATTAAAGAAGGAAAACTAAAGAAAAATTCAGTACCTGATGTATTCCATTCCCTAGTGTTGTAAAAGAAAGAGCACACCATGTTAGAAAACACTTTGATTTCTCATTTAATTCAGCTGGAAAGCCTCAGAAGGGGAAACAATGTCTGACTTGCAAACCACTGCCTCAGGAGTCCTTAGAATTCCTGAAGTATTTAGTTGCTTTACTCTCCTTGTCCTTCATCTTTCAGCTTCACGTAATAAAGTTAAAAAACAACCCTGAGTCTTAACAGGCAGATTCACGTGTGAGTTAAACTGCTATGACATTCATTTCTTGCTTTTCACATTGCAAATGAGGTTTACTTCTCTACATCTTTAGTATTGCTAAGTTGTACTTAGAAATATCTGAAAAATCAGGCAGAAAATAACAGCTGGAATGCTGCTGCTCAGTGCTTTTTAGTTTTGCACACAAAAGCACTTGCTGTAGTGACCTAGAAGGGACTTTATTTTTGAGGCTGATTTTTGCAGTAGTGCAACATTGTTGAGTTTGATTTTTAAACTTGCTTTGAAAAGATCTTATGTTCAGTGGTACTAATTTTCATTTTACCTGTGAAGTAATATTCTCATACCCACATCATAATTCTGTGATTTTCCTGTTTCAAGGGAAATTCTTCTTTACCTCCCTTGCCTCCCCTGTCTCCACCTGCTTACAAATCTGTAACAACAGTAATCAGAGAACAGAATATTAACTGCCTTCCTACCTGCAGAACAGAAAATATGCAAAACACGTTCTTGCCCTTTGAGACGCTATAGGCCAAGAAGGCTTTTTGATCATGCTCAGTGAACTAGGAAAATCAGACATATTCAGCTCTGAAAAATCCCATTAAGAGCTATTACATTTGCAACACCTCTTACTATTGTACTCTCATCTTTCTCGGGGTTTGTGGGGTTGAAAGTGGCATTTTTCACTTGCCACTGAAACCAGCAGTGAGCCAATAGAAAGAAGATTCCATTGAGCTTCTCACACTCATCTTGTAATGCTAAAAGAGCATCCCTCCCTTTGTTTTACCTGGCACCTCTCAGTAAAGGGCTGAAGAGTCTCTGTACTTCACTGTTCAAAGCTATGAAGATGATCAAGAGAAAGCCCTAGATGAACCTTCTCAGTTCCCTGTGAGACAGAGAGCAAATTCATCTGTTGTCAAAGCAGTTATTTCTCCTCAACTTCAGACATCTTCTTCTTAAAATATGGAAGAAAGAAAGAAAAAGTAACTTCCCTCAGCATTCAGCAAATGTCTCTTTTTTATACAGTCCTTTCCAGAACTGCATGCTCCTTGCAGATCTTCTCGATGAATCAGTGATGGCTGGTGGGTTGTGGGGCTGCAAAGTCCAGAGAAGCCAGGACAAAGAAAAATGCAACAAAGAGAGCACTGCCAGGGAGCAGCAGGATCTGAATGACAGCGTAAGCCATTCAGGAGAGCGTCTTACATAGAAAGAGCAAGTGTCATGCAGTCTGGAGGCATGAGCAGTGAAAAGCATGTCCCGTGGAGTAAGCATACAGGATGTGGGGCACGCTTCAGCCTGTGAAATGCCTGCATGAGTGCCCAATAATATGCTACCATAGCACCGAAAGTACATTACTACAGGTGGTATAAACCTTCAGCAGGAAAGTTTATACTACACTTAGGTGTTTCACAGCACAGACATAACACAGGCATGATATTGTGACACCAACTGTAACCCCCTGCATAGGGAACCATACTGGCAGGGAGGTCTCCAGTCTCCATTCTTGAAGAAGAAACTGCAGTGAGGAGCTGAAACTGCACAGCTTGGATGAACAATGCAAATGAAAAAAAAAAGAAAAAAATCCAGAAAACTAGAACAGCAAAGGCATCTTGCTGATTTGTGGTACTGGTCTCATTTTAAAGTTCTGTGTAATTTGTTTTTGATTATCCAAAATCATTAATATCCGTTTCATCTTCTAAGCGGCATGGCTGAAAAACCTATTGTCTCATGATTCAAGAACTATCATGATCAAATGCATTCCCATTTGGTGTCTCACATTTGCAGAAGGCTTTTCAGTCAGTGCTGTTTGTACAAATGCTTGAACACATCATTCAAGGTAAATCCCTTTGAGCTGATCACTGTCAGAGATGGCCATGAGTAGATTACCCAAACCTGTGTTTTAAGAGGAGACAGGGAAACATTTCTGCCATTGATTTGAAGGTTACATACAAGATGCCCCTTAGAGAGAGCTTCAAATGACAACAGATGGTGTTTACATGATTTCAATCCTACTTGACTCTTTTATGGATATATCACTTATCTATTGCTCCATTTGCCATATAAACAAAGATTAAAGGAAGAAGTTTAGACACTCATTTTGATCATGCATTTTCTGTTTGATGCTGAAATGACTGCTTTTCATAATTTGATACTCTGGATGACTCATTGCGAAACTCATGAAATATAATAAAATTATAAAACTGTGAAGTAAAGAGTTACACAAAACATGTATTTCTGCAACCATTCTTTAGGGCACATGCTTGGAGCTAAAATAAATAAAGCACCTTCCTGTTTAGAAGACTTTGGTAGAATTATATTTTAAGTTCTTCTAAAAAATGTGAATGGGTTGCTTGTTACTGCACTGATAGACACAAAACCAGAAGGGTTAGAATAGGAACACAGCTACCGCCGTGACCACTTAGAAGTCCTGGTTATGTCTCTGTTCTTTCCCCATGTCCTCTCTGCAGAAAATTCTGTAACATGTATTTGAAGTGACAGCATGCATACCAACATATGCAAAATAATTTCAAATTATTTTACGTATATAGGCGTGTGTATACATGTAAAATTCACACTTCCAAAAAAACTTGCTATATAGTGTTTGAAATTCTAGAACATTGTCCCTTTCTACCAGAAACAATTTTCTCTCTCTCCTTCCGTTGTATTAGGACTGATACCATGTTAGAAAGAAGAGAAAGCAAAGCAAAGCAGAAGAAATGCTGCTAGCTGACTCAAAGTTCCTGAAGAACACTGACTAGGGCAGACCTGTAATTCCACCTCCTGGGGAGATCCCACACAACCTCTGCAACACATAAAGTCAAAAGCAGTTTTCCTTCCTAGCAACTGATGTCAAAATATGTCTAAGGAGTCTGATAACTGATTATGAGGAATAAAAGAGATAAGAAAGAGCAGCTTCCTTCAACTCCCTCTGACAGCTTTGGAAGGGCTGAATCCAAGGGCTCTCCACTGTGCTTCCAGCCAGGAAGGGCACATTCACAATCCCCTAACCTTGGAGAGCAGCTCAAAGCCACAGTTTATTTTTAAACGTTTTAATAATAGAAGGCTGAAATAACCTTCTGAGGTTTGCGTGGGACGGATCCAGTGTGCACATCTGACAGCCCGAGCGTTCACACTGTCTGTACAGCTCAAATACCAGTCAGAGAGGCTTTGAAGGGAGCGTGACTGAAGTCTGACACCAAGCACTGGATGTGATTTGGAGGCAACTCGGTTTCCACAAAATACGTGACCCTACATATCCTGTGAGCATAGGAAGGCTTTTTAAAAACAAACACATACATATTTATATCTGCAAACAAGGGCACTTCATAGAATCATCTCAGAGCTCCTCAAAAAACATCGCTCTAGAAGGCTATTCCACACCATGCTAATTTCAGCTCCCTTCCACATAGTGAAGTGAGCACTGTCCAGGAATCACACTTTCTCTCCACTTACTGTAGAAGGTTTCTCAGAAGACTGTCCTCTGAGTCTAGCTGTGGTTTCACCAGAAGCACCACCTCTCTGATTTCAGTTTTTCCCAGCTCGTATACTTCTTATGCCATCCATTTCCAAATCCAGTTCGCTGCACAGCTCCACGAAGTTTTGTGGTGAAACAGCAAAGGGAGCAATGTATGGAGTAGCAGGAGGGGAAATTACCCTGTGGTGACAGAGTAGGAATACCACAGGCCAATACTGTCCATACAATATTGTCACTGTCTTACAGCATCTTGGTTGCAGTTAGACAAGAAATTTGGGTCATGAAATCTCCTGTCTTCTCTCAACCCACACCTTAGTGTTTAAGGGTGGAAAATAACACAGCAAATCTAATGGCTAAAAGGAACTCTTGCATTAGGAACCTTCTTCATACAATCCCCATGTCTTTCTACGGACAGTAAACAGCAGAACACTAACAATCATATTTCAGTGCTATTTACTGGAATAATCAAGCTACCACAGAATGATTAGTACTTCTTGTGCAAAATACTGAGCATGTTACTCTTCCTATGCTGGCAGAGATGCTAAATACTGTACTTGCCCCTCCAACAAGCAGCCAATGAGAAATAGTAACTGTCAAAAGTAATGTGAGAGAGGAGGGCATATGAATAAACAAACACAACAAGACTATTCCTCCCTCCAGGACAAACCAAATGTGATTGTGATCAGGAGTCACTGAGGTCTTAGTCTTGATTTAATACAGTGAAAGCATAATCATTTTGTCAGGCTCTGAGCAAGAGAGATGGAAGGGACAGAAAGTCACAATGAAATTGCTTTGAAAGCCACACAGGGCTAGAAATGGTAATTTTCAAAAGACAATTATCCTTCCCACTGCTTCATAGGAAATATCTTTCTTCAGGTCTAGATATATGGAGATAATGAACACTTACACAGCTGCTCTGTGTAAGTGAGCTTGAGTGCTAGCTGCCAATACTCAACAAGTTCAAATTGGAGTCCTTCAAATTGGAAATGGGCAGCTAAAGGTACACCTTGTTCACTTCACACCTCCTCAGGCATCCAAGGTATCAACCACTGTTGTTGTCCATTAGCTGGACAGAGGAAAGGACTGTATATTTCTTTGCTGATCAAATCCAGCACGCCCTTAATTAGCATCAAAACAACTTTTCATTGATAAATAAAGAGCAAATATTTAAACACAGAAACAACCCAGCTCATGCAGCTTATTCCAGCAATGGAAAGTGACAGCATATGCACACATATAATCACATGGGAAATAATAATAGTACATCCCAGTGTACTGCATAGCATGAGAAAGCCAACTGCCCAAGGGATATGTCAAGAATGATTTATTTGTATACAGTGCTCTCTTTCCATGTGTCACTGCCTGATTTCTTCAATGGAATCACCAAAACCTTGGTGGAAAAAACATCTATACCTTCTTTCACTCTCCTTCACAGAATCAGCATAGAATCATAGAATGACCTGGGTTGAAGAGGACCACAATGACCATCTAGTTTCAACTCCCCTGCTATGTGCAGGGTCTCCAACCAGCAGACCAGGCTGCCCAGAGCCACATCCAGCCTGGCCTTGAATGCCTCCAGGGATGGGGCATCCACAGCCTCCTTGGGCAACCTGTTCCAGAGTGTCACCACCCTCTGTGTGAAAAACTTCCTCCTAATATCCAGCCTGTCTCAACTTCAGACCATTCCCCCTTGTCCTATTGCTATCCACCCACATAAACAGAAACCCCTTATGGCATTTGAAAATAAATTAACTAGTCCTTTTGAAAGAAATACAGGGTTTTTCTCAGAGGTTGAGAAACTGGAGGAAGCTCTTTAAAAATACTTTGCTTCTAACTTACATTACCACACATATGCAGATAAAATGTTTGGATTTTAATGGGGGTATTTGATTTCAAAACAATAAAGCTAATTCAAAAACTGATTGATATCTTTTCTTGGAGCTTTCTGTAAATGCTCTTTTCATATAACCTTCTGTCTTAATAGTATTGAAATTTTGCTTGTGATTGTTTTGCTCCCACATAGCTAAAATATTATTTCAAACCAGTCAGATGTTTAATTCATGTATCGAAATCACAAAACTGCTGTCCTCTTCTTACAAGTTTGCACTCTTCTTACTACTATCTTTTTTCACCTCCCCACTTCCCAAATCCTCCAGTACAACTTCTCTGGAAAGTTTAAAGGAACCAGTATACACTTGATAAGAAACAGAAAAACAGACAAAATAAATGACTAGTTGTATCACTTAACTTCCACTGCAAGAATTGCTCGTGGAAGAGTTTGTGGACCTACATCAGCACTGTCTGGTATGAGTTTTAACCAGTGTGCAAGAGAGAGCTAAGTATGAACCAACACTGTGTCATCCAGTGGTTGACAGGTGAATGGACCTTCTGTTCTCAAATCTTCAGTAGTATAACACTTTAGAAATCAGAATGCATCCAAAGACAAAGGCAGTGCTCTTGGAAAGGAATTTAACTGTACCCATTACTGCTGGACTTCAGCAGGTAATCCATCTTCATTTTCATGTGTTTTACATGACACCAAAGCCCTGAGCAACATCATCTTCACGGAATCACAGAACCACAAGGGTTGAAAGGGACCTCAAGAGACCACTGAGTCCAATCCCCTACTAAAGCAGGTACCCTACAATAGGTGGACCCCACACAGGTAGGTGTCCAGATGGGTCTTGAATATCTCCATAGAAGGAGACTCCAGAACCTCTCTGGGCAGCCTGTTCCAGAGCTCCATCTCCCTTACCGTAAAGAAATTCTTCCGTATGTTAGTACAAAACTTCCTATGTTCAAGTTTTAGGCCGTTACTCCTTGTCCTATCACTGCAAACCACCAAGAAGAGCCTGGCCTGATCCACTTGCCTCCCATCTCCCTTTAGATATTTATAAACATTCATCAGATCCCCAGATCATGTCTCTCATGATACTTCTGGACTTACCAGAAATTTGAAAAAGTTCTTACAGTATTCTCAGGTGACTCTGGAAGATCTGTGAGCTACAACTACGGCCTGGCAAGCTTTTGGAAAAATTAACATGAACATTTTGAAGCAAGACTACCTTACTGAGAAAGATGATGAACTAAAAAGGGACACCATTATGGCAACCAGATGCAGAGAACAGTTTACAAGATCTTTCCATATTCAGTCAAGGTGGGTCTGTATGAAATATGCCTATCAGTAACACTGAATGGCACAGATGATAAAAGTATTAAACATCTTTGTTTTCACTGTTCTTATTATTGTCAAGGGAAATGAAGCCAGAGATTATATACATATTCATAAAATTATATGGTATTGACCACATTTGAACTAATCATTATTCCAGGTGAATGGAAATGTTTGATACCTGATACTGCACATCATTTTTAAACTGGACGCATTTGGAATTCCTACTGATGATTTGCCTACATTGTGCCAGATAGATCAGTAAACTGTTGCTATTGTTTGCTTGACAGAATCAAAAGTTGTCATAAAAAGAGACCCTAACCAACAGATGACAGCAAATCTGGCAAAAAAAGCTGTATGTATAAAGTCTGTTTCTGAATCACAGGGAAGCAGCAGCAGTGCTCTTTATGAAGTGAGATAGACACACAAGAAGCTGCAGTCCATGTGTGATACAGTGAGTGCCAGAGGTACATGCCACAACACACATCAAAACATGGCCAGGTGTGAGCTACAGAAACTCCTGATTTCCAGCACAAAAGTTTGAACAAACACGTTTGTTCAGCTAAGGAGGAGGGCATGACATGCCAGAAAAAACTTACTTAAAAGGCAGGAAAAAAAGAAAAAACACCAAAAGAGGAAGACACTGTCATGGCACTATTCAGAGAGGGACTGCAGAGACAGAGCTTTTTGGATGTGAGAAGTAGAGGTGGGAATTTCCACATTAGCAACCACATCCAAAGAACTTCTAACATCACTTTAGCAGTATATTTGACACAGTATGATTAAGTAGTGACAAATTTATTTCAGCAGTAACAATTACTGTCATTCTCCTTGCTACTCTGCAGAAAAGAAACGAAAGACATAAACATTCAGTCAGGTTTACTGATGAGCTAAAGTTATGCAAGGTAAAGGACTTTGCGTCTTATACATTTTCAGTCTGCTTACAAAAAAAGTCACTGCATTCACTTATCATCAGCCAATTTGCATAAAGGAGAACAAAAACATAAACAATCATCAGAGTTTTTTTATTTTCAAAATGTTGTGACCACAAGTCTCTCTTGCAAGTTTCATAACCTGAGTTATTTTCCACCCATATTAGATAACTGAAGCAGGGATGATTATGCATTATACAAATTGCATTAGGCAAACCTCTAGAACAAACGATACGTTCCGAGCTAATGCCTTTTAATCACAGACCTGCATCAGCAACTAGAAAAGTCACCCTGCTGATGGAAATGGGGTACGTGTCAGGAGGCTTGGTTCCCAAATGTCACCTTGCCTCTTAGACTGCAGAAGCTGAGGGTGGGCAAACCTTCCCTGAGCCTGAGTTCCTTAAAAATGGGCTACTTGCTGATGTCAGCAGCAATTCATTTCTGCAAGGTTCATGATGCAGCCTCACAGCAATTGGTCTGGAGTTGCCTCCCCTTCTTATAACTCCAAATAACCTGAAATGTTACCTGGAAGTCTGAAAATGAAAGAAATGTGAGCAACTCTCAGACATGCCTACACCATTAGAGCAAGAGCTAGAGCTATAAATGTGCCACAGTCAGGATGTAATCAAGAACAGGTCTGCTTTATTCATAACAGAAACATCACCTCACTGTGCAAATGTGAGTCTATGTTGAAGAGAGAAGTAGCTTCTGCAGCATTAGTTATCCTTAAGAAGTCATTTCCCCCTCTTATTCGGCACTTTTTAAGAGGCTTGGGAGACATCTGTTCATTTTGTTATTTGACTGCTACTAAGCAGACAGTAAGAGCTTGTAAATACTCATAAATACTGCATTCGCCAGTTTTTTTAAATACAGTTATGAATTGCCATGAACTAAATATGAAAAACTTCAGAACCAACCATTCAACCATCTAAAGATCAAGTTCCTTCTCTCCATAAATACCAGGATTCATTCAAATACAGAGACGTGTAAAGCTAGATTGTGACCCAAATGTCTTCTAGGCTTTAACCTTTAGTTTTGTTTTTATTTTTATTGTACTTGCATCTAAAGGGGCTTTTTATTTCTATGAGAAATATGAAATATTTTATATATGGAAGAAAAATAAGCATATACAAAAGTGATGCATTCATAAATGAGCCAATTTATGAATGTCACAGTTCTACAGTCCCTTCTATTACACGGGAAAATGCACATTAACATTGCAAGTTAATGAAGCACATGTTGAAATAAAGAAAAAAAGTCTCATTTTTAAAAAAGCACCAATAACATTTTTCAGATTCAGAGGAAGCAAAGCAGAGCCCTAAATAAATGATTTAATGCACATCCCTAATATATGAAATTAAAATATTCCTATCCTCTGCTATTAATTCAGCTGTGATACCAGAACCTTCAATTGCAATTAAAGCAGAATTTTGCAAACACTGAAGTGACAATTCCCTGCCCCAGAGAAACAACATTTGAATTTATGCAATCAGTAACAGTTAAACTGCTTCAGAATTTTTGAGGAAGAATATAAATATCTATTTGATGACAGCACAAACGAAATTTCTAAGTAAGATAATTGAAAATACGAACTGATTACTTCATTATAAAATATGACATGGTGTGTAGTATTACTTCTACTTATATCAATTTGGATAGTCAGTGCACCTTAATTAGCTGCAGTTTTGACAGACCATAATCTTCAGGGACTGTGGAGTCATTTTACATTGCAGCCATTAATCTGTTAAGACCTGTAGCTGTATGCTTAAAAGGTACATAGTATTTATAACTCATGCAGAATGGAAGTAGATTGCACGGATTAGGTGAAAATAAAACAGTTATCCAATAGTTCACTCTTTCTCTAAAACAGATATACATGGACATCTGCCTTTGTCCCAGCTGCACAAAGTCAAAGCAAGACTTTGCACAGGGCTCTAGCACAGCAGTTAAGCAGGTCCTGTCACCCAGTTACTTCCTTTTCATCCTTAGACATCACCCACCAAATGATACAAGAACAGTGAATCTGCAAAACCAGCTCTTCTCCTTATTCTTGTAGCTGATTCCCCAGGTTCTCCAGGTCTCTGCGTCATTTTATACAGAACCAAAAAGATAAACAGCACAGCTAGCATTATGTAGGCATTAAAGATCAAATGTAGGTGCCTGTCTCATTAACACACACATTCCTTCATAGGCAGTGGAGAGAAAGAGACATTCTTAACAGGCATTGCATCTTTGCTCAAAGAGATTTTCTCTTCCCGCTGCAGTCCAGGTGGATGTGATATCATGGTCTGGAAACAAATACATTGTTTGACATGCTGAGTTCTACGGAGAAGGAAAAAAATCAAATGGGAGAAGTGGGAAGTTTTGCTGGAGACATCCTCTTATGTGCACGAAAGCTATGTAAAGATGAGCAAAGAGAAGCAGACATGAAGGAATAAACCATGTGACCCCAGTGTAAAAACTCACAGATAAACTCACACCCACAGAAACACTGGAGAGAGCAAAGCACAATCTAGGTCCTGGGTGGTTTGACTTCATCAGCTGCAGAGGCTGTTCTCTACCTCCTCAAAAGAAAATCCAGTGCAAGTACCCATAACCACCAATGTGGCTTCTAGAAGGAACTGAGGAGTATAAGCTGATAATGAAAACAAAAAACATTAGCACTTCCTTTCATTTTCTAGTAGATGGGCCCTCTGAGATTCTCTCCATTCCATACAAGATCTGGCAAGCACAAGGAGGGTAATTCCACAAGTCTCCCATGACCAAGCAATAAGAACAGGAACTATTCTGCCTTTTAAATTCATCCTTGGGACTACTCATCCATGACACATAATGATAGGCATTTGGGGTACTGATACTAACACCAGCTTCCTAACTTTTATGTTAGGAACTTTTATGTGTTGATAATAGATGCCCACATGCAACTGTTACACTGCTTTTCTTCCATCATGTGAATTTGCTTCAAGTTCTCACCTATCTCAAGGCCTACATCACAAAGTTCAGTGCTGACTCTGAATTTCTCCAGAACCCATGAGGTAACCAACTTCTGTCTAGATGTTTCTCTGCTCCATTTAACATTAAAGAAGAAAAAAAAAAAGGCATTTCAATTTAACAGTAGTCTTAAGAATTTACTGAAACTTCTTTGTTCATTTTACATGACCAATGCAGACAGGAATACTTGGAGACACTGTGCATTAAGTTTCAGAGTGAAAAACTCGAAATCAAGAGGTAAGCATGGTACAGTTTCCACCTTCATTTATTCTTTAATCTACAAATAGGTGACGTAAGACCATTCATTCTTTTCTCATGCCATACCAAAGAGAGGAAATACACTTGGGAGCTCAAAGACCCAGTTAGTTTCTTGCTGGATAAGTGCACTGTATGGCAGCTTCAAAAGAAATAGAAAATATTTGCTGTTAGCACACGGAAGTGCTCAAGGCCTTCTCTTTTTCCTCAAGAGTATGTTCTAGCCTGGGGCATGGAAAGGTACTTTCTTGCTAATTCCTGCAGGATTTTGTCCAAAGAGTGGAAAAACTCTCACTAAACTCAACCAAGATTTCTTAGACCCTATGCATTTTCTTCGTGATTTCTCTCCCTGGCCAGTGAATAGCTTGATCTGTTGAAACATGATATTGTGAATATTCTAGCAAGGAACATCAACACAACCTAAGCAGTCACGTGCATGAGCCATGAGTCAAACTGTCTTTCAAGTATTTTCCCACGTTGACTGCATACACTTATTGCATCAGCTCCTACATTTCTTCAGGCTGCCTGGTACTTAATTTTTTTATTAGCGCTCCACTCTGAAATTTTCCAAATTCTCTCCACTTTTTAAAAGGTCTGAGACTGAAGTCTCTGAATCTGCAGAGAGAATGGCACAGATCCTATTAAGTTTCAATGAGACAATTCCTAGAAATAAATCTCCAATTTTGCAGTATTTTCTTAGGGGAAAAAAACAGCTTAGTTGCAATTTACAAAACCTGCACTCACATATTTTTAACAAGTCCTCTCATTTCAGTGTTTAAATACCAAGATGCAGTAGATCTGTGTCTTGAAACTTACACATTCTGTAGGATTATCTGAGGGTGAACTAATATTTGGAATGGCAGAACGAAACATTAAACCGGTTATTCACATGTAACATTTGCAGTTCAATAACATAAAATCTACAGAAGACAGTGAAAGTCACAGCTTCCATGTTTAGCCCAAGCCTGAGCCTTGGAGCAGAATTCCTGCTAAAGTAACACTACACTGCCAGTCCTTGTTTTCTTAGGAGGAAGATTTTCTAGCTAGCAGAAATCCCCAGCCATCATGTGTTTCTTGCTTTAAGCTCAGATTTTCACAGGCAGCATCTCACTTTGAGTCTAACTTTAGCCAAGGGTTACCTTCCTCGTGTTCTAGTCAATCTTAGGTTTGCAATCATGAGGTTTGCAATGAGGCAGCATCTCTCCTCCAGCACTCATTGTCCTTATCAACTGTAGACAATTAACATTTGCTTAAGGGACTTCAAGAAAGCACTCAGTTGTTCCCCTTCTTGGCAGACTGTAGTTCAGCTAAATATCAGCACTAAGAAAAGTTTCATAAAAGTAAATACCAATTAAAACTTAAATCAGAAGAAAAAAATAATCCAGCTTATTTGATAACCTTAAAGGTGTGTTAAAGAATAATTCTCCATCTGATTACAAGGCTCCTGCATATCAAAGCTGTGGCTGAGCTTGGACCTGGGAGTTCTTCTGAGCTCATGGGTCCAGAAATTTGTTCTGACTTACCCTGACACTGCTGTGGCCAAGATCCACGCATCCAATAGTTCCCTCTCTCCCCTACTCCAGAAGTTTTCCCCAGGAAGGAAACCCAGACACACATAGCTGGGAGTTCTGGGAGGAACTGGCAGATTCCAGATCTCTGCAGGCAGAAATTCTTCAGTCTCAACACAGCCTAAGGCACCCATCCAGCTCTCCAGAAAAAATGATTTAAATAGCTGAAATTATCACGCTCTGAGCATGCTGAACTTCTTGTTTCTCTGGAACAGTGATTTCAACTCCTGCGCAATCCTTGGGTTCACCTCAATGCCACCAAATACCTTCATTCAAGTACCTAGTTAGGAACAAAACTTTCTCAATTTTTTGCACGGACAATGGAAAAAGAGAGGCACCCCTCTGGCCTGCTGGGGTCTAAGTACCCCCTAGAAGCCTCTGTTTAAATGGAGGGTGGCATTTTTCTCTTTTTTTGAGAAAACTGATAATCTTCCCCGATGGAATTCTGAATTTCTCTAGAGATGCATACAAAAATGCAGCTACAGGCAACTACCTATGACTTCACATTCAGTCAATTTTCAGTGCATTTTCATACTAAGATGGTGCACGTGGTTTTTCAAATCTTCCTGTCTGGAGAGTCTTCTACTGTTCTATGCAGGACAACATACAACCGGTACAGTTTCACCCATACTTCAGAACTCTCAATCATTTTTAAAGACAGGGCTTCTACAAAGCATTTCAACTTTCTGTTTTTCCCAGTAAGTCGCTGCTGTCAAAAGGTCAGTGTAAGAAAACATATATTCCCAGCTAATAGAAACTGTCCTGGTCAGATAAAGACTTCTATGTGCAAATAACACTTGTTTTTCTTTCAAGAACTACAGCTTTTCAAATTCATTTTGAAAAGCCAAATTGAAGTTTGTTCTTATTCTGCCTCAAATTAAATACCTATGATTTTCAAGTCAGTGCTAAACAAGACAGAAATAATGCTAGAGTTTATGCAATTAGAATTACTGAAGTATAATTTTTAAGACACTTCTTTCTTTTGCGCAGTTAGCCTTAAAGATGCAAGAAAAAGAAGAAAGGAAAACATTTAGCCAAGTTAGCATTAGCTTCTTTACAGAACTGAGATGAATGAACACAATTCTAAGTGCTCAAGGAACAGAGACGATGAAATGTCTCTGTTATTTATTCTTAATAAACATTTATTAAGGTAGTGAGCTACACAAACCATAATGTTTATTCTACTACTTACAGTGTAAATCTTTATTTGATTCTACATTAGTTGCAGCTAGTGACTTAGCTCTGATAAGACAGGGGTCTTCCATCTATTAAAGAGTTCCTCTATCTGGCCAATACACCAAAACACATTTTGAAGTTGGAATGTGAAAACTATAATAAGAACCAACAAAAAAAAGCATGTAGAATGTTAATAAAATATGTGGCTAGGAAAAAGCCTCAAATACACTTGATCATTTTTCCTTTAGAAGCTGACAATGCTGACAATGCAGTAAACCAAACGTGTAGGAATGTCTTGCAAAATCTTAGATATGACATTCAAAGTCACATCTTCTAATCTAAAAAAAAATATTAGTGCAGTCCATCATGCTTATCACCAGCGTACTGGCTGAGCCAATTCACTGTACAGATCCATTCTGCATCCCTCACAATGTATGGAATAGGATCATATAACCTAAGATTCATTCAAAGCTAGTGCCAGAGATGGGAGAAACCTCCATTTTCATACAAAGGCAGATTGTCAAAAAGTGTCACCACTTACACAGGTTACTACCTCTTCCTGAAATCGACACCTGGATTTTTCATTCAGAAGGCCTCTATTTTCAAATGACTGTGTTTCTCTATTTTATTTTCTACCTTGCAATCACATGCCTCAGATGCTTGCAGACACGGAAAGAAACATTAAAAGTTTTTCCTTCTGGATCCTGAATTACTTTCTCCTTTCACCTGGTTTACCTGCTTCCTTCTTTACACTTGCTATGATAAACCATGTTAAGGATAAGATTTTCAAATATGCAGCATTTGCCTAACTCAATAAAACTTTATTATTTACTTAGAAGAAAATTAATTCCTGCATTTTCAGTATTTTTACTAGATAAATAGATCTGGTTTCAATTTTTCTCCTTCAGTATTTGTTCCCTGTGAGGTTGGTCATGGCAAATATGGTATCTTTCCACTGGCTGATTTTCCACATCATCACCAGGAAAATATACAGACCATTTCATTCTCTTTTCATTGAGGCAATAAACCCTTAGAGACACTTTAACAAGTAATATGCATCACATTAATTTACTATTCACTTATTTTAGCTGTTTGTTTCATTTGCACAGACTGGTTCTTCAGTATTTCACCATGGGACAATAAATGTTCTAATTCAGAGTAAATCAAAAACAACAGTATGCTCAGTCTTAATGGGAGGAATATTTTAAAACATGAAGCTGTTTGACCGTAGAAAAATTACTAACTTGAAGACAGTTCTATTAAAGAACATTTACTTTCCACTTCATACACTGATGTGAAATTCAAAGTGATTCAAATTTCAGACGCAAACCCTTTGCTTCAACTGCCTCAACCAAAGTGTCTCCAAAGAATTTCCATTCTCTGCTCCTCCAGATGACAGGACCTCCGGGGAACTCTAACAGCAATTCCAAAATCAGATATGATGGCCATGAAGGAACAGAGACAACCATCCACAAAAATTCAGTGCAGGTTAGCTGAATTCAGAGGTTTTCCATTAAACTTTTTGAGTTCAAGTAATCAGGATTTTGCTTTATTAGAGATTCTGTGATCATTTACTTCCTTTGGATAACGTCTGAGTATTCTTGCTGTTGCATATTCCTATTAGAAATTCAAAATTATCTGAGTTTGAATAAACTAAACAAAGAACATCAAACTAGCCTTTCTTGTACACCACAAAAATGAAAGTCATTTCCAGTTCTTCCGTAATTTTCTAGAAGTTACTACTCTGATACACAAGTTATTCAGTAGTGTGCTTTATGCTCTACATAAAAATTAACTAGCATGCTAATGAATTTGATTTAAATAAGGTAAATTTCATACTGCAATAAGTTGCAGCTTTTCCCCTCTAACACATCTGCAGGACTCCACATACTCTGCAGCCTTGCATTCACTCAGCCTCCCCATACACCTTTACTGTGCCATTTTAGAGACAAAGAAACAAAGACATGTAGAAAGATTAAACAGTTCGGTTTCCTAAAGCTTCTGCCAGTGCTGGAAATACAGACCATGCCTGACTATTTCTTTGCTGTAATTATGAGACATTTTACCCTCTAAAATTCTTCTACATAATCACTTTCAGAATTTCTCTCATTCCCTGTTAACATTCCAGTTTGCCACTAGGTTTAGAATTCCTGTCTTGGGAGGCAGGAAGGGAAAAAAGAAAATGCGTGCTATTAAAGAAATTTAGCCTGAAAGTGCAGTAGTCTCACCAGAACATGGCAATTCAGCAGTAAAGGCATTGGAAGCAAACTGGCTCAGTATGTAGGGGAAAAGAACAGTTCATGAACATAAATTCAAGTATTTTAGTATAGTTTCTACTCACAGATTTGACATCACTGTATATCTTTACTGCCTGGTTAGTCAGTGATAGCTAATGCTGAGGCAGTTAGTAGCACTCATGTCAAATCTACAAAATTTTACTTGCCACTTATGCCTAAAAAGTACTCAGACACTATTAAGTTATTCAGACTATTTCATCTTATCATAAAGAACTTCTGCAGTAATATTTTTTTTTTTTAACCATTATTTTGCCAGTCATGTTACAAAAAGTACTGTGCAACATATGCATAAGACTAGCAACAAAAAGCACCTGTTTGCAGCCATTAAATCAAAACTGACTCTACATGGACAAAGGCAGTGTAGTACATTCCTTCTTTTTGAGGTCACATTTAATAAGTTGAAATTTTATTTTGTCAGAGAAAAGAGGTGTTCAGTCTTCAAATCTTATTTAATAATAAGAGCATAAGAGCTTATTTCATAATAATACAAGGCTTAATTGCAGCCTTGCTCGCGTCTAACATGCACAAGGTAAAGTACATGCTACATGAGCCACTGCAAAAACAGCTGCTTTTGCCCCTGCGCATATCTTAGCCTCTAAACCCTAAGAATAATCTGATACTCATGAACTGAAACCTGTAACAGCCCTGATTATGATACTGTTATCCCATCTTCTATTCTCTTAAGAGAGTTTAAATCAGTGTATCTGCACTGCACCAGTCATTTGGTTGGATTGGAGCTCCATAACACACAGAGCTAAGATTCCATACCCACAGAATAGCCCTGTATCTGTAAAGAAACACTTTTTTCTATAGGGAAATCAAATATTTTTAATAGATTATATTTAAATATTGGTAGACAGGGTACTGTTCATGTCTGATTTTTCTTTCAACTAAAGCACCCTGTAAAAATGTTACCCACTGACTATAACACCAGTAAGTTATGTATCATATAGGCATTTCAGAACAGAGGCTTGCTTTGATAGGGAAGAGAGATCTCTCACAGATAAAGTCGTGGTGAAACAAGAGATGGGTTGTGAAGGCAAAGAAGCAGCAGTAGCAATTCTTTTTAGCTGAAAAGCTCAGTATCATTTAACATTATTTAAGAACTTCATTCATGCTTACATCATCAAGTCTCATAACTGCTAGAAGAAAACATTTTGAAGAAATGAAACTGATTGAACAATTATACACAATATAATCCACAGGCAGAAGCAGGGAGGTGAAGCTGTGTGCTCTGGTTGAACTTTTCCATCTCCCACCTTTCTTCTGCATTCATACACTGCAGCAAGCCTTAACATCCCTCTGGGCTTCACACATCCCTTTGAAGCACTACAGACCTTTCTGCACGGTGCTATTAATAGCTATCTTAGCACATCTCCAACACAGAGAATTAAAAATAAGCTACCTACCGCTACACACAGGCTTTGTTAGAACAACTTGTGGAGCTTCAATGAATTCATCATACAGATGCTTCAACAGATCAGTTCTTTACAGAGGGAGTGGTGAGGTGATGGCACAGGCTGCCCAGAGAAGTTGTGGATGCCCCGTCCCTGGAGGTGTTCAAGGTCAAGTTGGATGGGGTCCTGGGCAGCCTGGTCTAGTATTAGATATGGAGGCTGGTGGCCCTGCATGCAGCAGGAGACGGTTGGAGCTTCATTATCCTTGGGGTCCCTTCCAACCCAAGCCATTCTGATCAGGATGACGATAAGAGTTCACCCTTTCACTTATCTGAGTGATAATAATACCAAGAGCTGCCAATCAGGTATGGCATCACACATCTCTTCCAGCACAGCACACAGCCTGTGGAAGTTCTCCTTGAAAAGTATCTGTGACAGTATTCTTGCAAGAGGATATGCATGTCTGCAGCTACTGTATATTTCTGTGTGTACACATGAAATATATTTCATACATAAAAGCTGCTTTACGTTTAAACATAAAAATTTTAAAAATACAGTTCCTCTCTGCTTGGGAAAAGGATATGACTGTTAAACTTTCCCTTCTATGCACTGTAAAACAGTTCTATTCTACTATGCAGTTAATTTTGCAAAAATAAAAGCGGCTGAAAAAAGGGATTTGTAATGAAAAATAACAGGCAATATAACTGCAGGTTACAACTATGGATTGCTTTGATTCTCAGAAAAACTGAACTGATTCTGTCTTCAGAAAAACTACTGTTTTTGCTGATAAATGAAAAGAAAGCATAAAAAAGACCGCAGTGAGAAAATCTGAGCCACTTTTGACCAGAAGGGGAAGAGTACAGAACATCCACGGGTGACTCTTCAAACCTTCATTGTACATTCTTTATTTTTTTCAAGCTGGAAAACATATAGCTGTTTCTAAGAGAGGGAGCAAAAACATCAACATGTAATTTGCTTAACTGGAACTGACATGCAAATGACAGAAAGAAGGCAGCAACTCTTCGTGCATTCCCATACTGGCAAAAACACTAAAGATGCCTGATCTCATGACTTTTCCAGCCCAAAAGTATCGTGACTGAGCAGGGGAAAGGAGAGAAATATTAATTTGCATATATGTATCTGTATAGATATATAGATGTGATTGATGTATATAAATACGAGCATATATACACACATGCACATACATATATATATACACAATATATAAAGTTACAAGTTAAATTTAGAATATATTATCTATATTCCAAAATCTGGAAAGTCTCCAAATGGCAGTCATAGGTGCAATGCAAGAACTAAGAACATCATCTATTTTACTGGAATTTTTTTTGTTTGTTTCCCCGCAAAAAGTTTGTTTGTGTTTGTTTCCTGGCAAAAAGAAATTCTTCATCGCTACAGAGCATCATATGCATTAACATCAAAAATCAAATTCCTGTTTTCTGAGTTTAGAGGGGAAAAGAATTCTCTTGTGTGGGAACATCCACCAGAATAGTACATGTGGAGTGTACACACAAAAGAAGTTTAAAGCCAGTTTCCAAGTTCTTCCGTGTAAAAGTTCAGAGCTGTCTGTATATAGGAAGCAGAAATAGCTCCATTTCTCTCTCAGAATTAAGTACAGACTGTCTCCGCAACTGCCAATTAAATAAAATATGATACATTATCACAATATTATTTTCAATATGCTATGAACAGCTGAAGAGGAGAGATTTGAATAAAACGTCTGCCTCAGCATTAATCATGGAGTCATTTCCTCAGAGCTGTAATAACATACATTTTTGCAAAGCAGTTTTTCTTTTTTCTCCTTGCTTATTTTATCTCAGGAGCAAGTGCAAAATTAAACAGTTCTTAAAACTGGACCAAAAATGACAGATTACAGCAAGATGTAACAAATCCTATGAATCGATTCACAGGTGAAAATTAAGAGGAAAAGGAATACATACAGAACACCAAAAATCATCACAAAAGAAGCTGCTCTGCTGTGAGTGTTGTAAAAAAAAAAGGCCACTCTTGATCTATTTAATACTGGAAAAGTACTTGAAATATTTATTTCTAACTATGAATGTGACAAAATCACTTGGAGTGAAGGTACACAAGTACATATATATATTTGGCACACAAGTACATCTAACTACATAAGCACATTCACAAATTGTTCACACATCTATTTCTGCTGTTACTTCCACATTTTTATCCTAAATCCTTTGCAAACAGCAAGTGAAAAAGGGATTGAATGGGCTAGAAATGTTCTGGATACTTTACAGATCCTTTACAGTCTGAATCACCATGCTCATAGTTTGGCTGAAGGTTTTCCATAAAGCAGACAGTGCCAGAGTGCCAGCCACGAAAAAAAACACCAGGAGTTGTTCACTTGTTGTGTTGCTGATTTTTTTTCTTTTCTCCTGCCAAGATAAGAGAACTATGTCCACTGAAACAGAATGAATCAGCAAAGACAACGCAGAGTATGAGCCTGAGCGTGAACCTAAGCCCCAAGGTAGCACAAGAGAGACTGCAAAGTACTGGCATTACAGTGTGGGCACAGTATCCACAGACCTCTTTAAGGGGGCATCACGCCCAATGTGATATTGTAGACCAGTGTCAGTCAGCACCAAGGCTACCTGTCCTTTTGTCTGTTGATGCCTGAGGCTGATTTCCTGAGTTTGGAAAGGAGTAGAAGAGGTTAGCAGAAAGCACTGTTAGAACACACAGCTGCCCTCCAGCCTTCTACCTCCCCGCAAAGGCAAAGGATGGAATAAATAGGTCAGCCAGGTAGTTATGAAGAACCCAGAAAAAGGTTTGGCAGCAAAATGTAAATATATCTGTAAATATACAGGAGTACAGTGATAAGGCTTCATATCTCTTTGGTAGTAGAATCATAGAATCCTTACAGTTGGAAGGGATCTCTGAGGACCATCTAGTCCAACTCCCCAACAGGGACACCACAGCTAGATCAGGTTGCTCAGGGCCTTATCCAGCTTTGCGTTGGAAGCAGGGATGGGGCATCAACCACATCACTAGGTAACCTGTTCCAGTGCATCACCACCCTCACTGTAAAATATTTTTTCCTTATATCTAATCTAAATTTACCCTCTTCGAGCTTGCTTTAAATAGCAGGGAGAAGGACAAACAGGAGTCCACATTTGGGGCAGAACCCACTAATGTTTGCTGGTGTGGAACACAGAATTTGACCACAGTGAACAGGGAGTGCTGTGTATTAATACTGGAAATGACCTGACTATGGACACCGTAAGTAAAAATGCTCTGAGTTCCACTCCAGAGGGCCAATTCTACCAACTCCACACTCCTGTCCACTTATTTCCCAAGTCATTGAAGCAAAACCTGTAGTCTCAGGTAACTGAGACCAAGGGGAAGCTACAGTAAAAAACAGTGTTCATTCTGTTTAGTTGAGTATTTGATGAAGTAAAGCTAAAAACACGTTAAAAATTAAAATTATTGTTTCCTGGACACGTCATTTGGGATATATGCCCACAAACTGTTCAGAGACTTTTCAACAGCTTCCTAAAACTGCAGACAGTTAAATTTTCTAAAGTACGGTCTGGCACAGTAGCTAATAAACATCACAAAACCACATGAAATCTCTTACTGGCTAATTTATTTCTCCAGGGGAAAAATTACACTCAACAAATGTTTTTATATAGATGCTTATTTTCTTTTTATATTTAAGCTTTGACTAAACACGCTAATTACATTTTGAATGGCCTGTGATAAGAACAGGCAGTATCGCACTGTGTTGCTGTCACTGTGGAGAAGCAAAACTTCAAGTACGCAGGGTCTGGTTCCCAACTGCCTTGGCCAAACAGCAAGACACAGCCCTGCTTGTGCAGGCAGCTTATAGTATTGCCTTCATTTAGAAATAAATATACACAAATGCAGGTATGTAAATTATCTCTCACAGCGTCACAGAACTGCTCTCACATGTTGAGTTCAAAAAAAAAACAAATGTTCGAGGTATTGGTTTGGGGATTTTTTTGTACATCGGTACAATCAATCTCATTGAGCATTAAGGCAACATAATGCCTGTGAACAAAACAAATCCCTTCTGTTTTAGGAGCTGTCTCAGTTGGAGTAGATTCTACCATATGATTGTACACTGGCCAATGTGGAACGTTACCCTGTTGGGCTAAAACTAATCCTGTCCAAACACTAACACAAAAATATGGAGAAAAATTTGTAAAAGAAGCACCTGGACAGCAAAGAGGTTGTAGGGCAAATTGTTGCTGACATAAGTTTTTTTACAAGCTTAAACTGGAACTTTCTCAACCACCATCTCCTACTGGACACTTTTCCAAACTATGCTATATTGTAAAGCTAAAACTGTTTTATTGTCTTGTATCAGATTATTATTCTTTCCGTTTTTATTCTACCCACAGCAGTCTTTCATTACTTCTTTTCAAGTTGGTGAGTTGCCGAGTTTTATATCTGTTTTCTCAAGAAGGCAGTAGCTAGGTAGGCTGACTTTTCTCCCAGACATAACACTGCAGATCACAGCACACATGATATAAAATCTATCCTGGGCCAGTGGCAACATTCACAACAGTTTCCACCACTAGCTTAGTTCTGTGCTGCTGAATACTGATTTAGGAGCACAGCTGCCAGAAAGCAGGCCTGCACCTCACCCAGCCAATGCACAGTGACTAGGCCAAAGCCAACCTCGATCACAACGCAGCAGAAAGGCACTGAGCCCAGGGCCCAACCCTTCTCCAGCCCTGTCCCTACAGCTTGGCCCAGCAGCCCATGCTCAGTAGAGCCCCTACTTCTCAATGGAACATGCCCAGCTCTGGCAGATACTATGGTTTGCATACTATGACAAATGCAAGCGAGCAGCCATCAGCAGCACCTGTCGTGGATGTATTCTGAAGTATTGGCAGACAGACACACCTCTGATGAAGGGGAAAAAGTGTCTCCAAACCACTGAAATCAACACCTAAGATCATTCTCCCTGGCATAAAAATAGTGTGATGACGCAGTAATCACACAAAGTACAGATGGGAAGAGATATCTGTGACTATTCTGGAAGCTCCTGGAGTATCTCAGCATTACCACTCTATCCCAAATTGCTTATTTGTCCTCTCTTTACCAGTCCCACAAGAAAAAATAGATGTAAGCGTCCTTACTCATTTCAAAGCAAAGCTTTTCATCTTAGCTCTAAAATACCTTCCTAAAGCATTGTGGAAGACCAAAATGACAGATAAATAATTATTCTCTTCATCTAGCCTCTTTTGGTCATCATAACCTCCGTCTCCATGACAACTCACAGGTGATTGTAACAACATCTTTGATGTGTGCAATAAAGAGTAATCTGTCTTTGCCCCAAACACAAGAGGAAACTGTATGTTATTCAGGTTTCCATTTAATGGTCACATTTCTGCACTTGTTACATCTGTGCAATCCCACTCAGGTCAATGCATGGGCACCAAGGTAAATTAAGCTCATCTTTTTAGTTTTTGACTCTCCCATCCCAACAAAAAAGTGAATCTATACAATTAATAACCACTAGCCATTAATTTTCTAATAGGTAGAACTCCTATTCAATATTAGAATCATAGAATCATTGAGGTCGAAAAAGACTTTTCAGATCATCTAGTTCAACCGCTCACCTACCAGCAATATTGCCCACCAAACCATGTCCCTAAGTACTACATCTGTCCTTTCCTTAAACACCTCCAGGAATGCTGACTCCAACACCTCCCTGGGCAACTTCTTTCAGTGCCTGACCACTCATTCTGGGAAGTAATTTTTCCTATTATCTCAACCTGAATTTCCCCTTCTGTAAACTGAGGCCATTCCCTCTTGTCCTATCGCTATTACCTGGGAGAAAAGGCTGACCCTCACCTTGGCACAACTTCATTTCAGGTAGTTGTAGACAGCAATAAGGTCTCCCTCAGCCGCTCCTCATAAGACTTGTGCTCCAGATCCTTCACAGCCCACCAAACCAGACTGCCCAAATCCCTTTACAGGGCCTTCCAGGCAGATTGACACTTCCCCCCAACTTGGTGTCATCTACAGACTTACTGAGGATGCACCCAATGCCCTCATCCAGGTCATCAAAATAAAGATAATGACAAGGACAGGCCCCAGCACCGACCCGTGGGAAATATCACTTGTGACCAGTTGTCAGCTGTATTTAACTCCATTCACCACCGCTCTCTGGGCCCAGTCCAGCAGCCAGTTCTTCACACAGCAAAGAGTGTACCTGTCCAAGCCACAGGCTGTCAGCTTCTGCAGGAGAACACTGTGGGAGACAGTGTCAAAGGCTTTGCTGAAGTCTAGGTAGGCTACATCAACAGCCTTTCCCTCGTCTACCAGACGGGTCACTAGATAATAGAAGGAGATTGGTCAAGCAGTGGCTGTCTTTCATGAACCCATGCTGGCTAGGCCTGATCCCTCAGTTATCCCACACACGCCATGTCATCAGACTCAAGATGATCTGTTAGATATTGGTTCTTTTTAATGTCAATTGTATAGCCATGAAGTCTTCATGCTTACAAGAAAACTCAAAGTAATATAAAATATTATTTTTCCCACCTTTATTTTTTCCTTTTCCTACACTACTAGATACTCTGTAATATAGATTATTGTGCTTTTGGGCTAATATTATGAAACTTTGTTGCTGCAGTGTCTTTGAAAAGCAAAACAGAAGGAAGTTATTCCATCTAACTTTGTCCAGCTATAAAATAAAGTAAAAGAAGCAGGCCATTTCCTGCCCGTGAATAATGTGAATAAATTTGGATGAATACCTGTCATCTGCTGCTGCTTGTATTTTCCAGTTCACTCCCGTTAAATCAACAAAAGAAAGCCAATGGAGCTTTATATTCTGTCCCTCAGAACATAAAAAAAAAGTGGAATTTCAATATCCATTTCAAGCCAAATCAGTTTCTGACTAAATTCAGTCTGCAAAACTGAAAATGGTGCCAATACACATATTTCACATATTCCCTTCATTTTCAGCTTTCATCATTCATTAGTATGCAATATGAAAATCTTTACTTTCTAATTATACTCATATTTCCCAAGAAATAGTTGCTTCTGTTATCAAATTCCATGAAAAAATGCATTCTTTCCACTAAAAAAGAAAAATATTTTGACCTAAATTTATAGTCTTTTTTTTGTTGTTGTTGTTGAAATATTGATTAGAATCCAGATTTTCCAGCTGAAAATCACAATGGAGCACAGGTGTACCTGAATGCAGTCAGTGAATTGAAGCAATTGGAGTCCTTCTACACAGCTATACACTGTGTAGTACCAAGCCCACCCACATAGCTATTAGCTCATTTGCCCATTAAAAAGCAGAAACTTAATAAACTTTAATTTTGCATAATTCATAAGCAAACAATTTCTATCTGTTTCACCTTTGGAGTCAGCACTGATTAGGGGCATGAATACACTGAAGGAGTGAATGCTCAATGGTACTCTGCTGGTATAAATATATGCTAAGAAAAGCGCCTGAAGGCTTCAAAGACTTGCAATACTTTCAAGCTTATATGCAAAAAGAAAGGTGATCAGGACTTGAAAACCTGAAGAAGGATTCAGTGTATTCCAGCACCCCATTTAATTCTCACATTTATCCGTCCACCCTTTCAAGAAAGGTGTGCACAAAAAAAGCAAAAGAGTGCAAATGGGAATATATAGTATTCTCACTCTAAGTTTTATCTTCCTTTTTTATTGATAGATCTGCCAAGCAAAAGTCCCTTCCTTAAAGGGAGGCAAACCCAGACCCATTCATACAGTCTTCTCTTCAGACCACTTGGCCTCGACGAAGGTTCTGTGCTTATCCTGCTCCCCCTGAGTTTCAACAACACTTTATCCTTTCATGAGGCTGTGTTGGAGGCTTCTCTCCTCCAACTGCTATATATGCAGACATACAGATTTCATTAAACAATTCACAGGGTAGCTTGATTTTTTCTCCAAGTACACAATAAATAGTGTTTCAAATCCTCGGTTTCAAAAGAGGAGCTATGCATACTGTACATGTCTTGAATACATTTTGGCTTATCCTTTCTTCTGATTAACGGGGTAAACACACTTAGAATACTATTATGCATTTTAGGATTTACAGAAATAAAACAGGCTTCTGGCAAATCTGCTGCTGCTGTAAACTGTCTCCTTTCCGTGCATTTCTAGCCCCCTTCTACCAGCCACGAGCTGCTCAGGTACTCCTGGCTATCCTAGGGCACCTATGCTCTGCTTCAAGGGACAGTTTTGGAAGTTGATTACTAGTCAGTGATATTTCCCTTTTTCTTTTCTTTTTTTTTTTTTTTTAAGGCAGCAATTCAGCTGTTGGCCCTTCTACAGAAGATCTCCTGACCACCTCTGAACTACAGCTGCGGAATGATTGCCTAGTTTTAGCATCTGTAATAAATAAATGTTGGCAGCTGCTGAAGGCTTTCCTGTCTGCTGCCTCTAACTGCAGTACATGCAGATTACCCCTTTAATTCTGTTCTAGACACCATGCATGTGATATGACATCTACGAAACTTGTATTGGCACGTTCAGTTAATTCTCCTGACATCTTCCCACAGAAAAGAGAACTTTCTCATTAACATATAAAAATAACAATGAGACATAAGCTAAGCACATTTATAATAGGAAGGAAAGAAAATATCCTTTAAGAAAGGAAAAAAAAAAAAAAGAACAAGGGCAAAGGACAGAAACAATTCTCAAGAGTCTTGGAAAAAAAAAAAAAGCTGTAAAACAATATTTTAAAATTGCATTAGAATAATTTGAACAGATGCTGCCAACATGCAGTAAAATAAATTCCCATGTGGTGACAAAATAATTGCCTAGACAGAGATGATCACACATTCCCCATAACATACCTGTAGCCTTGAAGGAAAACCTGTACGTCAGCACATCTCACCCACCTAAAGCTTGCCTCCTCCAGATCAAAACTATGATCTATCACAACAGCTCTCTCTGCACCACAGGTAGGAAGAACCCTTTTCTTCCTTTCGCCTAGCTGGTCTGTATAGTTAATTTAAATTCACAGTCACTGTCTTCAAAGTCTATCTCTGTTTTTCCCGTTTCTCATCTGAACAAGGGCTTACACAGCTAAAGCCTTGTTTATTTCTTCTATCTATGCCTTTTGATCCAAGAGAAGTTGTTATTTCTACCTATAAGTTGTATTTCTCTTTCTCCTTTAACTACAACAACGTGACTGCCAGAATGAGGATGAACATCTCAGAGAATGGCCAACCACAACAACAACAAACATTTGCCAACAACCCATATTTGTGCTTCTGTTCTCAGTTTAGGACATTACAGAAGATTACAGTTCACAGCAGCAAAAAGGGCTCAAACTGCATCTTGCTTCTGACATTTCAGCATTACCACTTCAGAATTCCCATTTTTGGACTTTTTTTTTTTCCCCCCCCTGCATGAACTGCCCCAAGGCTAAAGATACCCTCACTGTCTGCTGCTTAGCTCAGTTCTGCACTAGGGCAACTTCCAGCCAATGAGGTCTGCCCTCAGCAGCAGCAAGGACTGCTAAGTCAATGGGAGTAACTTCAGGTCTGTGGGAGACAAAAGGCTGATTCATCCACATGAAAACAAATCCCCCAAAAAGGAATAAACAAAATAAAAAATGCAGGTCTGGCATGTTTGCTACATGGTTACTTTTCATCTCACAGAATAAAATATTCATGAACTTCCCAACACTAGCTGCCTACCGCTCAGGAGAAACTGTTAAATATGTAGTAGGATGATATGCTGTGTGAGCTTTATACATTTAGACATTCAATTTTTTATATGATGCTTTTAGGTTTTTCGTGTATTTCACAGTTTTATGCACCAAAGTTCCTTGCCAGTGCCTCTCACAAAAGGCACTATATCACATGGAAAAAAGCAAAGAAGACTGGAGAATTTTCTCTTTTCAGCCAGGAACACTGCTAAAAAGGCAGAATTTATGTCAGACGGAAGGGCAAAATGCAACTAAAGAAAGCATCTCTTTAAAAAAGAATAAATATTTTAAAGTAATAATAAATAAAAAAAAAACATTAAGAAATTTAGGCTGAGAAGTTTAGAAACCCTTCAGACTGTAAAAATTATAGAATTAAATTATCTTCCTCTTATCTCTGATGAGCATTTCAATGGTATAAGCAACACAGGAGTAAAGTAATTCTCACTTTACCATCTGTATCTACCCATATATAAAAGCCCTCGGTGCCTATTTTATTAAACTGCTCATCCTAGCACTGTCCAGATCCATCTCCGACCCATCTCATCCTCAAGACCCCCTCCCAAGACCTTCATATCTGCAGACTTCATGAATTCAGGTCAAGTCACAGCGCGCTTCTTCCTCAGCCCTCGAGCTATGCGATGCTGCTTCCCATACTTCAGACAACTTCAAAGATGCCCATTCTCAGCAGCCTTATAGGTAGAAATTAGTACGCTAGGTGATTAGATAATACTCCAAACAGTTAGATAATATTCCAAGCAAAAGCAGCAGCTTTATTTCTCAGCCCACACCAATGCTCCATTCGGAATATTTTGAAGTAGTTTTTAATGATTAACACTCCACAGCTCACAGATAATTGATAATGCCATTCAGGTAAAAAATTCCTTCACTGATGTGCATAGAAGAGCAATCATTAGTCATTGCTTCGTAACAGCTGCAGGCTATGCAGTGACAACAGCAGTCCCAAATTCCTTATTAAACATAGAAATCTGTTAATATGTTTGAACAAAAGATCTTCCGAATGAGAAGGTGAAATATTTGTGCACTATCTTGGCACAAAGTAAATTTGCAAATGTTTAAAAAGGACTGAACGTTGAATCCGTTTAGTTTATAGAGATTTACCTTTTATGAGATTCTTCTACTTCTGTAACAGAAAATACTTTTAGAGGGATAAATTTCATGACCGACTGGAATACATTCAATGAAACTGCTGCTGAAGCAGATGCCTGTTGCTTTTCTGATTTGTAAATGCTTTGTCTTTCAAAATTATTACTGCCTGATGAATATACGGCTATAAAAGGATAGCACTGCAAGAGGAAAAATAGAAATCTTCCACTCTGATTTAAAAAAAAATTTTTTTTGTATCATATTTATAATTATTTCCTACATGAGAAAGTTGAGATTTTTTTGTTGTTGTTCTGAAAAAAGAATAAGATATTTTCATTTCCTCTTCAGTGTTTTTCAAAAGCAACCTTGCATAAAACAATATTCTATATTACAGACTCTACTCGTAAGGAAGTACATAAAAAATGTTAATTAGGTGTTAAAAACAAAACACTCATAAGCTGGAAATGCCAGACTCACTTGTTCTGTCCTCAGAGCACAGTGACAGTGTCATCAACACTAATCCCTCATAACTGCAGGCAACTGAGTAATTATATATATATATATATTTTTTTTTTTTTTTTTAAGTAGTACCCCCAGCAAGGGCTTTAAAACACCCACTGAAAAAAAAATCTCCCATTCTTCCATACAAGAGACCTAAAGCTCTGAGGAACTACCCCAGACCCCTTTCTGCAATGCAATTACAGTGATTACCAGCCAACCAACCAAGCCCTGACATTCAAACCTGGGTGAGAAACCCTGCCCCTGCCAGAGAGACCTGGTGGCAGCCCTCAGCATGTAAGCATGACAAACCACAGAGGGAGTGATGACACTCAGGTACTGCTCACAGCATCAGCAGATGCCAGCAGTGTCTCCTGTCTATGTTCTTGCAGCCACTCTAGTATGCTACAAATACAAATGAAAAACACCTAAGACAAGATACATAGTGGAAGGTCAGGGATCAGTAAGCAAACACCAGAAGACTTGAGGGCTGGGATTAATATAACAGTGGTACAAACGGACACTGTCAGCACCAATAACATCTTGGGGATACCAAGAAGCAAGCTGGGCACCCAAGAACTCATACTAGTCATCAGTTTCTTACAGCCTTGTCACCCAATTCCATCCATAAACTTAGCTCTGCATTAAAGGAGTTCTACATCTGTGTTGTTAGATAGCAAGAGTTGTACTAGTTCCAGGAAAGTCCAATCATTCTACACCAATGTCTGATTTGCCATTAGAGCAAACAGAAGCTGAAATGCATAAAAACACTGGTCAAATGGAAGAAGACTGTGAGATGCATTTTTCCCTCGAACCTGCACTCTCCGAGCATCACTCTCTGGAGCACCTGTCCCCATAGCTGTCCTCTTCATGGAAGATCTCCAACTGCTCCCAGGTGCACAGATGCTCAAAGAGTGCTCAGCTTTGTTTACATTTCTTTGTAAAGAGAAGATTTTCATTCTCCCCTCGTACACATACCCACATGCACAAACAGTCCAGACCAGCTCCTAGGGAGCGTATCTTGAAGCCTCAAGGCACCATTCAATTTCTTTCTGGTACTTCTGCCCTTAGGAGCCTTTTCCTTTAATCTGATGTACTGACAGAGAGGCATAATCAAATGGCAGGCACATTTTCAGGCTCAGCAATCAGGCAGTGCTCCATGATGTCTAATCACATATTCAATGGCTGCTGAAGAGAGGGGATTTTTACTTCCCAAAAGATCTGTAATTATCCTCCACAGGCAAAATCTGCAGACTTTTTGCAGGCCAGCAACTGCAGAAGTGAATTTCTCATTGCTTTAATTCTCAGACAGTCTGACTGTATGTGTTCTTCTCAATTAGTAATCATCTAAAGGCATACATGTCTCATTAGGACAGCAAAAAATTATTTGTCCAAAGCCTGATGCCCCTACACAAACCTGCAGGCCTAGAATGAGTAAAACAGGATACTGAAAACTGATCTTCTATTTAGTCTTCCTTCTTTCTCTTTACATAATACACAAGCCAAAAAATTCTATTTATTAAAAAAAAAATCAGAATTTTTATTTGCAACAATAATTCCATTATTATGTGTGCGTGTGTATATATATATATATAGTATTTATAAACAAATTACTAAATGGCTATAGAAGACCCATTTCATGAGTAAAAATCTTCCTTTTAACAGAGAACATGAATTGGCCAAACTGACAAACCTTGTATTTAAATGTCTTAATGACAGAGCTGTTTATTTTCCACAAAACTGGATTCAAGTTTGACATGTAGTAAGGAAGGATGAAACTAAGGCTGTTGCTCTTAAACCTAGCATCCGAAGGAGAAAAGCACTCCTAACAACCTTTAATCCTTCCCCCATAAAGCAGAGCCCATGCAGGAACGCTGGAGCAAGGCGACACAGCAGCCCATGGGAAGCACGTAAGTTTGCTACCAGAGCCAAAGGCAATTTCCTTCACTCTCAAGAGCTTTCCACTAAAACGAATTAATTAAAATCAAATCTTGTTGCTAACACACCTTGTCTATCATGGTTCAGAGCAGAAAAAATTTACTTAGTGTACTTAAATCCTGAAAAACATGGCTTAGAACAGACATGCTCACACATCCTAAATTGAGGCCACAAGTAGCATTGTGGTGGTTAAATAGAATGCTCACAAGCATCATTTCAGTAGTTTAGGGACAATTTTCAAGAGTGGTAGCTATGCATAATACCATCATACAGAAAGTGTGGCCAGGCAGTATTATCTCTGAAGGCAACTGACCACACCAAATGAAAGATACTTGGAGCCATTATCTATGGCAACAGCTACATGCAGCATGAGTCCAATGCCCCCAGAACCTGGCTTAAACCTTCTGTACACTGGAGAAATGTCTCCACACTGAAGAAAAACAGAGGCAACTCTCATTAATTCAAGCTGGGTTTCTATTGCTAATGCACAGTCCTCATAGTTCAAGGAGATCTACTGAAATGCTTGCTGCTCCAAAACAAAAGATTTCACATGCATTTCCCAGAGTATGCAATTACAAACCCAGCAAGGCTGCAGAACTTTTAGCTGAGAAAAACTATCTTGCCCTTTGGCATGGCAAGTTAGGCTAATATTAATAGGATTCCTTCTCATGTTGTGAAGCAGACATCTGGATGTTTTCTGTGCTGTATTTCTGCCTTTCTGAAAAGAAAGATACCCGCTCTCCCACACAAAAGCTACCCTGCTTTTGCTGGCTTAAAATTAAAACCAGCTGCTTGTATTGTAAAATTTAAACTTACAGTAGATTTTCATGTGAATGAGAGTACAATTGTTTAGACTCTCATTATAAAGGAGCCATTCTGCACTATCAATTTTTCTGCCAGCAAAAGAGACAGTGTGGAAGTACACTGTTTTAAAAATTAGTACTTGTTCTACTCACTGAGCTAAAGACTTCTTCTAATAGCTGAAGGGAATCTGTGTCATAAGAATTTTGTTTTCTCAGAAACAACAAAAAAAAAGTTTAAGCAGATTTACTCCTCTTCCAGTAAAACTAAAGTGTCTTCTTTTAATCAAGTTTACTTTTAGTACCAAAACCACATCAAAATGCAACAATAACAACTGGCATCAAATGGAATACTACAGATATTGTTTTTTCATGTGGTCTTCGAATAATCTAGAAAATCTGTGTGTCAGTGCTTTGAGACTCCACGTACACAGTTTGGTGCAGGTACATCATGATGATTTGAGTGTAGGCCTCATCCTGCTCAGCTGTGCATCAGTGACGATAAAAGAAGATGCTAACACGGCTCTTCCCAAAGAAGGCTGAGCAAGACCCACCTCAGGTGATCTCAGAGATAGGGCAGTTCATTGTGCAGATGGCCATGCCCTGACACAGGCTGCCCAGAGAGGCTGAGGCCCCTCCACCCTAAGAGATCCTCAACCCCCTGAGCACCCTGCTGCAGACTGGGTGTTGGGCTAGAAGGTCTCCAGTGGCCCTTTCTACCTCTGACAATCTCTGAATCTGCCAGGACTTCCTGGGAGCACAGATGATCTAATTCACCACATTATTCCATATACGTGTCATCTGCACAGCTCTTGCTCCAGCCTAAATAGCAAAGCTAGTGAATAAGCCTTTTAGTTTGAGTCTGACTTGGAAGTACCTTTATGTTTTCACCTGGGCCAGGATTCTAAATAGGACTGCATTAAATGAGGAAAATGAAACGCGGCTTCAGTCTTTAACCAGATGTTAGGAGAAAAAGTAAATAAATAGTATGGCAAAAGATGTATCATCAAATTATACAAGGAACTATCACGCTAAGAGGAGTGAGCATGAAATCAATATCCTAGTCATGTCTGGGAAATACTCCCTTCAGCTGTGACAATTACATTAAGCAGTAAGTTGATAGTAAACCTGGAATTGTTCACAGGCCCCAGAACAGGATTACCTTTTGGCTTCCACCCCATATTAATTTCCAAAGCACTGCAGATATGCCCATCAGTACTTGATGCCAAACTCTCAAGCAACTGCCTCTCATGCAACTTATTTTGGTATAATACAAAATAAAAATGTTGTTTTCTCTCACAGAACTAAGCTTTTCTCCCAAGGCCATTTTGAACTGAATAACTAAAGGAAGCACCTACTTTTCAGTGGAGTTTCTGATCCGACAGCAAAAAAACTGAATATTTATTAAAAGCAAGGCCTTGGAAGTCTCACATGAGAAAAATGGAGGCTCTTTTCCTACTTAATGAAAGGATAGTAATATTGAGGAGAAAAATCCTGAAATAAACAAAGAAATATCAACAACAGTTTTCTAGTGTATCTATTCAAGAAAAAAAGTGAGCTCCTATTGTGGTATAAACCAAGGTTACTCTGTGAACTACACCAGTATGGCTTACACACAGTTTACAAGACATTATCTGACTATTGACATCTGTCAGCCAGGATTTACAAAGCAGTTTTAACAAGTTAGGCATTGAAATATTGGTATGCTATCCCATTTGGCACACAGCTCTTCTCCTTTGAAAATGGGAGCTGTGAGCCATGGAGAATTTCAGCAACAAGGAGCCAAAGCATCACTTAGGTCTTCTGGAATAAAGAAAGTCTCACTTGATACCAATTTTATTCATTGCTTGTAGGATAAAGACAATCAGTGACACTTATTAACTCAGTGCTGTGATGCAGCCAGATGCATAATTTCACTCCTCAGTTGTTCTGCACAAACATTTTAGTGTTAAAGAAACCAGAGTTCTCCTCGGTATATACATCTCATCCAGGGCTAAAAAATACAAGTGCCACAAATCAGAAAGTAATGCTGCATTCAGAACATAAGAAAATTAAACATGCAAATCAAAGTGACCCTTCCTGCAAATTCACTGGGGATGGTATCCCCTTTAGCATGCTTTCGCATGACCCTGAGACTAACTTTAAAATGCTCATCAGCAGGATCAAATCACTCACCTTTACCTCAGCAGGACGCATTCAGTGTGGCTGTGGCTGGATCTAAACTCTAGTTTAGAAACAACAGGCTTGAAGACAGTGATTAAAGTTACAAACCAAGGTTTTTCCTACTCTCTTATGGATTCTAATACTCTCATAGACTTCAACACACCAGATGCCCTTACTTCGTCTGATGAAGATCCGCAGTATCCCATCCGACCAAAGACGCATTACAACGTCACAGTTTTGATGTTCAGTCCCACTGTGCCCCCTGAGAGACCTGGAACTCTACATTTAGCACATTCACAAGGAGGGAAGGATCACTGTTACTGATCAAATACAGTGTCTCACAATAACTCACTTTTTTCTTTTTCCAGCCGCATTTCACCTGCTATGTAAAATAAATAAACAATCTGGAAAGCCCTAAATGCCTGCTCTGTTATGGCAGAAGTCTAATTAGACATAAAACTAAACTGAAAGTGTCAGCAATATCTTCTCTGGAGTGCATTTAGGTATACTCCATTTAATAATAACATGACATGAAGTAAGTAATGAAATTATTACCATAGGAGTGAAAATTGTTTTAAAAGAAAGACTATTATTCATACTGAATACCACATGTTTAAATGACTGGCATTGTATGAATAATTATAGTAGTTATCACTCTCCGTTGAATAGCAAATGTATTCAGATTACAAGCTCTATTATATTATAGCAAAAAGAAAAAAAACAACAGATTTAACAAATGTTACTGCCTAGCTGGGGTTGTCATTTGCCAAATTCTACTCCCATTATTAGTAGACAATTTGTTTTGAAGTTGCTGAAAATCTGGGTAAGAAAACTGTTATTGATAGACACATTTTATTGATAGCAAGACAAATAGATACACAGTGAGAATTCAGAGAATATGTTTTTAAATACATTTGGCTTTTCTTCCTCTTACTCTATCTGTCTCAGTTATGATAGTAAAAAGAGAAAAGTGAAGTTTCTTCTAGTTCCCATTGCTGTACGGCATGCAAATTTTGTATGTAAGAGAGATGGACATAAAACTGCATCTTAAAGCTCTGTTTTCTATCACAGATAAGCCGGAAGCATCAGAGTTGTCTATCAATTCTAGCAAATCAGTTCACAACCACTTGTTTCTCCTGGGAAGGACAGAATAGACAGCAGAGATACTCCACACACATGCATTTTCTTGATACTTTTCGTGTCTTTTTCCTCACCACATCTCACCATCAGAAATGGGGTATGGGGCAACCTCATGTGGTTGCCCTACAAAGCCCTTTGCACCGCACATTCCGGAAAGTTGGTTTCAAAGCAGTGAGCCCCTGTGCAATCCAGGCACAGCTCTGGATTGAGTTGAGAACTCAGAACATCTAATCATGTAGTTACTAGGGTGGGTCTGGGGTTTCCAGATGGGGAGATCTTTTTTCCCCTCTTTTTTGATTGAATTAGTTGCTGCTTCAGTCATTCAAAGAGTTTTTTAACCTCAAATATTCAAGATACGTATTTTCATTAATTCAGCATTTCTTTCTCCCTTCAGCAACAATGCTCTGAAAGGAAATAATTCTCTCACATTTTGAATGCCAGAAAGACAGCGCTGCATCTCTCAGCGGCAAACCCCTCCAGCAGCATCAGGAACCCAGCACTCCTGGTAAAACATCTGCTGGAGACAGTTAACCTTGACAGTCCTGCAAGCAGAAATATTAATAACAAAATCAGTCTGAGCTGTGGGCATGTGTCTGCTGGCATTCCTGTCTAAAGGGCCTTCACCTCAGACTCTTTCCATCTTCATGACAACATCAAACAGCTTGCTGAACTGAGTTAACTCGTATTTCAATTTGTGCAGTGGTGGTTAGGAAACAGTATGGAGTGTGGTGCTTACATGGCCTGCAAAATATTTTCTATTAATACCAGAACAACGTTTTAAGACAATTAAGGATTGACTGGTGGGTGGGTATTCCTTTGCACAACAAGTCCTTTGTGTCACAGTTACACAAATCCCATACAGCTGCAGGGAACTCACGCAGCAGCAGTAACATTCCTCAGGCATAAGGCAGCCAGGAAGTTCTACAAATCATTTTTAGTCACAGAAAAATTATTTTTACATGTATATATTTGTTTTTCTCCAACTAGTAATCGGTAGCTAATCTTGGAACAAAGTTTCGTTCAAAATTTCTGACTAGTTTCTAAATTCTTAACTTGGTAAGCAATCACCATTTAATAGATACACCATTTCTCCTGCTTTGAGTTTTCAAAGCCATGTAAGTCTTAAAAATAGGAGTGGGACTTATTAGGTTCAGCTGAACTAAGTCAACACTGGGTGCTGTGCTGAAGGTTTTGTATTATGTGCAGAGAGAGAGCACGTGGGACATAGTGCCCAGCTCTCTCGTGCACTGGAAAAGCAAAGCCCCCCCACTACATGGTAGGTCTACCATATCCTACACAAAAGGAGAAATATTCCTAAAGTCCACAAGCTGACATCACGCCAGGCAGCTGGGACTCGACAGAGGGATCCAACTCTCCTGTCACTAGATACTCAATGACAAGTGCTCGTACAACAGCTCAGCAGCACCTGGACAACATTTGCACACACATCTTACTGGCAGTTTTGAGTAGGCACTCTAAATCATAGAATCATAGAATGGCCTGGGTTGAAAAGGACCACAGTGATCATCTAGTTTCAACCCCCTGCTATGTGCA
>JAOWBP010000001.1:32751415-32763482 GCA_028571105.1 Tragopan temminckii
TCCCATGGCTGACTCACTGCTCGCCCCAGGTGATCAATCAGAGGTTCAGGCCGTGACTCAGCAGTTCCCATACACTTAAACAAAATGAAAAATCATAATATGTGTTTATCAGCATCATCTGAAGAAAGCAATTGCCAAATCTGAGGTTTTC
Source organism: Tragopan temminckii (assembly GCA_028571105.1). Taxonomy (NCBI): domain Eukaryota; kingdom Metazoa; phylum Chordata; class Aves; order Galliformes; family Phasianidae; genus Tragopan; species Tragopan temminckii. Next base: position 32,751,567 of record JAOWBP010000001.1, read on the forward strand.
TTAATATTTCCCTTTTATCAATAGGTATAGAAAGAAAAGCTACATCCCTGGGAGACATGATTTTCTTAAAATGTCTCATCATATAACGAATATGTATAATTTTGCAGTATAAAAATGAGTAGGGTTCTAGTGCAAAACTATATAACTTACTAGAAGAACCTGACCTTTCTATAGGTTTTTGAGCCATTTTGTCTAACTCTGTAAGTTCTCTTGAACGCTGAAGAATATTTGAAACAAACCTGTGGAAAGAATGGTCTTATTTACATTTTGTAGATACTGTCCATAAATATGGACACCACAAAATATTTGTTATCTTTGGAATATATATATATTTTTTAAACGACATCATGCATGTCATATTGCAGAAGTGACTGTATGAAATACTAAAACCATTTCCATCTTGACTTATTATTTACTGAGCAAAAAACAGAGCTCTCAAGTGCAGAAGTATCTGCCTGTATCAGCAAAACCCACTCCTGTTAAAGAGTCTCTGCTTGTCCTTTTCTCCTTTCCTTTAGGTTTGCAGTGGAGTTGCACTACCTGACAATGCAACAAATAGAAATGCGAGGGCCCTCCTGTCTTCTGTTATTGGGACTTCTAAGGTAAAAGCAAATTTACCTTTTAAAAACTAAAAAATTTACCTGTCTCGCATCTAAGAACTCTGCAGCAGCTGGCCATTCATAATGAAATTGGACCAACGCGTAGAGGTCTTGAAAAGAACTGAAGCTGTATGGGATTGTAAAAATAAGACGCAGTATGGACAAGGAAATCCTTCCAAACAAAACAGCTGTAATGTGAGCTCAGAATGTCCTGACAGCAACAAATCTGCACTCAAGACTTCATAATACAGCAACTGTAAATGGAGCTGAGAGTCACCTCACCAGCTGAGGTACACATTCACAGAAAGCAAAACCTTCTTAGTTTCAGAGCTCACAGAACTGCTTCAAAAATTTTTCCCATTCTTTAGCAAGAAAAAAAATTGTAAAGAAAGGAGCACTAGTTCTATCATCAAATATAATGAGAATATGATTAACAAAATACTATGTCAGTATAGTAATATATATGTATATCCACTAAGATAAGTCTATCATATTTTAATAAAGCAAGATACTCAGACAATCCCACAAAACTGTACTTGAACTAACAGTCAGAATCTGTATTAAACAAGTGAAAGAATTAAGTCACAAGACCTGAGATGTAGCCTTCTTCATTAAAGTCTTTAAGAACAAACAGATGGCAAAAAAGCCAAATAAATAAATAAATAAATAAATGGGTGGTGAAAAGAAAAATCTTGTATACCATAGTTAGGAATACTCAAATGCACATTTAGAAATTTGTGTGTGTGTAATATATTCAGACAGATGTAGAGCTCTGTGGTGCAGCCAACACGCTGGAGGAAAGGAATGCCATCCACAGGGATCCTGATAGGCTCAACAGATGGGACCCATGAGATCCTCAGGATGTTCAGTAAGGCCAAGTGCAAGTTCCTGGACCTGGGTCAGGGCAAACCCAAGCCCAAAAACAGGCTGGGCTGAGAAAGGATCTAGAGCAGACCCAAGGAGAAGAACTTGGGGGTGTTGGTTGATGAAAAACCTCAACATGACCCAGCAGTGTGCACTTGCAGCCCAGAAGGCCAGCTCCATATGGGCTGCAGCAAAAGAGGGGTGGCCAGCAGGGCAAGGGAAGCGACTGTCCCTTTCTGCACTGCCCTCGTGAGGCCACACCCCCAGTACTGTGTTCAGGTCTGGAGGCCCCAACAAAGGAAGGATGCAGAGCTGTTGATGCAGGTCCAGAGGAGGTCATGAGCATCATCAGAGGACTGGAGCATCTCTCCTATGAAGAGCCTCTGAGGAAATTGGGGCTGTTAAGTGTGGAGGAGAGAAGGCTACAGAGAGCCTAAAGGAAAGCTGGGGAGGGACTCTTTTTGTAGAAAGACGAGGGGGAATGGTTTTAAACTAGAAGAGAATGGGGTTAGATGAGATATCAGGAAGAAAATTCTTCACTTCAGGACTGGTGAGACACTGGAACAGGTTGCCCAGAAAAGCTGCGGGTGCCCCATCCCTGGAGGCATTGAGGACCGGGGTGGATGGCCCTGGGAAACCTGATCCAGTGGATGGCAACTCTGCCTGCAGCAGGGGAGCTGGAACTCGATGGTCCTTAAGGTCCCTTCCAACCCAAACCATTCTGTGATTCCTTGATTCTACAACTTGCGTTCATATTTATAGAGAGCTATATAGATATACAGATACATAAATAAATATATGGATAAAAACACCACCTGAAGTCTGAAAGCATGACAACCACAAACATTCTCCCCTGCGTCAGATTCACACTTCACAGCTGGTCTTGCAAGGTGCACTGCTGTTGCACTGACACGGTACTTGTCCGAGCAGTAGAATTGCAATGAAAAATTTATAGCACAAGCTTTTATAGCACACAGAATTTTCCTTCAGTCCCCACTATTGCCAAAACCTTCACACGTTATCACAAGGCTTGGGTTTCTGGAGAAAGAATTTTGCTCATATTAAGATTACAAACCGTGACAATTACCTCATTACTTTTAAAAAGCTTTGCCAGTAAACAAATAAAATAAGATTTTGCAACGTCTGTTGATTTTAACTACTAATACACATCTCCTGATCTGTGTCTTCAAGGAGTACACAATAAATAGCAGCAAAAGGTGGGAGTTGAATAGTTTTCCTTGCTCTGTTTTAGAAATTTAGCTATTGATACTTAACTAAAGCACTCATTTTTCCAAAGAAAACTGCCTCCATCTCATGAATCTGTCAGAACTCAAGAACAAGACAGTTCCTCTGATGAAATACAAACCCAATTTGAACTAAATCTGCACTTCTCTAAAGACTAATGGGTGAAAAGCTAGCAAAATTTCAGTACGAGATGCATGCCATCAATCTTTCAAAGAAAAGCTGCTAGCATAGATATTACTGAAGGTAGCAATGAAAGTAAAGAGGCACGTATAACTATCATTGTACTTCAAGCTGAAGTAGAATGGTTAATTTTATTACAAATGCATTGAAAAAGTCCTTGTTTGGAAAGTATCAGAACAGTCAGTTACTGGCTCAGTGGCAGTGCAAGGTGTTAAGTGCAGCGAGGTGGGGACTAAGAAATACAACATGAATAACTAAGAAATCAGCTCTGAGGGCCTTTGAAGACATTTGGGGAGACACTTGTACCTTTCTCAGAAGCTGGATTAAGGTGAAAACCTGCATCACGACCATAATTGCTGCAATAGCCTTTTCCGAAATGGAATAAACCCCGTCATTACAGCAGTAATTCTGAAAGCTCCCTCTGCACTTTAAGGAAGAGGCAATTGCAGTGAAAAGCATCAATCTGTTAGATATACCTGCAGTTTAAAGACAACTGACAACTTCCATCCTTAACTTAATGAAAATCATTCATTAGAGAAACAGACACAAAACTGGAGAAGATGGTATTTTATGTCAGAAGATCTCATAGACTATATCGTGAAAAACTAAAATAATGAAATTACATTCCTTGTTTCAATCTGTAATGATTCATTTTCCACTAAGATGTAATTTCTCCTTCATATCAAATATTCTCTGCTTTTTAAATTCCCCAGCTCATTTGTCCTGCTACCAAGGCATCAATTTAAAGCACACGATGACTAACCAAGGAGACCCTGTAGCTGCAATGCATCAAACCAATTTTGTTGACCATTCATGGGTCAGTGAAACATCAGCTTCATCTGCCTTTTTTTTTTTTTTTCTTCTTTTTTTTTTTTTTTTTGCAACAAATGACAAGCATTACCATTTATTTCTTCAACCTTACAGGTACAATACCACGCAGGTGAGCAGGAAAGTAACTCCAGCCAGCTGTCAGGAGTTTCAACCTAGCCTAGAATAGAGTCAGGAATGATATTTACTGGTCAAGGGATGGAGATATCCAATGTTTTTAAATAAATCTGTTTAATATCAATTATTAAGAGATAATGAACACGTAGTGAGTTACACAGCAGCACTGATGTTCAGCGCTTGGGCTGATTCAAGCAATCCTGCTTGAATTCTACCCAGTGAAAAGCCTCTGATGTCATACTTAAACATGAAACTCAGAAATATTGGTAGTAAAAAGACTTCATTTTCTACTCTAAGGGAAGTTTGAAATATGAGAACTTAACTCTGTACGTGGTTTAAACTCAGCTCCTGCTCCAACAAAACATTTCAGCACAAGCGTAAGTTTAAGCACACAAGAAATCAAATATGCACCTAATTTATTTAAGTAATTTCCCAGACCAATGCAAGAATGTTCAAGATGAAATTCACATGTGCTTGAAGATCAATTATGTCCTAAAATTCAAATGGAAAACTGAAGGCAGATACTAGACCTAGAATTTAAAATTAAGAAGAAATGGAAGATCTTCTCCAAACCATAACTGGATTAACTTTAGAATACTGCAAAGTTCTGGTCAGAAAAAAGAAGAAAGAAAAAAAAAGCAGATATTAACAACAAACTAACTAAACCAAACTAACATTTTCTCCTCTTAACCATCATAATTCTGTACAAATTAAAATAATTCTGAAACCAATTATGATGAATAATTATGACTCATAGGAGCATAGGATTACTAGGTGCCAATGACCAAGATAAAACAGACCACTCACTTGAAAATGACCATGAATTGTTGAACGCCTGTTTACCAACAAGGACAGACAAGGATGTCTTCTGTGGTATTGTCTAAAAAATAAAGAAATTTTATAGCCATGTGTTTGCATACTTTAAAACATCCTTTATATTATCCCACAGGAATTTCTACCACTGCTTTGAAGTATAACCTGCGGTTGCACAGGCTGTTAAATACCAATAGACATGATTACTCTTTATCTCACAGTAGATAGCGTATAAAAGTCTTTTGTGAACATTTATGTACTGAGAAATTAAGCAAGCCAACCAAAATACAACTGGAGACATTACTCTTGCTCCCACTTAGGAGCACCACCAGCAGCAGGATGCCAGCTGTGACAGCTGACCACTCCAACCCTGCACAGGGATGGACAGCAGCAGTGTCCCCCAGGCAAAATCATCAGGATTGCAGCTCACAGTCCTTACTTTTGCAACCACATGTATGCAGCATTTCACAGCACCGTTCTGTAGCCCTCTGCATCATCATACTAAACTTTGTGTTCTCCAAAATGATTCACTGAGTGAGAATTTTCTCAGCCATTAAAACTGCATCTCTGTGTATGATTTCTGTTGCTTTAAATTCCCCTATCGTGACAGTCGCCCTCTGCTTTTACCAAACAAAGCATTTTAGTCTGGTGGTAGTCATTCCTCAAGAATTCTTTCTCTTAGGATATGGATTAAATATTTAAGAAGAAGATTACTGCTATGCAGCTGGTACTTAACCCATTATCAAAACCAGCAACGAGCTCCAAGAGATGTTCTGCCTTCTTTAGAGAGTAGGCACGCTTAAAAATACAGGTTTGTATGCTGCAATGTAAAAACTTAAGAAACTGTACTTATCTCAGAAATAAATGATACTGTGTTTTATATCCAGTACATACTTGTGAACCAAGATAACAGACTGTTCTCTATTTACAGTATCCTTTTCTGGAGCATATCAAAGACCTGATACCCCAGATTCACCTAAAAATACTAAGGATCTACATGTCTGTAGTAAGGAAAGACTGAATTATACACCCCTGCGATAATTAACCTACTAGCATAAAGATCAAAAACACAGCAGTATCTCAAAATTCTGAGACAACTTAAAGGCAGGGGAAAAAATACAGTTATAATATGTAATTGGATAATTTGGTTTTTAAGTTTCATGTCACCACTTCAGTCAAAAAATCTGTAAAGCAAATCACAAAAAATTGTATGATTAGATGGCATTCTATTTTTAACACTTCTGATTAACAGATGGGAGTTTTTCCTTCAAAAATGCTGTAGTCATTATAAAGTACTAACAATGATGTTAATTAAACACATTTGTAGGACTAAAAAGAATGTGAAATCACTTTTTTTCCCCTCTACAGCTACATCTAGGTGTTTTTTTGACAAGCTTATCACTCAGTTACAGCAGTATGTTCATGAGTATGTCACGATAGGGCAGTGAACATATCAGACCAGCACTCCAACTTATGATCTCTTTTATTACGTTGATAATGCTAACTTTACATCAGTATGTCTGTACACATTTCTGCAGTTGCATATTGAGTTCACCAGTTCAAATTGGTTTTGATGCAAGAAATATCCTCTTGTTCCAGCCCTTGCAGCAGGAGAAGGGCTCTTGGGAAGTAACAGTAGACATAAAAATGTATTGCTATAGAAATATTCTTTGTAGAATTATAAGCGACAGCTTGATATTCCATATTTTATCCTCTCTGTATTTTTACTGGCCTACCTACTTTACTCATGGTAAAAAGTACACTGCAGAAACCCCCACAAGCTCCTACATGGGATCAGCAAGCTTATGTAAGTCATAAGCTGCCAGCAGAAAGGTCTGAAGAAGACTTCAGTAATGAAAATCAGAACGGAACATCCCACCCCATCAGGTGCCAAAAACAGACAGCACAAACCCTTCCTTTCCTGTGCTGGTTGAAGGAAACATGCTTCCCCAAGATGAGCCAAGTCCAAAGTGAAGGAAGATCAGCAGTTCTTCCACTAGAGATGATACAAAATGTTAAGAAAATATACAGAGATGCCTCATCTGTGCTCTGATGCTTCTGCCCTGATTGAAAGGTAACTTCATGAGGAGAGAACGGACACCTTCTAGCAATGATTGATAAGGGAGAAAAGGCCAAGTAAGTTCTTGACAAAGTTCCTTTAAAAATCTTCATGTTCTGATAATGAGGGACACTAACCAAGGCTATGACTGAGTTTTGATTTTTTTTCATTATAATTCAAAATGAGTTCAAAAAAAAGCCAAGCAAAAATGTCATCTTCTTCAGAAAGTATTGGTACCAGCCACCTTTTGAATAAGAAGGATTATGGAGATACCATTTTTTTTTTAATTCACTTCTTGCTTATCCTGACAGCATCACTTGATGGCACGATACCGTGACACCTGACCAAACGGAAACACTGAAACCTACGCAGTATTCCCCAGAGCTGTGGGCTGCTCCTCCACCACCACATGAATGGTTATGAATGGGTCTGAAGACACGTTCTAATCCCAAAGTAGATCGTTTCAGCACTTCACTGCTGTAAACAAAACGTGACAGAGAGCAGCAGGGCATTATGTCTGAATTGCACACAGGAACGGGATGCTGTCTGCCAGATTTCTCAGCCAAGAATAATTCTCAATACTGTTATTATCTTGGGCTGTGTGTGGTAAGCTAATTTCCACTTCCAGTTATACCAAAGCAAATTCAGAGCAAGTCCATCAATCGAATTATTTTAAGTCAGAGGATAAATCTGGCTATGTGCATGGGTGCATACGGACCAGCATCCATTCCTGAGATGTTCAGACAGATCAGCTCTGTGGCGTTCATGTCAGAGCCATGACAGAATGCTTTTCTGAGATTAATAAGTGACAGAGAGAAGGCTGTTTTCAATGGAAAAAGGAAGCGAAGAGCTGGCTTGTTTCCATGGAAACAGTAGCAGCAGCAGGCAGAACAGCTGTAGAGAAAAAGGCAGAAGTTAGGGAGGCAGAAATCTTTCTGATTTTACCTCACCGCTATGTCAGTGCCACCAGATACCATCTAAATTTAATGCAGATCAAAGTGGCTTACCTTGAGCGGGTAACTTCTTAAGCAACTACTTGCAATTAAGACTCTTAACAGCCAGCATTCCAGAAATGAATTAATAAAAAGTACTTATAATATGATTTAGTCAGCCCGTGCACCCATGAAGCCACGGAACGTGCGAACACCCATAGCAGTGATGCATCACGGTGTTTGTCTCAGGCACAAAAGTGCTTTTGCTTTAAAAGCAGCCAATGTAAATGAACGGATTCTTTTTCCACTTTAGAACAAACACCACACTCTGATTAGCAAGATGGCAAGAGGAAAGCCCACTCTTTCAGTTTCTTCGCAATCTCTACTGTCTTCTTTGTACATTCCTATAACCATTTTCAGATAGATGAAAAATCTTCGTAACTCAAAAATTTCTAAGACTTGCACTTAGAAATTAAATGCCAGTTCTATTTTTAATAAAGCAAATAAGTCCTGCACTTCACTATTAATGCACACTCTGAGCTGGCCGTATCCTCCCCGTCCATCCATGGTGTATCTGTCAGACTATCCCAGCAGTGCTGCTTCTACCAAAAATAAAAGCCGTTTGCATCGTAAGCAGCCCACATAAGCCACCCTGGTACCCAGCATGCATCCACCTACCTGGAAAACTGTGCACAAGCCACAAAAGAAAGATGCAAGTTAACTTCGCTAAGAATGCTCTCCTGTAAGATTTCTGGGGCTCTAAGCCTTGAGGGGACCCATTAACCCAGATCTCTCCCCTGCTTGTCTCCCTCATTTCGCCAACCTTTCCCACAGCCGACCTCTCTGAGTGCTGGAGGCCAGCAGAAGTGTCACTGCGAGCAGTCTCCAACAGCATCACTGCAGGTACAGCCGCACACAGGAGCTTCCCTCTTCCAGCAGCACACAGCCTGGCATCCCTGTCCCATCCCTGCTCTGTGCATGGACAGACAGGCTGCTCCAGGGGACAGACAGACAGCCACAAACACTGCAAGTCCCCGTGCAGTTTCTAGGTTCCTGTGCTAAGCGCAAGAATAATCCACAATCCTTAACAAAAATCAATGATGAACACTAATTATTTCTTTATACAGTATCGTATTTCAACTATTATTCAAAAATAAAAGGCCTTAAAAGCTTAATTAATTTGAAATATGGTATCTGAGACTGGTGCTGACATTCTGGGTCCCGCCGGGCATCTGCAGACACTCTGTCAAACTCAGTGCTAATTACGCCTCTCCTACTTCCTTACAAGCCATCTGATCGTCTCTCTGCACGTTACTAAAGCATAAAGAGTCCCTTGTACTCATGAGCCAAGGGCCAACAGAGGACTCCAAAATACCCCACCATTGTTAACCAGTCAGACTCACAGCACACACAGTGCAGTAAGAGTTGGGTATGGATCTGCACCACACAGGAGGATTTGGCTGCCCAATGCGTCTCGTGCTGGGGCAGCCCTTAAGCTGGGACCTCTCCATCCACACAGCAGCGCTCCGTCAGAGAGCAATCTGTGAGAGGCAGCTCTGAGTAGCTTGGAGCAAAAGCAGTGCCACTGCACCCTTCCTTACAATTCACAGCCAGAGAAATCCGACATGGTGAAATGAAAACAAACGATATTCAGATGCAACTCCTGAACTTGAGATACAAAGAAAAGTGTTGCAGGTTTCAAAGCAATCGCATGCATACGCATTACATTTTGTATTTACAAAAAGTATGGCTAGCAGATGTCACTAACTATCGAACTGCGAACATTAAAGTTGATTTTTTCAAGTCCCTAATGCAGTACACCTTTTTGTCAACGGATGAGTTCCACTGTTTATATAACATTGCTGGATGGTCTTGCTAGAATAATCTGTGTGTGCACTATCCCCCAATAGGTTACCATGGCAACTTATATTTGAATTTCTATAAATTTCTATTTTTAGAGATCACAGTTTAGGATAAAGAAAACCAGAAATATTAAGTGCCACCCCAATAATAACCAACATCCAGCTTTTCTCAACATCACGTTCCTCCGAACAGACAGCGCAGAAGTTCAATCAGGCAGCACTGCTACGGATTACCACCGTTATTAAGAAAGTTTACCAGCAAGCTGTCTCACCACCATCCCAGCAGCGCATGAGTCAGGAGCTCGCACTGCGAGGCACAATTGATGCTCACGGAGCTTTTCTTGCGCTCAGTAAGGATCTCACCCAAATATTTTTAGAGTTAGTCATCATTTCAGCTGACACACAACAACGTGGCGTTTGCCAGAATACTCAGAAAACAAAAGTGTCTATCTCAGGTGCGGGGAAATACTGAACTGACAATGGCACCTCAGCTCCCAGCTGGGTGTACCACCACCCAAGCTGCCGCACATTGGGGTGTGGGAGCAGGCGTATGCTGGCCCCAAGGCACACAGGTGCCCCACACTTCCAAGCTGCCAGCAGCAATCTGAGCAGCCTGCCTGTGGTGGGGGATCGCTGCACAGAGCAGCAGCGCTGAGCAGAGCCAGAACTCGGAGCTGCAGCTCTGGCACCACCTCGCTCTGCCTGCCCGTGGCTGAAATCAGAATATAATACTTTAAACCCCTTCCTAACTTTAAAAAGGTAAATATCTTCTCTAATAGATGATCACTGTCAGCGCTCCACAAAGTTCAGTGAAAGGCTCCGCACCGTAAAAGCTGCAGATCTGCTGCTGTCAGCAGCTTCTCCAGCAGCGGTGGGACCGCCACACTGCTGTTAGGTCAGGGACCCACAGCTGAACTCTGCTGAATTTGGGCAGCCAAGGTGTGAGCTGCGTATGTGTCCTTAATGAGCAACAATACAAACACTACCAATGTGTATTCAGAACGCAGCCTGCTCTAGAGACACCTGGGGCACCAGCTGGAGCTCAGCACCCTCTGACACCCCCACTCTCCATCAGGCTGTGGTGAGCCCAGTGACACTGTTGGGGACAGTACTGATCGCTGTCACAGGATGAGGTCGGGGTTTTTACAGGGACACCCAGTGAAAGCACTGTGAAATACTTCCTGCCGCTTTAAATCCAAGCCCATTTCAACCATGAGCTCTTTCTCATGTGCTGCAGGCAGGACTCACTGCTGGGTGCTGTTCCCACAGCTGAGTTCAAAGCATCACTGCGTACTTCTCCCAAAGGTGTTACAACCATTTGCTTGTTCCACGGGTTAGAAAACAAAACCCATCACCACCAACAGCAGTAACTACAAGTCAGGGCTGAAACTCGCGCCGTGCTCCAGCACAGAAGAAAGAGCCAAAATTAAAATCCTATCTGTCAAGAACTCGCTGAGGACCGGTGTTCCCTCACAGCCCTCAGCTGCAGAGACACGAGGGCCACCCTGACAGGCAGAGGGCAGGTGGGTGCCCTGTCACTGGATCCCGCAAAGCTCATCAGGGCGGGAGCAGGAGCTGCCAGCAGAACCCTCCTGGAAGGGCTGTGAGCAGTCACCACCTCACACGACCCAACACTTCCCTGAAAGCCAGAGCACACGGTGTATGTACAGCCCTGCAGGCCCCCAGAAAAGGCACTACAGAACCCACTGGCACACAGCGTGGTCCCCCAGTCAGTAGCACTCCCACGTCCCCACTGAGACCAGGATGACGGGCACCAGAGGGGCTGGTGTCACACCTCGCAACGTCCCACCACGGCACCACTCCACAGCCCACCCCACGCAGGCCGAGCTCCACCTAGACACCCCACGCTGCCAGCACCCCGAGGCTCCCGGGGCACCACCACCGCCATCACCCGGAGGTGACGATGCATCTCCCGGGGGCGCCGTCGGTGGGCGCTTACCCTGGCGGCCCGGGAGGAGTAGGGGTCCTCGAAGAGCGCCCAGACGCGGGGCTGCAGCCGCCTCCAGCGCCCACCCTTGCCCTCGGCGGCCGCCGCCACGTCCTCGATGCCCAGCCGCTTGGCCGCCATGTCGTCGTCGTCGCCGTCGGGGGGCGGCTCGCCCGTCAGCAGATCGGGCGCCTCGAAGATGTCGAGCGCTTCCTCGGCGTCGCGGTGCTGCCGGTAGGTCATCCAGCAGCAGGGCTCCACGTCGGTCTCGTCGATGCCCCAGAAGGCCAGCTCCTCCTCGAAGAGCGGCCCGCACACGTCGGCGGGGCAGTGCAGCTTGCCGGTGCGGTAGTAGTTGAGCACATAGGCGAAGACCCCCGGGTGGCGGTCGAAGAAAAACTCGCTGGCCCCGCCGCCGCCCCGCGGGCTGCAGCCGCTGCCGGGTTCGGGGCAGCCGCCCGCCGGCGGG
>JAOWBP010000001.1:32763582-32788292 GCA_028571105.1 Tragopan temminckii
CGGCGGCTCCTCGGCGCCCGGGGACTCGCCCTGCGACTCGGCGGCGAGCAGGGCCAGGCGGGTGCCCGGCAGGGTCTTCAGGGTGCTGCGGTAGGTCTCGTGCCGCGTGCCCCCCACGTTGAGGATCACCCTCTCGTTGTCCTCGAGCTTCCCCATCGCTCCGGGTGGGACATGACTGGGGCGGCGCGGGGCGGAGGAGCGGGACGAGCTTCTGCCTTCAGCGCGGACAGAGAGAAGGAATGAAGGAGAAGCCCCCCCGGCATCCCCGCGCCATTCCCCGCCTATCCCGGCCGCCTCCGTCCCACCCCGTTTCCCGGCGCGATGTCCCCGCGCCGAGCTCTGCCTCCCGCCGCCCCCAATGGCTCCGCTCCTCCTCGAGCCGATGGCGCGGAGCGCGGGCAGCCGATACCGAACGGCGCCTACAGCCCGAGCACACAAAGAGCGGTGGGAGACCCGCGTCTCTTCCCCCCACCTCCAGCCCTGAGAGGGGGGTGGCCGCGTGCGAGGGGACGCGATCCCCGGCAGCAGCAGCAGGCAGGGCGGGGGTCGCCGCCTCTCAGACGCGCCCGCGGCGGGGAGAGCCGGGGAAGGGCTGCTCCCGGCCCCCGCCCCTCGGTACCTGGACGAGCGGCCCGGCGGCGGCTCCTCGTCTCGGGCGTCGGCGGCCGAGCGAGAGCTACTTGTTGTAATGCTCCGCGTTCAGGTGGCCGCGCCGCCTCCCCCCGCGCTCAACTCCGGCGAACGGAGAGGCGGCTCCGGCCGCCCTCGTGGGAACCCCGCGGCCATCGCGAGCCGCGGGCGGACACCTGAGGCCGCGCCGCTCCGGCACCATGCGCGGGGAGCCGAGCGAGAGCCGAACCCCGGCCGGGGCCGAAGCTCCGCCCGCGGCTGGGGCAGCGCCGCCCCCCGCAGCCTTCGGCCCCGCCGCCGGCGCGGTGTGCGGGTCTGCTTCGGGAAGGCAGCGGGGAGAGATGGGCGGGTGGCTGCGGGGGTACGGCTCGGTACGCCCCGTCCTCCGTGTGCTGAGGCGAGGGGGAGAAGGGACGGACCGAAGGTGAGAGTTCCTGTAACGTACAGGGGAGCGAGCTGGACCCCTGTCCGTGCCTGTGCCAAGCTCGCTGCCTCCAAGGAGGCTGAATTGTTTTATACAGCATATTCCTTTTTGCTCTCTACTCAAGTTAGTCGAAGGGAAGGAGGCTTTCAGCCCTAGAGGCTCTGCCTGCCCCCCAGGCAAAGCGAGAGGCGATTCCTCATAGTGCTTCCTCAGGCAAAAGTTCTTCCTCCACACGCAGGGCACTCCTGGCACAAGGCGGGGTAACAAACGGGATAAGGCTGTCTGAAGTGTCCCCTTCCTTGTCGGAGCCTCTGGCTGGACGCTGCTGCCTTAGGAGGGCAGAGCTCTGCTGGCAGCGCTGCTCCGAGGACACCGTGCTTTGACCAGATTGCTCTAACCCAGATCTGTCTCTGTGTGGCATCCGTGATGTAAATACGGCCCCCCAGAGCAGCAGCAACTTTCAGAAACGAGTTTCAAAAGCATGTTGCTGATGTACGTTTTGAAGTTCTTAATAAAAAAAAAAAAAAAAAAAAATATTTCCTGCCAAGGCAGATAAAGTCAGTCAGTGAAAACTCCTGGGAGCCAAAATTAATATTCAATTATAGAGTTGGAAATCCGGTGGAAAGCACTCACCCATCCTAAACCAGAGCAGCACTGCTCCTGCAAGTGCTTGCTTCTCTTTGCAGAGGGGATTTGTGAGGAAAGGGGACGTAGGAGAGGGCAGCGCAAAATGAATATTCATCATCTTCCCCCCGACTTGGGAGAGGTTTCTGGAGAAACGCAACACATTGGAGCACTGCAGCATTCATCCCTTATGGAAAGCCGTGGGGTGGCAGCAGCTGCCAGAGCACCAGGCAGGCTGTATCAGTGCAAGCGCTGGGACGGCCCCTGGGCTGCCACTGCCACCCAAAGCCCGTGTCCATGTCGGGGTACAGCACAAGGTCTCCTTCACAAGGACCAGCCACCCCTACAGGGACTAACAGGGATGGCATCTCACAAGCAGAGTTTTACTGTTGTACCCCCTAACGCAAATGCCATGAGAAAGGCCTGTGTTAAGAGAAATCAGCTTATGCTTCAGACGTCCTAAAGATAGAGCAGGGGGTTTTTTACTGCGTGGGGAACAATAAGCCACAAAAATAATTTTTCTAACTGGTAAGACAAGAATGGTCTCTTCTATAGCGTAACATTTCGCTAGTCAAGTCAAAGCGTCTGTATCCTACAATCTCTGTTTCTAAATATAATGCTTTTCATTTCTCTGTGTCACTCTTCCCTGTGTTTCCAGCATGTGGCACATTTCTCAACGAAGGATGAAATTATGTCAGACATTGACTTCCCAGAGCCAGTGTTTTATTAAGCGATACCACGGAACACGCAGACAATATTCAACATAGATGGGAGAATTAACAGTTATGAATGAGTTTCACCCCCTACAGGACACAGAATTTTGGCATCACCGTTTTGCAACAGAAGCAGAAACAAATTAGACATAAATATGAGAGAAATGTGCCTGCCAGGTTAGACTTACCATGAAACATGTCTGCAAACAAAACAAATTAAACCTATTCACAAACTGTCAAACATTTTCAGGTAGAAGTTTAGCGGGAACATTTCTGTAGCTCGGGACTGTGAACTTTCCTTGAAGAACTGAGTGATACTGAGCAGTACACAACCAATTTTTCCTACTGGGTAGGAGGGTTCCTATGGGATTGCTTTAACTGAGAAAGCAGTGACATCAGATGCTATTAGAAACACAAGCCAAATGAGCATTTTAGCTACTAGAAGCTATCATTCTTCTTGCAAGCTCGAGTACTGCAGTGCAAAGTCATTGAATGAGCAGCTGTCTAAATGGAATAAATGGGAGAAAGGACAAGGCAGAAAAGAAAAGCAGATCTGATAGAGAAAGCCACACTCTGGATCCCCCTCCCTTCATAGGCGCTCAGTTGACTAGAGGGGGCTAACCTGCCCAGCTGCCTTCTGGGGTGAAACACAAGGCAGAAGCCTCTGAGTTCCTCTGGTGTGGGCACCATCTCTTATTTTTCGTACGATGTTGTAATTGGAGAACGAAGAAATCAATTTTATAATTGAGAATTACAATGAAGATAGTGCAACAGCCAAAATATGATCAATTTATATCAGGTTAGTTGATGATTAAGCAAGCAAGTAATTACTTTAAATATTTGCCATCATTAGCATGTCATTAAGGTTCCACTTATTTCTTTTGCTTATTTTTCCATTCTCCCTATTATTTATAATCATTCTCACTGTTTACGTGTACTAATTCATTCCAGAACTTGTGCAACGTGACAGCCACATTATACTGAAGTACACTGGTGATAAATCAGAATCACTGTTTGGAATTTGGGGACAAAAAAGAAGTCTTGGATTAAGTAAATGTCTGTAAAATACAACTGTTAGAAGCCATGGAGTAATTAAACTGCACAAGGCTAGAAGCAGAGCCAGCAGGAAGATGTCATCATTTTTCATTTCTAGAGCACAACTGCATTTTTAGTCAATGCAGTAGAAATGTAAATGTGGTTTGATCAATACCACAGAATTGGTGAAAATAGGTCTCCCTGTAGAAAATGATCAAAAAAAGCACTAAGATTGGAGGAGATGAGCAAAATGTGAAAGTGTTCGTGCTCTCCAATAGTCCCACAGGAGCAGGCAGAAGTCCCCTGTATGAGCCAGCGCACGTACACAGATGTGCTCCACCCACCTTCCGCCATCAGATCTTCAGCTCTTTGTGCCGTCCTGGCGAATGGGGCGTCACTCACTGGAAAACAAAAAAAACTGGAAAAATTCCTCTTATGTTATATATATTAAAGAAAGAAAAAGTAGAGGGCTCAAGACTGGGGTCTACTGAGAAGCCACAGCACGTGTTGGAAACACAGGTGTGTGCTAATTGCACTGCCAGATTAGTAATGCACAGCACAAATAGGGTGGGGAGTGAGTGGTAAAGTCCATAGCTTTCCATATGTTAAAATAGGCTTTTGGTTTCTCTTTCCAAAAGAGGGGTGTTGGGAAGCGACGTGCCCACTGAGCTGGGACTGGCACATTCTATGTTGTGCAGCTCCAGATCTTCATCACACCCAGCTCCCATTGCAGTGCACAGTCCACTTACCATCAATCAATATTCCAACTGTCATTGAACAGCTAGCCCATGTTTTCAAAAGAATAGAACCACTTACTAAAGTAATTTAGGAGCAGTTTTATGTTTCATTTAATGGTAATTTTAAGGGATCTTCTCCTGAAATCAATTCAAATCTGATATAGAACCAGCATAAGATGGTGATTTATCTGAGGAAGTCAGCAAACTCTCCTTCAGATGACATCAAAATCAATGGAAACACACGAAAGAACCACAACCGTTTTCAGACAGCTCCAGCATTGCTCCACCCAGTTTTTCTGTTCCATCACAGCTGAACTAGAAACCCACCTCATCTATCATTTTCCTCCTTTCTGTGACTAACCAACTCCATTAATTTCATTAATGTTTAATAAGAGACCTCACTTTATCTACTCCAACAAGGCAAGGGATCTGTTTTAACAAGTTATCTTCTAAGGAGATGTGCACTGGTGATCTTTCAGGCATCCCTGGAGGAACAGCCATTTTCATTGATGACTGATTTTTTAATAATGATTCATTCTACGCTGTTGATCCAAGGAGTAACAATTATGTTTTGCAATGGTTTTGTTCTCTCATCATGAGAAGTTACAGTTTATCTATCAGAAGAAAATCCCTGGGGTGCAAGTGGCAGAAGTCTCACACAGAGTCTCAGTGACTGAGGCAGGCAGATTTTAAATCTGATGCCTTAGCTATGCAGGAAGCAGAGGTTTCTTCAGCGTCTGCAGTCTCATACAGCAGACCCAGTCTCACTGTATGCAAGCTTGATTAATTTTGACTGCTTCCATTCAGTTGCAGTCAAGTTTTTCTCTCTGACTTTTTTTTCATACCACTCTGCAGACAAGATTGCCCAAATCTGGACTGAGCTGTCTACTGCCATGGAAACAGAACAGTATTCTCAAGAGATAAACACTGCATCTCCTCTGCTAGCACTTCAGCCTTGCTCACAAAAGTTAGAGGTGATGGCACAGGTTTCTTTTTGCAGCCTGTAAACTTGGCTATTACTTTGCCTGGAGGGGGAGAGCCAGATGGGGAATCCCACATCCACCACTGGTTGCACCATCAGCACTTCTCCTCTGAGGCAAGGGGCCAGCAAGCCTAAGGAGCCATGCAAGGTTGTGCTCAAGCAGAGAAGTCTTGGCAGAAACAGCCTCACTGGCTGTTAGCAGCCTCTGTATAAGGAAAATCAAAGGAAGTTGCGAAGCTTCACAAGGTCTTTGTGCACTTTTGAATACATCACCTTGAGTGCAGGGCAGGCTGGTCACACTGGCTGTTATACTTGATTGCCAAAGATGGCATGTCCACGCAGATCTTGCAAGCATTATAACAACATTTGATACTCTTGAGAGCTTTTCCAGATTTGTTTTGACTAAGATTCTTTTGCAGTAAAAGCCTAGAACAGAGATGATTGCTGGGCTCTGAACTGATCTGACCTGCCAGACTACAGCAGGGATCTATGTCCTATAAGGAAAGGTGAACAAGGTGAACATCTTCCTAGCTTTAGCTATACCGTTTTGCTACAGTAATTTCCTTATCCTTCTTATATATTCAACAGGAGAAAGGTACGTGCCTCTACAGAAAGGCCTGGATACCCTGCTTTTCCTACAGAAATGGACAGACTGAAGTCTGTAGCACCACAACGCATGCATCTAAAGTTATGCAGCAATTTGCCGAGACCTTTCTGCAATGCACGGCTGTTCCTGTACCTTTAAAGGTAGCAGTACCTTTGTGCTGTAGCACCTTCCTCATTCACTCTCAACTTTTTCGCGAACAAAATGGAGCCGAGAGTTATCCCCCCTCAGTACCATTGCTCTTTAGAAAGCCAGCTCAGGCCGCAGCGTGGCCTTCGCTCACTGGCAGGCCCCAGATGGACCCTGAGGTTTACGGCCTGCATCGTGCAGCTTGGTGTGCAGCCTGACAGCGGGACAGGCAGAGACAGCAGTGAGTCTGCCATCGCTGTGCTGGGAAAAGCTGCTTCAGTGCACAAGGCAGCTCATGGCAGTGGTCATGAGGCAGTCCCTCACTACCACTTTGTGCCGCTCAGATTCTCATCTGCTTTTTGTTCCCCAAGACGGAGGCTAACAAAACAAACACACAAAATTGACATCTTTCCTATTATATTTACGACTAAATGCTTACTGTCAAAAATGGAAGTACTCCCGTATCACATAATAATTCACTTTTTTTGAACTCTGCAGTCAGAAACATCACATGGGATATTCAAAGTGTCTTTCTGAAAACATGAGTGAATTCTAAAGATGATCTCTTTGAGAGTTGCTTAAACAACAAAAATCATCCTGTTTTGAAATCCTGCCTTTTTAGGGTTACTCTCGTCTGGTGTTCCTGCAAATCTGTGCAGAGATTTACTCTGACTTTTAAATTATCTTTTCTTTCTGCAAATTATCATCATTGATATTTGTTAAGCAAGCAGCAAGCTGAGACGCCCGTGCTTACATTACACTGCAGCTGCTCGTATCATTAACATAATATTCCCTTCTACCGCTCTCTCCCTCTCCTCTTTTCCAACACAGATGTTACATTTCCTGAGGCAAGGACTGCATCCTGAGGGAACTGCTTTGCCCAGCTCTGTAGCTCCGGGCTTCAAAGCTAGAAAACACACTAATGAAATAGTGACTGACCCAGCACAGAAAGATTCTTCCTCATCTAAAGAATTACGGTAAAAGCCCAAAAGCAAAGAAGGTTGCCCAGGAGCAGCCTGCCATCTCAAGTGTAACATTAAGCCCCTCCAATGCTGTGACTGAAAGACTGCCATCCACGCTTCAGAAAGGGCCGCTCCAGTTTAAAATCTATCAGAATCACAATTAAGACTCATTTACAGTTTTTAATAACTCCTTGACTTTGGCATTTAGCATTAATTGAGAAAATTGCTTTGGAGGTTCTTTGGGTCAACTTCCATCCTGTAGTCACCTGGCCCCTTCCTCGTGCAGAATGCGGTCACGAACACAGATGGACAAGACTGATAGTCCATGGGCTCTCCTCAGGGAGGAGCATCACTGCACCCTCTTTTGTCACAAGCACATTCAACTTCACAGAACAGAAACGGCATAATCCACTTCTAAGAGCACAAAGGCATGTCACAACCCTCCCCCTACATTTTTATTAATTTGTATTACTAATTGACATTTACCATTACGATTTTTGCTTGATGCTTCTCAACATTTCCCATCAGGACAGATATTAGGAATTGGCGATTTCAACAGTCTGCTTCCCTATGGTTACTTGAAACTATGCAACAGTAATGCCTGGAAGCACATTAAATCCACAAAAAGCAGAATATTATAATTTGGACTACACTTAGTTGCCATATCAGGCACTTCCAAAATGCTGCTTTCAAAAAAACAAAGAGACAAGTTCTAGTACTAGTTTGACCTCTGTTGATGTTTATTTGGTCTTGAAATGCTGAAAAAAGGACAATTCAAGAACATCTACTGCATGAAAACAAGTGCAATCCTCACAGATGAAGCTCATGCTTAATGACTAACATCTGCAAGGCGAATACTACCGTCAGAGGAAGTGACTTCAGGGGAGTAATTTTACCAGCATGAGTACAGGATCTAATTCATGCCAAGACAAATCACAGGATCTAAGAATTAGTCATAGGAGTCATTAATTGTGCACTTACTTAACATAGATTGTAAGAAAAGGGAGTAGTGCTTAAGATAGATCACTGTAGCTGCTATTTTAGTTTCCACTGATTTTAACATGCACACTCCTGTAATGGCCCAGGGTTTCCCCACATAAAGAGTAAAGCAAGGTAAAGCAGGCTTCCCCCACAGCATTCTCTTACCAAAGCGAGTTTTGTGAGGGCCTTGGCCAAACCTCAAAGTAAGAACAGACATGGAGTTATCAATAGCCCCAGAGACAGGATTGATTAAAAACAAAAAACCCAAAAAAAAAAAACAAAAAAACAGACACCAGAAGTATCCTTGACACTGAGACGTACCCTTGTAACAGAGACATTTGGAATCCGAATTAATCAGCTCCCAGCTTCCATCAAGGCAAGTCCCTGCTGCCTTCCTACTGTTTCATCTCCCCTACTGCCCCTAAAAGTACTACCATTTGATGTCTCTTGCTTTTTTTCTTTTTATGTATTTGCTTTAGTTCATCTCCGTTCGCTCTCTACCCTCTCCATTATACTTGCTTGCAGTCAGACCATATATCTGCTTGATGTTTTCAAAAGCTAAAAAAAAAAAAAAAAAAAAAAAAAAACCAAAAAAAAAAAACAGTAGCTTTGCCATAAGGTCAGCTTTCTTGTTCTAGACATAAGACAAAAATTTAGATGTAAGTCATCTCCATCCCAAAAGCCACTCAGCAGCCAGCAGCAAGGTAATGCTGGGGCATTACAAGGGCTGTTTGAAAAGCAGTGCCTCTTATTTTACTGTGTTGACTCCCTGACATCAGAGGCGGATGTTGGTGGTATGGCCATAGAGGCTGAACCTTCCCACCAATGTCCCGTTACACTTTGTTGCTGTGTGACAGATGGCAGCAGAGGGGCAGTCTGACACAGTGGCATCTGATGTGGAAGTACATATGAAGCAAAAGTGTGTCACTGAATTCCTCCATGCAGAAAAAAATGCACCTACTTGCAGCATCTGATGCACGGACTCAGATGTGAATGATCCAAATCGTATATTACAAGTTCTCACATCACTTACATACCTTCACAAGTTTTCTTTTTCTAGCTTTCCCATCCACCCCTACAACTTTCCCATCCACCTTTACATGTCAACAGAGCATTCTACAAAACACTCGACTGTTCACACAGGCGCTTATCCCATCAGAGCCATGAGACATTCTTCTTCTAGAGGTGTCCTTGGTTCTCATGCTGTTTATCTTGCTTCACAGCTTCTGCTCTGAACAGTTTTTCCTCGTATTCCCACACCTACTGACATTCACTGATGCTTGCTGGATGTTGATGGAGACCAACCAGAGGCTGTGATCACCATGAGGCAGTGGGTGGTGCATTTCAGCAGTGGTAACAGTGGGTCACCTGCGCCACTGGTGCCGATGTTTACAAGCATGGCATGCAGTCTCTTGTTCATTGCTAGTGAAAATGCATAGCTAATGGTATTGAAAAATATTATTTTGTACCTGAGAATTTGCTCTATCAAATGGTGTTACTGTGCTCTTTGTTGTAATTTCCCTAGAAATAAATAGGAGTTACTATTGTTGGAGACGTGTGTGTGTGTGTGTGTGTGTGTGTGTGCACACGCACATATATATATATGTGTATATATATAACTCCTGTGGGAAAAAAAACAGCCTTGGGTCTGGAAGGAAATACTAGGTTCCTCTGTCATCACTGGTGATACCTCAGGATTACAAAGCTGAGTCCACCTGACTCAGCTTCCAATAGACAAGGATAACAGCATGAAAGCCCAGTACAGAATTGGCTCAGTCTCTAATTCATGACTATAAAGGAGAGGAAAGATAGATTATTAGATGTTATATATGCAGAAAAAAATATGGTATTTTGTACCACCCCCTTTTCTTCCACAGAAACTTAACCTGTTTTGCTTTTGTATGGGCTAATGTAGACCAACACAGAAGAAATCAACTCTAGGCTTTCTGTTTTACATTAGAGATAGCCTGTTCAAAACCAGACACAAACTAAAGAGTACCTCAATGCACACGTTTTAGCAGGGATGCTTTGCTGTTTTCTTTCGGTCCCTGAAGGAGAACAGAATTCGATCATCTGGCAGCGGCTCTTAAGGAAGAAAACTAAGTTTGTGTGTGTAAATCAGTCAGAACACCTTATCTTACCACCAGAGCTACCCCAGGTGAGGATGCCACATTTCTATTAACTGACAAAAGAGAAATTTCTGATTATTTGTACTGGTACTTGTATTTTGCTTCTTAAAATGTCCTTAAACATTCCAGCCAGTATTACCAGTGCACATTTGTTTGACAAACTGGCCTCAGACCTTAAGATTGAGGAGTTACATCACTTCATTAATTTTCACTTGTCTTCTGGAAGTGCATGCATTTCTTAGGACAAAACATGCTTGCAGCATAATGGACTTCTCCTGTTCTCAATTACATCAGACTACTAAGACTTCTGAGCATAAATTTAAATTAGGCTGTCATTAAGACCACTAGTTTTTATTAATTTTAAGGAAAGAAGCCAGTTCTGTGACTGAGAACACCATGTGTTTAAAAACACATTCTAATTCGGAAAACATAAGCAACTCTGAGATACTAAGGCACGAAGTACAGAAAAGAGTTTTGTTAAAACACATTTAGAGGCATTAAGCCCCAGCAGATATATCCAGAAAGTGTTAAAGTTACAAAGCGTTGACCAAAGAAAAGGCTTTGGGTTCATCAAATAATTCACAATTAAAAAAGAACAAATCAGAACACAATTAAGCAGAGCATTGAGACCACTGTTACTAAGAACGTCTTTTGACAGCTTTTCTGAATATTGGAACACAGAAATACAGATCACAGTGGTTGGTTATTCTCAGTTCTGAATAATTCAACCATAGAAGCAGATTTCAAGCCCCTTCAAACAAACAAACTTATTAGATACTCAGAGAAAAAGAAAACCTGTTGGGGTTTACAGAATCACATTGCTATTTGATTTCCAGAGAGGAACAGTGCAGACTAAGATCTCCAGCATTGATGGATGCTTGCTTCCAATACAGAAAACAAAAAGAATCACGTCACAAATCTTGGTTTGAATATAGTTTCAGTCCTTCTGGTTTTACTAGTAACTGTGAGCATGGTGTGCCAGACTTGCATAGAAGTTTGTGTCAGTTCTTTGCCACTTTCTTAAGCTGACAGAACAAATAACAGCAGGCAAATGGAAAATGACTTTTTAAAAAAGGAGCTTTTGTGAACTCCATTAAAAATTCAGAGACATCATAGCTGATGTTTAGAGGCAGCCACTGATGTGTAACTGACCTTGAAGTTAATAGAAATGAAATACCTAGCAGGTTTTTCAGAATTACTAAAATACATACTTAAATTTTTTAGGCAATTTTTGACCTTTAGAGTTTATTGTAGATTAACCAGTTAAGATTCTGACTTCAGATGAAGAAGAAAGTGCATTAATACAAATGCTGTAGAAATATCATTCATGTAAATCATTCACCTAATTTTTGTGCTAAGAACAAAATTTTAAAAAGCACTTAATTTGCAGCACGTATGTCCTGTGCAGCTTCTGCTGAGCACGTCCATTTCAGAATCACCAGTTCCATGACCAACTGACAAAACCTTACCAGCAAGAGAAATTTCAGCAGGAATGGGGAATAAAAAGATTGTAATGAGCCACATCAGAATCCTTCTTAGAATAAGCATTTTGCCTTGTTCTGTAAACCAACGCAGACATCTACAGCCTCAAAAGAACTGAAAAAAAAAACATCCTTCATTTGAAGGTTTAGAGCAGAAACTGCAATTCTAATTACAAGAGAGGTCAGGCTACAAATACTCAGATGATAACAAAAACACAAGTAATTAGAACACAAAAATGCTATATCTAGAACAAACCAGTCAGACACAGAGGGTCTAAAGTCCCTCATTTTAGCATTCATTTCAGCACTGTACTTAAATTGCTGTAGAACACAAATTCTGTTTCAGAGGAAGGTCCTTTGAACCCCAAGCTATAAATTCAAAACTGGTCAGACAAGCAAGGGGAAAAGGAATATACTGTAATTGCATAAGCTTAAGAAATGCAGTTCAACACACTGTTAATTTTGGTGAGAGGTACATTGAAACCAAAGGTATCAATACATACATATGTAATTTATTAATAAGACATTTTTTATTACTTGACACAATTAACCTTACAGAATTAAAAGGAAGTATTACATAGAAAGGCTTACCTGGCTGAATATCTGAAGAAGTAAGAAATATTTTAATTCAGAATTTACTTTTTGGTGCAACGGTGATCTTTAAATATGGATTTTTCTGGTCTATACTTTTAAATTAGATATGAAATTCTGCATATCAGTCTGACAAAGGATATAATTGCTTAGTTTTTTGTTGTTTTTTTTTTTTTTTAAGTCTCAGCAATTCAAAGTATAGAAGTCAGATATTTACATACAAATGTGATTTGAAAATAATTTAGCAAAATATAGGCAGAAGGACACTGAAAAATATACTTGTGCTTATTAAGCCTTTGGTATTCAACATTCAGCTTCAGATGCCTGACCAAGATGAAAAAATAAGATCAGTAGAGATGATCTGGGTACTGGTTTCAAGACTAATTTGTGTGAACTTCTCTGCATTTTCAGTACTGCAGACATCCTCCAAATTGGATGAGGATGGCCTGCCCTTTTCCAGGCTGATCACCAACACAGTAAGGGAGAAATAAAGCAAATAACATTTTAAGAGCAATTATACTATTTTTATAAAATAAAACTGGAAAAAGATATCACATGTCTGCACTGTCAAATCTAAAAGTTTTCAACAATCATAAAACTATTTTTTTTCTTGCATATACTCATACATACAGTATGAGTACCTATTATTAGTATTCTATTTCCACTTACTTTTAAAGTAAGTCTCTTTATTCAAACATTCACTAAATGATGCCTCCTGCTATGGGGAACAGGCCATGAAAGTGCATAAAGACTCATTTACATTAAAACAGTGGTCATCTCTGCTCAACAGGCACTCTAAGAAACTTACCATGTCTTGTATTATTCTGAAAGCATCTAAAATTTTCAGCCCTTGAAATCAATATAAAGCAATAATTATTAAGCAATGCACATCATGATCAAATCCTTCCCTTATGCTCTCTTCTTGTTTAGGAGGAGTTTCTCCCTCATTTTTGTCTTCTTCCACTCTAAATTCCCCAAGGGTTCCTTAAGATGTTAACAAAATCATCATCATCTGTGATTCCAATACTTAATCCTTCATAGTAATCTTCAAATTCAGAATAGGACACTTCTTCAGGGTTGCTGCAGGATTCTCCTAATGTCTCTAGAAATGACAATTTAATTTCTTCTTCTGTAGCTTTGCCTGTGAAAGTTCATTTTTTTCCATCAAACACATTTCTAAGACCAGTGAATATACAGCTTTTAGTCTATTTTAGGAAACGAAACTTAAAATTTAGTTTGCAAATATTTTTCTTGAACAAATTCAATATTCTGACTTCACAGGGGGCAATGAACTCATTTGCTCACTTGGTATCAGCTGCAGTATTTCCCTTACTTTAATAGCAAACAATAGCATTAAATATAAATGGAAACATGAGGCCAAAGTCAGTTTCAATGGATTATGAGATCAGGAAGATTTTTCCTCAAATGACTGAGAAAACTGAACAATGTATTCTTTAATTAAAATGTTGGTAATTCAGAGATAAACTTGTAACAAAACATGCACTTAATGTAAAACAAGCTCAAAGCTCAAGGAACACATTAAGATATGACTTTCATTCAAAAACATTCTGGAATTGACAAGTGCTTTTTTGTGACTTAATAAAGATTATACTCAGATAACTTTTACTGCACTGAGGAAAAAACTGGAGAAAATACAGCATTATAGCACAGAAAAAAACTGCACGTCCATCATCCTTAAGCCACAGTGTGTCCGTATTACTATCAACGTTGCTGGCAAAACAAAAAACATCCTCTTTTCTATAGGTAAAATAGAAGAGGTCAAGACATCAAGGAGACTTTCACAGTAATGCGTTTGATACATTGAAGATGTTATTTTAGAAACTGACCTACAAAGATTTAAACTCCTATTATTTTTTTCAGCAGCAAGAGTTTAAACACGTTCCCATCTTCATTATTTTTTCAGAATTCTCAAACATTTCCTCAGTAAGGAGGAACAACCATGAGCAGAAATAAATGAATAATTTATTCAGAAGGAACTTCAAGTGATGAGAAAAATCGTGTCACCTAGAAACCTTATGTATATTGAGGGAGAATAGTAACATGAAAGGGAGAGCGTCCTCCTAATTTAAAACTGCTAATATTGTGTATGTCAGTGAGTACTTGCACACAAGAGCTAAGATACAACTACTCAAATATAGTCCTACACAGGTAAGGAAAGGAAACTAGCCTGCATATCTGACGTATTCGCAGTGTGACAAAAGTATTAAAATTATGCAGATGAACTGCAGTACTATTTATAGTTCTGTTTCACGTTATGGGTAATCAGAGGAGAAAAGTTCTTGTCAACAACTGAAGTTTAAGCCAACACAAAAACAGTTAATATTTGCAGCAATCTCTGAATCTGTTTTCTCTGTTAACATGGTGAATTCATTAATTACAAATATATTCTTTTTGTTCATATTAATTACCTGCCAACACCAGAGGATGTTTCTTTGCACAGTAACATTTTCTGATGTCTACCATGGGAACACTTCCAGTTTTGTTGAAATCTAGTTTCATATAAGCCTAAACAAGGTAAAATTAAAATAAATAAATAAATAAATAAATAAAAATTAAAGATCAAATATACTCACATACTTAGTACATGCTTCTAGGTCTTTTGCAATCAATTATTCTGACATAACCATTTTACATAAGTGAACTGAGTCTTCCATCACTGACACCTGGATGCCAGTAAAAGATTCTACATTGCGGAATTTTGCAACCATTTTATTTCAACAACTTTCACATTAAATGCTGTCCCTCACAAACTCAAAAAAAATTGTATTCTCTCCAAAATTTCTAGCACATTCTTGGCATCCGCAGTCAAGATGCTTCCTTTCTGCCTCCTCCAATTAGTATGATTCCAGTGTCATTCCAATAGAGGCTTCTTCAGCACTGCTTACAGTAGCTTCATTCTCATTCCAACAGTTTACTTTTAATACACACACTCAATACGTAAGGCCAGGAGAGTCAGAGCCTTCGTAATTAAAAGTATAAAAGTATGTGTCATAGTTCTTGATCGTTATGATATTCCATCCCTACAATACTTGCTGATTTGCAATCAGTGTTTCATACTGGAAATGGTTCCACGATACACTGGCACAATAGTTTGTCTTTCCAGATACACATTTAACAAGTGACATTTCCAATATAAAAAACTCTCACTAACTTAATGCCTCTAACTGTACATTTCAAAGAAGGCAAGTACTATTGCCTCTGTTTCAGACATTGGAGGAAAAAATACGCACACAGTATATACAGGTCACAGACAGAGTGATCGGCCAAAGTACAGAAACAGACTTCTGAAAGATATCACTTCACAGCGCCAGATGCTTTACACACTGGAGTGAACTGTAAGAATAGCATACATACTCAACCTCAAATAATAAAATATTTCATTCTAGGTGGCAGAGCTCAAAACTAAATTTCATTCAACAGTGAAACAGCATGCAGTCTTCTAATTTACATAATTTTAATTCACTCATTTGACAATTTAAAAAGACAATTACCAGGAACAAAATGTAAGGAAAAATATTCAAATAAATAACCAACTCCAAAGTTAGACAGCAAAATATCTACAATTACAGTGCAGTGAAACTTACTTTTCTTACAAATGCTTTCCGATATTCATTCATTTCTCCAGCTATAGCATGAATAAATTCTCCATAGTCAACTTTATTGCTCTTGCTATCATCAAGAATAAGCCATAAGGATTCAAAGTCCTGTAATTTAAAAATATTTTGCCAAAGCTTTTCATGATGTCCTGAAATAAAGCAATTGCTACAGAGCAAACTTCACAAAGAACGGCCCAATCCAAACTGACTTGAAGATTCATCAAAATAATTCAAGCCATCATCAGTCACTGACAGCCATAATTCACATTATTTGCAATTTTGATAGTTGTGTATTGTTTTTGTAAAATAATATTTAAAAGAAGACTGATAAGTAAATGGCATCATATACAGTAACTGCAAAAGGCCCCAAAAGAAAAATAATTGCAATTCCACTCATCCCTCAGAAAGACAGCTCTTCTTCTTTATTTTCTTTTTACTTATTTCAGGTTTTTATAAGGGACTGAATGCAGAAATGCCAATGCAGCACCAGAAAAAAAAAAGAAAAAAAAAAAAAGCCTTGCAAAAATTAAACCATATTAAACTATAGATTTAAGCAAAGAAGAGAAGCATTTCAGTAAATTAAAGTGAGATACTGCCCACTATTACAATTTCAGTTAGACTTACCTGTTCAGACACTTCCAAATGGAATAGTTTTAGAGCTTCTTTAAAGTCTGCCTGAGAAAGAAAACCGTTTCCGCTCTTGTCTATGTGTCGGAAATACTTTCCTAAGCCTGTTACAACTCTAACTCCTCTTTTACATAATGTCTCTCTGAGCATACCTGAGGATTTACAGAAAGAAAAGAGTGCAATATTCAGCCAAAGTTGACCACACATTACAGAGCTGTTATAAAAGTAAACAAAACCACAACAGCCTGTGATGTGCAAGTTAAAACTGCCAAGCCACACGTCCAGGCTCTCTTACCTTTAAATGATGGCATAGGAGTTTAAAATGTAACTATCAGTTACTTAACATTTGAATGGAAATGGTATAAATTAGCAGGAACATCTAACAAAACATTTAGAAGATCCCAGGAGGAAAGAAAGAATGGCTTGATTACCTTGTATGTGCTCATATGATAAAACTGCTAACTTCCAATGGAATTGATCACATACATGATGTATTTCAACAAACAAAACAATTTAGCAATGCTGTACTTTGGTAAAAACAAACGTTCCATTAATGAATACAGAGTGCCTCCTCTGCCTACAAACATGCTAATACATGCGGAACCAGAAACAACTATTAGTAAGTCTGCAAAATCATTCCAAAATTTCTATGCTAACAATGACAGCATTATCAACATCTGTTTTACTTCAGGGACGCCTGAGTTTCTCAGCATACCATAACAGAAGCCATCTATTATCTCACCACATTTTCAAAGTACTGGCACCTACTCTTAAAAAGCAAAATGGAGGAGAGAGGAATGCATTTTTTCCAGTAAAGATCAAACTCAGAAGTACATGAAAATACATCTTGCCTTCTTCCAGGCCACACCAGCAAACTTTAGATATATTCCGATAATTGAGAAATCAATTTGCGTGCATTATGCTAGGAGGGAAAAAAAAAAAAAAAAAAGGCAGAACTAGAAGAAAAAATTCTCTCCATTATTTCAACTACTTTTCTAAAAGTAAGTGACCAAGAAGATTGCAGTGACTGAGGAGCACCTGCTGAACACAAGTTTGACTCATGAAGTGTAGACTCTAGAGTCTACAATTCCAACTGTTTATGTTGACTACCAGTTACACAGCAAGAGCACAGCAAGATGCTCATCTTGTCACACCTTTAAACACAAAGCTGTGCCCTTGTCCAAAATAAGACAGGTAGGAACCTGGTAAAATTCAATTGCATATTCTAGTTACTAAATTGTATTCACAAATTTAGTATGAACACTGTTAAAAGAGTATGAAAAAACAACTTCTCAATGTGTAGAAATAATGGTAGAAGAACTACTGAGCACAGAATTAACTGATGAAATGAGAACGTGTTTTTACATTTCATCAGTGCTTTTTTAATTTAATGCCAGTTTAACAAAGGATTAGTGTTATACTTTAGCAAATTTTAAAGATTTTGTCATCACAGAGAGTAATATCATATTGATTACATTCACAATTATTCCATACTCTTTCCAAAATCATTAAGCAGACCATCTATTTAAAGGAAAATGAGAGTAGAAAGCATTCTTATGATAGGTTTATTCCAACATCAGATTCCAATAATATTCTGACAACTACCTAACTCTTGTTTAATTTTGTTTATTCAAATAGAATCTTTGAACTGTCATCACTGTTCCTTGTGTTGAACAATAAAGTTCAAGATATGGAAATTAAAATCAAGGGGGTTCTGGTAGACACAAACCTTGAATTTTCTTGAACACTCTGCTGTCATTGATCAATTGCTCAGAATATTCTTGGTTGAATTTCAAGGAGGAATCTCTACAATAATCAAAATTTAATGTTTGTTGGTTAAAATCACACATAATATTACTTGATGCAAAATAGCTGTAGTAGAAACGCATTTTTAACTTTACATTTTATTCTTAAACTGCCCTTGTCAGCATGGTGACCATCCGATCAAGTCTGATGCAACACACACAGAATAGCTACAGATATACAGAAATTCTTGTCTGACAACGTTCCATTATCATTTCCTCTGCTAATTTATAAATCATGGATTTATAAGAAGAACAGAATTACTTAAAAATTTCCGTGTCAGTATTCAGATATTTCACACACTGTCACCAAGAGTGGGTTCCATATGACTGTATTCATTCAACTGACTGATATGTCCTGAACCAAGGAGAACATGGTCCATCAAAGGCTCCTCAGAGCAGTAAGAGAGAACTACAAACCTTGTAACTGCAGTGAGTGTGCATTCTCTAGGCCAAAAAGCAACGGCCAGAAATCCACTGAATAAGATGTGAAAACGTTGCAAGCTGAAGGAGGGACACTGTTCAGAAAAGGAACAGCCATTGGATTGGCATAAGACTGGAGGACCTGAGGATTCTCCTGTCATGAAGACTTTAAGGAAGGCAAACATGTCCGTATGCTGACTATTGGTTAAAAATCTGCTTTCTTTGCTTTGTCACCACAACACTACATAATGTAATACTTTTTAAAACGTTCTGATAAATGAATCATGGATTTCTAAAAAAAAAAAGGAAAAAAAAAAAAAAAGAGCTAATGAGTGGGACACTGTGATTAGGAGTCACATCCAAAGAATGTTGTGAGATAGAGAAATTTCAGAGAAATTTCAAGAGTGGAAATTCCTGTATGTGTTTATAAAATATCCCACGTATTTTCCACATATATTCTTAAGGAAAATGTTTCCCTCACAGTCTTTGAACTTAATGGCTAGAACAAACTAGTGTCAAGGTGATTCTGCAAGAAAAGAATTAACTAAAAGTGTTCTACACTCATGTGTCTTTATTGTTAGCAATCTTGGGAGATTGCTAACATTGGAGACAAAGATCTGAATGAACTTCTTTTCTTTCAATAAGCTCATTGTTACAAACAAACTGTGCAGATTCCAATTACTTTTAACATCTGATGACACTCAGAAAGATGAGGCACTGAGCATTAAAAGGATGAATAACAGGGTAACAAAATCTCATATAGTTTCTCCTATTTGTTCCAGTGTTAATCAGCCATCTTAAAAGAACATTAGTTGACAAAAACAAATCCACGAAGTTGAAATCTCCCAGAAAACACATCCACAGATTTGATGTATATTTATTTGGATGTTGCACAGATAATCATAAATCCTCTGGAAAAAAAAATAATAATAATAATCTCAAATAAAGAAATCAATTTCTTGAAATGTGCCCAGGTAACTAACAAGCAATAATGAGGCATGTTAATGACAGATAAGTTAACACTACACAGTTCTGGGGTTTTTTTTCTCCTTACTGTGCCCACTTACAGGAAGAGACCATATAGCAGTCTTAACAACTGACTTTAAAATGCCAGTTAATCACAGAAATTTTCTCTTGCACCGGAGATTAAATGGAGGGACTTTAGGTTTAATGAGAGCCTAATTGGGAAATGCAAGAGCCTTCTCATTTCAAATACAAGCCAACCACTAATAAACAGAAGAAAGACAAGCACCCTTCCATGGAAAAGAAAGCATCATTCCATGACACGCTGGTTTGCAACTTTTCCTGTAGAAAGCAAGATTAGCTACATATATTTGACATTGAATTTGATGCAACAAAGACTGAGTTTCTGACCTCGTTTATATTTTCATTCACAACGCTAACTGTATGTCTGACAAAATAAATGAATGCAAACTCAGTGTTGCTAATGAAGTTTGTTTTCTAAGTTCATCTGGTAAGGGTACAAACAATAGCAAGGGTATAGATCAAAAGCTGGATCAGTACATCGTAGGCATGAACAAGGAATTATAGTGAAATTGTGTATTTTTTTCCTGGCAAGTGATTGTGTTCTAAAAAGCCCCCCCCCAGCATCCCCAGTCAGAAATCATTACAAAGATTGATAGAAAAAATACTGTTGCAAATAATCTATACGAAGAAAACTAACAAAACAAAAGAAAACCTACTCCTGATACTACTTTAATCAGAATAGGAAGGCAGATGCAAAAGCTCTACTGTCAATTTAGAACTGCTTGTTCATCAGTGCCTTGAAAGAGTACTTCTTCCTTAGAGGAAGAATTACTTCTCTTCTGTCTAGTGAGAATTTACATCTCTCCAGTTTGTGTACCTTCCATTATGAAGTCCCTATGAACTTGTTTGTATCAAACCACCTAAACTGTACATTACCATCAACAGCCACCTACAGAGGATAACACTCTAAAATAAACATAAAACACAGAAGATTCATAACTTCTGACAGCAGGACATAGCTGCTCTCGTAAATCTGCAATAGACATTCAAGACTCTATCTGAGCAGGATTCTCTCTAAGTGTAGTAATGAGGGTAAAAGAGTATTCTGCCAGAGAAGAATAAGTTATAGTTCAATATCAAACACACTGTTCAAAAAAAATAGACTGATTTCACAATCTGAAATTTAGTCAACTATCTGGAAAAAAAAAGAAAAAAACAACCCACAACACTTCAGTTAGAGAGAACGTAGAAGAAAGAAACAATTTGTTCCATCACAAGTAGCAGAATATATGAAATTATAGCCTGAAGAGAGAGAGAGTCTTCAGAAATAACACTGGATCAACTCCAGATTTCACAGGTAGAAAATTAGCAACAAATGCAAGATATTTACCAAGATGATATGCTTCTGAGATGTAAAATATCCTACATAAGCTATCCAAAATTTAACTATATTATTTCATGAAAATGCTGCAGAGAGGGAGCAATTAGCAGTAAGTATCATACAGATATACCTTTCTACAACCAATTAAGTTTGAATATACTGTTCTATGGACTGTTAGCTCACTATGGCCCTTTTGCAGAGCTTTCAGTGTAAAGAGACATTAAAGTGAATATTACCATAACTGAGAACAAGCTTCATGCATCTAAACAGTTTCAGAAGGAAAAATAATTGTTAAATTGTTCTGATGAAAGTAGTCTTTACATACTGAATGTATTTAATTGAGGCTTTGTTACTGCTGTTCCAAGTCAAGAGGCTGTGCGATCTGAGAAAGCAAGGCTCAGGGGTATCTTACCAGTGTGTACAAATATCTGATGGGAGAGAGTAAAGACAACTGAGCCAGGATCTGCTCAGTGCAGCCCAGTGACAGGACAAGAGGCAACAGGGACAAACTCCTCACCAAAATTTGAATAATCAAACTGATGGTATTTCAAACTTGATTAACTTCCATATTCAGGCAACAAATTTTCATACCTTTTTTTGTTTTGTTTTTTGTTTTTGTTTTGGTGCTAAGAAACAGTGTATTCACAATAGAAACCAGAAACCCCGGAGAAAGACAGTTCATTGCCTTGACTGTTTATTTCTGCAGATAGTGAGATAACTGTACTGACTAAGAAAAATAATGCACACATGGGGATTAACTGAAAAAGTTCTATGAAATTCTCTATAGAACAATGTAATTTACTAAAACGTATTTTGAAAGAGCAAGTGAAGAAATCCTGCTCCAAAAAAGCTTTTCTGCTTTACTGTGTAATGTATTAGAGTTGTGTTTTCATCATACTTACATCCCAGTGTTCATAAAAGAGAGAAAATGCAAAATACAACAATTTCCTCCCTTCGATCACAGCCCATCCTCAGACATTATCAAGTTCTATTTCAGCAGGAAAGGGGAAAAAAATCAAGTGCAGATAATCTGAGGAAATATCTAGGCCATGCATTCTAATGAAACATGTTAAGATCACTCATATCTCATTATTATGAAGTTGGCAGGAAATCTGAGTAAATGTCCAAATCCGAAGAGTCATTTAATGACTGCTTATTGTACACACCATGATTACAATGATTTAGGGACCAGACAAAACACTTGAACCTCTCTCTCCATAGTTCTTCGCCATAGCAAACTATACCAGTCGAGACACAAATAACAAGAGACTGGAAAAACAATATATAGCATAATTTGATTTCTCACGTAAATATTGTTAATGATATAATGTAGCACAAAAATAGCCCTTCTTTCTCCTCTTTGTTACCTCATGCACTTGGAATAGGGAGGGGAGAAATAGGCAATGCAGCAAAATTAACACTTTAATTCTTAAGACATTCAGTATCATACAATATGAAATTATTATGTGCTGATATGAGCCTGTGCCATCTGTTCTAAAATTGATGGACTGTGTATGATATAGTAGCAGTGAGAATGCTATCAGGATTTGTATTCTTCAACAGTAATTCAGAATTGCTACTATGAGGCAAGCACCACCCTCTGGTGCAGAAAGGAGCATTCCTCACTACACCAAAAGGCTAAAGCAGATTTGCATTATACACAATTGAAGAGTCTGAGGGAAAGAGCATGTGATAAAAGATTCTGTTGGAACATGGGGATCATTACAGAAAACAAATGAGTTGCCCCAGTGCCTGCAGTCTACAATGTGTAGCAATATCTGCAAGAAAAGAGATAGAAAAATGAAGAAAAAAACAAAAACCAACAGAGAAATCTTCCATCCTTCCACTGACTGTGTTCAAACACTTGTATCATTATGACTAATACAAGCTTTCAATATAGGCTTCACAGAAGATTCAATTATTACATTAATCACAAAAAAGTATTTTTCTCCTGAACACAGTATATTAGTTCATTACATTGAAAAATGTTCATAAGGTTTTGTATTGAAAAAAACTTCAAAGCAAATAACATAGCTTCATATCTAATTTCATTTTTCCTATTATTCCTTATCATTTTATAAATAAATTACATATATCCTCTCATGTTTATTACTAATTTCTCCTAAATACAGATTCATTTTTTTAACAGTATAAATAAGAAGTTAAAAGTTTTTATATAAAAGATTTTTTGCTTAAGTAGGGAAAAATAATTTGAAAAACAGTTAGCACCACTTACTTTAGAAAATCCATAGCAGCTTCATCAATACCTATTACACGAAGGGTCAGAATTGGATTCTGCTTGATGCTTTTCGGAAGATTATGATCAACACTTTGGAAAGTTAGGTTAGCTCCCTGTTGAAAAGCGTACAATTGTTTACAAACAGGTCACATAATTTGTAAAATACAACTACTTTCAAGAAGTATGACTAGTAACATTTAGGTATGTAATGACAAAAAAAGTGTAGCTAAGGTCAGTTAACGTTCTAAACAGCTTTTCTAGTAGTAAATAAAAATAGCTGCATGCTTCAAAATGAAATATTATCCTCTGTGAAGAGGTTTGTCGAGGAAGAGGGCCACTTGTGCCTCAATTCACAGTTTAAGAATGAAGAACTACAGACTGTTGTTTCCTCAGCCTGGCTCTACTTTTCTGTTTCTCTTCTCTCTTTATCCTTTAAGATCACTGGTTCCAACCCCCCTGCTATAGGCAGGGACACCTCCCTCCAGATCAGGTTGCTCACAGCCCCAACCAGCCTGGCCTTGAATGCTTCCAGGGAGGGGCATCCACAGCCTCACAGGGCAACCTGTTCCAGTGTCTCACCACCCTCACAGTAAAGAATTTCTTCCTGATATCTAGTCTAAATCTACCCTCTTCCAGCTTAAAATGATTTCCCCTCGTTCTGTCGCTACCTGCCCTTCTACGAAGTCCCTCTTCAGCATTCCTGTAGGCTCCCTTCAGGTACTGGAAGGTCACTATAAGGTCTCCTCAGAGCCTTCTCTTCTCCAGGCTGAAGAGCCCAAACTCTCTCAGCCTGTCTTCATAGGGGAGGTGCACCAGTCCTCTGATCATCTTCATGGCCCTCCTCTGGACCTGCTCCAATGATTCCATGCCCTTCTTGTACTGGGGGCTCCAGACCTGGACTCCAGGTGGAGTCTCACAAGAGCAGAGTAGAGGGGCAGAATCACTGTCCTCGACCTGCTGGTCACACTTCTCTTGATGCAACCCAGGATATGGTTGGACTTCTGGGCTGCAAGCGCACATTGCTGGCTCATGTTGAATCCTTCATCAGTCAGCACTCCCAAATCCTTTACCTCTGAGCTGCTCTCAAGCTATTCTCCGCCCAACCTGTATCCATGCTTGAGATTGCCCCAAACCAAATACAGGACATTGCACTTAGCCTTGTTGAACTTCATGAGGTTGGCATAGGCCCATCTCTCAAGCCTGTCCAAGTCCCACTGGATAGCATCCCTTCACTCCAGCGTGTCAACCACACCACTCAGCTTGGTGTCAACTGTAAACTTGCTGTCCACGTCATCTACAAAGATGTTAAATAACACTGGTCCCAAGACTGATCCCTGAGGAATGCCACTCATCACTGAACTTCACTTGGACATTGAGCCATCAACTGCAACTCTCTGAGTGCGACCATCCAGCCAATTCCTTATCCAGTGAGTGGTCCATCCATCAAATCCATTTTTCTCCAATTTGGTGACTAGGATGGGATGTGGGACAGCGTCAAACGCTTTGCACAAGTCCAGGTATGTGACATCAGTTGCTCTTCCTTTACCCACTGATGCTGTAACTCATCATAAAAGGCCACCGTATTTGTCAGGCATGATTTACCCTTGGTGAA
>JAOWBP010000001.1:32803346-32817041 GCA_028571105.1 Tragopan temminckii
GAGGGGGGGAGGGGGAGGTAGAAAGGAGACTGTGCCTTCTCTGGAGAAAATGACGAGATCAATCAGGAGAGAGAGTCTTCTACAAAGTGTGGAGGACAGGGAGGCACAGCCTGGAGCAGTGTATTGCAGCCCAGGGGCTACAGCTTATATTGTGAAATTGCAAAGACCAGGCAGACAGCATTTAGCAAGGGCAATCAAATCAAACCCCCTCTAGAGGCTTGTCTACTGCAACTCAAAGTGTTTGATTTTACAGCACCCATGAGTACATGCAAGAGACACAACATGCAGGAATGAAGCTACATACAAACTTTTTAATTCTCTCCCACTCTACACTGCTCTATATTTTCTCTATTAAAAAAAAAAAAAAAAGCCTAAAGCCTACTAAATATTTCAGATTTAAATATATTTTGTTTCAAGTTGGGAAACCACTTGGTCATACAGGGAAACAAAATGATGATACTGGCAGATTCACCTTTGAGTGCCAGTCAATCTGGAGTCCTGCCATACAGGTCAATAAATTAAGAATAGAGATTATATGTAAATGTATTAATAATTATTTTCTCTCTGGCAGCACTACTGCTCTAGACAGACATAGTCATTCAGTAGTTCTTAGGTTTAAGTTAAATATTTCTGAAATAATAGATTTTTAAACAGTAGAAAGTACTTCCCCGATCTTCCAGATAACACTGGTAAGTCAGGGTATTTCCTGCACTCTAACCAAATAAAAATGCACAAATAAAACATCACAAAGTTTATGTAAAGTGCATGACAATGACAGAAAAATATGTTGGTACTACTCTTCCTGAATTAGTTTAAAAGCTCCAGATACCTAACCTCTCAAATATTTAGGGATCACTAATAGAGAAGTGTTGTATTTAACATCAGCATTTTCTCTCTAATTATCATTTTTGAAACATTTTCAAAATACTCTGGGATGTAGAATGACAGATTAAGAAGACTGTTAAATAAGCTACTTCCTGTAACACAAAAGATGTTGAAACATACTACACTTTCAGACCATACACTGCTGTGTTTACTATTCAGTTGCTAAATTTGTCAGTGTCTATTTCTCAATCTACTTTACCTCTGTTTTCACGTGAGGAGACATTCCAGAAATCTGTTTAAACAAAAAGTGAAATTAAACAGTAATTAGCAAAATCTCAGATGTATGGAATGGTCAAATAAAAAATTGTCACTTTTATTTTTTTCAAACTTAACTCAGATCAAAGTTCAAAGGAAAACTATCTGAGCAATTAACTCTTACATTTATTATACTAGATGCTGATCCTGAATAGTGCTGTAATTTTTAAATCAGAATGTTTTACAGAACCATCTGCATTGCTGATATTTCTTATAAAGCATCTAAGATTTACAGTGATTAAGTTGCAGTCAACCAGAAAATAATGCTGGTAGGTGATTGGGAAATTTTAACAATGAAAATGCTCAGACCAATTAAACATACTTTCAAAATTAATATCAAACAGTTATATTTTAAAGATAAGAGACTGAGAAAAAGTCTGAGAGAAATATCTGTACCTAATTCCAAAAGCACCCTTTTCAAAAGTAACTGTTCTTCCATAGAAACAGTACTTAACTGTTTGTAAGCTTAGGTTGTTTTCTTCAGTCATATGCTTAATGACCACTACTGATCTTAACTTAAGAAAGTTAAAAGGTAACACATTGCTCAGAAAGATAAAGCAAAGTTACATGCTATCTCAATGTTACTCAGTTTCTTTGACAAACTGTTAATAAAGCTAGTTATTAATACATCTCTTGCAAGTGATTATGAGGAGAAGGATAAATGCATCTACCAACAAAGATGAGCTCAGGTATTAAACAAACACTGAATTTTTGAAATATGCTATAGGCTTCTCAGTAAAAACTCCTTCGACAAAAGTATTTTGGACCATTAGCAATTGGATATGAGAATTTAATCAAAGGAGAAAGAAAAAAAAAAAAAACAAAAAAAACTGTATGGTGATACTAAAACATTAAACTACTTTTTCCAAATTACTACCTAAGGGGCACATTTTAAACAGATTTGTTATGAGAGACTGACCTGGTGAGATGGTAGATGCTGCCCACGTGGCATTTCTAACGATGTTCTCCAATCTGAAGATGAATTCAGAGCGCATGTGCGAGGAAAACTTCTACTGCATGGTACGTAAGAGTTCCCATCCTAAAACAAGAAAAGACAAGTGAGCATCTTTTTTTTTTTATATTCAGAAATATATTTGGTAAGTTCTTGCAACACATAAATTCTACAAACCATTCAAGACCAAATTAATTTATAATTACCTCATCATCAGAATCTCCCAGCCTCCGTAGATCCAGGCATGGCACCCTGCAGGAAGTTAAAATGATTTTAGGAACAATATGTTTTCTTATTTTTCCAGTTACATTAAAAACAAACTCCAATAGTTAATACCATTAATACCTACACAAAAGTTTCCTTACAACTAGAAACAGCCTACTTAGGAAACGTCTATTAGCCCCTCAGGAGCCAGATACTGAGCTTTTCCTCCTTCACACCAGCAACCACAAAAGCCCCCTGCAAGGTCCTCCTTCCCTTCCAGCTTCAGACAGCCCCAGCAAAGCTTCACTCACCACCAGGAGCTGCTGCAACAGATCATAAATCAAGAATTCTTATTTCCATTTTCCACAGCAGGAAACGTCCCTCTACAACCAGTCACCAGAGAGCCCATGGGGAAGCAATAATTCCTCAGGATGCAAGCCTTCTCAATTATCTGAACTAGACTAATACAGCGGAAGCCAACTACATAGTGGGAGCAAACTATTCTTCAGTGTATACACACACACACTTCTGCTTAAAAAAATGAAAATATCACAGATTTACTCAAGAATTTCTGTGTCTTATGTCTTTACCTCAGGTACCCTCTGGGGAACTGAATTTTACTGCCAGTATTTCCAAACAACCCTATTATAACATGATTGCTTCTACAAATAATAGAGCTCATTAATTTCCAGTTGTTTTTCATTACAAACTGACTGACAGTACACAAAAAGTTGAAGTTCTTTGATGCAGATATGAACAACACAAGGCCATAATGACACACAGTTGTAAAATAATGTAGAAAGATACAGTGGCTGTAAGGCACTTCACTAATGTAAATAACGCATTGAAAATTTTTGCTTTAAATATGTCACAGAAAACAGCCTTAAGATGATAAATTTCACGCAACACTGATTTACGTATCAATACAAATGCAAGTGTATGGTGTAAATTATTAAAGAAATCAGCTGAAAAACATGAGCAGACTTACTCTGGTGGGCGAGGACCCCGAGCAGCACGTGTATCTGGTCTCCACCCCTAGAAGGACACATTATTACATGCTGACAGAGATCAGGAGATAAACACACAGTTGCCTCTTTCAGCCTGGCTTGGTTTAGAACTAATGTCTCCAGATATCTGATGTATGTATTTGACTGAGACAGTACTAAGAAAAGGACAAAACAAAAGCTTTTCACTGAAAGTTGATTCTTACACATCTTGAAACAAGAATATTCAGTATCTGTCAATACAGAAAGTTTTCTTGTCATTAAAAACACAGACAGCATCCACACCAGCTATTAATACATTAAGAATAATCCATGTTCCTGAGATTTTGATCATACAACAACGGCTCACCAGGTTTCAGGTCACACGGTTCTTGACAGCTGGAATGTTTCTGAGCCAGCCCATAAACTGAAATCACAGCACAGACGGACAGCTGGCTTACATCGAGCCAGAAGCAATTCCTCCAGCTGGCCTTCCAGTTGGGAAAAAAAAATACGTGGCTCACAGATGTTCTGCAGCATCTTGTTTTTTAAAAGACCTTAACATATAGATGTTAGCATTGCAGCCTGAACTGTGCAAGCATCCTGCTTCCAGCTGTGGCCTAATGCATCACAGAACTGTTAAATGCTTTCCTCCCCACACACCCTGGCAGCACGCCCCTGGAAAAGAGAGTTCAAAACTGAGTACCACCACCCTCTGGTGTCTTCAGAAAAGGATATTTAGGTTTGGGGGAAAAAAAAAGGAAGAAAAAAAAAAAAAGACTCTCTCAGAGCGGCCGCACATAATGAACAACACCACCTTGTGGTGAAATATGTTAAAAGCTTTTAAGGGATAAAATGCAGCCTTACTCCTCAAACTAACCAAAGCAAATGAACTCTAGTCTTCTTTGAATAATACAGTTTGCTGTCTCATGTATTTTTGCAGTGCATTAAATCACAAGTTTTTCTGCACCATTTCAACTGCCTTTAAGAAAAAAGGACACAACACGTTTAATGCCTTTTCTGAGAGTCGTCAAATCAGAATTAAAGCAAAGTTGTCCTAAAGACTACCCACGTTTACTAGGACACAGTCTCAACCTCATTTAAATCTACAATTTAATTTTTCAAGCCACAAAAAGTCATGTCATAAGGAGTCTAAATTTGGAAACAGGCAGGCATAAAAAAAGATGTTTCTTTTACAACCTAAATACCCAAGTTTTTTCAAAAAATATGGAAGGTAAATGGGTGCATGCGGGCTAAAAGCACACCGCAGATGAAGTTTACTTCACTGCATATCTTATGCCCATATCTATGAGAAAAATCAACTGTTACAAAAAATATTTACCTGTAATAAAACCAATGGCTCTCACAATCCAAGATCATATTTACTCTAGTCAGCCTTTCAAAAATTAACCTGGAAGTCTCTGCTACAGTAATCCTGTCAACCTATCTTAACTCAAAAGGTCAGCCACTACCTAAAAAATAAGATTACCTCTCATAATGAATGCTAAGCACTGGGACTTATTTCACACGAAGGCAGTGTGAAATCACTCCTTCTGAAATTATGCTTTCAAGGCTGTTGTACTTTATTGCTCTTTTGGAAAATAAAACGCAGTCAGAGCTGTCACCAGTTTCACCAGGAGTCTGAAACAGCGCAGAGCACAGGTTGAGTCCATTTGTTCTTGCGTTCCCCAGGCTCCAGGTAGTACTCAGCATGTTGGTGTGCTTCTTTCTGAAATCCTTCTCTTTATTTGAGAAAGAGCCATACTAAACTATCGCCTTTCTCAGAATTAACTTCTTTATAAGCTTTCTTCTCTACTGAATGCACTGAAGTCCTGAACTCAAAACCTTAGTGTATGGTTAAAGTTCTGTAAAAAAGACTCAGCGTAGGGACAGAAAACAACCACACACCCTCTGTTAACATACCTGACATTTCTCCCCTCTCGACAACAGCTGAGTCTGCCTTCGAGGGGATGCAGCAATTCCTTTCACTTCCAAATCCATGCAAACGCAACGACAGCCTTCAGAATAAACTGAAAAACACAGCTCACATGTCACCCGTTAGCCCTCCCTGCCGGGCTGCCTCTTCCTTCCATCTAGCGAGTTTAAACCCAAAGCTTATCGCGTATTTTCCCAGACAACAGACACTCCCTTTTTAGACCGCCACCCACGAAGGCTGACCCCTCTCCCACCTTCTGGACCTCCCACCCCCTTTACCATGCGGGAAGCGCACCCGCGCTGTGCACGCAGCCGGCCGCGCAGGACTCGCTGAGGCGGCCTCCCAGACGCACGACCTTTCTCGAGGCGTCCGACACAAATCGGCACGAACTGCCTGGCGCGGCCCCAGCCCTCCCAACGACGCCTCAGGCGGAGCGCGACGCAGCTAAGGCCGGGCGACCCAGGGAGGGCCGGAGGAGGGCGGCCGCTCCAAGCGTCCCCGTGGTAACGGCGCCGCGTCCCGCCCGCGCCCGTCACCCCGCCCCTGGCCATGCAGGGCGCTGCGGAGGCTCGGCAGAGCCCGGGCTCTGAGGGGGCAAAATAAGCAGAGAAAAGGCAGCGCTGTGAATGGCTGTAGGCCGAGCTGTGTGAGAAGGTACGAGTCACGGCGCTATACTCGATTATTTAAAAGCTGCGTACTTCTAAAACCAAAAATCAACAGCATTCTTCGGGCAAACCGACCTCTGAAGTGATTTCTGCAACTGAAGCATGGCAGCATCAAAGGTGTGTGCACGAAGTGAAGAAAAAAGAAAGAGAAAACTAAGGTCTGGATAGAAATGATTATGGCAAAGGAGAAAAAAAATAATAGTAATAAAAGCTTTTTTAAACCTTGACCTAGAAAGCCACAATCAAGTTGACACAATACGTAAGAAACAACCAAGCCCTACAGTTCTTGCATGAGAAGCACTAACACATCTGTTAATACTGACTTAGAATAACAGCACGTTACAATGAATCAGGCCAGGTTCTATAGCCTTAATATGAAGCAAGGACACAAGTACTAAGGGGTAAGTCAGTGATTACGCAGCTGCCAGGTTTAACCAGTAACAGCTGTGGAAAAAAAAATGAAGTTACCCAGTGTAATGCACTAAGGTTTACATTGACATTAAGACTATACACCATTCCTGACGAGACAGCAAATTAAAATTATTTCAACAGTGTTTGTGGTTAAATTTCTCTCCCAATCAAGAAACTTCTCCATTAACACATCTCTAACACATCTACCCTGTAACTGCTTATTTCCCCTCCCTCCAAAGACTTCCACAAAGAGCTAAATTCATCACTCATGCTCTTTAATGAACTCAAGAAATCACACTTCAAGTGGTACTGTGCTTACTAGTTACAAAACATGAAGCACATATTCTTTTCAGTCTAAATTACAAGATATTCCAATATTTCAGTGAAGCATAAGATTACAGCATATTATATACAGAGTACAGAAATATTTTTATAGGAAAAAATAAATAGATAAAATATGTAAACATCCCCAGGGAAACTTTGCTGCCATTGAAATCAATTGCAGAACGATCAGATAAGAGTAGTTTTAATCCCTCTTTTTAAGCATACAGCAGTGCACATAACTTCATAACTTCATTCAAAACAGTTTAAAGTGCATACAACATTGTGAAAAAAAATTCGTAAGCTGTGTAAGTTCTACACATGCAAATTTCATTCATATTTATTACGTCTCCTCAATCCCATCTCTGATTCTATTAAATCCTTGTTTATCATTTCTTGGTCTTCTACTACATCTGTTTCAAACTGATGTACTTCACATTCATC
This sequence comes from Tragopan temminckii, assembly GCA_028571105.1. Classification (NCBI taxonomy): domain Eukaryota; kingdom Metazoa; phylum Chordata; class Aves; order Galliformes; family Phasianidae; genus Tragopan; species Tragopan temminckii. Next base: position 32,810,403 of record JAOWBP010000001.1, read on the forward strand.
ACATAATTCATGCTCCTCTATTCTGTAATCATCATCAACATCTTCATGCAAATCTTCATTACCGTCATCTTCTCCGTCATTCATTTCTTTCTCTTGAGAATGTTCAGAAAATGACTGAAGGAGATCTTCAAGTTTCTCATTACAAACGTGGCTGACATCTTACAATTTACCAAAAAACAAAGTTAGTTTAAATTACTGGACAGGTTCCAAGTTTAGAGGCAGTTCAGAAGTAGAATATTTATTTCTATTTTCTCTCTTTTAATAAAGTTCAACTATTGGAGAAATTGCCAAACTTCTAATCAACTGTTCCTAACATTTAAAATTTCTCGTGGACTACTGCTCACCTTTTGGAAGATTCCAGAGGAAACTAATATACAATTTGCTGTTCAGTATAACTGTGCAAGTATTGCCCACAACCTCCAAGGTCCCCACGTTGGGTATCTTCAGACTAAAGTTAGATCAGTACTAATAGGTTGCTCAAGGACTCTCATTCAAGAAGCTTGCTTCTTGAAAGCATAACATGGCAGTTCAATGTATTTTAGCATTTATTCTTTTAAAAAAAAAATTACAGAGTATCAAAAAACTTGATAATAGATTCCACTCAAACAAAGAATAGTACAACTGCAGAATAAAATTAATTCTACACTCATTTCACCCAAGATGCAAGAGCTGAACATTATCACAGAAAGATGTTGACTGTTTAAAATGTAAACTAATTGGATAACTATACCAGTGAAAATTGGAAGTACCTGTCATCTTGTTTTCTGATTTATCCAATCCACTTTCTTTCATCAGTCGTCTAATTGATTGGATCTGTGTCATTATTTCATCTTTCTGCTCGCAAGCTAAAGCATTAACGCTAGAAAAGAGATGTCATCAACAGCTGAAAGATCACCTTAGAAACAACTACTTGATAACAACGCATATGATAGCAGTATTTCTTTCTGTACATAAATACAATAGTTAGTTTAGCAATAATTTTTGTCAATTTTTTCTTAGAGAACTTCTCCCATAAAGAGATCTTAACAGATTAGAGAGCTGCACAATCACCAACTATATGAAATTAAAGAAGAGCAAGTGCCAGATTCTATAACTGGGACAGAGCAACCCTGGATATGTACAGACTGGGGATGAGAGATTGGAGCACAGCTCCACAAAAAGAGGTCTGAGGGAACAGCACAGAGCTGCATCAGGTTCAGTATCAGGAAAAGGTTCTTTACCGGGGGGTAGCCGAAACAGACTGCCCAGGGCAGTGGTCACAGCACCAAGCCTGATGGAGTTGAAGGAACATTAGGTCAATGCTCTCAGACACAGGGTTTGAACTTGAGTGCTCCAGCGTGCAGCCAGGAGTTGGACTTGATGACCTTGTAGGTCCCCTTCCAACTCAGGATATTCTGTGATTCTATGATCACATACACATACTGAATAGTTGTTGAATTCAAACAGTGGAAATTCAATCACTCAGGTTGAGTAATGACTACTTAAAGAAACAACAACCCAATTAATTTGGGTTTTAGGAGGACAATGGCCAATACAGAAAATTTCAGTTTAGAGCATTTTCTCATTTATTTCAGGTTTTATTTACTCTCTTTCTCTTCCTTATGACTACCAGAAACTTGGTAAACAAACTGGCCAGTGTACTTACTATTTAATAGTTTCAGTATATATTAAGTTCAGAAGTGTACTAAAGGAACAATCATGAAATTCTGCATGTTTTAAACCAGGCTTCATGAAAGCTGTCAAGTCTACACAAAACGTACAGCATGGATACTTTTATTTCTGGTTCATGCATAAAGCCCTACCTTCTTAAAGAAAGAACAACTTATAAAACTATGGAGAGGTAATATTATTCATTCCCCTGTTTTTTCACCACCAAAGATCAGTTATGTTTCTCTCCAATGACACATTCAGTTTAAAGGTTTTTTCAAAACACAGAAATAAGCAGCTATACCTTGATAACCGATTTCATCTTCTAATGACATGCAAATTGAAAGAATTCATTTTGCTACCAGAAATGTAATTCCCAAAAGGATTTTCAAAGGCTGCTGAGCTTAAGTATTTTTTCAGTATTATTCTCCTCAGTGCACTTTACAATTTAACTTGTTAAGCAACATTAATCTGATTGTAAGTCTGAGCTTTGGCATTTATGTTGATGAACAAAAGAAAGGAAGTGTCTGCAGAAAATACCATAAATGAAAGAATGGGTATTACCTGCAAAGTGCTACATAAACAGTAATTAAGGTTTCTAAGCAATATTTTCTACCTGTAGCTCAGAAACGTATTATTAACATTTTGCAGAAGTTCTCTTAATAGAAGATGGATACTAAAACATTTTTGAAACACTCACCAGTTTGACAGTGGATCCAACTGAGTCAACAAAGAATTTAACATTTTCTCTGTCTGTGCCAGGTGCTGCTCCAATTCTAAAAGCTGATGTTCTAGCAAACAAAAAGAACAAATTGAAAAAAGAAGGAAAGAGAAGGGAGAAAGAAAGAGAAAGAATGCTACATTAGAAGTGTTTACTGTGCCAAAACGATATTACTCTATACTTTTGGTTGGACAGATCCAAAATTCAGAAAGGTTTTTTCTCTAAAATCTAGAATGTGAAAAGGAGATGGCTGGGTTAAGAACAGAAACTTTACAATGCATGTCCTGAAATCCCTCTTATCCAGTAATCTGTCTCTAACAGTATCCAACACAGGCATACTTCGGTAGAATCTGAGAGCATGACCGCCACTTTCCCAGCCTCTAGAACTATGCAGTTTTAAGACTTCCCGAGTCAAAGGCAGTGCCTTCATGCTTCATACTGTCATTATTTTTTTTTACTCATACCTTGCAACTACACTGAAGTAGTTGCATTCAACAAGTGCTTAAGGCACTAGCATTGAGAGGAGTAACTCCTCCTAAAATACTGTGAAACTCTGAAGAAAGGAAAATACAATATACGAGGGTGGTGAGTAAGCAGCGTAACAAATCACTGCCAAAAACAATTACAGATCTGTTGTACGGGGACACCATATGAGGCTGCCAATTGTTCAGTTAACTAGAAGCATGCCTATACAAGGGGCAAGAAAAGGGATGAGAACAGAGCAACTTTGATATGTCTTAACTTTTCCTCCAAGAAAGTTCAATTCTTGGTGTGTCCAAAATATACTGAATCAGACAGTCAGAGATACTTTTGCTTCATGAAGATGGCATCACTTACTTTCTCTCCTCTATAAACATATCATGACTTTGATCTCTAACTTGGCCCAGAAATAGAGCAATCTGTGTAACTCCATAATACTGCTATATTCTCCTACAACATCCCATTAATTCTAAAAGATATTATATCCTACTTTAACACTCTAATCTAATGGAGCTATTCACCAGGCATCGAGTGACAAGAACATTATTACACATTACAAGGCAGAGAACCACTACACAATGAGAAAACTGAAACCATTATATAATGGTTCTTTGCCTCATATTACTATAACTGTTTTAAAGAATAATACCATCGGGAGTTTTCAACCAAATCCACTAAGTGTTCGAAATATACAGAATAGCAAAATGTTTTTTGTCCTTTTCTAATGGTGCTAAAGTAATTGAAAAGAATGTTCTTGTTGAGCTAGAATGTATTCATGAAAATCAGTAGCTTTGTTTCAGCAGAAAATACACGTAGGTGATGAATGTATGCATTCTGAGTGGGAATCTTACCCGTTTCCTTTGCCTTCTCTTCTGTACTCTTTTCCTTCTCAGAGAGATTTTCTTCATGTGCTTTCATCTTTGATAAACAGAATTGTGTTAAAAGATTACATAAATATCTTTATTTAAAAATAAAAATACATTCAGAAATTCACTGAAAGTAAACAGCAACTGTAAAATTTGTTCTCCATTAATGAAATTTCATTTCTGCTTTGCCTTCTTCCAATATTAACGTAACACTTCTCTTCAAAGCAATGACAACACGACTGAGAAAAGTAATAAAAGAAGTGGCTGCTTCTTCATCTTCAGTTTTACAAAAGTACTGGAAGAAACCTTCTAGATTACTATTAAGAGATAAAACTCTTTTTCTTAAACTAATAAAAATGTCATAAAAATATTATGTTACTATAGAAGCACTTTTGTTTCAGGCCTGCAAGCACAAGTCATAGAATCATAACATCCAAAATACAGTTTTTATGATATTAAATCTTACTTACAACCTAATTACTTTTAGTATTACATTTATTTTTAGACCCAAACTGTTCAACTTCTATCTTCATCTTGCTGTTGTATTCTTCTCAAATAGATGATATGAAACTGATTATAGACATGAATAGACTGCTGAACAACAGTATACACATATAAAAATAAGTTTGACTTATTTTTTATTTTCTCCTCCTGAGGGCAAGCAACAATATTCCAGGTGCACTCAGTCTTGCAAATGCTATACATAATACCTAACAAGTGTGATATTAAAACAACTAAGAACAAATCGATCATGCATTCTCCTTTCTTAATTCACTAATGGTACAAAAGGTATTGCATTTCATGGCTAGCAGTCTTTGTTACAGCTGCCTGATCAAATGAGAGGGGTCAGGGTAGGGAGAAGTTCTAGACTGTTCATTATTACTGCTCACTGTTCTATTCGGTTGCTAGCCTAAGGCTATCATCTTGCAGGAATCGCCTCGTTTCCAGATTCCAGCTCATTCTGAAGAATGAAAAATACTGATGAAACTTAAATTACAGCTTCGGGTAACAGCACTGTTCATATTCTCAGATTCTTTTATGAGACTGGGAGAAGAAGCATAAGACTCTCATTTAAGCATCTTAAAAAAGATAAGACCAATGCCTTCATTATGAAGAATCACATATGCTACTATTTTAACTACGGCATTTATGTTAGAAGACAGATCTAACGTCACAAACATGGGCTCAGAATTGGGGAGAAAAAAAAAGTTTCCTTCCAATTTTAATAATAATGATTTTCTTATGTCTCACCTTAAGGAATTTGTATGCCGCAAACACTCCCACACCAAGAGCATACAAGGGCATGAGTGTGAATGCTAAGTCTCTGCCATTTCCTTTTGTCTTCTCACTCTTTATCTCTTTTGCCATTGCATTTCTCATCTGCTGAATACTCTGGTAAACACTACCTTCAGGATTTCCTGGATTTGGGCGACCTTGATGAACTGTCTGAGGACTACCTTAAAAGTTAAATTGAAAGAAAAAAGGCAAAATAAAAAAAGGAATCAGAGGTGCAATCAGCTTCACAACCAGAATTAACTTCTTTCCTTCTTGTGATCACCTTTACTCTTCACTCCAGCACATGATGCTGTCAGCTCTACATTCAAACAAAGTTACCAGTAATCAACCTTTTATAAATAGAACATAAAGTTAAATCTGAGTAGGAAAGATTCTCAAATTAAGTTTCCATGCTCCTTCAAGACACAAGTTTTGTGTTTCTCCCTTCATAGACATGTTGGCTAACACAGGGACAAACCACAGAGAAGACAGACATACAAAGAAAACAATTTAATGCTGTATTTCTGCTTTGGTTCTTTAAAGCGTGAATGCAATCTTGCACCATGTTCCTTTCTGTCAAATGAGTCCCCGCTGAGGCCACAGCAGTTTCTGGAGCAAGGCAGCAGTTGTATTAAATGTGAGGGGTATTTGTGGCCCTCCCTTTTAGAAAAGGCCATCCATCCTCAGCCCAGGAGGACAAGGTCAGAGATGCTTACGGCCAGCACACAGAGACATTTACCCCAAAGCTGTCCCTGAAGGTCTGAGCCAAGATGTACCCTGCCAGGCAGCTCAGGCTGCTTGAAACGTTAAGTAAAGAAATCAACAGACTATATATGCGCTATGGCCACAACAACTTCCCATTTACAGCCAGAAGCACTGCCTGAGATTTAAATGCTTCCCTCCCTTGTTTGCTTCCTTTCTCCCACAGATAAGTGTTTGCTCTCAACGAGAAGGCTGCAGGACTATAGGAAGCAAAGGCTGGCCTGGCAGGAGCAGGGCACAGAGCAAGGCACAGCAGTGCCCTCCCAGCACAGCCCAGGGTCAGCTCTGCACAACTTGGGCCACGGCAGCACCAGAGGCGCTGCAGACGCCAGCACGGATATCTGCACGCTGGACGGCAAGCGGAGAAGAGTTTTCATTCCCACAGCCAACGCAGCACACCTACCCGTTCATTACGCTGAGCGGCATCATACATTTCAAGCGACACGGTTTCACCTACACTCTGTAAATAATTTCCCAAAGACAAACAGACAGCGACCAGCAGGGCCATAAAGGAGCAGGAGGTTTAAAGCTCACGCACGCTGCTGCCGGGGTCGCGCAGGCTCAGCCGGCCGTAGGCATTCCAACACCTCCCTCAGGGCCCCCTCCGTGCCCACGGGCTCTCCTCGGGCCCGCCCCTCCAGACACGGCTCCGAGCGGCCCCTCCGGCAGCGCGGGCCCGTACCTCCGTGCTGCTGCTGTTGCTGCGGCTCGAAATGGCCGGGCCCGGCCCTGCCGCCCCGCGGAGCACGCCCGGCTCTGCCGCCGCCGCCTCCCCCGAACATCCTGGGCATAACGACGAGCAGACAGAGCACCAGCACCACCGACACCAGCGCCTGCTGCGGCACCGACAGCACCATGGCCGCCGCCGGACCGACGCCCGCCGGGCGG
>JAOWBP010000001.1:32817141-32827391 GCA_028571105.1 Tragopan temminckii
CGGCGGCACGCCGCCTCCTCGCTGCTCCGCGCGGCCCGGAGCTCTAAGCGGCCGAGACCGAGGGAGCGGAAGCGGTGCCGCACTCGGGCTGGCTGCAGGGGGCTGTAGTTCGCTGTAGTTCGTCCGGCCCGCCGAACGTTCTGGAAGCGGCATCGCCGACCGGCGCGTGCCCGAGCGGTGGCGGCGGTGCGGCGCCATGAGGCTGTGGGTGATGGCGGCGGTGGCGGCGGCGGCGGCCCTGGGTGCGGTGGCCAGGCAGCTCCCCGCCCTGCCGCCCATCTCCGATAAGGCCTTCATCAGGGAGTGCGTGCGCACCCACAACGTGTACCGCAGGAACGTGGAGCCCGCCGCCAGCAACATGCGGTACATGGTAGGCAGCGGCCTGCGGCTGTGCGAGCGGGGTGGCACAGCGAGGTGGCCGGGGTAAAAGCGCTGCCGTGCGTGTTCAGATAACATCACGCTTATCTGAGGAGAAATAGCTTAGAAAGTGGGGTTGGTTATAGACAGGTGAGATAGAACCAGCTGTGCGTGCAGCTTGATGCAATAGTATGGACAAACAGAAGAGGTTCACGTTAGCCCCAAGGAATTTCTGGTTGGGAAGAATCATAGAATCATTAAGGTTGGAAAAGACCTCTGAGATCATCTAGTCCAACCGTCAGCCCAGCACCACCGTGCCCACTGAGCCACGGCCCTCAGTGCCACGGCCCTCAGTGCCACATCTCCACACTTCTCGAACACCTTCAGGGGCAGTGATTGCACCAGTTCCCTGGGGAGCCTGTGCCCATGACTCACCACTCCTTCTGAGAATAAATTCTTCCCAATATCCAACCTGAACCTCCCTGGTGCAACTCTCGGCCCCTGTTTCTTATCCTATCACTGCTACTTGGGAGAAGAGGCTGACTCCTACCCTGCTACAACCACTTTTCAGGGAGTTGTGGAGAGCCGTGAGGTCTCCCCTGAGTTCCCTCCAGAAGATAGGCAGTCCAGCACCAAAAGGCAGTTCTGTTTTCTGTCAGAAGCAAGAGTATGAACTGGAATACTGGGGCTGGAGATCTCTGGTATCAAGGAAAAGTCTTCGTATCTGGCACTGACACAAATTGCACTGAAAACTTTGGTGAAAATGGTTAAATAAAACTGAAGAACATTCTGAAAAAAAGAGACCTGACATCTTGGTATTTTGAAGAAGTCTTGAGAATAATCACATACTCTCATGCTGTGGGAACAGAATGGCTTTGTGTGCGTGGGTTAGAACACAGAATGGCAGATGGGAAGCCATATAACCTTCGGGCTGAAGCACCTTGTTGAAGTGCTGTGCCTGGGTTTAGTGTTCAGGAGTAGGAAAAGCAGGAAAAAAATGATGAAAAAAGGAAATACGAATTAAGAAAGATTGCTAGAAAAAAAAGCAACAGGCCTTAGTGAGATAACAGCGTTGGCAGCCATGTAGAGACAGAGTAAACCAAAATGTCTGCACAATGCTAAGCTTAGGCATTAAAATGTGGGATCTTTTCTATAAGACATAAAACTAGGTCGTTACAGATAGAAGAAACCTGCTGAAAAGCACTCATGACTGAAACACAAATACAAAATACATTTGTTAAATAATCAGAAGTTATGTTATAGTGGTAGACTGCAGAGAAATAATAAATAACAGAATAAATTATTTGCCAAACAAACATATTTTATGAAGCTGTGTTTGTAAAATGCTCTGGTGTATTTAAAGCATTAGTGCAGGATGTGTTTGTGGAGAATCTCTTAAAATGCATAAAATATTTATACATCTTAATCTACAGAAGCTGTGTATTTTTTACTCCGAGTTAATGTTTATGCGATGGAAATCCTTAACAATTTGTTCAATAAGAAAAAATCCCCCAGAAGTTTCACACTTAATTAATGACTCATTTATTTGAAGATAAAAGTCCGTTCCAAACATTTTTTTAGTTGCTAGTATGCGCTCTTACAAAGTTAATTTTCAACAGTGAAAAGGGGAAAATTCTTTTAAGTTTGTATTTCTGTGCTACCACTGGAAAAGTCAAAATAAAACATGAGTACTTGCCTTAAATAAGGAAAAGCATTTCTTTATGTAGCTCTAATATATAAAGTATACCTGCTATTAATATATAATGATCTGTATGTGTCCATTTTATTGCCTGACTGGTTTTATCTGGCTGTTGGAGGCTGCTGTAACTTGACATTGCGCAACTATTTCAACTTTATTGTTTTGCAGACTTGGGATGCAGCTTTGGCGAGGACTGCCAGGGCATGGGCAAATAAATGCATTTTTGATCATAATACATATTTAAATGTGAAATATCACTGCCATCCTCATTTTATGAGTGTTGGAGAGAATTTATGGATTGGAAGTCATCAAATATTTCATGCTAAATATGCCATTAAAGCGTGGCATGATGAAGTCAGACACTACAATTACTCATTGCGGACATGTAGTAAAGTCTGCGGTCATTACACTCAGGTAAGAATCATCTTCAGTAGAATGTTCTGTGTAGTTAGTAGTATACTGCCTACCAGACAAATCAGGGTCTGTCACTAATACAGAATTGTGAATGTGGTTTGTAGTGACCATCAGCTTATTGTCTTTTCTAATCTCAAGCAGTGGCAGCACTGCAAGTTACCTGGTTCACCTTCTTGTTTCATAAAATTAAGTGCAATAATAATCCATTATTGTCTACAATGTTAGCCTCACTACTCATTTAATTGTATCCGAATTCTGTGCACTCTACTTAATAATCACTCTGAGTTCTCCAGCTGTGCACACACCATTCTGAATTCTGGAAATGTCGAGTTGGTGTTGGATATAATCACAGTAATTGCAAAATATCTATGGGAACTCCTTAATAGGAAAAAAAAAAAAAAATGGAGAAAATGAAAATCCAGCCGAAATCAATTATATCCTGTATACATCTAGTAAGAAAAGAGAAAGATAGTCCTTAATCTGGGACTCAGTAGTACCAAATTAAACATTTAAGTCCTTTTCTAAGCAAGGTTATGTCTGCTTAACATAACCACTTCTGGCAGTTAAAATGGACAGGATGGAACTTTTGGGGATGTTCAGGTTGTTTTGTCAGTCTGAGGCCTGTACTGTTCATGCTGGGGAGGTACTGAAAGCAATCTGGTTTGTCTTTGTTTTCCAGAAGTTGGATATATGATCATCCAGATATTGTAGGTATATAGTTAAAAGTTCTTAACTGAATTCGGGGCATATGCAGAGGATACAGCATGAATCTCCCAAGAAAAAATAGTGGATACTCAGATTGTAAGCAATAGTAAGCCATCTTTGTTCAGGTATGGCAGCTAGCAGTGGTTAGCCTAAAATTGTACAGTGCTAAAGCTTTCAGGCTTAAGTTTGTTGTAGTTACCAGCCAGGCCATTTTTAGCACGCATAAGAAGCCTTTTTCTGCAGTCCTGCTTAAAGAAGCTGTCAGGTAGTTGCCACTAATTTCTCTTCTGTTCCTTGGAACCTGCCCAGCGACCATAAAGTGATGTTTACTAAAGTTGTCCTGTAGAAGATTCTGGAGACTTGCAGGATAGCTCCCTTCTGAGGTGTATTTAGATTTGCATCTTAGAATGCTTTCTTACCAGCAGTTTTTTTTTTATGTGTAAACATTAATAGTAGATCAATTACTGCAAAATGGAACTCATATGTAGAGTCTCTTAAAATAACTGGTATTTACTAGATATTAGACTAGGTTACCCTGTGTGTCATTTTAATTTATTTTTGAACATTTCTTAGATTGTTTGGGATGATTCATATAAACTAGGCTGTGCTGTTGCTTTCTGTAAAGAAGTTGGAGGAATAAGAAATGCAGCAAATTTTGTTTGCAACTATGCGCCAAGGTAAGTTGTTCTTCTAAATACGAAGAAAGAGAAATCAATCGTAATAGTAGTTGACTAAAAGTAAATTGAGATCTTTGTTTATTGGTAGCCTTGTAAATGCTAAACCTAGAGAGAATAGAAATGGGGAAGTTGGCAGCCTTTTTTCTTCTAGCAAACTTGGGCCGCTGTCACAGAGTTCAGTTAGTTTGAATGAAATATTTCCTTTAAGTTCTGCCCTTATCTCTTCCTAGCTGTACTTCTAATGGCATTATTATTTTGAAACTTACTGGGATATGAAGTTTTGCTGTTGGTTTCTTTTTAAAATCTGATGTAAAAAAATTTCCAATTGCTGATTCAGAATAATGACTAATTGACATCAACAGTGGTCTGTAAAGGTTTATTAATTTAATGTTTTCTAATCTGTAACAAGTTGTCACGCTGGTATCTTGTGCCATTCTGCAGATTCTTGACAACTGATAGCTAAGCTGAATAGTGGTCTAGGTTGGAAGGATCTTCCAGTTCCAAGCACTGTGCCACGGGCAGGGATGCTTGCAACTAAATCAGGCTGCCCAGTGCCCCATGCAACCTGGCCTTGAATGCCTCCAAGGATGGGGCGTCTACAGCTTTCTGGGCAGCTGTGCCAGCACCTCACCACCCTCTGTGTGAAGAATCTGCCTTTTATCTAATCTAAGCCTGGTTTTTTTTTTAGTTTAAAACTACTACTTCTTGTCCTGTCACTTCAATCCGACAAAGAGTTGAGGTCTAGCTGCTTGATACTAAGAACCCCAGTCTCTAATTCACCACAGAAAATAAGTGGAGCTAGAACAGTAAGACCATTTTCTCAGAGCACCCTGAGGACTCACCCTGACAGATAGCAGTTTCTTCTTAGAATTGAGGATGCACCAATTAAATGATCACCTTGCTAAAATTACCTTATTCAGCATAGCAGTTGTGCAGTGTAGCCATTTTATAGATGTTTTTCAAAGGAAATGAAACAGCATGCTCTGGTACCATCTGTGTCTGAGGTTCCCATTACCTCCCGTCAGCATTCTCATGTCCAAAGTTAGCTGCCCCATCTTGCTACAAGTGTGAGATGGTTTCACCCCAACGGCTAACTGAGTTCAACCATGCTGCTTTTTCACTTCCCCTTGAGAAGGGGACTTTTTTTCCTTTTCAGAAGTTAATCTGTGCCTTTTTTTCCCCACCCATTATTTCTTCTCAGTGAGGTACCACTCCACAACTTAGACGTTACTCAATGTTTAGATTTATTTTTTTCTAATGAGAAGGCAAGACATCTCAGGATACAGACAGTGCCTTCCATCTGTCTGGATATGTAGCTCAGAGTCAGTTTTCTCAAAGAGAATTTTACAGAAGATTTTAAACTGTAGTAACAATACAATTATTGCTTGCAGTTGAAGCCTTTGATACCAAGAAAGACCTCCTGAACTGCAGCTCAGGCAATCTCTGTGACTTGTATTGCATTCCTGCAATCGAACCGTGCACAATCACCAGCTGGCCCTCCTTTCACACTGTTATCTGATATTATGCTTTGGCCAGAGCTTCTAGAAGCTTTGCTTTATCCTTCTGTCTTTCCGTTCTGGAGTCTGAGACCCTTTTCAGGTTAGCCGTCTGTTTGAAATCACTCATGCTGTGAGTGTATATATGGATGTTGACTTAAAACTTACGTCACTTAACCTGCAACTTTTGTATATGTATGTATTTATTTATTTATACGTACACAGAACTCTCTCCTGCTTTTCTATAGCAGGTTCAAAACAGTCTTTGATTCCTAGTAACTGAAGAGTTGAGAGGGTGGGCACTCTGCTTCCATTTTCTTCCTATCTGAGCTTCAGGGCAGTGCATGTGGTGGAAATGGGCTACTTTAGCTTCCAGGGTAACAGTCAAGCCAACCAACAGCATGTGTGAATGTGTATAAAGGCATATCAAAGAAAAGTTGCAGTTAAATTGCAGGTAATGTCTTGGAGGGGTTCTCTGTGCACCTTCTTCAGCAGTGTTTTACCAGCTCTTACATCTTTATGTCTGGTGGGTAACTCCTGTTTATAAATACAGATAGTACAGAGTGTGTGTAGAAACTTGGAATCCTGAAAAAATTATCATAGTTCTTGATGCAAATGATCTCCTTTGAAGAAAATTATTCAAAGTGTCTGCTGTTGAGGTGAAGAGAACAGTAGCCCATAGTCCTTTGGGGGAGCTAAATCTGTCTCTTTGTTCCCAGGGTTAGGCTGTGAGCATAGCACTGCTTCATCTTTTTGAGCAGACTACACAGCATAGCCAGGATACTGTGCAGCTGATTACCTGGCAGCCAGAATGATGGTATCTGTGTTGTCAGATCTTCCAGTTAAACGTATAAGTGGATTTTATGAGAGTGTGCCACTAATGAGTCCTGCAGGCTGACCCTTACACTTAACAGTCAGGCTCCACTTAGATGAGGTGCTTAAGCATGTAATAATCCACCTGTATTCATTAAGGCTGCATTCTTACTGTTAGGCATTTTCAGGTATTTTGCTGAATGAAGGTTATGTTTTTCAACAGTAAATAGCCCACAGAATATCTTCCTGTTACATATGTTGTTTTTATTTTTCTTTGTTATAAGCTATTCAGGAGTTCAGCTTTAAAATTTTCCACTCTAAAACTCTTCTCATGTTCTCTCAGTTAAAACAAAATTCTACTGAGAACATTCTGTTTTGAAGTCATTTATCCACCAGTGTAAAATATGAATAAAAAGCCATAGTACTTTCCTGTAAAAAAAATAAAAAATAGTAAAAAATAATAATAAAAAAACTTTTTAGGAGTCTTTTCTTCTACGTGGAGAGAACAAAGAAAATGAAAAGAGATATTTCAAAATTACTTCAAGGTTTTTAACAAATAGTGAGCAATTCATTGTATTTCAGTGTATTTACTTCAACCAATTATTTCTTTAAAATTATGTATGACCAACGTGTCTCATAGAAACTTCTTTTTCACTTATAGTGGTAATTTTCAAAGAAGACCATATAAAGAAGGAGCACCGTGCAGTCAGTGTGCCAGGAGGGACTTCTGTGATAGGAAACTATGTAGTAAGTGAAAGAAAATGTAAAATGTAATACATAAAAGGAAAAAATACAACCAAGTGCTTGATAAAAACTGCTGCAAAATGTGGTTTATTCCTTTTTGATGCTCTCTCAGGTCCAGTTTGCAATTGTATTATTTAGTATTACGTATTATTGTATTATGCAATTGTAAACTATTCATGAGGCTGTTTATATATTGGAAACAAATGCATTGTTCATGTTACTGAATCAGTGTCTTACTGATACTTACAAAATCTCAATTTGATTTGCTAATTCATGATTGCAGTTTTAAATGTATTACGGTTTCTATCGTACTCTGTAAAGGTTCAGAGTATTTGGTATGACATCATTAGCCAAATAAAGAAATCAGCATCTATCTGTGTACTTTTAAAAGTCTTATTTCAGTGTCTCTCTTCAGAAGGTCCCAAACATACAGTTTCTACCTACTGGAAAGCCAAAAGCTGGAGGATTCATGTGGCTAAAGTTAGGGCATAAGTTTTTAAGTTTCATTCAATAACTGGAAGTTATGCTTGTGGTTTAACAATTAGTTGCCTTAATATATGTTAATACAGATTTAAAAGCAATAAACAATGTTATGGGTCTTAATTTCTAAGTAGGAGACACCTCTGAAAAACAAGTAGGACTACCAGGTTATACTTATCCCAAGATTTAGGCCCAATTTAGGAAACAGTCTGTCTCCCATTCTCAACCGTAAAGCTGTACTTGGTAGTATGTACTAACTCATGTATATGTTGTGAATATTAAACAGTATTTATTATTTTGAGAAGCACAAAGAAGAGAGGGTTCAAACTGAAAATGTTCATATAAGGCTTCAATTCATTTTCATGTGGGCCTTTTTTCTCATCAGTGTAACTGTTAGAAGCAAGAATATCTTTATGGAGGCATTATAAAGCGTTGCAGTTTAATTTTTATCAAAGCAATTTCACTTTTTTTGTAAGGTTTATCAATTCAAGTTCTCAGATTTGTCAGATTTTCTTGTTTGATTGGTAAGTTTCAGCTTACTAGGAAAGATTTAAGGAAAGAGAAATTCTGGCTGCCTGATAGAACTGTTTCTGTTTTTTCTTTTCTCCAGGAAATGAAGAACGTGATAAAATTGTTTGTAAGTGTTATAATTTTGCACTATTTTTTATATTTCTTAGTTACAAATGTATGTATTCCCACGTGAACTTTTAATTATATGTTTATTTTTAGATTACTCAAGATGGAATCCACCTTGGGAGTTCAGAATTGTGTGTGATGAGGCGTGTATCGCTATTATTATTTCGAGAGCATTGCTGATATTTGTTGGTTTTCTAGCTATTTATTTGTTCAGAAAACACTTTACAAACATGTTTATGTCCATATAACTTGATTTGAAATATATGCAGTATTCTGAACATTATCTCTAATGTTTTAAGCAAAAATCTATATTGATATGATTTTAAAGTCAGCTTTCTTTTACAGTAGTTTTGTTACTATTTTATGCTCCTTACAGAAAACATGCTATAAAAATTAAAAAATTATTTGTAGGTAAGACCCATGTTGAGAAATTAGTAAACTAAAAGGATGGCATTTGATGATTAGAAGCATTGTTTTTAATTGCCAAATTTATGTATTTAACTCTGTTTAGTTACCAGATTTATACACTATATTCTTGGAATTCAAGGAGAAAAATGCCTATCAGTTTAAAAATTTATTACAGTTCATGCTAAGCCAATATTTGAGGTGACAAATGCTTAATTTTAATGCCAAGAGGAAGCTAGCATCAGATTGCATACAAAGTCCTTTTTGCTAGAGTGACAGAATGTTCTGAGTAAAATCTGTGAAGGCATTTCTTTAGAAAGGTAGTTCTTCAGAAGTATTGATGTTTGTGAAGCAGTGCAACTTGATATTTATTCAGTTGTGCATTTATTGTTCCTCATTCAAAATAAGATTGTTCAGATTATTACTTCGTTCCTAACTTCCTCTAAACCTTGTGTTTCGTTTGTAAACTTTTGCTGCTCTATTCTTTACATTGTACTGTTACTGATGCATAGAATATTTACTGTCCTGTAAGTGTTCTGTAGTTTTAATAAAAAACAATTTTCTTGTTTTTTAAACCTACTGAAGCCTTTGTATTCAACACTGATTTCACTCTTCTATATCCAAGAGATCAAATCTTGAATTATTTCACTTTCCTTAAAAAACAAGTGTTATTTATACAATAATCTGAAGCTTCCAGTATAATAAAAGTAGATTTTCCTAATTGTGTCATTGTCTTGTCTAGTAAATACTAATATAGCTGTTTTAAAGTTCATTATTATTAGGTAATATTTCACCTTTATTGTAAACCAGACTGAAAAAATCCAGGCTGAAAAACTGCTATTTTCTGAACTCAATCTGAGCTTTAGGAAGCTTCCATGAGTTCATCTTTAGGAAATAATTTGTCTTATGCTTCCTTTTTCTGTGTGTTTGATGGACAATCTGGGTGTAAAACACTGCAGATTATTATATAAGTTAGTATTTGTAATTCCACTGATTTTATATATTAAAAGTATTTATTATAACACAGTCTTGAAGAAAATAAGCCAGACTTCTCTTGGAAATTAATTTATAATTAGATACAACAGCTATTTCTTCTGTAAGTTTTCTCAGATTACTAAAATATGGAACAGACTTTGCAAATTCAAAATTAATGGATTACATTCTCAAGTCTAGGAATCTAATTTTATATACTTATGACCATAAGTAGACAGCTCTTACACACAAAATTGTTCAGTGTGGACGTTCCTGAAGGGCAGTTCTTCCCATTGCTTTACTGAAAGATAAAATCCTTCTTTAGATGGCTTCTTATGATGGAGAAACTGAATTCCAAACTGTAAGGAAAGTTTCCTTAGTATTTGCAATAGACAATTAGTAAAGGAATGGCCTAGTTTTGTACTATGCTTTGCTCAGTACTGGGAGACACAGGAAGGGTATTTCTACAAACTGATAAAATGTCAGTTTATTTACTTCTTTGTTACCACCCTCAGTGCTGGTTTGTCTGATGTTCACAAAAAATCATATTGTTTGCCCCATTCCCTAATTTGGTGTTTGGGAGAACAAATGAGCAGCGTCTTGTACTTTGGTCCTTACAACATCCCAGTTTATTGATCAGAGAAATCAGCAAGCAGCGTGTTACAGTTCTGCTCCGTTAGGCTGCCAGGCATAGCTGGAGTAAGCAGTACTGTACAAATTCCCCTAAACAAAACAGCAGTAAAACTATCAGAACTGCCTGCAGTCCAGCCACGTAATGATGGCATGCTGTGATAATACTGTCTGTTTATAGCCTCATTATTACCCCCCAAATTAACAAATATACCTTTTCTT
>JAOWBP010000001.1:32841917-32858003 GCA_028571105.1 Tragopan temminckii
CCGCCATTGCAATCGCGAATAAAATCTGCTTTTATCAGAGATACCGTCCTGACAAAATTATTTGGATATTTCCAACAGGTCACAGAAAGGATCCTGAGCTTGGTGGAGAGATTATAGTTACAGGCAGTGTGAAGAAAGGGTGGTGATGGTAATGGGTCTGGGCAGGGAGTGTTGGGTACATGAGGCAATGTGACTGGGACAGCAGATGCTGGGTGAAAAGCCTAGTGTGAGTGCTGGGCACCTAGCATGAGGTAGCACCAACCTCTGTGGCACACAGCTCCACTGCAGGCTTGGGTCACAGGGAGTGATTCATGAATTGCTAAAGCTGGGGAGGAAAATTTGGGAGCAACAAATACCACAGGCAAGTGATCACAGAAGAAACCCATCAGTATGCATAGTACATTTAAGTTACACTTCTTAGCCAATAACTGCAAGTACAGCCAAAGTGACTGATCTACTATAGTAAAAGATTTAATTCAGATCCATTATGTCTCGTTGCATTTTGTCTCAGAGTAGCAGCCTTAATAGCAATGCTGTTTTTATGAAAAGCAGAAAAATAATCCAAAACTTTCTTGTAACCCATTGTGATTGCTATGGATGGGAGGTTACAAAAACAAAGAAGCTCTAGGGCTAGGAGACAAGAAGCTTGCCCACTGCAGTGAAAGAGAAGAGAGAAAAAGATTCTGCAGCTTTAATGTGAATTCGTAGCTTAATTTCCTTATTCTCGTAGCAACGCTCTTGAAATATGACTCATTTCCTGTGGCATGTGCTGCAGTCAATTACCATGGCTAAGACAAGTCCAGCCCACAAGCCTTCCAAGCAACACAAGCCCACAAGCTGCAAGGAGAGCTAAAGCCACCTTACGCAGCTGAAGCGTTCTGTTCTTCAAAGCTTACAGACTGGAGGCTAAGTAACATGATAAGCAGATTTTTCACTTGTGTGCTGGCTTTATTGCATTTCTGCCTTTCTTCTGGCTTCTATCAACCGGAGACGTTGCCTGATATTGGAGATGCAGAGTTTATTGAGGAATGTGTGAGAACGCACAACAGATTCCGGTCTGGAGTGAGCCCCCCAGCCAGCAACATGTTGTACATGGTAAGGGGATATTCACAGTTTACATGCAAGTGTGGTGTTTACAGTTGTTAAAGATGATTTTTCTAATCAAATGTAAAAAAAAAAAAACGAAAAAGAAACCAACTCCTGTGGTCATAGCTGCAGTTCCTCTTTAAAGCAGAAGATAAGGCTCTGATTGTTGGACGGTGTTATACAATCAGATACGTGTGTAGCTTTGCCTGACTTAGTTTTTTCATTCAGAACTCAAAATTTCAATCCTAAGCCCAGCACTGTGAAAAGTGCTGTGAAAAGGCTCCTCGTTACAAGGCACTGTAGTTTAGCAGCCTGGGGTGTGATTTATGTGCAGACCTTAGCACAACCTTTCATACTTGAGTTGGCAAGTGCAGAAAACATTGCCAAATGGCTTTAGAGAGCTTTCTTTTAGCTTTCTTTACAAGGATCTCAGCAGCCTGAGCCAACAGAGAGCTGTTAGCTGCAGCTCCTAGGTGCTGGGCTGCAAAGGAAGCCAAAACAAGTGCAGCAGTAGCAATAGCTGGAGGCATTGGCCCTGCACTGTGGTGCCCATCTGTGGCTGCAGCCATCATGCAAAAGGCAGTCTGTTGTGATTCAAAAGAACCCCAGCCCTGGGAAGTAGCTTTAGTGGGGCATTAGGATCCCAAACCTCCACTGCATATTGCTCCAGACCTTTTCTAAAACTTTTTCTAAACCGTTTCACTAGCTCTACGCTAACAGAATCTTGCTATGAGTGGTATCCATCTTTTTAAAATTTCAGTGATTTTGTGCCTGATTTTTCTTTTTGAAAAGTTGAAGATCTGGAACCAGGAAAAAAAAAAAAAAGCAAACAAAGACAGGTCACCACAAAGAAGAGAACAACTACAATAATGGCAGCTTTCTTTTAAAGTGCTGCAAAAAAACTAGTCTTGGGTATGACCTCTCCCAGTAAGAATTTGTTGTGGATAAAGCAGTAAAATACATTATAAAATCAGTGAGAAAAGTAGAAGTATTGGAAGTGCATATATGTTCATTGTTGTAATTGACCTTAGCACTACAAAAATGAGGAAAACAAGAAAACTTTTTTATTTCTCAGAACACTTCTGTTTCCTGCTGATAACTGTCCATCTAGATGCGTAAAAATGAAGGATATGAACTCAAGGCATTTCCATCTTTTGAGAAGAAAATACTTACTAAAACAAAATGCTAGACAGAACCTCCTTTAAGCACAAGTGACAAAGCCTAACCAGCTACATTTGTAATGCAGCTGTTATTATTAATACTAGTGCCAGATGAAGAAGAAAAGAGTGGTGCAAACTCTCCAGCAGAGTCTGAGAAATGGAACTGTGGAGGACTAACCTATCAACCGCTGTCACAAAGCTTTTGTCACGGTCTTCTGCTTGTGACCTCAGCATTGCCAAAATGTAAACTGCAGCCTCTGTTTCAGCTTGCAGCAATGCTAGGACTGGGAGATAATGCCTGAACAAAGACAGGTTTTGTTCATCATCCTTCGAAGTTATCATCTAAGGAAACGTCAGATCTTCAGTTGCATTTAGACCCCCTGCTCCCAATACCTTTATTATTCCATGTACTGAGTTCTTAGACTTACTATTTATGTTTTAGTTTTGTAGAACAACACTTCTCCCAAATAATTGGCATAGGGAGAATTGGAAGATGGTGGTTACAAAATATTTTCAAACCTTTGTAGATCTATTTTGATGTCACCAGGCAATTTCTCCTTACTTATTCATAACATAAAATTTAAAAAAAAATGTTTTAGACATCTTCAGTACAAAAAAGCTATATTATGTAAAACATAGGCATGAAATTCAGCAACCTCCAAATCTTTCCTCAGTCACGATCAGATCAAAACAGTTTCTCTGGTGATCCCATTGTTTGCAGAGACAACTGAGAGATTTTAATCCATACACAGCAGGATAAATAAGGAAGTCCTATTTTTTTACAAATGCCCAATCAGAAATTCTCCGGCAGTACTGAACAGCTTAATTTTCAGGACACAGTGCTTAAGCAGAGCTCCAGGAGCTGTGTTTTCCAGGAGGTACAACACTGCTTGCTCAATCAGATTGTGTACTCAAGAAAACCCAGTGGAATCTGACAATACCTCCAGTGCAAACAAAAGACATTCATATAACTCAGTGGCTTACGTAACAGCTCTCTGTTGGACTGAATTGTGAGTGAGTGATTCCACAAATATGAATTCAGTGCTAGTGTTTGAAGCCACAAAATTCCCTAAGTTTAGACTGTTTCAAAAATCCCAGCATGTTTGTGACTTGACCAGCAAGCAGCGCCCCTAATCTGTGGGGCTGCATGAGATTTCAGACAGTTTGGGACAGAAAGCACAACCTCTTCTTCCAGGCTTTCTATACATTCATTTTTTTAAAGGTTAAATTAACATTCTCCCTTAAGTGGCACAGCCTGGAAATGTGTATTGTGCTCCATACACTTTGATGCACAAGTCTTCGCATCCAACAAGCATGTCAGACACAACTGTCCACCACTCCAAAATCTTCCCCATGTTTAACGAGTGACTAAATTCCCATTAGAACCTACAAGTCCATCTACCATACAGCACTCGAAGTCTCAGCAGAAACAAACGAACCTGCAGCATATAGACCTAACTTCTCCAAAATCTGTTCAGCACTACTGCATTGCTAAGATAACCAAGTCATTTTTACTTGTCTTTGTTTTGCAGAGCTGGGATCCAGACTTGGCAAAGACTGCAAGAGGCTGGGCAAAGAGATGCGAGTTTAAACATAACATATACCTCCAAGAGCCAGGGCAGGCTCACCCCAGATTTACCCCTGTTGGAGAAAATCTCTGGACTGGCTCGCTTTCAATTTTTTCGGTGCAAGGAGCCATCACCTCTTGGTACAAAGAGGTCAGAGACTACAGATATACCAGCAATAGCTGTAGCAGTGTATGTGGCCATTACACACAGGTAAGGCATCATAGTTCTCTAACTCTGTCAAGTTTAGTTGTACTCAGTGCTGCTGAGGCTGCACCTCAAGTACTGTATCTTGGGCCTCTCACTGCAAGAAATATATCAAGGCCATGGAGTCTGGTGTTCAGAGAAGGGCAACAAAGTTGGTGAGGGATCTGGAACACAGGTCTTAAGGAGAATGGCTGAGGGAACTGAGATAATTCAGTCTGGAAAAGAGGATGCTTGGGGGAGACCTTATTGCTCTATAAAAGTGTCTGATAGGAGGTTGTGGTGAGGTGGGGTTGGCCTCTTCTGCCAGGTAATAGTGACAAAGCAAGAGGTCATGATCTTAAGCTGCATCAAGGGAAGCTCACCTTGGATATTAGGAAGAATTTCTTCCCAGAAGGAGTGGTGAGGTATTGAAATAGGCTACCTGAGGAAGTGGTAGAGTCATCACCATCCCTGGAAATTTTCAAGAAACATGGAAATGCAGCACTTAGGGACATGGTTTAGTGTACATTGCGGTGATGAGTGGATGGCTAGACTAGATGACCTTAGAGGTCCTTTCCAACCCCAATGGGTCTATGATTCTATGGTTTTATGAGCTAGACTTGCAATTCTGACAAAGAAATTCTAGATTTCTGTTGAAGACTCAATGAAGTGTATTCAAAGTGCTGTAGTAATTTTTTTGTGCCTGTGTGCATGAGATGTTCTCATGTCACATTTTAGAGAAGAGTTTCACTGCATTTTACGTTTTTTTTTTTTTAATACCCCAGCTGTATTTTGTTTCCAGGAAGAAAACAGGACAGAGATCAAACAACCAAGTTTAGCTCAGCAGTGACTGAAAACCAGGCAGTAGCAGTGGCTGTGGGCTGCAGTGCACGGTGGGATGAAGCCCCCACTCTGCCAGATAGCTTCCACACGGCACCATGAGCTACACAAGGGCTAGTTCTGTGATTGTGTGTGTGATTTGGCTCCTGCTGTTTCGCCATCACTATCCTCAGGGATGCAGTTGTCCACCACTGGTGTCATGGGCAGCCTCTGGTTGTTTCTGTGCTGAGAACATCCTCAGGAGCCTGAGGAACATGTCATATTCATGGACCTGGCAAACAACAAGGGGCAGGCTTCTCTTTAGAAGGGGAAATAGGGTGTACGGTGCTGAGTTGAATTGTATAACTCATGCTACACAGAGTATCATAAGAATATCTTATGCTCTTGTCTCTGTTATGTCAGTCATGCTCATGATCATAGAAGGCAAGACTGCAACCTGGATGTGCTCCTTCTCTCTGTTGTTCCTGTAGCCCCCTGCCTTTTGGTCATTTGCCAGTACAGTAAACCCTTGTAGAAGACAGCAAACAGCCTTGTCCTCACAGATTTTATATCCTCCAGTAGGAAAGGCAGAACCATCATGGATTACCATGAAGGAAATGAGATAAATTTCACCTTTTCCTTTGCAAGAAAGGAAAACTGTCTGTCACAATCAATTTTTCTTTCTTTCAGCCATTCTAATCATAAAATCATAGAATGGTTTGGGTTGGAAGGGACCTTTAAGATCACCTAGTTCCAATCCCCTGCAATAGGCAGGGACACCTCCCTCTAGACCAGGTTGCTCACAGCCCCATCCAGCCTGGCCTTGAATGCTTCCAGGGAGGGGGCATCCACAGCCTCACTGGGCAACCTGTTCCAGTGTCTCACCACCCTCACAGTAAAGAATTTCTTCCTGATATCTAGTCTAAATCTACCCTCTTCCAGTTTAAAACAATTTCCCCTTGTTCTGTCGCTACCTGCCCTTCTACGAAGTCCCTCTTCGGCATTCCTGTAGGCTCCCTTCAGGTACTGGAAGGCCACTATAAGGTCCCCCTGGAGTCTTCTCTAGGCTGAAAAGCCCCATAGGGGCTCATAGGGGAGGTGCTCCAGTCCTCTGGTCATCAAATAAATTAATAAACATCTAGTGAATTAGTTAAAACAACCAGACGTTCTTCAGAACAAGCTATTATTTAGATATCCATCACTATTGCCTACCACTGCAAATCATGTCCAAGGAGTACTCCAAAGCCCATTTGTTGTGTAATATAGAGGAGGGCAAGGCTTTTCCCTAAAACTGTAGCAGTTAAACCAAATATTCAGCCACCAATGTTTGTGTCTGTCTTTCCAGGTCGTTTGGGCTCAAAGCTACAAGGTTGGCTGTGCTGTCCACTTCTGTCCCACAGTGTCATACTTCTCAGGAACCAACGCAGCACACTTTGTCTGCAACTATGGGCCAGCGTAAGGTTTCCATGATGAATATTCTAGAGGATTTGGATCCTGCCCCTTCTTCCCTCCCAAAATCTGCAATTTGATAAGATCAGATCATTTTTTCTTGTGTTTATGGGTAGAAATGGTCCTCAAAAAAGAAAAAGATACGTACGTCTATTCAAGCAACCCTAGTTTGAGTAAATGGGAGATATATATTGTAGCTAAAAAGCAGTGGTACTGGTAGAAAGGGTAAAATATAAGACACTGAAATAAGCATACCTAAGAGATCATTTGAAAGCTGTTCCCTTGTTCCTCAGTGCTGAGGTGGCCCCAGATGGTTGCCAAGACACAGACCCAAGGTGTGAAAATATTTACACATTTGTCTGCAGAATCAAGTCTCTTGGTCAATGGTTTGAGTAAATACTGAAGTGTGCAGTGCTTGTGGCTGCAGGCTGAGCTTTAGTATGAGAGTTTGGACACGTGATGCTAGGGCTACTCAAGACGAAATTTTATTGAGAGATCTTTTGCATGCATTGTAAGTAGCATATTTGCTGCCTGAGGTACAGAGAGACACAGACTCTGAAGGACCTGCTGAACCTTGGTTCCAGCTTATGAGGGCAGGATGCTTTCTTGGTACTGGCTGAGGCCCTGATCTGCTCAGCCCTTGAGGACACAGGGAGCATAGAGAACAAAGCCCTTACTGTGGGTATTTACTGCCTGCCAAAATCTTCATGGAGCAGCCTGGGCACCTCTTGGGCTAGGTGGGAGCAGGGCAGTCAGGCAGGACTGACCAGGACACAGTTCACTGTCAGTACAAGTGGAGAAAATCTCAAGTTCGGAAGCAAATTAGCAGAAGGGATTGCCATCCCCTCATAAGGGCAGGTTCAAAGCAATGTTACTTTCCTTCACAGTGGGAATTACAGACGGCACCCATACGAGACAGGAGCAGCGTGCAGCAAATGCAATGGCGAGCAGTGCACTGACAATCTGTGTCGTAAGTAGACAACTCACCCTCCTCCACAAGCACATGTAGAAAGAGAGGGAACACACAAGACGACACTGGCAGGAAGCGCAGCATCTCCTATTCCCAAATACTGTCTGAAAAAATGCAGTGCGGAGCCAAGAGAGCAATGATGCCCAAGGATAGTAAAGGTTTTAAAATACCAGCATCAAGGAAGGAGAGGGGATCCCTGGCTGATGGGGTTGTTTGATGTCAGCTAGACAAGTGGATCTTGAACATGAGAGCTGGGCAAAAAAAAAGTGATGGAGTGAAGTGTACCTGAGGGATAATTCCTCTCCCTGCCAGCCACTGGCAGGGGCACTCAGTAAGATGCAATTGAGCTCTCTGCAGCAAAGCCCCCAGAATCACTCTCTGGAAGTCGACAGGTCCTTGGTTCTTCCTGGAAAGAAACACAACTGTCGGCCCACTGTGAGCAAACTCTTCTCTTTTATAACTCACATTGTTTACAAATTCTAAGCCTGCTGCTTACATTCGCTTCTTCTTCTCTCTCCAGGAAACACTGAGCGTGACAAAGTCATTAGTAAGTACCACAGATATTACTGCCTCAGTTTGTTGCCCCCGGTGCAGTTACACTTGAAATAATTGATCTGTTTTGCCTCCAGGTGATTCCAGGTGGCACCCAGCTTGGGACAGATCTGCCTGCGATGAGTACTGCATGTCTGTGGTTGTTTTAAGGCTGTTACTTCTTATTCTGACTATTGTAGCCACTTGGATCCTACCCAAATACTGGTCCATAGCACCTGCCACTAAGTAACGCACAGGAGGCCGCGGCAGCGCTGAGGTTGATTTGTCCCCTCCCTGTGTTGAAGCCACTGGCAGCACTGAGATGGATGAAGATATTGTTTGCATCCACAGACCATTCTGAAATATAGAAATACTATCTCCATTTCGTGGAGGAGCTGGCAGAGCTGATAAGGAGTGTTCTCATTGTTCAGAATCAATAGCTGGTTTTAAATTACCTGCTTATTTTTCCAAAGTGGAGCACTGTGACAGAGATGGGTGTGCCACGGAACAGCTCACCACACTTCCCAGGGAGGGAGCAGGGTATCTGCAGCCCAGCAGAGCAGAGTCCTCTATACCTATTGAGCTCTCTCCACACGTACTCCTCCAGTGAGATGCTGCAGCATGGTTTTGGGTAGCCTGGAGAGATTTTCTTTTGTCATTTGTAGCTTTTTTTTTTTAACCTCATAATTTTTGAGCACAGGTGAATTCCAGCACGTGCATCCCACAGCAGGCAGTGCATTTCCCCGTATCGCAGTGCAAAGGAACCACTGGCATTTCTCTTTGCTTAGATTCTGTTTTCAAACAGATCATCTCTGCCAAGACACAGAGCTTCACCCGTGTTTAAATGTGACTCTGCACCACCTTAAACTCCCCTCCTTTTTTTTTTTCTTTTTCTGAGCATGAGGTTTTTGACTTCTGCTTCAAACAATAAACCACTATTTCCTGCCTCCCGTGCATGGTGATCGTGTATCTGCAACCTGATCTGAAGGTCCACTGGTGCACAAACCCAGAACAAATACATTCAGTTCCAGCCTGCACAATGCTGAGAAACACGATGCTGGGAAACACAGTACAGTGGTCTAAATAAAATCATGCTGCGCCCAAAGTCGTGCCCTGGGCTCAGTGGCTGCCAAGCTCCAGTCTCCATGAGGCTGTACCCCCAGAGCAGGCAGGGTTCAGCCAAGCCCCTTCAATATATATCACACCACTCTGCTGGGTGCTTCTATGCAGGAAGCCGGGGAGTCCCCCAGCTGCTTCCTTTCTGTGGTGCTGTCTTTGCTCACTTCTGTCAGTGTTGCTGCACAGCTCCTGCTCTGATGCCACTGCTGGAGTCAGTCTCACCTGGAAGTACTGCAACTGCAACCCAAAGTTTCTGACATTATTCTTCCACGCAGTTAGCTGCTATCACTTGAATCATCTCAGCATCACAGCATGCCCTGAATAAATCATTTTTCAAAATGTAAATGTGGTCAGGGACAGAATTCCTAATTCTCTTCCTTGTCTTCGCTTATATTTACACTTTCTTTGTGCCAGAGCCTCTTTTCTGCCATCCAGTGACCAGTGTCACAGCACCCGTGCTGGCCAACATAGAAAGAGACAATTTTGTTAAAAAAAATAAAAATAATAAAAAAAATCCTCACTACAAATTCAAGGCCACGGGTCTATCTGTTGAAAAGGGCAGCCACTTTCATTCCCACTTGCCTTTTTGCCACACTCTTTTGAGCACCACTCAAGCCTCACACTTCCTGTACTGCAAAGTCCCATCTGAAAATCCCATAAGGATGATAACCAGCACATGTTGGCAGCAGGACGTACTCTGCAGCGTCCTTTTGCAGACAAGGGCTCTTATGCCAGCATCTGCCCCATGTGCAGAAAGATCCTACTGATGCAAGGAGAAATGGAGTAAAGGAAAGCGCATACAGTGCTGTGTCCAGGGAGCAAAATGAGCTCAGCAGGAATGCTCCCCTGCTAAGTTTAATCTATACTTGGTTTCCAGGAGAGTAAACAGAACCAACACAGAGCCCTTAAAGTTCAAAACATTCACAGCGCTGCCATTAAACTACATACCTTAGCAGCTTGAAGGGAATTCCATAGAGAAAGCTTCATTAAAAATACTGTAAATCACTAGGGCTCATGGGGAAAAAAACAACCAACCAACAACAAATTCTACAGCATGGTAACTTTCAAACAAAAAATTCAGGAAGTCAAGGAGTCAAAGCTAAGCAAGAACTGCATCTCATTTTTTAAGGACACCCAAAATTGAGATATTTAACTCCTGATGATTAAATCCCCTCAAGTTGTTCACATTCTTTTTATGGCACGTGTCTGTGACTTCCACATGATAAATGCAAAATACGGATATAGAAACAGCCATTGAGTGCTTCTTTGCTAGTCTGGAAACTCTAAAATCAGTTTAAGGAGATAATCTGCA
This sequence comes from Tragopan temminckii, assembly GCA_028571105.1. NCBI lineage: Eukaryota > Metazoa > Chordata > Aves > Galliformes > Phasianidae > Tragopan > Tragopan temminckii. Next base: position 32,852,115 of record JAOWBP010000001.1, read on the forward strand.
AAAGTTCAAGCTAGTTCTGAAAATACCAAAACAACTACTTTGCCCTTCTAAACTTATTTTTCTGTTCTTTTTTTTTAAGACACATTAGAACAGGTGCAAAAAGCACTGTAGTGAGCCCAATGCGGATGGTTACCACTAAAAAGCAGATTCTAAGCACACAAATCCTTGGTTTGTCTTCCCTACGTGAATGAAGGGCCTTTCTAGATTTTCCTATTTAAGTAAATAGAAGTCTAACCAACAATCCTTGAAATCCAGCAGCTTTAACAACCAAAAAAAGATTAAACATCACCCTTTCATGACAACAGGACGAGACTCCCTGAAATCAAGTAAGTTCTACTGTGGTTGGGGCTTTGATGCCAAATCTGCATAGATACCTCAGCTGGGGAACCAAAATTCAAAACACACATTTCCATGGAAGTACGCATATGCATTTTAAGGTCAGGCTGCCACCAAGCTAACGTACATTTTCCTGCACTGCAACTCAGGCAACCATGCAATTGGCTGACCCAGCTGAAAAACAATCACTTCATTAGCAGAAAGCTTTTAACCAAATCAGGTTGCTGAAATAAAAGGCCAACCCACAAAGTCGAACAGCCCTTTGCATCATGGAACAAGATATAAACTTAATTTTAACAAACAGAAATTTGCTGCAGGGACCTTCTACAGTAAAAGGGGCCTCATCCTGTCCAAAATATAACAGAGGACTCTCCCTCCTTGCACCTCCCCTGGATCCAGTTCAGCTCCTCCTTACTGGCTTCAGGCTCTGCAGATAACTCCGTTGAATTACTCACTTGTGGGATCACATGAGAACTATTGCAATGTCTCTGAGGGTAGCCCAGGCCCTCAGTATGCCTGACCCACCTGATGCTGAGCTCAGGTCCCCCCTTTACACCATCAACAGCTACATATCAGGTAACAAGTCTAAGAGCTTATGTTTAGGGTTAGCACCACTATGATATCAGCTTACTGCAGCTTCTGATATGGGTGTGTAATTTACTTATTTTCTCAGTGAAGCATCTGTTGAGCAGTACTTTCTTATGTGATTTTACAAGTAATTAAACTGACACTTATGGATGATAGAGTATTGAGTATTCTCTTCCAGAACTAAGTTGCAAGAAAAGATCAGGCAACAGAAAGGTGTACCAATATTGTTCTCCACCCTAAAGGGCAAGAATCCTAGATCCTCTTCTCCATGCACACACACATACTGACTCTTTAACATACATTCTAAATTCTTATTTAGACATGTAACAAAGAAAACAGCTGTGTTTTCATTGACCAGTCTCAAATAAAAGGCCACTAACCTAAGCAAAGTGAGCTGCATAATCATCTATACCACATGTGCAAGTGATCAGCATTCCAAAGTCTGGCAAAGCACTCAAACACAGTCATGAAACTGGTGTGGCCTGACCACCTACTTACTGTTACATTTGCTTCTTGAACCTCAGACGCATCAACTAAGTAACATCTGCTTTTCTAATGTAATCTATTTAATCATAATTTCCATTTTTAGGAAACTAAGAACCTCTGTACTTCCTTAAAAGGAACCTAAGTTCTCATTTCTTGTAAGAAATGAATTAAGAACACATTTAAAGAAAGGTAACACTCATGTTTTCCCTGCAGCACACTTGCTTTGTGTCACATTCTGCCTAACAAGATAATGCTAATAAATGACAATTTATTAATGGCGTTCAATTAAGATTATGGTTGTCTAATCCTCACATGAAGCTGTGAGCTTGCTTCCAGGAATACAAGATGTAGGTTTTGCAGTAGATGACCAATCAAAGGATTTAACGTCAATATATTAAAATAGTTTATTAACACCAAGACAAGACAAAAAAAAAAATCAGCTTGTACAGAAGTAAAAGCTTAATAAAAGTAATAAATCTTGCCTATCTTGACAGTTATCTGGTAGCCTTTCATAGAAGTACTCCATTTAACTCCCACTGAGCTCTCCAGTCCTTACCGTTTCACATTCTGTATCAAACTCCTAAATGTTTCTAATATGAAACTTCGTTTAGGCAGACAGATATTACCCAAATACGCTCTCACTTCCTCAGAAAATATGAGAGAGCAGATTTTGTACACCAACTTTGACAATTCTGCATAGCTGCTCTAGGTCCATTCATTAAAATGGGCTTGTGAAAAGAGAACAATCTTTCTGCCTAGTATTTTCTTATCCACACTACACTGACAGCAAGAAGTGGTTTACTCCACATCTCAGTTGTTCCAAGTGTGAAAACGTTCATTAGTGTAGGAGAAAAGAGAGCATTATGAGTGGTGAATTACTTCCTTTTTTTTTTCTTCTTTTCGTCTGCTGCCATTTTTAACTTGACTTCTTCCACAGGAAGTGCTCCTAATTTCTTCTTCTTTGCGTTCTTTACTTTTTCCTTGATGGCTTCAATATCAATTTTTTTCTCAGTGGAGGCTACGCAGTAAAAACACAAGCACAAACAGACACAAGTTTTACTTTTCTGATTTTTCACAGCCTGTGAGATTACTTCATACGTATCCATGGTAAACTGCATGCTGTAGCATTGGTTAGGACTAATTTTACGTTCGCTAACAATTTTATAAACTGTTCTTATCATTTTTACTGAAACTAGCATGATACACAAACCTCTTTCAACAGAATTCAAGGAATAGTTACATAAAAAAAATCCTGTTCGATCGTATTTGAAAACTGATGCCCTACTACACTGCACACTTAGAAACTGTCACCCACTTATCAGACCACAGCTGTGCTCCAAGATTAATACATATACAGTCTGCTGGACATATGTCTATTGGCTTGGCTTGCTTGGTCTCACATAAAAAGAATAAACTATTTATTGAATGCTTATTTTCAGAGTTTTCATGGCATTTTATATACATGCATGTAACTAGGGGGATGAGTTCACAGACATGCCTGTACCACCCTTATTTTCCTTCCCTGGCCATGCATTAGTGACGGCTGCTGGAAAAAGTCTGATCCCTGCATGAAAACCTTTGTAAGAGACTTCTACAGGAAGTGACAGAGCACGAAGAATATCCTATTTTATGTTCATAAAACATGTTATGAACATGCTTTATAAGGGCAGGTAGCGACAGAATAAGGGGAAGTGGTTTTAAACTGGAAGAGGGTAGATTTAGACTAGATATCAGGAAGAAATCATTTACTGTGAGGGTGGTGAGACACTGGAACATGTTGCCCAGTGAGGCTGTGGATGCCCCTCCCTGGAAGCATTCAAGGCCAGGCTGGATGGGGCTGTGAGCAACCTGGTCTAGAGGGAGGTGTCCCTGCCTATTGCAGGGGATTGGAACTAGGTGATCTTAAAGTCCCTTCCAACCCAAACCATTCTATGATTCTGTGATTCATCTGGTATTTTCTCTTTTGGCCAAGAGTCATGAGCTTAGGTCCAACTCTGCCATCCCACATGATTAATTCCTACACACCATCAGGTGTCCTTTTTGGAACTCAGTTCTTCTCTATATATGAAGTATTTCTGTTATTTACTTCTGGAAGACTGAATTATTTCATTCAAAACATTTATCAGCTGGAAGAGCACAGTAGTTGATATACAGAAGAGTCAGTAGCATTATTACAGAAAATCTACTGCTATAACAAAAAAGTATTTTATACAAATCAGTGTTCCAGAATATACACTGCTTGAGAAATAAACAACTTTGTCAGCTCACAAGAAACTGTAATATACAGTATATTAATATGTAAGTAGCATGACCTTTCTTACTTCGTATGGCTACATCTTCACATAATCACTTAGCCTAGGAATTAACACTAGAACCATTTAGAACGGGGAAAAAAAATGTTACCTTTCTTTGCTTTCACAACTGGCTTTTCCTTTGGTGGGATAAAAGCTTTATTTCTTTCCTCTTGTCTCTTCTTGACTGCATCAGCTTGCTTTGCCTAAAGTTAACAATAACAAGAATGAAGTACCAATAGAGCAGGGCAAAAGGGAGAAAAATCAAAGTCAGAAATCAAGCCCTTTTTAATTGGTTATAACAAATTTACCTTTATTTCTTCCACTCGCTTTCGTTTTTTCTGGCTTTCTTTCAAGAAGTATTCACCACTTGCCAATTCTTTATCAATCTGTACAAGAAAAGTACCAAGAAGCTTAAGAAAATTATACATTATAAGCCAGATATATAGTATCAAGAAATAAAAACTTGACAGAAAAGGCCACTTAACTTCATCTTAACAAGAGCAGGATTTAAAATCATCATCATATACTCCTGCATAACCAAATAAAGTTTCAGCTGACCTGGCTTTCTGGCTGGGGAGGTGGGAATGGTGTGTACTCCTTCTTAATATTTTTCTTCTTTGGCTCCTTGCGTTTTTTCAAGTTCTTCCGCTTGAACTTAGGCAAAAATCTTTCCCAATTTTGTGTCCTCAGTTCAGGATCTTTTGATAATTCACGTTTGATCATCAAAGTCTTTGGTAGTTTTAGAACGTCACAAAGAAGAATAAAACAACAGTATTGCAGTAGTACCTAAGAGGCCCAAACTAGAAGTTTCTTATGGTATATTAACAGTTAAGGGATTTAATTACGAACAGAAGCAGAAAAGTGAATATGTCTCAGGATGGGGACAGTTTAAATAAGCAGGTATCAAGCAAACAATCAAAGGGAAGAAAACTTTCTTATGATACTTTCCCAGATACTGTCAATGATATGACAACATATCCCCAGCAAGTAGACTATTTTTCTTTCTTTTTAAGTACAAAACAGAAATTCCCATAAACAGTTTACCACATTGAAACATATAATTATTAACATAAAGCTCTGTACAAAGACATAATGCTTTCAGAGATGCACATTGGACCATACCAACCTTAATGTTATATATGGGATGTATATTCTTCATTGTGTCCAGAACAACTTTCCTAACCTGTATTTAATAAAAGAAAAGGAATGGAACACTCAGCAGGTACTTCATATTCTAATCAATTAAAATATCAAGTACCCTAAGTTTCTTCAAAATCAGAAAATTTCTCTCTCTTAGCTGCACAACAAAACCAAAAGCAGCTAGACTGAAAAAGCCACAAAGCCAACTGGAAGGTACAATGCTTCAAAAATATCATTAGCTCTACTGTCACGCTTCTGATACACTCCAGCATCACCCGTAACCACCACTTTCATGCCACCATGGATGTTACATTGTTCTTTAGCTTTCGACGTGTATTTTTCCCTACAGAATTACTAAAAATATATGAGATGTTCACCCATGCTATATGCCATTAACACGGCAGTATTTTCACTCAAATCTCTTAACTGAAACTATAGCAATTCTGCACAGTAATCTACAGAAAGAAAAAGCTGAAGAAGCAGAAGTAGATACATTATTCAGAATTATATGAAAGCACCCCTTTGATATGTCTGCTAAAGCTTACCTTAAGAAACAAAAAATACTTTTTCAGCAACTAACAAAATTCAGGAGCTAAGACTATAGGCGTTCACATAGAAGCAGCTTACTAACATGTAGCTGAAAGAACAACTCTTGAGGCCATCAGATTCTGTCTGCAGTCCATGTCAGAGCTGGACACAAAAGTGGGCTACATAAACCACTCATTTGCCTTCTCTTACCTCTTTTAGCCCACTGAAAGGTCCAAGAGCTGAAACAGTGTTGCCCTGCACCATAATATAACAGTTGGTTAACAGTTCAAGGGCCTAGAACAACAAAAATGAATAAAGTCAGTGTGAGCTCAAATTCTGAAACAAACCTGCATCAAAGATTTTCATGGTAACCATACTTATCCGAAATACCTTCAGAGTAGATCCTTTTGGCCCAAGAAGTCGTCCTCTTCTTTTCACAAAACTTTCTCTGTTCCTCACTAGAGAGCCTATTTTAATGATGTCACACGCAACATCATCCTGAAGAATACGAACTGCC
>JAOWBP010000001.1:32876670-32896313 GCA_028571105.1 Tragopan temminckii
GGGGGGTTGGACTCGATGATCTCTGAGGTCCCTTCCAACCCCTACAATTCTGTGATTCTGTGATTCTGTGATATGCACCTGAAGCAAGAAGCATAGACCTGTTGCTGGCCTAAGAAAGACAATCTGGTTTGTATTTTTCCAGCAGAAGACTTAAACTCAGCCCCCAAGTGTCTCTACACCAAAGAGAAATAATTTTCCTCACATTCTGATTTTGAGGAGCCAAGGCTTTGAGGCAGTTTCTAAAGCAAGCATGGAAAATGTGTCTGAGGGTTTTTCAGTAGAATTTGTCTGTTGCTTACTGGTGCCTAAAACTGTTGTTATTGAAACCCGGAGGACTTATGTTATCCGCATGGTTGTACACGATAAATCCAAAAACAAAGTTTGACTTTAATAGCGGAGGTGACAGAACTGAAAGAGTGACGCTAAAGCCCTGCAAATATCAAATCCTTTTGTGTGTGCCCTCAAAATCCAGACTGTAATCCACACTGTTTGCATTGGATTCTCCTCTCTGCTTCCTCTACTTTTGCTGAAAAATTAGTTTCCTGATCTAACAAGTGTGCCTGTACAGGCCAAATTCATGGAGAAAATGTGTTCATCTGAGTTTAGCTCCCCAGTTCATCAGCCTGACCTGGGTTACTCATGGGTGCTTTGCATAGCAGACTATTTAAAAATGGAATCTGGGAGAGCTTCTGTCTGCTCTGCATCAGGAGTGAAAAACTGAGTTGTATCAGATATCCAACAGACATCCTAAACCAACAGAGCATCTTCAACTAACCCTAATAAAAATGTTCTTTCCAGAAATTTTGCATGCAGCATTTCGCAACTTTATCTACTTAAACATGGACTCAGACTGCTGCTTGTATATTATTGCTGTAATATGTTCATATTATCAAATTGTAAAATAACAGTGATGTAAATGCTATATATGATGTATCCACATGCCATGGCATTACGAACTCTTTGGGTACGAGCAACAGTGGCAATGATACACCAACACTAGTGAATGATCTAACCCAGAAATTCATCCAAAAAGGACTGGTGTTGCAGTGAGCAAACTAGCATCCAACACAGCATCCCCACTTGCTCTTTTTTGCTCCTCTCTCTCCTGGTTCCAGCCTACCACTGCCTTTTCCTTTGGCTCATTGCAACACCGTGCATAGATTCTGAAGTCTGCCTTGAACTTCCAGTGTTGTAACAAAGCGCTTGCTGAGAGAAAAGGGAGTCAAAGTCCTTAACAAGTAGAACTATCACATAACCTAGCAATGAAAGACTTTTTTTTTCTTCTTAAATGATGTACTCCTGCATACAATAAAATGTGGTTATGGGTGATATATAGGGCTTAACAGGTTGTTTTTTCAAACCCTGCTTGCAAGTCCTTGGTAAAAGGTATGGCCACTTTGGTTTCTTTTTTTGTTTTCATTTCTAAAAAGTGGGATTTCAGCTGAAACTCCCCCAGGACACAGAATCCAATTCATGACTCAGTCATCTATTGCCATAGTTGCCTGTGATGTTACAAAGTGCTCCCATGAAGTTTTGCATATTGCAGTCTGACTGCGAGACATCTCCTCACACATTATCTGTGTGCTAGCACACAGAGCTAGAGATCAGCCAAAATTGTATTTCAGGAAATCAAAAACACTGCAAGATGAATGCAAAAAGCATTTGGTAGACATTAAAGACACTGAAATGATTTTTTTTCCCCCGTGCTGAATTAGGAATTACAAGATTCCAGGGAAGAGATATAAGAAGGAAGGGCCATAAAAGGAATTACCAGATTCAAAGACAGATATGTGAGAGATCACCAAGATCATTTGATTTGATGTTTTGCAGAGCACAGAGCTCAGATTTCCATGTCAGCTCCTGACAGAACATTCTTTCAGCGGGAAAAAAATGCAGTCTACTCTGATCACTAATGAGGTTAATTGTCGATTAATGCTATTGTTAGATATTTGTGCCTTATTTTTATTCTAAGGTATTTGTGTCTTCTACTCTTCTTGATGGATGATGCTATATATATATTTTTCTGTTAGGCTGAAGAATTATCTGCTAATAAATTTGTGTTTCATCTGTAGGCAGCCACAGGCTGCATTATCCTGATTTTGATAAGATAAACAGATTCCCCTCCTTGGGTCTTCCTCACATTTTCCATTTTTTTCTCATCCTGGTAGCTCTCCCTTGAATCCCCTCCAGTTCCTCAATATCCTTTCTGAATTGCTGACACCAGAAATGGACTCACTTGGCCAGACACAGAGGTAACACATCCTGCTCACTCCCACTCAGTATTCCCCTGCCTTTAATCACTTGGCAGAAGGGCTGGGCTAACTGCTCATGTTCAGTGGGGCCTCCACCTCTTTTCCCATCTGCCACAGTTTCCTGGGAGGAAGGGCTGTCTTTCTCCCAGTGGATGCTCAGAGCCCCCATCTCCTTGGATGTCTGGATTTGAACTTGGCTGCAGTACACCCATACTGTTTAACAGCAACCAGACCGCCAGGCGATGCAGGCTGCTGTGTGCCACTGCACTGTTCATGGCTCATTTGCCTTTTCTCCAATCTGTACATCACTGGCAACCTTCCGGAAGATGACAGAGCTTTAAAACCTATTCCACTGAAAAAAAAAAGAATCATCTTTCTGTCATAGGCACAAGCACAGGCTCTTTGTTCAGGGATCTTTTCTATCGCTGTTTCTCTACTGTTTAACTGCAGACTTGTTGTCACTGAACTGTATCTTATTATCAAATAGTATTAAGCAATGCCATCAAGTTATGTCCAGATTAGGTTTAGTTCTGCAAAGGATCAATTCCAGTCAATGGGAATGCTTCGTCAACAAGAAGTTTCTAGCAATCACAGGCCAGGATGTTAAAGCATAAAAACACTGCATTGCTTTGCCCCTCAAGGGATGTTACTGCTTACTTAGTTTTCATGGAAACAAGTGGTTACAATGTGAATGCAGCAAATGAGAATGTATAAGCTTATTAATAATTACTTTCTTCTAGTTACTTCTCATCCTTATGGCACTCTTCTCCTGGCCCTATAATTTGAGCTTTCCAAACTGTTAAGAACAGTTGTAAACTTGTAATTTGCTTCTGGATGCCGTAATTGTGCATGTCTGGGTGAACTCAGCTTACTGCAGACTCACACAGCATCTCCACCTGCCAAATCCCATGTGAGGTGCCCCAGTAAGCCTGATGTCCACCCTCTCTATTCCACAGCATGTCAGCAACCACCAGGGCCCCCCATCCCCAAAGTGGGGATGCCTGGAGACTTGCAGCCTGGTGCCCTACCAGCTGGAGGCAAAAGAGGTTGCAGCATGGGGTGAGTGAGCCTTGGGGGCTGCAGCTGCTCTATCAGCCTACCAAGCAGCTGTGCTGATGCGCACACATTTCTTTCTCTGCTTGGCTGACGCAGTGAGCAGAAAGGCTGGTTGGTGTTAGGGGCAATGAGCATCCTATTGAGGCGGCACTGGTGCACCGTGATCTGGTGAGCTGCTGTGCTCTTGGCTCTCCCCTACCACTGAGCTATACATGCATGGTACTGGCATTGCTGGGCAAGCTGCTCTAGGGCCAAACTTTTTCATCTGCTGCTGTTGTAAAAGCTTTAGCTGATCCCACTGTCTTTTGAGAAGCCCACCTTGCCATTCCAATGAGATCACAACATCCTGGAAGCATCTGGAGGCCACGTGCTTCATTAGGGGATGACTAATGGAGCAAAGGCTTTTCTTCTCTACGCAGGCAGACAACACGTGTCCTCACAGACCACCCTTCCTGCCCCCCACCCCCACCCCATCATTTTGCTCTGTATTATAAAGTACTGGTTGTTAGGGGGAAAAAAAACACATTTAGTCTTGAGCTTCTGTGAAAAGCTCATCCTTGTCCTGCTCCAGCATGGAAGGATAAGGTACATGGCCGGCACTGGCTGCTCTTCGTGGCACAGCATTCACAGGGCTGTCCAAAGGTCTTGTTTACTGAAGCACACAGGTTAAGGCCATCTCCAGCTGTTCCCAAGGTGAAGAGCAGGCTCAAGTGGCATAAATTCAACTTCTAATCCTCTCTCAGGGTAACCGAAGCCAAGACGAGTTTGACTGGAAGTAGCGGCCTATGCCTGGCAGCACCAGGGTTTGTGTCTCATGGCTGCCAGAGGCCAAGGCTCCTGGACCTTCCTCGTGTTGCTGGCACTGCCTGCTCTGCGCCAGCCTGCAGCAAGAGCATTTAAATCAGGATTTGCAACTACCCATATCAGGCCCTTTAACAAACACAAACACAAAGGAAAAGGATGAGCTCAGCAGGACACAGTAGGTTGCAGTCCCTGAGGTATATAGCGAGTCTGAGCACAACACCCGAGCACCCACTGTGGGGAGCAGCCCTGGCTGATGGCAGAGGAGACAAGCGCACACACTGAGCCTGTCTCTCGCTTTCAAGCACCACTTCTTATGCTTCTTGATCCCTGCAGAGCTGAGCTAGTAAATACACATGCCCTCCCCTTCTTCTTGCCAGCCCTTCTTAACACTTATGTAATTCCACCCCGATTTCTTTTTGCTGCCATCCACGCAAATCCAACAACCGAGTGGTCAGTGTTTAAGTGACTCCTATTCCTAAATAGCTGTAAAGCTGCATTACAGTGCAGATTTCTTCTTATCCATGACCTAGTCTTTCAGTTGTGCAAACCTCCCTCCCCACAAGCTCTGAGCTCAGTCCGTGGAGAAGGGCTGCCTGGTGAGGGTCAGGAGGAGAGATGCCTGGAGACACTGCTCACTTTATGCCCTCAGGATGGCTGTGTTGCTCTGAGCAGACAGCCACTTCCAGCTGCTGGCCTGCACTTGATAGAGGGTCATAAACACTCCGGATAAATATCTGCTCATGACCTGAAAATGCTAGGAAGTGTTCTGTTTATTCTCAGCTTAAAAAACAAAACAAAACAAAACAAGCAAACAAAAACAAAAAACCCACAAAAAAAAAAAAAAAACCACCACAAAAACAAACAAAGAAACAAACAAAGAAACAAAAACCAACAAAATCAGAAATCAGGCTGTTTTCTTCCATCCTCTCTTTTCCCCATGTCCAGTTACCCTCCTTGGAAAGTACTGTAACACCTCCTTGGCTCAATTAGCAGAGAGAGCAGCAGGACAAGCCAAACAAAGTGACTGGTATCCTTCTAGAGCTGCAATGGTTCTCCATTCTTTCTTCTTTCTTTCTTTTTTTTTTTTTTTTTCCTCTCACATTCTTTCTCCTTTAGTACTGTCCTTTATTAAAAGCAGGTAGTGTTTTTTATTATCTGTCCCTGTGCCTGCTCTCCCCATCACTCACATCCTTCCAGGAGTTTAAATCGACTTCCACAAATGCTGAGCTCTGTTCTGAAGGTTGCTTAAAAGGACAATGCCAACTCACTGCCTCTGCTTATGTTTTAAAAATCTTGCTGTCTTAGAACTGTAAGACATGTTATTTCATATTGGAAGGTATTTGATGCTTAGCCAAGCATGGGCAGATTCAGCTTTCACTTACTACCTGGGCTATAACTGAACTAATATTTTTTCTTCAGTGTAAAACTGCTACCAATATAAACATTCCTCACATTGTAACACAACAAAACCAAGTATTCTGCAGCTAAAAAAGAAAAAAAAAAAAATGTGGCTTTAAATTGCAGTTTTATGTAGTGACAGGAGTTGTTGTCAGTCTCGGTTTTTTATTCCTTTCCATATCAAGACACATGGGAAGAAAGGAAAAGTTACCAAGAATGTCAAGCTTTTGTTTCCTGTGCTTAGAAAAAATAGCTTTTTCTGTGAACGTTTGTTTGGAAATCATGCAGTGTAACAAGTCCCACTGCAGGGTACCTTCTCCTTCTTTACGATAGAGAATGAAAATTGTCCTCAAGAAAATAATAATCAAGCATTATCTTTGACACAGTCCCATTGAATGTTACGTCCTCCTCCTTTTTCAGTTGTTTTATTTTGTTACCAGGGTAATATTGCCCACAAAAAAACAGCTCCTGACCAAGGGCAGCATATGGTAATGAGGTAAAAGCTATCAATGGCTGCAACCAAGTAGAAGGAAATTTAGGTGGTGATAACAGAATGGCTTTTACACAATGGAATGATGTGTGAAGGAAATTAAATTGGACTACAAAGTCTGCAGTATGTGACCCCATTATTCAAGTTTATCTACTGCAAGACCAGTTCCCTTTTTCTTTGTACTCATCATATATTCCCACAGCATCTTATTTATCTCCTCAGTGATCCATTTACTATTACAAATTTCAACTCTTCTCTTGGGTTATAAAATAAACAAATAAATAAATGTAGCCTCACATCTTTTTTCTCCTCTCTTCCTCTTTCCAGATCTTCCCTCCCCATCATTGGCACAGCACAGTCAACAGCCTGGTCCAATAGCACGTCTCAGATTTTAACACGCTGCTCACAGGGATTTTCTCCATCATGCTGTGCTCTAAGAGTGCTGTGCTGCTGTGGGTTGGGAAGCAGTGTCAGAACGTGATCGGCAAGTATTTAATCCCCTTGCTGCTGCCACTGTACAATGAAGTCCCAGCAGAGGGAGAGCAGAGCTGAAGTGTGGTGCTGGGACTGCTCAGCGCTGATTTCAGCCTGTGGCTCCTCCAAAGAAGGGTCTAAACAAGACAGTGTTGGAGTCAGTGCTTGTCTCCCAGTGACATTTGGTGACTACTTACTCAGTGTGCGAACAAAAGTCTTGCTCTTTTCCAGTCTTCTTGTCCTGCTTCTGATGGCCAGCTGAGGCTGAATGTATATTGCTAACTATAACACAGTGTTCTGACAGGTAAGACCTGCCTTACTTTGTTTTTTAGAATCAGTTTGATTGTCATATTTTTCCGGCCTCCTCCTGTTGTCTGCCCATCCCAAAATCCAGCCTCTAGAGCAGCACCTGGATTGCTGTGACCATCGAAGTCAGGGAGGAGTGGGAAACTGAACAACTACATGAACCAGGCTGAGGAGAAGGATCTCCCTGCAGGTTGCTGACCCGGAACTGCTACTGGAAACAAAATTGGTAACAAATAGCATTTGGGGAATTTGTGCTCTGCTCATCAGGTCTGTTGATTATGAAGCTGTTACTGGTTTCACATTGTCACCTTTCTGAAATGACAAAATCCTTTGCTACAGCGGTGAAATGCCATGTGAATGTGCTTGGAAGGGAACTTCTCCAGGCAAAAATGTGTCCTGGGCAGAGAATCATCCCTTTTACTGCAAAAATGCAACTACAGCAAGCACCTTGCCTTTGAACCAGCAGTAATCCATATATCAACTTCTGTGCCTCCCACTCCTCCAGAGAAGAAATGAACTTAACGTGCTCACTCTTCAAAACCACACATGAATTATCCCACAGAACTTTGTGTTGCTTTACGATTTTCAGACTTGATTTGAAATGCTTTCCTACAGAAACAGAAAGTAGTTCAGTAAGTATCTAACCTGATAAGGCTGTAAAGAAACAGAGTTATTTTAATGAACTCACAATTTTGGTCTTGGCCAGAAGTGACAAGCATGAATTATATTGCAAGTAGTTGTGGATTCACTTAGTTGTTTGTCCTAGAAAAAGAAATCATTTAATAACGGATAGGAATCAAGTCAGTAAAAGGAGAGAGAAAGGAAGAGAGAACCACAACTATTTTAACCTGCTCTGCTCAGCAAGATATTTTCCTTGTGTAGGGCCACCAAGTGTCTGTCTCGGCACTTCTCCCTCCCTCTGACGGGAACGAGACTTAAGGGTTTGTTTCTTTTAAGCCTGTCAGTAAAACTTAAGGCACAAAGAACATCATGGGGATGCTAATATTTGAGCACCTTGGTCAAAGAAGGTATTTTTGTTATTTTTCTGAGGTATTCACTTAGGCATTAAGTGGAGACATTTTCATGAAGATATTATTCCTGCACATGGAGATCATGTTGATATCTCCTTGCTGCTGCAGTTTGGCACTGAAGCACTGTCACCTCAGAGAGCATCCTAGAGATTACTCTTTTAAAGAGAACTGACTGCAGAGATATGATAAAATCTGCAGAGAAATCAACGACATTTTTACAGTTGTTGCCTTTATAGGGCCCAATTATTTCCCTTCAGACCTCAGTCCATTTGAACTAAATTTACTTCAGTATCAGTCCTTCTTGCCTCACAGTTTGAAGTAACCACAAAGATAATCTTTAAAATCACTCCTCTGCAGCTGGGAGACTGTGCATTCCCTTCTCCTGGCCAGAACGAGCACATTCTACGTGACATGAAATTAAAGCTGCTCCACTGGGTCAACAGCAGTATTTTACAACCAACACATTCTCTTTTCAGGCACCCAAGAATGACAACAGCAAATATATCAGGACATGTCACTGTAAAGGCAAAGTAAAAAATTTATATATATGTTAATTTCTAAATATTCACAATGTATTGTCTAGAAGATCTGTGGAAGTGAGGGGTGTTTAAGGCAATAAGATTTGAGAGGACTGCTTTGTCCCCATGTCTGGCACAGGATTGCTCTTTAAAATGGTTAAGGCTCATCTTCCCACTTGTGAAAAGGACACTTGACTTCATAGAATCATAGAATGGTTTGGGTTAGAAGGGACCTTAAAGCCTATCCAGTCTCAACGCCCTACCATGGGCAGGGTTTGCTACCCACTGGATCAGGCTGCCCAGGGCCCTGTCAAATCTGGACTTGAACACCTCCAGGGACGGGGCATCCTTGAGACTTCTCCCATTTCCAAGAAATGTATAATTTGTAATGGGAAGACAGTCTTCTACACCATGCACAATGCCATGTACCAAGGGTTTTTCAAGTCTGAAACCTACAGACACAAAGATAATATAATTAAGAGTTTACTGTTGCAGTGACTAACTTTCGGTTGAAAGATTACTCAGGCTTGTAACGGTAGCTATTCTGTTATTTGTTCCAAAGCATTACATGTTTTTTTAGATGTTATCAACAAAATTTGTCCTGGCCTGTAGTATGCTTGAGTGACACAAGCAGCTGAAAGTGAATCAAGCACACCTTTTCACTTATTCACTTACTTTTGAAAGACACTTGACTCCAAATTGAGCCAACAAGGCATTTTCAAGTGAAAAGATACCACCAAGTGTTGATAGCTTATAATACACGATGTCTTTCAGAAAGAGGTTTCCACTTTCTTTCCCCGTTAGAGAGATCTGAAGGGGCCAGTGGGGTTTTAACCACAATAGGTGACAGATGGAAAATTGCCCATTACTTAACAGAAAACAAATACAACATGCAAAATCTTGAGATGCCTTGGGAACACAAATGCTCAGGTAACTGCTGCAGAACTGCCACTGAAAAGCTTTTTCCTTGAGCCACAACAAACAAAACGATACCCCGTTATACTTGCAGAAGTGTATAGTAATCAAGTGGATCTTCCTGATAGGCCCTTTACTCTGACTACATCTGTGCTGGCAAATGGAGGTGTGAGTGATGGCAGGCTGCTGTAAGAAGAGCAGAAAGAAGGGTCCAGAGGCCTGGCTGGGACTCTGGGAGCGTGCTCAGAGGCTGACTTTGAAGAAGATTCTGGCTGCTTTTATGCTGCTCAGGGAAACGGGATCACAACGTGGGCTTGAGTACCAGCCTCGTCTGTACTGTCAAAGAGAAGATGAGGATCATCCTCACCTGACTTTTACAGACACTTTCCTGATGCTACGTTTGTTTCATTTCTAACAAGAACCTGAGGCAGATGCTACAGCAGCTCAACTGCTGTCTGCTGCACATTTCTGACTGAGCTTTAACACAATGCGAACACTTTCCATGATCTGCAGAAGTGGGCTGCAACCCACCCAGTGCCTGCCTGGCTGACTGTGATGCCTCAAGCCACAGCATCCTTGGGTAGGGGCTCAGAGAGCCAGCAAGAAAGATATTTGCATTTCCATAAACTGTTAAATTCTGATTTTAGACTTCTGTATCATTTTAATATCTCTGAATGGCAGCTGAAATGTAGGGCTTTTAGCTCCAGTAAGCAGATATTGTTTTGGCTAGCTCAGGAGACTGTTCTGTAACTTCATCTTCTCTACTGAACTGGATGTTCCCTGAGTGGGAGGAACTGATATCTGAATTTCAAAGCAGTTAATAGTCTTACTCGCACTTTTGCAATATTTGGAAAATTGTAATTAACCAGCTTAGCTAATTTACGTTTTTAATATTTAAATGTTGCTTGTTACACAGAAGATGATTGCTGTAGTAGCTTCATTCTGAAAGCTCATTAGAACTGCTAAAAGGTCTAAATACACACAGCTGAAGAAATACATGCATTTTTATAAGGCAGGTATTGTGGCAGTATTTTGGATTTCATTGGCCTCGACAAATACGCCAGCCTTCTGCAGGAGGTTTTAATCAAGCTCATTTGCATTTGCTTGGGAAGGTACATTGCTTTTTTTCTGTGCTAACTGCTTAAATGACATTAGCTAGCAGGATTTCTAGCTCTATGTTTTTCACTGTCATTAACCTTCTATTATGACAGAGCCAAAGAAAATCAGACAGGGGCCCTTTTGTGCTGCTTATGACTCACGCAGGATGTAGATAGCACGTGGACAGGAGGAATGAGACTGGAATTCGGAATTTTCTTTTGAAATTATTTAAGTACAATATTTCTTCAATTGAGGATGTGTGCTATTTTTCCAAAGCTGGGATGAAAGGAATTCCTGTGGGATGAGAAGCCCACGCATCACCTGCTCGCTGCTGAAGGTGATGCAGATGACAGGATAAGAAGGGTGACTGGGGAGGAAGGATGTGGTGGGGACATGCTGCTGTGCTGGGTGACGTGGCATGGCCTGTCCTCACAGGGTGTGAGGACAAGGCAGATGTCTGGCACAACCGCCTCACACTGTTCATTTCCAGTTCCATGTTCCAACCCCATCCCAGCCTGACAGGCATTGGCTCTCCTTGGCGGTGGGCTCTTTTCCTGTTTAAATGTTTATCAGCAGGTGTGATAAATCTGTTAGTTATGGTGGTAATACCGCTTATATTTTCCTTCCATTTTTTCCCCTCTATCATGTTGTCTCCTCTTATAGTTTTTCCTCCTGCTCTAGTACTCCCCTTTCCCAAAATGTAACTGATTCCTGCCTAGAAATATCACAGAAATATTCAGAGTGCCAGGCTAATGATTAGGAGAGCATCACTGGGCCCATCTGACTGTAAATACTCCTTTGTAGTTTGGGCTTTTCTGTCTGTTCAGCTATTTGGGAAAAAAACACCCCAGAAGCCAAAAGCTATATATATATATGCGCATATATATATGCACGCAGAATCTCCAGTCAGCAGATCTTACAGATGAGCTGACGTTACCCCACCAGCAGAACCCACAGCGTGCTTAGTTCAGCACAGGGAGAGCCCTGCTGTCATGGGCTGCCCACCCCTTTCCTCCTCACCCTGGCTCCTGCCATAGGCCCCACATCCATCTCCACTCCTTCCTCTACTTCAGCTCCTGTCTTGGCCTGCAGAGCCATGAGGGTTGGATGCCTCCTGGGAAGCTGCTGATGTCAACCTTGAGATGCTTGTCCAGGGCTCCCCCAAGTGATACAACACTGAGCTTAAGGATAGAGCTCTGATATTTGTTGCAGGCCATAGTCCCACACTGAGCTCAAATCATGGAATCATTAAGGCTGGAAAAGACGTCTAAGATCATCTAGTCCAACCATCAGCATATCACCACCATACCCACTGAGCCTTGTCTCTCCGTGCCACATCCACACATTTCTTGAACACCTCCAGGGAGGTGATGACTCTACCACCACTGTTTCTGAGAAGAAATTCTTCCTAATATCCAATCTGAGCCTCTCTCAGTACAGCTTAAGACCATGACCTCTTGCCTTGTTGTTGTTACCTGGCAGAAGAGGCCAACCCCACCTCACCACAACTTCCTTTCAGGCAGTTACGGAGTGCAGTAAGGTCTCCCCCTGAGCCTCCTCTTCTCCAAACTAAACAATCCCAGTTTCCTCAGCCATTCTCCATAAGACTTGTGCTCCAGACCCTTCACCAGTTTCATTGCCCTTCTCTGGACATGCCCTTCTCTGGACATGTCCCTTTCTTGTAGGGATGGGCCCAAAACTGAACATAGCACTTGAGGTGCAATCTCACCAGTGCTGAGTACAGGGGGAAAGAAGGGGACAGGTCCACATTTCCTCCCTTTCCTGCCATTATGTCTGATATTAGAGCTTTGACAGCGCGTGATCTTTTTTTTTGACAGCAGTAAACTTGATTGCCTAAAACCATCAGCTTCATTTTCAATAGTAAATCCCAGAGCAATGCAGAGGTTACAGTGAGCTGCAAGCACAAGAGAGATCCCAAAAGACAGCTCCTCCTTCCTGAGTGAGACAGACATCTGTATCACAGTCCTGTCAAACAGCATCTTTAAGACAAGGGAAATGGTTTTTCCTTTCTCTGACTTACCATAGAAGCCAAGTACCTGCTAAATGCAGGAAGGGTGTGGGAGGAAACATCAAAGTAGGAGCAGAGTGGAGATGCTGAGAGAGTGGAGATGGAGAGAGTGGTGATGCTGAGAGAGGCAGTGCCATAAGCCTAGAATAATTCTCACACTCTGGTCCACAGCAATCCCAAGCAGACTGTGCACACCAGACTGTCAAGCTGTGTCTCATAGAGATCCTCAATGAAAGGAACCTAGAAGCAAATTAGGCTTGCAGGAGGTCAGAGGCTTCTTGGCTAACACACCTGCGAGTCTGCAGGAGCACTCTCCTTCCCACAGGGCTCAGATGGCAGTAATAGCCACCTAAACCAATGCACAAGCTTGCAGTGCTAATGTTCCCCATCCTCTTCCCCTGCTCTGGCACAAAGAAGGTCAAATTGCTCATCGGGGATTCTCAATGCTTCCCGCACTGAAAACTTTCCCAATAGATCTCACATCTCACAAAAAACACGTGGATCCTGCCCTGCCTTTAAACATCTGGGGTGCAAAACCTCTTGAAATAGGCACCACGGGATCCCAAGCCTTAATGAAACACACACCCAATGGACTGCTGGAAAAAACAGGTCTGCTTACAGCCAGCCTCATACTTTCCAGCAGCCAGAAAGCTCTAAGCTTTGGCTCTGCCAAAAAGGGGAATTTCCATTGATCTCACCATATTTTTGATAAAAGCTTTTTGTAGCACTTGCATACCCAATTTGATTTCTAAATGCTCAGAAGACACACACAGAAGCACAGGCACAAGAAAATCCCTCTCTGCCCCCAGCATGTGACACAGCATTACAGGAAAAGAAACCTTCATATTAAGTCATTGAAAAAGACCAAGAAAAAGGGGAATTTTCACCCAAAGATGCATGGTAGTGTGACTGCAGCCTGAAGTATGTGAAAATACCAGGATGCAATCATCAAACATGTAATAGTCAGGGGGAAATCTCTTTCATGGTCTCGATCTCAGTGAGTGAATAAAGAGCCAAATTTACAGCCAGTACTCTGCATCTGCTCACTGCCTTGTGCCCTCTGCAGACAGCCTCTCACTAAATCACAGGCGTAGTTAATCTGGTAAGCATAACGAGAAAGAAGCAGTGATAGCATCAAATTTTCCCTCCTAGGACACTAATTGCCTGACATTTTTTTCTCATTATAAAGGACATTTCATTGTTTGTCTTGGTGCTGTTTGGGGGGAAAACGTAGTAATAAAATCCCAAAGCAGATGCAAGTGAAATGATCTGGTTTGAGTTCTGTGGAGAGGTGCTGACACTGTTACCGGAGGTATAGGTGTGTGCTGGTGTCTCTGGAGAGCATCACCACTCACATGCAATCTGCTGCAGCCCAGCGGGCCACAGCACAGCGCCCACACTGCTTCAGTGCAATGGTGTTAATTCCTGCAGATGTCCTGCACCGCTACAAGTGCGGCAGCTGATAAGCAGAGGCTTTTACAAGAGATAGCACACAGTAATGCTTTCAAAATAAACCCTAGGAACCTGGACCAGCACCAAGAGCAGAGTGAATCTGTGCTTGGAGGTGGGCAGAAGGTCTGAAACGAGTGTGCTGTGCCTAACTAGTGCTTCCCCCACAAAAGCAGATGAAAGGCTTTAATGCTGCAGAGATCAAGTCAGAGCACATCACACTTCACCTCTGCCATTTCAAAAATGTAAGCTGGAAAATCCAGGCAGCGATTCTGGAGTTTAATTCTGCCTGGGCTGCTCTCCAGTGTGCAGCACTCGCAGGCAGTGTGCAGCAGATCTTCCTGAGACAGCAGCTCCCTCTCACTTCTACACGCTCTCTCTCAGCCAAAGACATGTACAACAAAGCACATGTATGCCTGAAAGGATTGTCCCTAGTTGCTAAGCTGACCCAGAGCAGTCACAAATGAAGCCGTGGCTCCAGCCTTATACCCATGGCTGGTATGGGAAACAGCTGACCTGGGGCTCAGAACTTGTCAGGGTTTGAGCACTAGCTGTGCTCAATGTGCAGATTCATGGTGCTATGAAGAGATATTTACCTGCACAGATGTAATGTGAAGAGAGGGGAGAAGGGGGGTTGCTCTCTTTGCAAAGGAAGAGAATGAGAGAGAAGGACCAGTCCTCAGACAAAAAAGGGAAATTCCCAGAGAGCTTGGGGACAATTGTTCACCAGCACCAGCACTTATTATGGAGGAGCATGCCTTGCCCTGATTTATGTTATCCGGGGATGGCCAACTAAATATGGCAATAAAGACCATTCCTATTTTCTAGCTGAGTGACGAGCCCAGCAGTGCCCCACCAAACTACATGCCTGAGCAGTGAAGATCATTTCACATTGCGTGGCTTAGGAAAAAGCATGTGGAAACCTTATTTGCAAAGGCAAGATTTTTCAAACATTTTATCACACTTCGGGTAAACATAAACCAGAGAACAAAGCAAAAACACAGCTGTACTCACAACATCAGTGTTTAATTTTTCCCCTGTATTTTCTCTGGCGATATTTGTATAAGCTATGGGACTTGAAACACTGCATTTCTGCCTCTTTAAAATAATTCCCAGCAGTGACTTGCGATGTAGTGTAGCTGTCCACAGCTCCACACTCTCCCAAGCTGCTGCCAGCTGTGAAATACCAGATGTACTGCCTGTGAACCAGAAAACCCAGAGTTATGGGCTTTTTTACTTCCACAGCTATGAAAGGAGATAATGTACGCCCTGACTTATATTGCATGCTGCAGCAGTGAAATAAATAAGGTGAGAGAAATTAAAAAAAAAAAAAGCCCGCAGAAAAGTCACCTTACTAGCTCCGTTAATGTCGAGATGAACCTCCCTGTGATCTTTAGCAGCTCCTGGGTCCAACTACTCTCAAAGGTGGGTGAGCCCTGGTGGGGTGGGGATACCGTGGGGAAGATATCACTGGGGGCCTCAGGAGCACCCCTCTGTGCTGCAGTGGATGCTGCTCATGTCTGGCAGAACGGCACATGCATGGTCACCAAGCCAGTGTCACACCTGCCATGAAGCAGTGGTCTGGGAGGTAAGGAAAAGGCAACTGGCCTGAAATGATAGCCCAGAAAAGAAGAAACTCCATTGACTTCAATGTGTTTAACACAGGGCTGATTTTCACCCACTGTCCACCATGCTCAAGATACAGACAGGCTTTTCTTGGATATCTATGATTTCTTACAGTGCTGAATTAAAAATATGTTTGTTGTGGTCAATGGCAAGAAAACAAGTCTCCATTTATAACTGAATTTCCTCCTATCCCATTTACAGTAACAACCTAAGGTATTCATGGGCTGGGGGATGTACAGTGCGTGCTCACATCTTTGTTCTCAGCAGCACCAGGGCCATGCCACAGCTGGTGGGACTCGTGCTAAGTCGTGCCAGTAATTGTACCTCCCAGTAAAGCATCTCCCACTGTCCACCAGCACTGAAAGGAGCCAGTGCAACAATTACTTGCCATTTGCTGGTCTGTTATAAAGAGCTTTAAACAAAGAGCTCCTCTCCTATACTTAAATGGGAGGAGCTATATGTACTTGCGATCAAGACAGAGATACTAAAAGACGGGGAAAGCATAAAAGCACTCAGCACTGAGAGAAAAAGAAAAGACAATTGGAGAACAAGAGGGAGTCTGAATGAAGGAATGAAAAATTAAACTTCAATTGATGGAAGGACATGGAGGTCACCCAGAGAGAAAAAAAAATAAATTTAATCATATAAATGTTTTTCCTTGCAGGCAACAAAGGATTACCTGCTTGCACAGAGCTTTATAGCTTTGGGCTTATTAGTTTATTTTGTAATTGCATTCTTTAGCCTACCTTGAGAATATCAAATCTGAAATTTAAGGCAAATCACTCGATTGTTTCTGAAAGGCAGCGAGCAATACTTTAACCTTGTCTTCATCAATTTTCTGCTGCATGTATCTCTAATTAGATTCATAGCTTACATTAATATTGTGTTACCAACTGCTCAGCAGTCACATCAATATTTCTCAAACCTTCCAGCAGAAAACGATTCATAATTCAGCGTTACTTATTGATTTTTAAAACTGATGACTTTCGAGCTGCTGCAAAAATGAATGGGGCCAATCTGGGGTCATGTCTGCATATAATTGATATGTGGCTTCTGTAACTCCTTCCCTCAAGTGAGAGATAAGTAAAGTAACTCAGCATTGCCTAACAACCATTGCAGCCTAAAGAACAAGAGAAATAGCACCCATATATCCTTTACTTTTCCACATGTTCTCTAGAGCATCGTCTTTCATCCATACACCATTACAATTTCTGGAGGCATCACATTTCCCTGCTGGACTGAGAATGCTTGCTTGTTATACTCTTTTGGTCCATATTGCTTACAGTGAAGTAATGTTTGGAGTAGTTTGACTTCCCCTTGCCTCCCATGTGCTCCATTTCCCACTACCAGCCATGACCACCTTGCAGGAGGGAAGGGTCAGAGGAGAGGGCTTTCCAGATTTCATACATGGCAAGCATCATGAGGAAAGCTACTTAGGTTTGGATTTGTTATGCAGATTTTAAACTTGCTCTCCAGTGATGATGGCTTTCAACTTGGTGCTGTGGATGGCTGAAAGAAAAGAAGATTAAAAAAAAATCAAGAGCTCTTGCAAATGAAAAATATTTCTAGTTAAAAGAAGCTTTCATTTTGGTGAGTCCTAGGAAGTAGCTCCAGAAATCACAGTTGGAGGAGAGAAGAAAACATTTCTAAGGCATGGAGCCTCCTTTCAGTTCCCTAAACAATATTTCTGAGCCCAAATTTGACATACGGTGAGGCCTGTCTAACACCATCTGCATTTAATTTGAGTAGCAGGTGACCAGCAACCTTGAAGATCATACATTTATTTAGGTTCCTAATGCAGTCCTCCAAAGATGTGCTTTTTCTTGAGCAATACAAAAGAAATGAACTCAATCTCACCTTAACAAATCATAGCTGTGTTCAGTGATCCAAATCTGGTAGTTCTGAGCTCGTTCTTCCAGGGAAGATGCATCCAGCTGGTGGTAATTTATACATCTTTCACCTTGTGTTGCTTAAAGTACAGGAAAGGAAAGGCTTCAAAACTCCTGGAAAGATCTTCTTCAGCAGAAGAGTGACAGAATGAGCAGATTGGGTACCCCCCTCCCATGACAGCTATGGAAAGCTAAACTCTTCTGCTTCTTCCCACAGTCATCTTTATGGGGAGAAAAATAATTTCCGAGCACCCTTAGTCTCTATATTACTGCTTGTTTGTGTATTCTTTGTAAAATAATTGTGCTACAATAGCCCCAAAGGCTTCCACTATGGTAGGAGCATTGTACAAAAGGCAGTAGCTGTTAAAGGCTGTCACCTGCCCCACAGATTACAATTCTAGCTTAAGATGAGAAATAACAGATGGGAAAACACAACCAAAATAAAGGAAGAAGCAGAACGAGGCTGGTGTGGTTTCCATACACTGGCTGTCTACACAACTTCAGGTACGTCTATAAATATCTAAACAAATACTTAATAGCACATTTCCTCTGTTCAACAAGAAAGGTGAAAAATAGGATTTAATTGTGTAAACACCGTGCCAGACACTGTGTTTGGAGAAGCAAGTAATTTCTGATGCAAGCATTTGTATACAGATTTTGAGTAATGACTGATTTTCATGTTACTTAAATCTGACCCTCTGCCCATCACTCTCTAGGTAAGATATGTGATTAAATTTAATGTCAAAACTTCACTGTGTTCCCAAGGCTTCTGACCAGATAGCTGGTTCCTCAGTGATTTGTTAGGCTCATGAAGGCATGATTGCTACTGTTCTGTTGGTTGCTTTGTGTCTACAGAGAAAATCAGTATTTCTGCATTGCTAAAATGTTTTACAACTCATTTTTCCAAGCAGCAGCAAGCAGATAAAATAATAACTAAAAAAAAACAAAAACAAAAACAAAAAAACCCATGGGATTGGTAGACTCATGATAGTAAACTCTCCATCTCTTACATTTTATTCCACAGCATTTACACATTGATCCTAATGAGACAGCCTTAGCATTCTGTGCTGGCCCTCTGCACTGATTGAGAGGATCTTGGAGGTTGGGACAAACAATGGTGATACTGGGGAGCCTGCATTTAGTGCCCCCAGATCAGCTGAGCAGACACCTGCACAGAAATACCGAGCTCATTGTACCACTCTAAATCCCAGACCTTACCAATTTCACATATATGAAAGAGGTGTGCAAATACTTCTAGAAAAACTGGTGCAAAACTCTGCAAAATCAAAAGGTTAGAAGGGCAGAGCTAAAAGACTAATATACTATCAATAATAACTGAGATTTCAAAGCATTTGTTCCAGTAAAAAGCATTAAAAAGGCTTCAAAAATATTTAAAAAAAAAAACCAACAAAACAAACCATGAAATATAAAAGGCAGAGCAAGTATGTTAGGAACTGATCTAAAGTATTTGCAGTCAATGCAGAATTTCCCTCTGAGAGGTGGATTGTGTCCTCATTTTTCCACCAGCGGTGGTAGTCATGACCATTCCCTGCATCTCAGGTGTGGTTATCTCAGGACAGAACCAGCAAGCAGTCAAGGTGAGGCAGTTAATGCACAGCAGCACAGTATGAAGCAGTAGTGCAGTTATTGATCTGCTCAATTAAAGCTGCAGTTTGCCTTCTCAAGTACATTATATCTGAGTTCAAGAATCCACTGTAAAACATGGATGGTATAAAGTCTGACAGTTTGTAATGTGGTCTCAGTAAAGCCTGCTGCTTTTAGGAAGGGGAATAGGGTACAGAAATAGGAGTGCTCAGCCAGAGCCTCCCCATGCAGGAGGGCTGTGCCTGCTGGAATTAATATCTGCAAGGAGCAGCCAACACCGGACTAATAGCTGGGCTTGGCTGGCTGATGTGAATTCATCTGAAAACTGTCACTTTGGTCTTTCAGTTTATTCATAGAGTTGAAAGGGACCTCTGAGGGCCACCTAGTCCAACTCCCCTGCAATGAACAGGGACACCACAGCTAGATCAAGTTGCCCAGAGCCTTATTCAGCCTCACCTTGAAAGTCTCCAGGGACAGGACATCAACCACATCTCTAGGCAACCTGTTCTGGTGCCTCACCACCCTCACTGTTAAGGATTTTTTCCTTATATCTAACCTAAATCTGCCCTCTTTGAGCTTTAAACCATTTCCCCTTGTTCTATCTCCACAGACTCTGCTAAAGATTCTGTCCCTTTCTTTCCTGCAGCTCCTCTTTAAATACTGAAAGGCCTCCCTCAGGTCACCTCACAGCCTTTTCTTCTCC
>JAOWBP010000001.1:32899058-32960379 GCA_028571105.1 Tragopan temminckii
CTTCCCTTCCCTTCCCTTCCCTTCCCTTTCCCTACATCCCCTGCCCTTCCTTTCCCCTATTTCTCCCTTTCCCCTTTTTCTCCCTTTTCCTCTTTCTCTTCCCCCTTCTTTCTAAAACTGAGTGGTACTTGTTAAAAATTGTTAAAACCTTACTTTTTCATACTCAAGTGCAGTTTCTTCTGCAAAAAAAAAGTTGTGATAGAGAGTGGGAGGAACCACAAGACATACAAGTGCAAAACTCAACAAGGCAGTCACCACTGCCACTTAGTGTTCTTCAGCTGGGTAAGGGCAAATGACATTCTCATTTCAGATCCTACCACCACCCTTTCTGTATCAGGCATTGGAAGTGGAACAAACCCAAGTGCCTACGTTCTTCCAGTCTGAAAAAGAAGTCAAAGTCCTTGAAATCAGCAGTTTAGTATTCAGGTGGTTGAAGTCAGTGGGGTTTGATTACATGAAATCTACTTCTCTAGGTCAAAATAACTAATGACAAGCAGCCTAGATTGGTTTTATGAGCAAAGCCTAGTATCAGACTGGAAAGTAACTGCAGTGACCTGCCTTTAGTGATGTTACTCCAGCAAAATACCACCAGTTCTGACATGGTTCTTGTCTGGATAAGTTCTGCAAAATAGAGATGTTGGCAGTCAGTGGGTGTATTTGGTCTATACAGTTTTTGCAACGGTGCTCTATTCCCACCCAGTGTTCTCAGCAAAGCTGCTTTCCAGCTGGGCAGTCCCCAGCATGTGCTGGTGCTTGGTGATGTTTGCCCCCAGATGCAAAAGTTTGCATCTCCTGTTTTGAAAAAGTAACTTTTGCAGACAGCTCTCCAGAAGTTCACCAATATGAACAGGGAATGTAGTTCAGCTTTATTTCTAGAGTATTTTTCATACGTCATTTTCATCAGCAAAGTGTCCCCTCACAGTAACCTGAATCATATGTTGGGCTGCAACTATTTTTTGCCTCTCCCAAGCCTGCATTGGCTTCGTGAAGCTCATCCTCATTCTGAAGCCAAACAGCACATCCCCTCCCATTGGCAGTGGCTGCCTTGTTGATAGGATGGTAAATAGTATCACTGTGCCCCCAAAAGGAGCTTAAAATCAAAACAGGGAGATTAGACAGCAGCTGTTAGAGGAGTGGTGATGATGGGGCGGAAGGAGGACACTCCCAAGGCAAATATCCCTCTGCATCATGGTTAAAACCAAAATAAACCCAACTAAGAATAGATAGGACTAAAGGAGTAGTCACTGTATATAAAATGTGAGTCAGATCATACTGAAGAACAGGACATGTGGTACGACACATTGGACAAAAGGCTGTGTGCCTTGAGCTGGGAGCAATCAGAACAGACTGAAATGTATGTCACCGCAATGTCCACCACAAATCAGACACCATCCCTGCACAAGGGTCTAAGGAAACAGGCGGGAGTGTTTCTCAGGGCTTTTCCTGTTGAATTATCCAGGCATATTAATGGGTTTGGCTTAGGGCACTTACGGGCAGTCGCTGCTGGTTGGCTTATATGGAAAGGAGGCTGGCTGTACCTCAAACATTGAAGAAAAACTGGTACAACCCAATTGCTTTCAGCATTAATTTTGTCAACTGATTTCATTACAAGCTTGATGAATTTACTGGCTGGGTAATCTGAACCCGCTGATTTATAGATTCTGGCTAAATTATAACCTTAACATTATAATTGCATTGCTCAATTTTTTTAATTAGCTCAATAAGACTGCAGTAAGTGAGCCCGACAGACTGGTCTATGTGTTTATCTGCCTGTTTGTACTTAGTAATAAAAAAAAAGCAGAAAAAAATGAGTGTTAATAGTTATTTAGAATCCCAGACACTGGGAAGGAAAAGCACAACAGATGCAAGATTTGCTTGTTTGTTTTTTTCCCCTAAGTAACTCACACAAGGCAGAAAATACTGCCTCTCCCACGCAGATAATGAGCCACAGTGACTAAAGGATCAAAGGAGAAATAATTAACAACCCACTACAACTTCGCACTTCATCAAAATGGCACTAATATTCTAGAGTAAAGAAAAAAATACCCACAGAAAATGAGGGAGATGAAGAAGAAGAAGAATCATCAGGAGAAAATATTCTCCTGCAAATACTTCACAAAACAGGGCACTGTCACAGAAGGACTATTTCAAGAAAAAACAGACAACAGCTATTGAGACCTTTCGGGAATTTTCATTGCTTCGGGTCTTCACAGTGGAGGGGAGGATCTAGACACAGCGAAGCAGAGTGGCACAAGGTTAGTGACTGCAGCAAACCTGCGTCAGACGGCTGTTTTCCCTGACAATGCAGGGAAGGCCATATCCTTCGACCTTATGCTTCTGTGCCATTTATTGCTGGCCGCTTTTGTTTGCCACAACAGCAGTGACAAGCGCTGGCGCTGACCCCTCTGCCATTTGTGCAGGTCTCCATGCAGAGAGGAGGCTGGTGCTTTCCTCCAGCTGTTGTCACAGGAATGAAATATCAGCAAGTGAATGCCTCATATACTCCGCAAACTGGGGAAGTTCATGGCACTGCTTTGATCTTTTCATTATTCTGCAGGGTCATTGCCTGACTATTCAACCTCTGCTTGACAGCTTGGATCATTAGAAAGAGGGACTTTAATGCATTTAATGTATATATACAACCAGAATGCTGGCTGTTGACAAGGTCAGGGAAAAATAATGAAATGCTGCAATTAGCAGAATATATTGGCCATTAAAATATGACGCCTCATTCTCTCGACAGAGACACTAACAAGAAAAAAATGACCTGATTAAAAATCTTCATGTTCTTGTAAATCAGAGGCACAGTTTTATGGCCACAGGTTCCAGCCAGCAAAACCTGCATGAGGTGCTCTCTGCAGAGCTCTGCAGCTCCAAAAAGCACTGGGCAGAAGTGTGACACTGGATTAGAGCTGGGAGACATCACTGGGAGCTGTGCTCCTGCTGAAAGCCTTGCTTTAAAGCCACACCAATATACAGTTCTCTGAATTAAAGTGCCTCAGCGTGACTGGAATGAGCTCTGTGTATGTGTTGCAGCAGCAAACGACAGTAGGAATTGGATGTAACTGAAGAAAAAATGCATCAGCCAAAAGTAGCCAAGAATAAGCAGCACTACCTAGCAGATTCCAGGGCAAAAGGTTTGGGTTTCTCTATCTTAATTTACTGCAGCCTGTTTACAGTCTTGCCCTTCCATAATTCATTCTTCCTGGGCGTAGAAGAGGGAATTCACCACTCATTTCTAGCACACTTGGAATTTGGGAGAGCAGTAGTGCTGTGCAATCTGTTATTCTTATTGGCAGACACTGCCTTCTGGTATTTTGGCCTAAAATCTAAAAGCCCATTAGAGGGTGTATTGACACCACAGCTACAAATAAATCTTTAATGTTGAAAAACATTTCTCCAGTTGCTGAAAAATACCCAAAACAAAACAAAAAGGAAGCTGCAGTTATGTTAGGACGAGGTTTAACTAATTGCTGCTGTTCAGTACACACTCAGCAACAGCTGGAATAACAGAAAGAGGTGTCTGACTTGGAGCAGCAGATGTTAGGAATTTTATCTGGTCAGATCTGATGGCTGATGTAGAGGTCCTGCTCCACATCTGTGAAATAGTCACCAGATTCCACATACCACATTTCCGAAGCAGACATTTCAGGGGTGTTAGGAATAGAGGAACATATTTGTTCCAGAAGTGTTGAGAAGGAAATAGGAGTGGGGCAGGAAAATAGTGTGTAAAGTCACTTTATAAATGCCGATGGTGAGCACCAATATGTTTAAAAATCATGATCTAGGCTCCAAGCATCACAGCCTGCAAGTTTAAAGTTAGAGATTATTCAATATTAAAATTAGTAACATGTAGGGGAACTTTATTACAGTAATTAATCCACTGCAGTTGCTAGCATGGATGACATTAATTACACTGAATACAAATGTCTTCCATGTCTTCCTTATGTGCTCACAAAAGATTAAGTGAGGTGAGACTAAGCCCCCAATCCTCACAGAACCACGCCGATAATAATGATGGGATCCAAAGCCTGCAGTTTGGGTGGAATTGGACATCCATGTGTCGCAGCGGGGTGTGAAAACGTCCCATCCCAGTGAGCAGCCATGGTCGCCATGCCACAAGCACTGGGGTGTTCCCCCAGGAAACAGCAGGCAGGAGGACTGATGGCCACGCTCCCTGCTGGCAGGGTGATCTGGGCAGGGAGAGGGGAGCTGGGCCTGGCTTTGGCCTGGCTGCAGCGGCTGCTAAAATTTCGCATATGGGAGAGAAAGCTTTGTTCCCCACTTCTCTCCATGAACAGATTAAATTACCTTTCATGCACTTCATGGACTGTGACCAACGCTCTCCAGCTGACATTGATCCACGAGGGCTCGGGTGGGGCTGCTGATAAATCCCACTCAGTGTAGCCAAAGCTGCTGCTCTTGCTGCAGGAGGGAGGAGGTGAGTGAGATGTGGCTGGCAGTGTGGAGCTGATGCTGTCTGGCTGATGAGATCTGGATTGGCCAGTCATGGGAGCTATGCTTTTCCATCCTGTGCTGGTTTGTTGCACTCGTTCATTCAGTCTGGCCTTCATCTTGTTTCTGCAGGGAGCACTGACTTCTGTTTTAGATCCAGTAGCAGAGGACTGTGTAGCAGTCTATACTCTTTTTATACTGGAAAACTGTAAGGGAAGCTAATTTCATACAAATTTATATTGAAAATGTAAACAAAATTTGAAAAGCCAGGCTTTGTGCTCTGTTTGTATCGGGTGATAAATATGTAGGGAAAACACTTTTCTCATTCCCAAGTTGTCAGAATGAGATCTTGATTTTGAACAAAGTAGCTTTCACGTTTCCCAAGCATTCCCCTTCTGCTTCACTGTTCTTTTCTTGCCGGCTGCCTGTGAGAAAGGAAACTGCCACTGCTAACAACCAAAAGCCTGACTTCTTTCAGCAGGAGTGCCA
Organism: Tragopan temminckii; assembly: GCA_028571105.1. NCBI lineage: Eukaryota > Metazoa > Chordata > Aves > Galliformes > Phasianidae > Tragopan > Tragopan temminckii. Next base: position 32,904,003 of record JAOWBP010000001.1, read on the forward strand.
TCCTACACCAGGTTAAAGCATTCACTGAATTTCAACCCCCATCACTCTGAGCATTAAACTACTGGGAAGCACTCTGCAGACATCTGAGTTGGAGGTGTGGTTCCCTACAGTTGTGTTCTGCTTTCATGGCTTTTTATTCCTCTGCCTTTACCTGGGCTCCATGACTGGCTGCCTGCCACTTGCTTCCTGCCCTTCTCACTCGCAATGGCAGCAAGCCTGCTTTATAGTTACTAGAAATCCTTTATGATGGCACAAAGACAAGCAAGTTACCATTTTTAGCAAATTTAAAAAAAAAAAAAAAAAAAAAAAAAGCCTTTTATGTGCACTTCACGACATGTATGTGAAGCCTTCAGAGACCTGAATATCCCCAAAGCCAGACTTCTGCAGGCTCCACACCCCTCTTCCTCTTCTTCTCCCTCTTCCATCTGCTTGTGTTTTAATGCACCTCTGTCCTCGTTCCAGGCTGAAAAAAAAACAGTGAAACACAATGAAGTTCTGTAAATAAAGATGCTGACATCTAGTATGAATATGTTTCTTTTTTCTTTCTTTCTTTTTCTCCGGCCATTTAGTCAATCTTCTGTCTCACAATTATGAATGATTTTTCTAAATGTTAAAGAGGTACTGCTGCAACCACTCGTCCTTCACGCATTTCTCACCCTGAGCCTTTGCTGCCTTTTTTCTCCCTGATCTAACTGCACTAGGTGTGGCTGCTAGGACTGTGTGTTCGTTTGTTGTCTGTCTGTTAGTCAAGCGTTCGGCTTCATGATGCCTGAGTGGATTCCAATTCCTGGAAAAAGAAAAGAGCACGAGCACTGCAGGTGGGGCACAAGTGAAAAACGAAAAAGAGTTTGTGAGGTGCCTGGCTGTCAAATGCACTCTGCATAGCATCATTCAAAGCACCATGGTAAATAAATAGAAGCACATGGGATTTGTCCACAGATACTAAAAGAGCACACAGAGCCATCTACTTGTTAAAGAAGCATACGGCATACCGCTAGTGGCTGGCATGCTTGCACCTGCTAAATATTAGTTGGCACTGATGCTGCTTGCCAGCTTGAGGTCAGTTTGACAAATGTGTTTATGGAGCCACATCTCTGCCTTTAACTCTCTGGATCATTTCTCATGCCCACGCTGTAATTACAGTGAAGCAGAGGAATTTGACAAGCTCATGGTTTGTTGACATAACACAAAAAGGGCAAAAAACTTTCCTTAGGAGAATGAAAACTGAGCACAAATTAATTGAGCCCAACCCTAATGCTCAAGTGATCCTCTGAAACGTGTTGCTTTAGTTGAAAGAAGATGTCTAAAACATCAGGCTATGGCTGAGCAGGGAGTTACAACCACCACATTGCCAGCCTTCAAGAAATTGTTTCAGAACAATCAAAAGGAAATATTTTATCTGCTTGAATTCAGGTCTTCTATGAACTAGGAGAGAGATGACAGCGGCAGCTAAGGCTGAAGAGACACAAGATGTTGAGGATGCAGGGGCAGTCTGATCTGAGACAGATTGTATGGAGCAGTCCCAATTTCCAGGCAGCTACAGCTGAGTTCAGATGGAGTTCTGGGTGCTGAGCACTTCCTAGAATTGTCACTAGGTCCCAAATCAGACACATTCGTGGAAAAGGCAGCCTAACTGGCAAATACAAAAAGGAATTTGCAGGCTGAAATGGCTCAGCATTGGGATGCTTTAAGAAAAACCACAGAAGCTAGCCACCTGTGCTGAGCAGAATGAAAATCCAGACTACAATCTAATTAGTGCCTTGAAACAGGATTTCTGCATCAGCACCGGAGCACACAGTAAGCCACGTGGTTATTTGTGAACAGCAGGAGGTCTGTCCGGAGCTTCGCATGCACTCATCTTGTACACATTATGCAAAGGGGAGGGAGCCAAGGGGGTTGGGGTCTCCCCTCCTTGCAGTAGCATTGCTACCGCAGCCTGCACAGCCCCTGCTGCACGGTGTAGTTGCAGACATTCAGTCACACAGCTCACTCCATTTCTCCTTTCCCTCTTTCTTCCATCCACAGCCGAATATGGCTTCTATGAGGAGAATTAGGTTCTTCCAGTCTGATAGGGATGTTTAATGTTGAACAACAACATTATTTTGTTATGCGAATAAAATACAGAAAGATTCACTGATAACCAAAATCTCCCTGTTACCGTCAGCGCACTTGAAAATGTCTGTGCTGCAACGGGAAGAAGCGCTTTATTTAGATTGAATCCACAGCCTAAAAGGAAACAGTAAGCTTTTCAAATTAGTGCTGTTCTTTAAAAGCTTCTCTTTGATAGTGTTAGAAAAAGACTTCTTCCATAAAAGGAAATTTTCTATATTAATTCTCCAGCTGGTAGTACTTCGCTGTCCTCATAAAGATGCTGCTTACATCGAGAAAAGAAAGATTAGAGCAACCCCCCTGCCCCCACACCCGGAGCTGCTTTTATTTTGTTTGAAGAGATGAAATTATTCTGGAGAAGTTGAGCTCCATGGCAGAGAGGGGCTGGAGGCACTTACTGCTGAGCACATTGCCAGCAAGACTCCATTGGAGACCAGCGGGTGCGCATGGATGGCATGAGCAGCTGTTCAGCCACTCTAAGTGAAAATGCAGGCTGTGAGCTGGGACAAATCACTCTTCCCAGCAACTATGGAAGAAAGTGGATGTGGAGAGAGTAGGGATATAAGATCTGGTTGGAATGAGTAACAAGAAGAGCTGCTGCTGCTAATAAATTGACATATTCTCACAATTATTCCAGGCGCCTGGCCAGATGTGCTAATTCAAAATAAAGTGGGCGAGATCACAGAACTGTAGAAAAAAGACATGAAAAGGCCTTGTTATTAGAAATTCCAGTGATTAAAGAACTTTGTCCTCTTGAGGTACTCTGCTGCTCTGCTACCCTTGCAGCCTGAACATCAACACTGTATTTCCTCCAGTGTAATTTAATTTCCTTGCTCCTTGTTCACCTCCGGCAGGACATGCGTGAGGGGAGGAAATTAACCACCACCCTTTTTGTGATGAGCTTTTATGCATTTGAAGACTACACCCTCTGTCTCCTTCAGATTTTCCTACTCTGGACTATGCACTCCTAGTTCTTTCCAGTTCTCTCATATTTCATATATGATGGGACATCTTTGTTACTTTCTTTTAGGCTTCCTCCATCCTTCTTTAAGGGTGATATCCACCACAGCTCAGTAAATAATTATATCGTAGAAGCGAAGGAAAATATCTGTATTAGCTATTCTATATTAAAGAACTCAAACATCTAAGCATCCCCATCTGATGATTGTCTTTCTTTTCCACATTGGTATAGAACTTATTGCAGTTTGTGCAGTGCGCACCTCCTTCCACTGGTGCCTGCATACATTTTTTTCCATCCAGCAACAGATTGTTCCTAAGGCTATGTCCTCACAGAACAACATATTAGTTAAGACTATTTCTCCAGTTTGTCACTACCCCTTGAAACTGCACTCATCTCACCAGCATGGTTATAACCCTTTCTAAGCTTTCATCACAGCACAGAAATCAATATACAGCCTATTCTGTCACCCAGATTACTGGAGAAACTGAAGGACGGCAAAGTCAGGATAGTCTTTAGTCTTTAGTTAGACAACAAACCATTGGTTGACTACCATCTGACTTCTCCTTTCCAATGTATTCTGGTGCCAAGAGTGGGACTTACTCTCACTTAATTTTAGCCTCCTAAAAATTGACACCTGGTCTATTCCAGTCAAGCAGGCTCTTCTTCCCTGCCACTGGAGAGATACAAACACCAATCTTCAACTTTGGTAAGAAGTTGCAAGCAAGAATAAATTGCCAAGAAAAAAAAGTGAGTTTCTTTAACTAGCTAAATTAAGTAGCACACATGAGGTAAAAGTAATTTCCTCCTCTGAAGGCTTCAGTTCCTCCTTTCTGCAGAATTTCAGTAATAGCATCCCCTCTCTCACTGTCTGTCAATTTGAGGCTCTTTGCAAGATGGATAGTTTTTCACTATGTATTTATGTGGTGACTTTTTCATGTGAGCTCTCTGAATACCATTGCAATACAAAGAATGAAGATCTGGTTCTCCGCACCTACACAACAACTCAGATTTTATAACTTGTGAAGAGTATCAAGCTGACCATTTTTTTCTATAGGCCAATCCATCTAGGCCTAGATAAAGACTTGGATTATAATTTCAAAGAATAGAGTGAACATTTGTTACATTTCTATTTAACAGAAAGGTTCTCTTCAAAGCACACAGAACTTCGAGGCTCATCCATCAGGCCTAGTCTTTAAGTAATAACGGAGCAATCCGATTGACAGTCACAAGGGTTGTTAGACCAAGAGAAACATCTTCACTAACGATGGTGAAGTGAAGCACCCTCTTCTGCCTCTGCTGAGCTTCACTCCTGGTTTCATGTTGGCCTGCAAGCAATGGCAGATGAAGCAAGGACATCAAATATATTCTTGAAGGCTTCAGCATAAAGAGATGTAAGGGATGTGAATCAGCTCTTAAGCAGCTGTAGTTTACAGTATGGCTTAAAAGCGTGACCCTGGGTCAGAAGCAGCTTCCCATAACATACTGGGCTGTGAGCTCTGGAGGTTGAGGAGCTGACTCATGAGCCTTCCTGTTACCCCTGTTCTGGGGACAAATCTCCCTCAAGAAAGATGGAGCAAACAGCTACAGTGATCAATCTTAACCTGTTGTCATAGTGTGTCAACACCTCTGAGTCATCCAATGAGCTGCACTTGTGCTCTCCAAATCTGCACAGAGAGAATGACTTCATCCACATATTTGCCAAGCACAGGGCACTCTGCACCTTTCAGGAGTTATTCAGCCACAGCACAGGAAGCCTCTTCCAGGAGACCTGGCACACATTATGTTGGCTGATGGTGGGTGACACGGGGGAACTTGCCTTTCCAAGGTGGCTGAGGCTGATACTTCTGCAACCCTGGTGAAAAGCTGCCTGGGTTCCTTACTGAATTAGAATTCCCCAAGAATTTATAACTGTGCTCACACTGCGCAGCCATGTGTAAGATGCTGTGTGGTATGAATGTCCCTGCTCAAGGCCTTACTCTTTATTGAACAAGCAGTGTAACTTACACCTGCCAAATCTCAGGCAGTATGGCATCCAAGTATGAAACATCAATATGCTTAGCCTCACTTGCTCTGTTTCTTTCAGTAAATCATCACAAAAGCACAGATAACCAAGAGAGATCATCCAAGATCATCCAAGCTCTTCTGGTGCTTGCAGTCCTCTCTCTCATTCTCCATCCCTGTCCTTGTCTATTGCCTCATCACGTTCTGCACATCAGAGAGGTGAGACTGGAAGCATCCTCCTGAGTTACTGAGTCCTATTCTCCCCCAGACACTGTTCAGAAAGGTCCACAATAGAGGTGTGTCTTCAAAAACACATTGCAATACACAAAAATTGAATTCAGAAGACCCAAATAACAGATTTTCATGTAACAAATGGGAGAGTAAGGCCCCAGATTGTGTGGGACTCATCCAACAACCTCTCCTTTGTTGCCAGCTGAGTGAGGAGCACTTATCAAAATCTGTCTAGGAAACTAGTGCCTTTAAAGGCTGTCACTCCTTACCTGAGGTCCTGCGGCATATGATTACTCCAGCCAGAGGGATGAGTGCCCAGCTATTTGCCACTTCCAGGTCTCAGACCTTGTATGTTAAGAACAGTTTGTGCCAAGCCACTGCTTGGCCAACGCTTCCTCATATAGGATGATGGAGCAGGGGGAAAAGGGAGGAAAGGAGGAAGCTGAAGAGTAGCAAAGATTTACAGGGTCGTCCTAGTTCCAGAATATGGCAAAAGACTGTCTTGAGTCTAGGTAGGAACTAGCGTGATAAGCAAATTTTCATTTTATCTAAATTATATCTGGATCCTTAGCTGGTCCTTTTTCTTCTTCTATTTTTAATATCTCTCATAGGAGCAGAAAACTGTCTACGACTACTACTGTCATGCAGACTAGTCATGCAGACAGTGCCAGGAAGATTTGGTCATGATGAAGACCACATCTCTTTCAACATTTGAATGATTTAGCTGAACATCTGCAGAATGATGCCACAGAATAATGACAAATAGTAATTTCTGACTTCCTTTCTTCTCACTCAGGATAATATTAAATAGAGTAATAACACATATTAAGAAACTTAGCTTTCCTATAAAAGAAAGGGATGCTGTATGCCTCCAGAATAGATTTTGTATGACTTTTATGCATGGGGAGGTAATGCATGCCATATCTATCTCAACCCCAGTACTTAGTGCAGGTCCCATTACAGACCTTCTATGTTATCATCTTACACTTTTAGGCTTTTGTGACATGAAATAATGAAAGAAAATCAGTCAAAAACTGAATAGCTACCATCCTCTTTGCATAAAACCGGGTGGGAAAATGTAAATCTGTTCTCTCACATCGTATAACTTAGCTAAGATTACAAAGAAATGAAAAGCAATGTATCCAGTGACCAGAGCAAGTCTTTTCAGGAGGGCACCTTTTATTAGTAATCCCTTTTCCCATATAAACTGCCCTTCTCCCTCTCACGCTTTCTCTCTCCTCACACCTGTTATTTTCAAGGTTAGGATAATGGATTGTATATCCCCAAGGAACCAACAGAATGGGCACAGAGCATTTGTCTTGCCAGAAAAAACAAGCTCAACCCAGACACTGTTTACACAGACAGACCTCCCAAAACACTCGTAGTCTGCATTACGTTTTTTTAAATACAAACTCTCACAAACTCACCTACAGATTTATCGGATGAGATGAGTGATTTCATCTTACTGTAATGTATCAGCTTAACAGAATGTACCCCTTGTAGATCCTTTCTGAGAGTGTGCATCACTGTTCCACAAAAAATGCTGGTAACGATGTCAGTGATGGTCAGCAGGACAAGCATTTGCATTCTGCCCCAGTTTTAAGTAACAGAGGCCCATTTTCAAAATGAGTCAACTCATTTTATGCCAAGAACAGTTGGCAGCAAAGCTACAAAAGCATGTATGTTGCCACATTGTGTTCAGTCATTTTAGTTTTGCAATCATAGAGCCAAACAACAGGATGTGAGCTAATGTACCTTTCAGTAAAACTCAGACTGGTTTTGGCTATTAATGAGCATCAGAGTTTATTGGCTATCCAACAATGCAGTGAACTTGAAACAGAGTTCAGATTATTTTAGTAAAAAAATATCCAATAACAGCAATCAGTCCTTCAAAGAAAAGATTCTAAATAATTCAGTAATGATGGTGTGGCTACAGGCATAAGGATGGGATTAGTAGCCTATGCACTTTCTTTAAAAAACCTTATACTTCCTTTATATCTGAGCACCAATGATCTAAGCTAAGGACAATAATAAAATAGGGCCTATCACTTCATCTCCCAAGGTCTATATCTAAACCGGGCTCTATGCTGCCTCCTTACGAGGCAGAATGGTGTAAATGCACCCTTCATTAGGACCTGTCAGCCCTTCTTACAATAGGACTGGCTCCTAAACATTCTCAACATTCTCCATCACGTCCCCCCACTACTAAGTCATGCTGCTACTCAGAATAGTTGGCCGTTACTGACCAAGAAATTGTTTGCTCTGAAATACAACAGGACCCCTTCCAGACAGGCATAACGCTACTCTGCATGTAGACATTAACTTTTACTCCTGTTCTGTACTCTAGGGGCTGTTCACTTTTTAGTCTGTACGTTTTACCTGGCTGAAACCTTGTGTCTGAGTAGTCAGAGCTGAGGATGGTAAGCTTCAGTGGAAACAGTATTCACTTCCCTACAGAAGCTGCAGCCAATGCTCTCCTTAAATCTGTATTGTTGTCCTTTAACAGGCTAAATAAAAATTTCCTAGATTTGACCTTGTTTTGCTTTTGTTGCTCTAGAAGAAAGAGTTTTGCTTCCCTATCTCAAAACTGTTTGAGTCACAGTCTTAACCTCTCCTTGACTTCACTTGTATCAATGGGTTTGCCTCAGTATAGCCAGAGTGGTCAGAAGTTGCTATGATTCAGCTCTTGTTGTTCCCTGCTATAAACTGGGTCCTCAAGGCTGTGCTGAACACACAGGGAAGGAGAGGACTTTCAAGCAGCTTTTGGATTTTTGGATGTTTATTTTTGGTCGGTTTTGTTTTTTGTTCTATTTACATTTCCCCTCCATTCTCCCCAGAATGGTACTGCAGGGAAACACGAAAACCAGTCACTGGTTTCCCATTTAGTCAGCAAAATACGAACAGTAGAACTATCTCTTGTACAGGTGTTCTTTACACCACAGGACTCCAAATGCTGCCACTGCAGCAGTCCAGGCTACCTGACAGCAATAGCTTGACTGCAGAGCACTCTCAGTGCCACGCACCATGGGGCGCAGGAATGTCCTTAAGCAGCCTGGTGTCAGATATATTTCATGGATAATGAAAACAGCCTGCTACATTTCCTTAGAGAATGAAGCAGCCATAAGCAGAAACAGGCCCTCTCCTGCCCAAAATTCATTGAAATCATGCAAAGAACTCATCACTTTGAAATATAAAAGAAACTCTGTCCTTTTCAGCAGGACAAACTCAATTAGACAGAAAAAATGGAACAGCTGCTTTTTCAAAGAGACAGACGACCTTATGGTGTAATTTTCACACTCAGTCGATCAAAGCTTGTGGTGTGATTCATTGACCATGAGAATGAAACTAGACAAGAGACATTGTTGAAAGGTCATTCTCTCCTATTGATACAAGAGACTTAAGTCAAATATTACAGGAGCCTCCTTCAAGAGATTCTGGCCGCACCTCCACCTGCATTAAAAATAAATAAATAAATAAACAAACAAACAAACAAATAAATAAATAAGATAAAAGAGAAGATAAAAGAGCAAATATTGTACATTGGCATGAAACATTATGTGCAAACTTTAAGGTTTTCCCCTGCCTCCGTGGTCAGTGATACAGTACTCCCACCCCCGAGCTTTTGCTAGAGAGACTGGACCTGATCAATGAAGCCAGTGAGAATTTGTGTTGATTACAACAGACAGGCCTGTTGTGAAGGAAGATGGAGAACAGCTGAACAGAGATGACAGCTACAGCTTATAAGAGCAGGTGTTGGGATTTAGCTTCAACTGTTACCATTAGCCTCATTTAAGCCAATATTCCCAAGCCTGGGGACCTATAAATACAATAAAGGAATGAAAGTCCCTCTAAATGAATGTGCAGATGCAAGACAGAAAACTTATTCAGCGTATAATGATGCCTCTTTCTTCTTTGCTGCTTGCAACAATGGGAGGATCAGAGCAGTTCCTTCCCCTACACCATTGGCTCTGGGTCCGGATTGAGGTTTTTATCTCTCCTGGACAAAGCACAAGGAAATGGCATCTTCAGTGACAATTCCCAAAGGAAAAGGGGATCCCTCTTCTACTTTCTCCTCTCTTCAGACAGTATTTCATTCAGGAATGTGATGCACCACTGGTGGTGTTGGTAGCCCCTTTTTGAAGTGAACACCCCGCTGCAGTGCAGCGGCATGACAGCCTTAGCAGTGGTAGGTAGCCACATGCCTGGCTATCTAATCAATGCTGAAAACTGTCCACCCTCTGCAATGCTGAGTAACAGGTGGCTAACTCCAAGCAAGGCTGCTCAGCTCTTGCATTCACCTACAGGAAACAGATGGGACAAAAGTTCCTAATCCTACCCTCTATTGTTGTTTGTTTGCATCCCTCTCCGGCCCATGTTGGGTCACTGCTCTCAATGAGCTATTGAGAAACCTCCCTCCACTGTCTCCATCCTGTACCTTAATGAGTCCCTTTCATAAGTTCCAGCCAGGCATACAAACACTCCTTCTATCTATAAACCATCAGTTGGCTTGAGGAGAAGTTTTAATTGAAACTTCTTCCCTGCACAAGACCCACCAGTTTGCGTATGCACATAAACTTAATGGTTTTGTTTTTATCTAATTGTTTTGGTTTGGAAAAGTAAAACAGCAACACAATTGCCCCTCTAAACTCTCCTCAACTTCTTTTATTTTCAGTTTTTGAGAAAAGTTTTTTTCTCATCTTTGGAAAAAAATGTCATTTCATTGAAAAATATATAGTTAAAAATAAAGAAATGAAAGCTTAAAAGCAAAATTAAGTTCTTTTTTCTTTTTTTTCTCAGTTCTTGGGACTGTTTCCCAGCTGTTCTGGTTATCCAGACATCCCTTCCTTCCTTTAAACTATCTCTGTAAGCCCAAAGCACAATGCTTACAACCAGGAAGGAAGACAGACTGTTTCTCCAGCCAGAATACTCATATATTACTGTGTCTTGATTCATCTGGAATTACCCTTGTTTGACTCTTCTACAAGACTGTTGACTTTGACTGAATAGAGATTTACATAATTTACTCTTGGGAATCTTGGAAGCTGATAACACGTTGCCCTGAGAGTGTCATTTCCCTATTTCATTTCAACAGCAAAATAAATCAGAATACACTGCTGCATATTACTGTGCATGATGGTTTTTTATATTCATTTTTGAATCAGATGAAAAACACACGAATTTATACCTACAATCCTTACTTGGCTGTGGTAAAAAACAAAACAAAACAAAACAAAAAAAGGAACAAATGGCTCCCCACCTACTTTTCATGTCTGCACTATAGACAAAGGAAACATTAATCAAACTATTTGATGAAATCTTCCTATGTGGGGCCAGGAAAAATGCAAGCAAGCTTGCACGTGGCTGGAGGCAGCAGCATATCTATCACAGGCTGCAGTGCTAGTGCAGTACTCACAACATTACTTACTCTCCTCTCTGCTGCTGGCAGATGTAGTGTTCCGTATTATACATGCTCCATGTATCCCATAGAGATGCCAGAGGTGGGGATCCTACTCATGAGAGGATGACGATGCAGGAAGATGAAATGATTTCTTCCTTGGTGAAGGCAGGTAATAGAGTAACTATGGATCTCATGGATCTGATGAACGATCATCATTCATGACTTACATGGATTTGGGAAAAGAAGGTGAACTTTCTGTTTCTAAAACCTTGTTAAAAGTCCTTTTGAAGTGATCCTGTTTAAGTAAATAACAGCACGGAGTGGGAAGCACTTCTGTAGGCACAGAAGCATGAGGACAGGAGCCCACCATTAGGCATCTGCATTTCTCAGTGCTTGGCCCACCCTCTGCTTCTCCCAGCTGTAAGATGGAACAGAAGGGTGCAAGGGTGCCACAGTGCCTTGTGCAAGAACTAGGAACTGCTGCTTGATGAGGCTTTGTGGAAGCTTACATGCCTGAAGGTGCTAGTAATGTTTGGGCCAGTAAAATCCTTTCTACATCTCCCATCTCCCCACTGTCTTTAATGTCTGTGTCATCATAATGCAAGACAGCCTGCAAACATTGCAGCTTTCCTGCTGTGAGCAACCTTGTCTGATAGCTGACATTTCACACTGTGGCTTCTGGTCTTTAGCTTGTGCCCTAAAGAAATTAACTGGTTGAAGTCTGACATATATTTTCATGAGGAAAGAGGTTACCAAACTTGTGAAGTGCTGCTTTGAACTGCTACTGTGTGAGCCCCGGCAATCAAAGCACAGCATTTTTTTTAACACAGTAGTCATCATTAAGACCCACAGAACAGTCAAAATCTTGCCTTTTCCTACTCTTTACCATAAAAAGCTCAGTGTATTATTATAGTGCCAGTATCACGGTTCATTTATATTCCAGCGCACCCTGCTTTTGGTTTGACCTAAGATATGTAAAACGCTGTACTGGCAATTTCAATATTTTCTTAATTGATACATTCCCTTAGAGTCATTCTGCACCACTGGAGCAGATCAAAGAGGATTGGCTTTCACTCTCAATCCTGCAGCAAAGCCAGAAGCATCCTAATTCCAAGCAACACAGGAAGATTTCTTAAACACCATCATTTGCATTTTCCTGAGAGCTCAGCTATCAATACGCACTGTTCCCTTCGCTCTCTCTTTTCCTCTTTCCCTCATGAACCACTTCATTGTCCGTTTACTTCATCTGATATTTTCCACTTCTGGTGTTATCTTCCTATTTTTTATATTCTTTTTTTTTTTTTTTTTCCCCACACTGTGCTATTGCTTCAATCTCTCTCCTTCCTGCATGCAAATCCTTTCTATTCCTATTTGTTGTCTTCGTCCCATGTCATTCTCTTGCAGGCTCTCCCTCCTTTCAGTCTACCTCTCCATTTTTTGCCGCATTGATCTTCATTGTCCATCCCCGTTTTCCTTTCCACTAGAGCACAGGAAAGGAAGAGCACTGTGATGGCTGCAGCCTCTCTCACACCTGAAGGCCCTGTGACAACTGGTGCCCCTCTGTGCTGCAGCCTTGCAGACATATTGCTGCTCAGTCCCTGCCCAGAGCATTTGCAGTCCTTTCCTCAGAGAAGGATTTCAGAGCTCAAATAGGACTTATGCCACTTGCCTCGCACCAACTGTTCTCTTGATAGTCACCAGCTAAATGCACAAACTGCTGGAGGAGTGGAGAGGCTTGTTCAGAAACACAGCCTGCAGATATGGAACAAGGAATGGGAAATAATTGCTCACCCTCTAGTCTTGTGCATTAATGGTACAAGAATGAACCCAGAAAATGAAGCAGCATTTGCAATTAGCCTCACAATATGTGCAACAGTCTGGATGTTTAAGTAATAAAGCCGCCTATATTTCCCTCTCCACGCAGCTCCTCTTAAGCTGGTGGCTTAACTGCAGGCAATCTTAAAATTAAATCCTTCTGAGGCTGATGAGTGACATTCAGAAGGTCTGCATTATCGTGTCCTTCCCTCAAGAGAGTGCACTTTATTCTGACCTCCTGCTACACCAGAGATTTCAGCTTTTATAATTAATAATGCCCTGAAGCAATCTCATCTCTAGGACCCCAGCCCCTCCATATCAGCTCCAAAACCAACTTTTTACATGGACAGATAGTGATAGGACAAGGGGGGATGGTTTTACACTAAAGGGAGGGATAATTAGTTTAGATGTCTAGGGGAAATTTTTCACTGAGAGAGTGCAAAGCCTGCTCCAGTGAGGCAGTGGCTGAGCTGATGCCTGACTTAGTGTCTGCCAACCCTGCCCACAGCAGGCTGTTGGAACAAGATGAACTTTGAGATCCCTTCCAACCTGAGAACCGTGATTGTGTGAGTCTATGAAATACCTGCTCCTGGTGCAGGCAGCACCAGGGCTGTGCCTATGCCACACTCCAGGCATTTCGCTCCTCGCTTCTGGCTGCTCCTTACAGGTGCTGGAAGTGGCCCAGATGCACTGTGGCCAATTAACATCGATTTCTTCAAATGCTGTAGAATTCTGCTAAAAATGGTGTCATTTCACACTGCAGTCAAAGCCTCTCAGAGAGCAGCCCTTGCATAGATGAATTCATGTAGAAAGACGAGCAGTGATCAGCACTTCTTGTGTACTTTCGTTGATAACAAGCCATTTTAGTTTCTGGTGTAATTCAGTTATAAGACTCATTTGAACCAACTGTGTTCAGCCCCAACGCCGTGACTCTTGGTGGCCCCAGCAGTGTTTCAGCACAGTGGGGCTGCCTTTGAGTTCCCTTTTGGCTTTCCCTCTTGCTAACACGAGTTCAGAGGAAGCAGACCTGCAGGGCTGAAGTGTATTTGTGTATCTTCCCAGCCGGCACATGAATGCTAGAGCTCATTCAGAACAGAAATGTCAGGCGCAGCAGGAATTAGTCTGGTGTGTGGGTGGGTTAGTTCAGGCATGGAAATTAAACATGGGCACTGAAAGCACCTCCTGGTAATGGACTGGGGCTCAGCCCGCAGTTGGAGCTGTAGGTCAGCCTGTTCTGGTGGCACAGTGCTGACCATCAGGCATGACACTTCTTTTGCTAACCTTGAACTCTCCCATACAGGGTATTCTGATGGGTTCACGTTAGGTCTTTAAAGAGTGTAAAAATAACATCTGAATTCCCATCTAAGATATTTGGAAAAGATGCAAAATAAGTGAATTCCTCATAACTTCTTTTTACTTCCTTCAAAGTGAGAAGAAACCACATTTGTGTATTTGAATTCTGAAATGTAAGGAGGCAGTCTGGCCCCTGGTGTTTTGCTGCTATTTATTTTTAATAATGAAAGCAAATGAGAAATGTAAAGTGTCTGCTAAGCATGCAAGCACCTTTTAAAGGTGCTCACTTCACCTGCAAGACAAAGAGCAGCAGCTTCTCCCCACTCTCAGCCAGAAGTGCAGTAAATTCTGGAGAAGGCTAAACATGAACAGTTGTGTTGTGCTCATCTGCATACACCATTTCTTGCCTTGAGAGAGAAAAAAGGCAATACTTGGGCCTTAGGTTTTATTATGGAGAAGGTGCTATTAAACAATCACTGTTTTCCCCAGATAAATAAAGAGAAAGAAACTAGAGGGTGTGCTGCCAATGAGAGAAAACTCGTGGATATCAGTACCATCCCCTTCTGACTGTGTCCCAGTTTGGGCATTTCTGCCAAACTTCTTAAAATGCTGCATTACTTTACAAGGAAATGTGATGTAAGCTTTCTGAAAAAAAAAAAGAAAAAAAAAAAAAGAAGTCAAAGACGTACTGTTTTTACAAAGACTCGCCTCTGCTTCCTCCTTGTTTCATAACACATCTCTGTGCACCATTTCATAAAAAACCTGGTCTGACAAAACTCTTTGGGACTGGTGCTCTGTCTTTCTGCTACTCTTAATGGGCCATGACTGGCTGTAACTCCTATGTGAAAGAGTTTCAGTAATGAAGATTGCTGTGGAAGTGAAGGATTATGTAAGGATATAAGACTTCCTGATTAGGGTTTCAAAAACCTCTATACATCAAAATGAGTCCACCTTTATGCAAACATTACATAGGCAAATGTTGACAAAACTCTTCAAGGAAAACATTAGAAGTATGAATTGGCAGCAGTCATACACTATAGCACAGGCAGATGAAACTATTCCTATCCTAGTATCTAGTCCCCACTGGATGAATACATCACTGGTAATAGCTTGGCACACATCAAAGGCAACACTGAGGTTACACCATCAGCCCATAAACACAGCAACAGGAACACAAGTCTCAAGACAAAAATGTAAGGTCATTTCCTACTCTGCCTCCTTTCCCTCTCATGTCAGTAGTGGCCCCAAAAAAGACTCCATGGAAAGCTACTATTTGATTTGGAAGCCTTCCCTTCTTCCCAGGTCTCTCACGGCATCAGTATAGGGCAGGGAAATCATGGCCAGCTTCCTACAGCTCTCTTGAGATGTGTCCCCAGGTCCCTGCTCTGGGTGTCTGACCCTGCTCTCCACAAGAGCCTTCCTGAGCGGTGCTGTGTCAGCTCTTTGGATTTCTGTGGTGTCCCTTCCACATGTGATTCAGAACCACAGTCAACCCACATACATCATCTATATAACCACGCAATCCTGTTTTTGTTATCCCTGCTGTTCCTCCCACCTTTCTTCCTCATGTCATTAGCTTATTGCATGTCAGCCACAAGTAGACTATAAATTCTGCAGGACTTCTTACGCTTCAGTATCTTCCTGCTTAATGGCCACTAGCAGAACACAAATAGTTGTTACAGAACAGACTTCAACAGCTGGGACAAATAAGATACATATGTGCAGTTTCAGCCCCTAAGGTCTGTTTGACCTAGAAACCCATATTCACTTCAAGCAATTACTCTTGCATTTTCCGCTTTAGGTCAGAGATGAAGATGAATCAAACTATAAGGAAATACAATTTAAAAAAAAAAATGATAAACACCATGATAATTTCATGATCAGACCATCTGGTATGCTGCTGACATTCTGTTTCCTGGTTAATTGATAGGTGATTAAAATCCAAGAATTGAAGAAAAAAATATCTGTTTATTTCTCTACCAGTGGAACTCTTTTAAAGGAAAGCCACTCATATATTACTAATACCTTGTGACATTTTTTTACATAGATTGGAAGCTTTCCAACATACTTCATATTTTCAGGCTTAAGTGAGATACATATGAACTATAAAAGGTGAGACCCCAAGAAAGCATGCAGTGCCCTTCAACTCTGGCTTTACAACACTAAGAGTTGAATGCGCAGTCAGAGAAGAGTGATCCAAGGAAATGGAAGTGAGTATGTCTACATGGTGGGTGGGACTGAAGTCTCTGGCCAAGCTCCAAACACCCATCTAACTGGCTGGGTTTGGGATATGCACTGAGCTGTGCACACCCACATCAATGTGAAATATCCTATCTGTTTCAGACTGTCGCTGAACACAACACAATGCTGCTTCTCTGCATTAGCTGGACCCTGTTTCCCTGATACGGGCCATGTGGCTTTCCAGTAGTACATATGGCTCTATGAAAACAGTGACAGAGGATTTGGACCAGACACATATACCCAAACACATATCCCTACCGCTTATGCAGTACAGAGGAAATTGCTTGCTCCACATGAAACAGTGCAACGCTAAATAAGAAAAAATGACCATCAGGAGAAAATTAAAGTGTGATGAAGGACCACCCTGACCCATCCTTGGGCTTTCTAGTCACTCAAAGATGCTTCCACATATAAAACGCCCTGGCAAAGATCTCCCTGAGGCCAAAGTTAGTGAACACAGTGCTCTGTCTGAATGTCTAGCATGTCCTGGACACCTCAGGGTACCTGAGCTGGCTCAGCCTCCTGATAGGAAAAGCATTTCCACAAGGGAGCACAGCTGTGCATACGGTGATGTCACGACCAGAGAGACTTGAGGACTACGGTCATCCTAACTTTGAGTGTGCAGTCTTACATCTCTTCCTTCCCAAAAGGGTACCCTGGCCATCAGGCCACAGGTAAATTCTGCTGAAATCTCGAACATGTCAAATCAGCCTGTGTTCAATGGCCAGTAGGGTTAGAAATCTCATTAGCAAGACAGATACTGGAATTTAGAATATTATTTGCTACATGCCTTAAATGAATGTATCATAGAATCATCAAGGTTGGAAATTACCTCCAAGATCATCTCATTCAACTGCCCACCTACTACCAGTATTTCCCCATAAAACCATGTCTCTTAGTATGACATCTAAACATTTCTTGAACACCTCCAGGGACAGTGACTCAACCACTTCCCTGGACAACACATTCCAGTGCCTGACCACTCTTTTGAAGAATAGATTAATTTAATATAGAATTGGTACATGCTCAAGAACAGCATCAATGATCTGTTTTACCATCATATTTTAAATGCAAGTTTTTTGTTGTTCTTTTTTTTCCCCCGATGTGCTTGTGCAGTATACAAGCATATTGGAGCTTGTAGCAATCTGCACATCTAATTGAACATGATCTGAAACAGGCTCTAGACATTAAGAATTCCCAAACAGCCCTTTGTCTAAATTTCAGCATGGGAATGAGCTATCAAAGCCAGTATGCCTTTGGCATAGATTTCTTCTTCATTCAACATTTTCTTCTTTGCTCAGTGTACTTACCTAACCAGCTGCAAACCTCCCCAGAGACAAAACCATGACAATGAGTCATTCTAACGCACTCTCCAGCTCTTTACCTGGAAATCTGGCAGCCTTGTTGATGTGACAGCATCAAATCTGTTTCTGTTCCCTTCCTTTGATGTCCTTTAACCTGTTCTGCTATGGTCTAATTTTACTCTGTTTTACACTCAGGAATTATTGCTCAGAAGTGATGTGTGATAATGGGAATGACAAAGATCTCTAGAGGGAGAGAAAGCGAACTATGCAAATAGCAAAGCCCAAACACCTCCTGTGCTGAAGAGTGAGCTTTAATAAATGGAGACTGTTTGCAGGCCTGTGACATGTGGACAGTCCCAGTTACACGGCTGCTGGGTTGTTGGAGACACTCACCCTATAACTGCTGCCTGGCATGGCCTGGAGAGCAGTGCTGCAAAGTTGCTCACAGGCAGCTCAGGACTATGTCCAGCTGTCCATACGCCAGCAGCAAAGCAGAAAGCTGGGGCTGCCATATTGTCAGCCACTCCAAGCCTCCACATCCTGCTTCAGTGTCCCCAAGGGCTCCGTTCTGACATTAAAATCCATGGTAGAGGTTCTCCATTAGGAAATTCTCTGTACCTAGACTTGTACTACAGACAGAAGGCAGACTGCTGTAGACTTACATTCTGAACAGCACCAGCCACACTCAGTGCTGATGCTGGAGACCCAGGTGTGCTATGGTGAACTCGGTATGCACAGGTCTGTAGGCAGCATGGCTGAAGGGCATCACCCACCCCTCTGTCCAGCTGTGGGACACTTCATTGCTTTCCATCCTGTTGTTTTTATGGGGCGAGGACATGCCATCTGCACACTCATTTGAACCAAATGATAAGAAGTCTTCAGCTTTCACCCTGAAGGCATCTACAGTCCTGGAAGGTCACAGAATCACAAATCAAGATCTTGTGCTGGCTTTCAGCACAGGGTCAGCTTCACACCTTTAGGCAATAAAAGCATTCAGTAGAAGTAAGCATGCTCTTACTGATGTTAAGCTTCCAAGAATTACAGTCACACATACACCTCATTTTTTTGCTGATTAGATCCACAGAGACAACACTTACTTAGGAGGAAGGAGAACTGCATATTGCCCTTGCAGCACCTGACCCAGTGCTCTGCACACTGTGCTGCCCTTCATGTCACAACACCGTGCTTTCCCACCCAGCAGGGCTACTGCTGCCATTTCATATATTAAACCACATGCTTAACATTTATAGGTCATTTTGTCCTCATCTGCATTATAATTTTGATGTGCATCATGAATGCAAAATGAGTTTCACTTCTTCTCCCTATGCCTTTGGTTTATTGCATTTACATAAAACTGTCGAACATTTATGAGGATTTTTATAACTTTATTAAATGAATTTCTTCAGCCACCAAGGAGATGACATTTCCACAGTAGCTCTGTTATTTCCCAAACCCTATTTTCTGGTATCTTTGGCCTCACTGAAGTGGCACATTTTTCATTAAACTTAGCAGTACATAAAGCCATTAAGGTGACAGTAGTGTGCCATTATAGCTGTTGTAGTAGTGCTGATAGTGACTTCACCCTTGGGTCATTTGAAGCAGTTATTAAGTAAAGTGTCGAGAGATATCAAATAACTTTGAAAACTTTAAATTGCTTTGCTGTAAGTACCTCTTCTGTACAGAGCACAGGAAGTTATACAAGTAGCTCAACTCATGTGGAAAACAAGAGCTATCAAACATTAAAACCAACACAGCCAAAAATGTTAAGACAGACTTTCCTTCCTTCTAGTATTCTTCATAAGCTGAATATTTTTTCACTCCTTGCAGCACGTATCCATTCTGATTTTTGTCTGCTTTAGAAGCTAAACTTGCCTGAGGGCCCTGCTGATCTTCCTACATGTCACAGCTGTCACTACAGTCACAGTTATTCTGATCCCGCAGGGAAATGCTGGGTGCAGAAGCAACAAACAAGTGGGATGCAGTCTGCTAGCAACATAAGCCTGTGTATTTCCTTCCCTCTACAACAGATTCCTTCAAGTGTCTCCTCTGCCGTCCTGCTCTAATCTGACAAGTGCTGAAGTGCTGTAGAGATGGATTCATGTATGGAAATATGCTGTGGTGGTGTGGGTGTCCTGGGAGATAGGCTTCTCCAGTGATGCTGGAGGTCTTGGGGGCAAATGTGACATTGTCACTATGGGGAAGAGCTGGGCTGCTGTGAGCAGCCAAAGAAGCAGGCACATACCAGTGCCTATCATACAGGTGAGCCAGTGCAGTGGACTTTAACGGTGTTTTTTTTTTATAACCAAGATTTTATATCCTGAAAAAATTTCACTCAAAAAACTGGAGAACATTCAAAATTTGTGAAGATGAAGGTTGTCAACATAGTTGTCACTACAAACTTAAAATAGGTCTTTCAGATCCTAATACTTCTACCAAAAGATGGTGATTTCATTCCACTCCTTCAGTCTACAACGCTCAGTTTCTTTTCCTCCATCTGCTGAAATTCTCGTCCTCAGTGCTGACAGGGTGCAAGTATGGTTTTCCCCAGACCAGTGCTTTGTAGATGAGAATTTGCTCATTTAATGGTGTTACTGTGCTCCTTAGATCTGTTGTTGTTTCCACGGAAATAAGCAGGAGGCATTACTTTCAGAGCAACCTGCTGTATATATCCATATATATGCTATATATGTTGCACACAATTATATACATGCATATCTATGGATAAAGGAGGCAAGACCACAGATTTTTGCCTTCCACAGCATAGGCAGCATTTAGGATAGTTACTGTGCTGCCTATCTATTCAAACATATTATATGTCATTCATGTAAGCTGGCCTGCCATCAGCACTGCTCCCTTCAGCTGGCTCAAGTACCATACATACTGCTAGTGTTTGTAGTTTTAAAACAAAAGCCTCATATTTTTTGACGACTTTCCTGGAGACTCAGTTCCTGGGTTCACAGGAAGAACTCTGCTTATTCTCTTTTTTATTTTTTTTTTCTTTCCTTTCTTCTCTAGAGTAACCTTCAAGACCTTTGGCTACAAAAACATGAGCTATACAAAAGACCTCAAATAACAGAAAGCAATTAAAGTTCTTATTATCTTTGTAAGATCTCATGGGTTTGAGCCACCCAATTCATCATTTTTCAATGCTTCCTATGAGCAAAAATAGAAGCGTGTTATTTTATTGGCAGTTCCTGTTTAGAGAACTTTGTTTACTAACTACCAATTACTTGATCATTTCTTCTGCGTCCTTCATTAATGAGAATAAAGGTCTCATTATTCTGTCTCTTTGGCTAGAATGGTTTAAATAATTTCTTTGGCCATTACATTTGCTGCTAACAACTTGTCTAGCATTGTATATTTTTTTCAATTCAAGCTTTTTATTTGGTGTATTACTATTGATTCGGTCAGAAATGAATAGTTTTTAAAGGTGTTGATTAATATAAGAGCTTCTCTGTGACCATTTACTCTACCACAGAACTTTCACCTTGCATATTTCTTGCCTTTTCTAGTTCTCAGTGTGTATTTTAAGAGGCAGTACATAGCTTTCTCCATGGGCACTATGTCTTTTCTAAAACTGTTCTTTCAAAGACCAGTCACAGACAAGAGCAAGTCTTACTCTGATTGACAGAGCGTAATCTGTTTCATATTGCTGAGATCAGTCCAGCTAATATATTGCTTCTTGTTTACAGCAGAAAGAAACCAAAACTTTTTCATATCAGTCTTTCCAGCAGTTTCTAAAAGGTGCTAGTTATTGCTCTTTAACTTCTGCTTAAATAATATTCAGTCATCTCTGAAGCATTTTCAAATGGAGAATATTCCTGAAGGCAGTTAAGACTCAACAATGTCTTTTCATTGCATGGAATGACATAAATCACAAATGGGGAGTGAAGACACCTTTAAGCTTTATAATTTCTTCAGATGGGTTTGCCTGACACCTGTTTAAATTGAACATCAGTGTTTTTCAGAGTGAATGCCAATTCCTCCCACAAGCCTTCATATGGATATTACAGGGAAAAGAATAGCTTGAATGCACAATTAGAAGATTCCAGAAGAAAAAAAGTTAGCATCATGCACAGACTGTGAGCAGTCATTGCATGAAATCAGCTCTAAATACTCTACAAACATGCAATCAGAGTAACTGAAGCAGTGTGTGAACAGCACAGGAGATTTCAGTGTGCCCTGGACATGACCTGCGGCTCTTGGTGCACCACACAAGGGACAGGGAGATATTTCAGGTCAAAGCCTCACTGACCTTCTTTCAGAAATGTACTGGCTCTCCTCTCAAATTAAGAGGCCTTTGCTCACAGCACCATAATTACCACTAGCTCGTTAGCGTACAGCAGAAGTGTTAGTTCGGATGGAGGCACCCTCTTCCAGGTCCTGTGGCGCTGATGAAAGAAGCTGCCTTTCCCAGGCTGGTCCGAAAGGTCACTGCTGCTCTCTTGCCCGAGGTCACTGTTTCCTCATTGTTACCAGTGCAAGGAACCGTCGCCCAATTTGGTGAAAATGGCTGGGGTTCACAGGAACCAGAAGTTTAAACTTTGCATGTGAAGACTATTTGAAATAAGAAAGAGAAACAAGAACGTGTAACTCCAAATACAATTTGCAGGCATAAACTTGTCCATGACTTTTGGTACTCCAATCATCATACAAGGTCACATAGAGCCACACAGACACTTGGGCCCCTCTGCTTGAAGGTCGAGGTCATCTAAGAGATTGCTATTGTGATTAAATTAGGTCAGATGTATCAAATATTTATGTTATTTGTGTTTAGATGACCCTCACATTGCTCAGATACACATGTACTTTCAGAGAACTCCCTGATTCAACAGTTCATCTCGTTTGGGTTTCACTGTTCGCAATGGCAATATGGAATGCAAGCAAAATTTGGCCTCAGTGCTCTTTATTGATAAAAGCAAGTGAGAAAAGGAAGAAACAAATGAAACTGGAGGTTGAAATTGTAGAGGCTACTTGAAAGGAAAATTGAATCCTACAAACTCACCATAAGTTAGCAGAACGTTATTGATATGAAAATTCTCATGTGCTGCCCAACATTGTCTCTTGAAATCAATACAATTAATTCAAATATTTTCCAGAGCAGATGTGCATCTGGATAAGTACATACTCGCTGCCTGCACAGTTCACATAACACAGAAACAAATCTAACACAGCTGCCATGCGCTGAACTCCCTGATGCAGGTAGAATCTCCTTGCCCAAAGAACAGCGAGATTAAACTTATGAATAAATCCCCCAAATCCAGTAGCACTGCTTACACATATAAAGTGCCATCTTTAGGGAGTTCTGGAATCTTGGCTTTATTATTTACTTCAGTGTACATATGACTCACTTTTGTAACTGAAACTAATTGAAGGGGGTCTAATTGTTTAGAATATTTTCTATCTTCAGAAGTCCTAGAAGGTGTGATGCTAGGACAGTCCTTTCTCTACACATTTATCAGCATGTGGCTCTGCTCAAACTGCGTTTGCATGCAATGTACTTGAAGTTTTTTAATCTCAATTGGTCCAGTGAAGCCAGCAAAGTCCTTTTGGATTTCCCTGATGTAAACATTGTCCAAATCTTATATCAGGACCCAAGATTCAATAAAAATAAGTTGCCAGCTACGTGAAAGTTTTAAATGTGTAGCAAGAAAAGCAAAGGAATGAAGGTAACAATTTTAGAGATGTAGAAGCAAGAGATCTAAAGAAATAGAAGCAACTGTAATTGTTTAGACATACAGAGGATTTTTTTTTTATTTTTTTTTTGAAATGTCATTGAATTAATGGGATCTAATGCATCCTTCAAACATTTTGTGGCATAAAGAAGAATGCCCAGAGGTGTTGTGGTGTTGTGGATGCCCCATCCCTGGAAGTGTTCAAGCCTAGTTCAATGGAGCTTCCAGCAGCTTGGTCTAGTGTAAGCTGTCATTGCCCATAGCAGTGGAGTTGGAACTAGGTGCTATTTAAGGTCTCTTTTTTAACACAAACTTAGTCCACGACTCTATGACAAATGTATGAGTGTGGGCCCTTTAGAACATCTTTCTCTATCAGTTTTCTTTCCAATACAGTTATAGCACTGAGATATCTAAATCTCAATTAACAAACAGATCCGCGACCTTTATGGACATCAGTTTTGAAATTCATAACAAAATAATCCAGAGCATCCCTTAGCCATGCCTAGACAACTGACATGTTTATAAAATTCTGCTGTGTGTCTAACACTTCTGCTGCAATCATTTATTGTTTTTCAGCAAGGAGCCGAACCGTGAGGAAGCCCATCAAGATTACAAGTCACTGTCAAATAATATTTATTTTTAAAAAGAAAAAAAAAAAAAGGACCTCAGCATTGTAAGCTGTAACTGCCTCCTTGGAAATAGGAGAAATGCTGAGATCCAAAGCAAAGCGGAGCTGAGGGTTGGAGACCTCTTACCTTCAACCGTTTTTGAATCGAACTGCCTGTTGATCCCAAACATAACATCTACAACCACCATTCAGGGGGAAATCAGAGCAAATGAAGTCAGACCATCTACAGCAATGCAGAACCCACATATGCTCATACATTTCCCTTCTGTCTCCACTTTTCTCTAGTGACAACATTTGGGGCAATTTCTTAAGATCTCTGCCTACAGCATTAGCACAAGTTCCACGATGACGTCAGTGGCACTGAACAGCCAGTGGGAAAGAGCAGTTAATTATCTCTTAAAAGGAAAATTCATCTTCAGTAGAGCCGTTTGATTTATACAACAAAGTTGAAAAATGGAGAAAAAAATACATTCTCACAACACTAGGCTGGGGTTGCTAGTACAAGCTAAAGTGATTGAGACCAGTAACATGACTTTAACAGTAAACCAATCCTCAGAAAAGTATCTCCTGTGCATCTTTTTGTTTGTGCTCACTTCAGAAATGAGCAAAATTCAGAGGTGAAGGAACTGCTAGTATCTAATCCTGTGTCCCTTTTTTTTTTCCTTTATGTTTGTTTTCCAGAAGGGGAACATAGCTGACCACCAGGGCTAACAGGATACAAGGGAAAGGAGTTAAGTGAGTGAGATGTCACTACCCTCTTCATATTCAACCACCGAGTGCTCTTGGGATCACCTCTGGTCTGAACCAGTTTGTTTTTTAGTTTGTTTGTTTGATATATTAGAAAATATATGAATGAGCAAGAATTTATTATAAAGACCATACCTCAGGCTTTCTGCTAAAATCTAAGTCGGCAGAAGACAAAAAGTTGTCTTATCACTTGTTTAAAACAGTGTAAGAAGTAAATTGGATTATGGAAAAAAGAATCATGAAGCTAACCTAAATGGGTACCTTTTCCATTGACTATTCTATTTCACTGCCTTGTTTTTAAGTAAGTGAGCTCAAAGCAATATTTTTCCAGAAAGACCAGTCTGTCAGTACTGATCAGTGAACACCCTAGGAGGTTCATCTTTGGGCCACGTGAGAAAACAAACAATAGCGTTATGATAAAGCTTCCTTGTAGGTCAAGAACATATAAAAGTACACTGACTATGTACTGCTATAGATTGGTAACAAAAGCAATCATAGTAATGACACATGCATTACTACCAAATGCTGAAGACAAGATGGAAGAGGTGGCAGGGTGTGTTTGTTGCATTTCCCTGATGGGGAATGATGAAGATAACACAGGATAAAAGGTGTTTCTCAAACTGTAAGAGTCATACATCTTTTAAGCAACATACTATCAAGTGTGCAACTATTGAAATATGTGAGGAACAAAGCGTAGTATCAAAACTGCCATTACTGTCCTTCTGCATCAGCCAACTCGTAAATCTAACAGCAAGAAGGAAATTGTGATAAGCTGAGGTCAGTAAGAGCTCCATTCTTTGTTTAAAGATGCACCTACAGAGTAGTAGGAGGAAATTACTAATGCTAGTTGGATCTATTCACTAATAAAAGACGGGAGTACTGAAAAGAAATGAGGGTTGCACAGAGGGCTGGGGAGTTTTATCACTTCTTGGCAAGGGTTGTATATATATGTCATGTAATGTGGTGGTAGCAGCTCAGCTGCCCATTCTTCCGTTAGGTAAGGGCTGTACTTGCCTGTCTATTGCACAGTCAGAAGACTGCATCCTAAATGAATACTCAGATAGTTATTTCTACCTGCTTTATGGTCATGGACAACAAATTCCCAGCAGTTATACAATGCATGAGAACTTTCAAAAGCAATTTTTCTGTAGCACTGTTAGTTCTGTGGTATACATGGAGCAAAACAGATATTAGACTTCTAACATGCAATTTATAATAGCAGACAAATAATAATCTTTGGCTTTCAAAGATTTGACAGCAAGCCATATAAGAATTAAAGGCTGAGTTGTGAAAAAAAATATGTTTTGGAATCCCCTCTTTATTAGTTAAGCTATCATTATTACTTTTCAATTATAGTACAAATGTGCAGCATTCATAAAGCAAAACAGTGCTGCAGAGTCCATTGATGGGATTAGATGCAATGTGCCTCTATTTAGGCCCAGTCCTTCAAGATGTCAAGGTGACCCCAAGTCCCCCTGAAACTGTCTGACACAGCAAAATGGAGGGGATGAGAGATGTCAGAACAGCACAAATGATCAGATACATCTGCCTTGAACAGGTATCTAAATAGTTCCCCAGTCAGCAGCTTAAAATGACCGTGGGAGCTGAGAGCATTCAGCAATTGACAGCGTCTCAACATACAAAATATTCCACCCAGTGGTTTCCAATGTATGGGCCTCCAAAAATATTTCAATGTTCTTTTTAAGAGAACATTAATAAGAAGAGAATCTATACAAGTATACTGTCGTATAACATGTAGATTTGCTTTCGACAGTAACTTTTCTTGATTTTTTTTGGCAGTGATCTGCAGATCCCCAAGACTCTGGGGACCATGGGCAGAGAAACAGCTGTCAAGAAGGTATCACCAGCTGCTCACTACAAAGAGAACCAGAGAGATTGAAGACTCTCAGATGTGGTGTAGCCAAGCTGCTCTGCAGCTCCTGAATGCTTTGGTACTGCATATTTGAGAAAGGAGGGGGCTTTAAAGGCTACAAAGAAACATGTGGGAAGCTGCTAATAGCTGAACAAACCCAGTGAAGTTACAGCTCTTGCTGTACTCCAAGAGCTCTTCAAGGTGCCCAACACACAGCCCTACACAGGCCTTCCTTTTAGTAACAACAACAATAATTAGTAATAGTAAAAATGACATTTCTGCTGCATTATTTGGAGAGAGACAAGCTAAAGATATAGACTTGACCTTTTACAGGAACGAGAAAGAAGAACAACAGTTAGAAAAGAGAAATTCCTCATCAAAAATGCTGAGGAGGGCAGGAGGTGGGATGAGAAGTGAGAAGGAGCCCTCTGTTTCAGTAATACTGCCTTGTTGATCTTTCTTTCCGCCATCATGTGGTTTCTATTTTCTTGTATTAATCCATGCTTCCCCTCCCAACATTTTTTCATGTGCTTGCCAGTTTGAGGTCAACGAGTACTAAGAATGGACTGAAAAGAATTTCCAGGATGTTTTTTGAGACTATTAATATCTTTAGCAGCTATTCAAGCAAACACACTCCATGTTCATTGTACTTCAGTGTATAAGCTCATCGCTGGAGGAAGCAAATTCATATTCTTCATGTTGCATGCTGTACAGACGGTCAGATACATTGTGGAGTTTTGGAGATAAGATGGTGCTTCCTGTGGGGCACTCAAAAAGAAACAGACAATGCTGTGCTGATAAACAGGAACAGTTTTCAAAGGCAAATTCCAGAAGCCACATTCAATGAGGGATTTTTAAGAGTTGCCACTTTCAACTGTTCCTAATTTTAAGGCACCTGACCACGTGGCAGGCACCCCTGAAGCCCTAAGCTGTGAGGTATTCCTCAACAACGCACAAGAAGGCTGAACTACCTCTTAGTGAGACCTGCAGAAGCCAGTCAGGCTGGGCGGACTGCCAAAAGCTAAGGATAGAGGTGGCACTTAAGGAAACATGTAATTAAGCTTTATCAGTTCTTCGCAGTTAAAGCCGAGAACAATGTTCATCACCCAGCAATGTGGGGTGACTTGGCTGAGACTGGAAGGAGAAAGGTAGAGTAAAATCCATGATGCTGTGAGTCACTCAAAGGAAAAGAAATCCAATCAGTGAGGTTCAGGACAATTCACCCTGAAATTACACCAAAGCTTGCATAGGGCAGTCCGCCAACAGGATAATGATCTGTTCCTCAAACATGGCAGAATACCTAGGTTTCACATATCCCAGTATGGTGCTCTAAGCAGTATGCTGGGCAAAATGGGAAGACATAGCTGGCCTTATTCCAAGTTGTATTCTATGTGAGGTACCTGGAAGGTATGACCTATTTTAAAACAGAAAGAAGGAAAAAAAAGAGAGAGAAAAAATCAGGCCTGGAACATGATAGAGGCCATGAAGAAGATGATCTGGGAACCCCACTGAGGCCTGGGCATGAGGCAGCTTGAAGATGCCAGGTGTGGCTGCTTATACATGAACAGATGTCTTGCTTCCAAGGGGATTAAAATCTGACATCGAAGTGCCTAAAAACAGGGGCCAAAGTCTATTTTAGAGCTGATTTTTAAAACCCAGTAGATTATATTTTTCAAGGAAGAAAGTAAAACTTGCATAGGAGGAAAGGAAGCACTACGTCAAATTTCAGAACACTGTATGTGGATATAAATCACATGTTAGAGAGAGAACACTGGGGTGTTAAGCGATGGAATTCAGACACAGAATTTGTGCTCAATATAGTGTGCTAACTTGGATTCCTGCAGACTGTGGCTTTTGAGTATCCAGAACTTTCCAGCATCTTAAGAAATGATGCAATGAATTTGTTGAGTGTTGTTTTTCTTTTTTCCTCCCAAAGGCTTTGTATTGCATTTTCCTTATTGAATTTATGTTTCAAAGAGAAAATGCCAAAAGGCAAATGGCCACTTAGAAGGTATATTCAGTTTATTTCTTCAAAATGGGACAGGTTAGTAGACTGAAAAAATATGGACTTTTGCAGATTTATTTTTGAGATGCACAGTTAGATCTGATTTTTATATAAGCATCAACACATCCTCTCTGAGTTTCAAAAGCTTTCAGCTCTCCTTCAAAATGCAGCCAAAGCCAAGGAGTGACCCAAAGTTGTACCTGACATAGCAAGAGCCGACAGGCAATGAAGTGTAGCTCCCTCAGAGAGAACATGGCTCCAATATATTAAGCATCTGGGGATACAGCTGAATTCTTCCTCCTCAGTAGGATTTACAGCCCTTTCTTCTCATCAGTTTTCCTGTAGCTGTAGCTCTACAGCACCACAGGCCTCTATACAGTACACCAACTTAAACCAGCTAAGAGCCTGGCTCAAGCAAAAGAGAAACAACAGAGGAATTTTTCTGGCTGATGGCTGGCACAGTAGAAGATGGCAATGCCATGGATAAAATACGCTGCGATGCCATGGAGAAGTTGATAACTAGCTCTTTTTTTTTTTTTAACTGAGCATTACAGCTAAGTTTGCTGCCCATTTCCTCAGCAGTGCACATTTACTGAATACTGTTAATTGCAAGAGTAATCTCCCAGTTAAATGAGTATTGATTACATAAAACGAATAACCATGGTTCTGACCCCTTACTTAAGTGTCAGAACTTTATGTTCTTATTGACTTTTCAAGAAAGAGTGCATGCAGTGCAGATGGCTGCAGTGGTTGCAGTGGGGGACCCTGGCCTGGCAGAAATACAAAGCACGCACATCCCAGCAGAATGGAAAGGGCTGTGGTGCTGCGCTGTAGATTTGGTTTGCTGGGCTTTCAACCAAACTCCTTTCAGAGTGATCCTGATCCCCTCTCCCACTTAATTCTACCTTATCTCACTCTGTGTCTAAACAGTGACTGTTCCAAGGGGTTTTTGCTCCAGCTCGTCTGGTGCCATTGGAGATCTAATGGCATTTTTTCTAGTGCATGGAGATGTTGTCATTAACTGTGGTTAAATTCCAGCCAGTGCTGTCATACGATCCCTACCTTCACTGGTAATTGCAGGAGAGTTAATATTGCATTTTCACTTCCTGTCTTTAAAAAGGAGACAACTGTATTGTTTCAAATTGCTCTGTGCATAGCACATTCCCCTCATAGTTTTGCAAAACCCAGGACAGCTTGTGAGATATGCTAAAGGTCAACAGAAATATACTACCCATGGGATAAGCCTAGAACAGTGTCTCCGTTGAAATGTTTGTGGTAAAGCTTTGGGCTTTGGTGTGTATGTGAGTGCAAGTGTTTAGAGGAAGACTGGCAATAGCTATCATGTTTTGGAAGGAGGAAAGTGACAAAGCAGAGCTGGTGCTGTTGAAAGTGAATCTGGAATAGTTACAGAGGAACAGATTTTACAATTTCTAAGTGAATATCTTGAAGGTACACTATAATCTTTCCTGTATAGACAATGTCATCAAGATGCCTGACATTAGAGTTGGAATGGTACTTCATTTCTGTCACCCATGATGGCCAATCACTTCCAAGGCTTGTGGTATCATTCACTGAGCTGTTCTGATTTATAGATGCAGTTAACTTTATTTTAGGCAGGTGATTGCTCATTCTGTTTCAGTGGCTTCCCATTACGAGATTCTGAAAGACCGCAATGGCTTTTTATGCTAATTGGACTCTGCTTCCTCAGATTCTCACACAAACATTTAGCACAAAGCACAGGCTGCTCTTTCCTCAGCCATCTGGCAGAGAAGCTGAAACCAACAATTTTCCGAGTCAAAAATCAGACATCTGAAAATAATGTTGATGTATTCTAACCCCTTTATATATACTGAGAAACTCAAGAGGCAAGTTGGAAAATGAAGAACAGGCTGTAGGAAGAACACACTGTTCATCTTGCCCTTCAGCATCCCCCAACAAACAGATTAAGGCTGCTAGATCAGGTTCACCCTCCCCTAGAAGAGCACTACTGCCTGCAGCCCAGCATCTGCTACAGCAAAGGTCAGGCGAGGGAGCTGGGGTTTTTAATGGATTTATGCTGACAAGCAGAAATGAATCTGCAGAATATTCTTCATCCCAGACTAGTCTCTAAATTAAAGATCATCTTCACACAACAACTGGAACAGAAGAATGTGTAAATTCTATCTGAATATCTCTTCAGCAAAAAGATTTAAAAATTAAAATTAAAATTAGATACTTGGGTCCTACTTGCTAGCAAAACTACTCAGAGTAGCAAGTATCTTGTGGCAGAAAGAAATCCAACCTACTGCACAATATTGCCTATCCCATAGTTCCTGTACATGGCCACCCAAGAGGCTCATGGAGGAACAATTAGAGACAGTAGCTCCTGCATTTCCAGCTTCCACTTGCTGCACTCCGTAAACATGTCAAACCAGTGCCACTGCATGCTAGCAAATGTAAGCAGCCAACCAAAGAAACCTGAAGGGTTAAACTCCCACTGAAGATGGTGGGGGTTTCAGTGTGCAGGGGACCTACTGGTACCTCTCCATTGTCACTGTACTCCTTCTTCACTAACAATAAGACAGTTATTGAAAGGAAACAACACTCCCTTTGTCAACACGACTTTGCTGTTAGAATGGTTTTCATAGCTTAAAAAATGCTGGGCAAAATTGATCTCAGAGGAGGATATCATCCCTGTCCAGCCGGCAAGGATAGATTACCATCAGCTCTCAAAAGCAGCAGTGTATCTTTTCCAGCCCTGTGAGCCAAGCAGATGGATGCCTGGATGGACGGTGTGGGGGTAGCCATAGTAACCATCATCCCGTGAAGCTCCCACTCACATTTCTCTATCACAGCTGGGGAGAGAAGCCAAGAGCCTGCTGGGGTGCAGATATCCGGTCAGACCTTCAACTCTCAGCTCCAGCTGCGGTTTCCATTCCTTTTCTGCAATTTTCTAATCTCACCTTGCTCATCTACACTTTACAGATCACAAATAAGATCCAGTCCCCGGGGATGACACCTCGTGTGCTTCCCCAGCCTGGCAGCCCACATCATGAGGGGATACGTACTGGCCATCTTCTCCCCCAGCCAGCAGCAGGAAGCCCACACCTCCTCCAAACAAGACAAACACCCCTGGCTCAACTCTGTCTCATTTGAATACAACTAGGCTGCTGCACCTGGGCTAGCTCAGTTCACAACCTGCACAGCCCAGCACCCAGCATTCATCAAGAAGCACAGGGCGACATGCAGCTTTGTTCTGTACCCATTCTCATGAGGCTGCTCTGTTATTAACTGAGGATGCTATCCATCCACATCTTGCAATTTAGGCTTTATCACTGCTTCTACCAAGAACAAAAGTCTAATCTCAGTAAAATTTAGTGATACCTGAAGCAGCTCTTCTTATCTCTCTCAATGCACCATGAAAACATTTTATCAGACACCTTTTGAAAAGCAAATATGACAACAGACGTTACGGTGGGCTACCAAAGCTTGCATCCATCTTAGAACCACAGAGCAGAAGAGGCTGGAAGGGGCCCGTGTCACTGTTCTTTTATGTAGGCTGTACTTTATTGAATATGAGAATATTTTGTGAGGTATTGTTGAAAGCCTTGCTACAGGCAAGAAGAATATACTGCTCTCTCCTCATTCACTGAGCCAGCAGTTCACTGAAGGAAGCTACCAGGTTGGTCAGGCATAAATCCATGCTCACTGCTCCCAGTCACCCTCTTATCCTCGTTATATTTGGAAATCATTCCCAGAATGATTTGCTCCATCACCTTCCTAGAGATCAAGGCGACTGGCAGGTAGCTCTCCAAATCCTCTATTTTGTCCTTCCTGAAGACAGACCAAGCATCTGCATTATTCCTGTCCTCAACAACCTCCCTCACTTGCCATGATTGAGAATGGCCTCACAATGACACTGGCAGTTCCATCAGTACTCATGGGTGCAACCCATTGGATCCCTTGGTCTTGTGCACGTCTAGATGGTTTAAACGTTCCCTATCTGATCCTTTAAACCAACAGTAAGTATTTCTTGCTCCAGGCTTTCCCTCTGGTCTCTGGAACCTGGAATTCTTGAAGGTAAGTCTTACCCACAAATACCAACTGACTGAATATAGTGGAAACTTGTGGGTGTCTCCCAGCTTCATATTGCAAACATGCTTGAATTGACAAGTGTTGTCTTTGTTCAGAGACCCCCTGAAAACTTTTACTTAAATTATAATAATATAAAGTAATTGCCAGTGACTACTGTTGACCTGATCAACCTTCAGGAGCTTAATCTGCACAGCAGTCACCTAGAGGCAGTCAGTATTGCTCTGTGCAACTCCACCTTCCAAGCAGCTCTTTCATTCTTGTGTCTTATCCAAAGCAAAATTAAAGCATTTCCCATTTAGTTTTCCTAACTGTGAGAACTTGTTAATTTAAAGCTCAAAGATAATGAGTAGATTAGTTTAAACAGCATGTTTTGAACAGCCTAATCCAACTGTTCACAGCATACAACTTAAAATACCATTGACTTTATTAGCATGTGCTGCAAGAGCTGCCATCTATTACTGAATGCCTTCCAGTTGTCATTTCCTTTCTTCTTCCCTTTGTGAAAATCCAGAATTGGCTAGAATATGTCAGTTTTACAAATGGGAAGAGAGCAGGTACAGGGGTTTGAAATCCACACACCATCCTCCCAGAGAGCAGTAGACATCTCTCCCATCAATGTGTACACCCAGTGACCGCTGTCCAAAAAGAACCAGAATTAGGCAAACAACTGGAGGCTTAGATTTATTCCTGTATTTACCTCACCAGGCATGTATCTGAAGTTAAGCCCAGTCACACATGAGAGAAGTGGTGCTTTTTTGCTTTACTCTTTGCTTCTTCCTCTCCCTGCTTCACCTGGGTCTGGCTAAATTACATGCACAGGAGTATTAAGCAAAAAGCACTGCAGAAAAGCTTACAAAGAAATGAATAATTCTGTATTCGTAGCAGGGTTTGAATAATGTGCCTAGAACCACACGCTGGGAGAGGAGGAGAAAACCAAATATTGAACAGCTGCTCATTAGAAAAGCACGAGCCATTCTGAGCCTGGAAGGCACAGGCATTGTGGGGGCGAAGCACTGCGTGTCCGTGTAATTAAAGGCTCTATCAGAGTGTCCCAGGGGGCTGCAGTGAAGCTGCCCAGGCTTTGCAAACCTGGCATTCTTTTAACGGAACTGCAAGCAATTTTCTGGGGTCAAAAAGCAGGAATCCAGCACCCCAGGCCACAAATTGTGCTGTGTTTTCTTCCACAGCTGCATTCTGGGGGGAGTCAGGAGATCAAATGAATGAAACTTGGCTGCTGCAGCTGAAGGGGAGCTGGCAGCAACCTGTACTTGACGTCCTCTTGTCAGATACGGAGCTAGGGTAAGGAGCTCTATGCCAGCTCTAACCTAGCTTCCTCTGGTATCTGGCAGCCAGAAGAGCACCCTGAAAGTTCCAGACACCAGTTTGGCACCCCCAGGATGTCGGTGAGGCCAGTGGTGGGTTTCCGTGTGCCTCACCTGCACAAATACAAGCTTCTGCCAGGATGTTTTCATGCAAGCAAAACAATACAGCCAGCAGCGCTACTTTGGCAGCAATTTAAGGATGAAAAATCATCTTTGAACAAATATTCAATAAGAAAAACTTCATGTCTGGTGGGTATCTGCCACAGATGTCAACAATTTACAGTAGAGGTTCATAAAAAAAATGGGTATTTATTATATTGAGTAAATACATTACCACTCCTGCCTTAAAACATCAATGACCAGACAGGCAAGTAGTGATTTGACTGTTGTTTTTTTTTTGGAATCCAGGTGCATAGATGACATGACTGATCTCCACGAGTTTTGGAGAAGGGCTAGCAATGACTGATGGACTGCAATCACCCTCAAAGCTTTCCACACAGAAACACCAGAAAAGAAGGCATTTCATAGTCTACTAAGATACAAGAATACCACAAATGTGGACCAGAATTGACTTTCTGAGGCTGTAGTTATCCCAAAACAATTTTGACTCAGATGAATGAAAAATTAGCTTTAAAAGATAATGAAGTCAAAATGCAAAATGATCCACTGGAACACTGCTAAGAACTCTTTTTAAAAACTGACTTTCTGCTGGCATTTTCTGTATTTATTTTTACTTGATGGAGCTCAACACTTCTTAAGCTACACAAAAAAACAACACCTTCCTGCCTCCATCCTACCCTGATTTTGATGGGTTCAGCTTCAGTTTTTAGCCTATGGCCCAAGCTGAGGCAGGTGCAAAGTCATCTTTCTACAGGGTTACCTGGAGAAAAAAGCATGCCTTGGAAAACCCCCACTTTCCAAAACATGAGATATTTTTCTGCTTGCCCAGGTCCCTTCAAGGAGGTACACTGGTGGCCCAAGCCATGGGGCAGCAGCACAGAAGGCAATATGCGCAGGTAGCGTGCCATTGATGGCATGCCAGCCTGGCTGTGATGCAAACACACTTTGAGTAGGCAGGCACAGCACATCTGTGCTGGCTTCACTACCCATAGGGCATACATAGAGAGTACTCACCTCACCCAAGGATACTGCCAAAGACAGCTCCTGCCTTAATCAGGTTGGTTGTCTCCTCTAAGCCAAAGCCTTCTTCTGTCTGAGTAAACCTTACAGTTCAGGCACCTTCATTGCAAGGCCATAAACTTCGTGCTGAAATTAGAGGGTTTTTTGTCTTCCTTTTGCCTTCATCCCCCTCTTTTTTCCTTTGTTGTCGTGAATTATGAACCTGCAGGGCTGTTCTGCACCGATGGATTTCCTTTGTGACTAACTTGAATTTAAGGGAATAAATACTTAAAGTCTACCTATAAATAAGAATAAGTAGGAGTGTGTTTATATATATAAAGCAATATAATTGTATGTGTATATATACATAGCAGGGTAAGTGCCTGTAATGATAGGTATGTAGATACAAGAGAACAGCATGAAACTAGAGGATAATTTATCTTTTTAAAAAAACTATTAAACTCATAGATTTCATTAATGCATTGACCATCTGGAAGAGCAGGCAGAACAGCAGCTCATCTGAACACCAAGGTCAGAACCACAGACTTCCTGCTGGCTCTGATAGCTGTGCAGAACACACTCCTAGAGAAGGGAGTGTTGGTGCCATGGCCCAGGGAAGCAGATGGCCACCAGGCTGCCTGTATGGCTTTGTAGACACCTTCTTGGCTCTGGGCACCCTGGACTAGTGGTTGGTGACCCTGCCCATGGCAGGGGGGTTGAAACTAAATGATTATTATGGTCCTTTTCAACCCAAGCCGTTCTATGATTCTGTGATTGGAGACACGTTGTGAACACCTGGGGCCACCAGGAATTTCCCTTCTGCAGCAATGCACAGTTTACCTTAGCCATGCAACATATAGGTGAGATCCAGCCCCAGCACAACAGGCTAATTAATGCAACACAGACCCTGCTAACGAGGCAGCTTGTGCTTCAGAGGCTCCAGTGGGTCAGACTGCCCACGGGTGTGAAGTGGCTCAGCTGCAGGAGTCACCCGGCTCTTCTGCTTACAACAGGAGGGAGTCAGAAGCAGCAGTGAGCCTTCAGCATGCCACAAGGAAAAGAGAAAAAAGAAAATTATCTCAATCCAAGTCCTGAACGCATTACTGAACACATATACACCCATGGGAACTACAGACACTTTGGAGTGTTTTCTTGTGGTTTTTTTTTTTCTTCTCAACAAAGAGTCTATGTTATGGTATCAGAAATAAACAAATAAAATTATTTCCTTCCTGTTTATGAGCACCCTTTAAGTGTTGGAAGGCTGTGATGAGGTCTCCTCGGAGATCTTTAGAGAAGGAGAAGCAGTTCTTATCTGCAGTTATTAACTGTGCATGCTCAAAGCATGGAAAATCCACTAGGCTCCTGCCCTGGGAAGAGGTTGGGATGGGTCCAGCTGGGATCTGGGGTGCTCTGCTCTCAGTTCACACACATATGCTGACTGTCTGTGAGCACAGGGAAGGTGCTTACATGGCTGTCCCTGTCTCACCACTGTGACACTTCACCTGCACACCCCTTGGGCATCCCCCCAGATTGGGAAGGACACTGTGGTCACTCATGTCATCATCCTCGTGTTCTCTTGGAGGAGAGATTTTCTGTGACTCGCTGCCATACTTGACTGGTTGTACCTTGCCAAAAACAATAGCTGTCTTCAACTTCCCCTTCTCTCCCTGTGCAAAAAAAGGAAAGCAAATCAAAAGCACAATTTTCAATGCAACTGCAAATCCCCATGTAGCCCATTTGTGTCACCTCAGGTGAGAAAACAAATTTGGGCTATCTGCCCAGTTCCAGACTTGCAGTGTTTGCTAACGCAAAGCCTGCCCTTATTGCGTGCCCCAGAGTAATTCCTTCTGACTTCAAACAGGTCCCAGGGTGGGCACAATGACTCCTGTGGGCTTGACACTAGCCTTTAAATCACTGTACAAAGTCACTTGATAAGCTGTCGGCAGTCAGAAATGAGTCATTAGTATGCTGCCAACACAGTATTCAGTGACAAAACCCAGCTGCCACTGTAGTCAAGAATGCCATTTCTTCATCACTACTGTAAGTCTTATTAGCATAGAAATCAAGTGTATGTATGTAATTGAATTTCTTTGTCGCATCCTAGTATGAGATTTTACATCAATCCTGATTGTTACTAAATTTGAACTAACAGCCCATATTTGCACTTAAGCAACATCTGAAAGAGGACTACACAAAGAAAGACTTCCCTAAGTCAACACGTCCCAGCCAACAGCAGCTGCGTAAAGGCAGAGGCAAGCAATATTTGATTTTCCCCCCAGAGCACCCTTTCCTCTGGAAGTGTGGCCTGATGACAGCATGGTTCTGGCAGTAGCTGCCTTCCCTGGGAAGGGCAGAGCTGCAGATCAGGCTGTGCTGAGCAGGGGCCGTTCCCAGCAGGGCAGTCTGTGTGTGTGTGTCTGTCTGTCAGGATGCTGCCATGTGGATTGCTGTTGACAAGGTAGTGGGATAATACTAGGAACAGTTCATTTTAGGTCACTGATTAAACCAAGCTCATGGAATAAAAAGCAGCGATAAAGCTGAGAGGGGAAAACCAAAAGTGCATAGGAGCATAACTTCAGGATTAACATCACCGAGATAGGGACCGATGCTCAGCAGCAAAGCGAGTCTCAGAAATACAAACTCAGGGGTTATCTCTGCAGGGTTGGGATATGCTGGGTGAGGGCTAACTAACCCAGCCTGTACCAGCAGGCCAGGTATTGCAGTGCTGATTTCTTTTGGGAATATATTAATCCAGATTAACCACATAGCTATATTTTTCTATATTTTTCAACCCTAACTGTGGTCAAAGCAACAGCCATCTGACAAGGTGGAAAAAGATGGTGATTGAGGAAATGAAATATAGTTTTTTTAAAAGATAAATGAAATATCCCCTCCCTGTATGATGACCGTTGCGGGCCCTTCTTGGGTTGTGTTGCTAACAGTAAACTGCATGTCCCTTCAGATCTGCTACTGCAATACACTTTACCAACTTCACTGGCCAAAACCAAGTAATCTAGGTCTACAATGCCAGCAGCTGTGACCCATCAAGTTAAGAAGCAAAGTCTTCTGACCCTCATGGTGACCTCAGGCAGTCCAATGACAGAGAGGAACAGAAGCTGTGCTGCAGTCGAGTTGCTCTGTAAAATTTTACAGTTCAATTATTGCAAGATCCTGACATGAACTAATTTCCCCCAAGATGAGCAAATAATTTGAAGAAGCATAAATGTAACAGCACTGAGGACTTCTGCAAAGCAGAATTTTGCACTTAGACTACTACTTTTTATTATTATTATTAACAGTGACTGGCATTCATCTGAGGCAATAGGGACAAAATGACTACAAATATTAGATGCATATTTTTCCCAACACATTGTGATGTTGTTATTATGAAACCAGTTCCATCAGTACTGGTGAGAGAAGGAAGACACAGAGTTCACTCCAGGGTTCAGAAGTTCCCATTCAGTGTTTTTCTTCTCAAGCTATAAGCCCCAAGACCAGGAGTCTTCTGAATCAGTCAGGAGGAAAGGCTGAGCTCCCTCCTCCTGTGCCGTGATGCAGCAGTATAACATAAAGCAAGAAACACCCAGGAGCAGCTAATTCACATCATAAGCCACAGCCCCCAGCATTGCTCCCTCTGTGCAACCCTGGAATGAGGGCAGGCTGGATTTTCCCTTTAGGAATCACTGGGAATGGAGGGAGTGGGCAACCATGTGGAGGTGGTATTAGCTGTTCACTGGAGTTTCCATCTACAGTTCTGAACAATTGTACCACCTTTGTCAAATTGTGCAACCTCTATAAAACTTGTTTTTGTTCCAAGTCTGATTATTTCATTTTTCACTTCTCCTAGGCTGCTCTTATGCTGCCTTTTTAGTGCAGGCTCTGTCCTTTTCAGTTTTGCACTAGATCTCATGTATATAAGGCAGTAAGCTAAGAAAACTTCTGGATTTTAGAGAAAGGACACTGACTTGATGGTGACTGCAGGGCACTATCAGCCACTACCCCCACTGCCTGGTGCCTTCCCCTGCCATCCTGGCTCAGCATCACCAGCAGCTACCAGCAGAGCAAGGTGACTCACACAGTGCTTTCCAGAGGCAAGAACCAGCTTCAGCTAGCATATGCAGCTTCTCTGCAACAAGCCCCAACCAGGCACTTCTACCGAAGTGTAATCCTAACTCTGATCTCAAATAATTTGGTGTTTTTGGCAGTAAGTGACATAAACTGGGTACTTCTGATGTCACTGTTGCATTTGTTAGATCCGGCTGCAGATGCTAGCTATCCTCAAGAACACGTGAACGCCTTTGCTCCAACAAAACACTTAACATTAGCTGATACCACTGCAGTCTGTCTCTATGGAGACTTTTCTCTTTTTTGGCTAGTTTATTAATTCAGTAAATATTTAGAAATCCATGTTCCTATAAAGCTAAAGCATTGAATAACACTCCCTTTTGTTCAAAACTGTTTACAGAAATAGGCACAATTATATCAGGATTTCAAGTTAAAACTCACTAGAATTCCTAAGTAATAAAAGGAAAGAAAGCAAAGTTCAGCAGTGTCTCAAAGACCCTGTAAATGGAAGTCTAACAGAAAACCTGTTCCAAGTGCAGAAGTTGGAAAATACAGAATTGAAAACGAATGCTTGAGACCAAATATCAAAAACTAACGTTTAAAAGGATGGGGAGAGGTTGCCCCTAGCACATGCACAAAAAGTCAGGTGATGCATCCAGTGCATCTGCAGGGGCACATCTCTTAGGTTAACACTATGGAGAGCACCTGTGCAGGGAGTGGTCATGTTGAGCTCCCACCGCTGTGTTCAGGGACTTCCTGATGTGTCCCATGCTCATGCACCCTCCTGTCTTTCCTCTGCCTGTGAGGGACCAATGCCCCTGTCCAAAAAGTCCCTGCTTGGAGGAGTCAGCAGACCCTGACAGCAGCCACCTGACGGGGCAGAAGTCCCGCATCTACAGAAACTCAGCATGCAGCACCATACAGCCCTGCTGCAGGTGGCTACCATGGTGGGTGGTTTACAGGCAGTTCAGCTGGGTCTGTAGGAGTTGCAGCCACCTCCAGCTGCCCAGCGAACAGTCCTGGAGCAGCTGCACTTGCACCAACTACAGCTGGCACCTCCTTTCCTTCCTTATTAAAGAAATCTGTTGCTATTTAGAGAACATCTGGAGTGAGCAGAAACAAAAGGGGCAGAGGAGGATGCTGAACAGCCCTCCTTGTCAGGATCTGGGTAGGAAGGTTTGCCTAGCACAGACATAATGCCATGGAACAGCACAAACTCATGACAGTGTAGACACCAGACTGGTTGCTATGCTCCTGAGCTGAAAGGCAGCTCCAGTAACTCAACAGGCTGGTAGGCAATTTCACCCTCGGGTGTCCAGGCTGAGGTCAGGGACCGTGCACCCTAAAATTACTTTGACTATGGGACAAACACTTTCCAGCATATTGAATGACAATCCTTTTCAGACAGGACAAACCCTGGGGACTCAGTTCCACTTTAAAAGGAAGCTAATCAGCATGGTTTACAAAGCGCACACATGGCTTCTTTGAGCTGGCTTATCAAGATGGGTCTTTATGGGAATGTAATTTACCTTCTCACAATGCAAGTCAAAGAACGAGGCTCTCAGTGGAGAGACTTCCTCTCTGATGACAGACTGGGGAGGCAGCAGTATTGCCAGCTTTGATAAGGATGCAAAGCAAATAGTGAGGAATTCACATTACAGCACATGAAGCACCCCTTTCACCTGGCACCACAGCCAGCCAGCACAGAACAAAGAGCCAGCTTCAAAGGGCTGAAGCACAGTGCTTCCATGCCATGTAACACCACCGCTCCCCCAGCTCAAATATTTCCAGGTAACCCACACTACGAATCCACTGCAGTTCTCTGGAATAAGAAATAATTATCCTCTTCTGCCAAGGTATGTGTGGCAACCTACAGGATGCATTTGTGGGTGCTGAAGTTAATCCTATGTGCTACTGAGGAATCTGCTCTTCTTTCACGGTGCAAAAATTTCATTCTCAAAACAGAAAAGGAGCACTCCTGGCTTGCAACACTCCCTCCTCCTTCTGACCCTTAATTCCTATCTGGTTTCAAATCTTTGCATTCCTTCTGTGTTGAAAAATATCTCATAGAAGGATTCAGGCTCATCCACCCCATCTCATTTACAAGGGCTGGGGAGGGCAGAGAGAAGGCACTCTGGGATGCACTGAATGTCAGCAGCTCCTCTAGCATGTGAAAATAAAGCATGGCAGAAACTGGCATATGACATCAGACTCCTGACCCCTCACCCTATGTCTGAAAATAGCAGCAGGTATCCTGTGATCAGCAATGTAGTGTGTACCTTGCTACTCCATCTCAATGTACATCACTGTGTATGCATCAAAATAACAAGGAGAGTTGAAATTAATTAGGACAGTGTCTGTACCTGAATCTGCTGATTCAAAGCTGCATTAAGCAGCTGTAGTACTCTAGCCCCGCAGATGTCTATTTTAATCATCTGCCTTAAAATATCAGCTGTTTTTCTGCCTTATTCTGAAGTTAGCATGCCTCTCAAAGACAGAGCTGTTTTCTCCAAATGCTGTCATCCAATCACAACTGAAAACACTCAGGAAAGAGGAAAAATAAGAACATTTGTTCAGACTCATTCTCACACATCTAGTGTGGCTCATGGGTGATGCACCTTGTGAGGGGATAGCTGCAGAACCTGGGCCTGCTGTCTAGATGAGACTAGTGGAAAACTTGTTCTGAAACAAGACCTGAAATGTGGATGGTTAAGCTATGAATCTCATAAACAGCAGACTGGAGTTGGCAGAGATCCCCTTTCTCCAAGTCTTCCTCATTCTCTTCTGTCTTGCTGGCTGAGAAACATGCCTCTGTCCAGCACAGAAGTTGCTTCTTTCTGTGGTAAAATATTCTGTCATGAACAAGATCAAGGGCCCTTCCTAAACAGTTTATTAGAAAAACCAAACAAAAATGTTTTTATCAATATTATAATAATATAATAATATTATATAATATATATTATATATTTAATATAATGTAATATAATATAATATAAAATAATATAATAATAGTGTAATAATATTTCACCTCGCTTAGAGACTCTCTTCTCTCCCTGTGCCATACTGCCCCCAGTGTGGGCCATCCAATGTGTGCTGCACTCATAATAAGCCATCCATAAGGTACCAGAAGTTTGTGCAGACATGGAGCCCAACATCATCTGCAATCCTGTTAACTGTGATTGTTATGGTCATTAGAGACATATTACAGAATTCGTGTTTAATAAGAGCTTCCATGGGTTCTTGCAGCCAAGACAACTGAGTTCACCTCTCCATGAACAACTCTTCACAGCCCCAAAGGAGTACTAGAGTGAAGCATGTCATCTCATGCCCCCATTATCTCAGCCGGAGCATGTTTCTCATCCACAGCCCCTGTCTGTTACTCATCATTACAAAGCCAAGGCCTTTAGCTGGTCTCCTTCTCCTGTCTGTGATAAGAAGGCAACATCCAACAGAGAAAATGGGAGAAAAATATATTTAACCCTTAACTTGTCCTTGGATCTTCCCCACAGCCTAGCTAATCGAACTGAAAAATTTAAGCAGTCTGCACTTGCATTATAGAGCTTTTGTGCTTTGAACTAATGGGAAAACAGTGGAGTAGTAAAACTTGTGTTTTGTTTCACTGGATGACTACACATGGCCCCTAGTTTCAAGGAACCTCACACATCTGGCTCAGACATGGAGCAACACGCTCTCTTTCCCTCCGGTGACTCATTTAACAGCTCCTCAAGGAAAGATTACTTCTACTACTGGAACAGAAAAACGGCCTCATAGGCATTGTTACAATCAGCTCTGTGGAGAGGAGCTGGTGAGGATGAAGCAGTGAAAACACTGCCTGGGAGGGGAGAGGAATGGCTGGGGTGGAAGAGGTGTAGTGGCCATGGACAGGTGGGTCATTGCTTGCGACCTGACAAGAAGCTCCCCTTTGGCCTCTGTCACAAGCCAGTTTCATGCTTGCCCTAGCCAGAACTGATTCCTATCTTTCATGTTGCAAAATCAGGCGAGTTGGTTCCAGCCCTCATGCCACGATCTGCCCAGGGGAGGCCACCAGCCCCAGTGACTGGAGCTGCAACCACAAGCTGAGGCCTGGCGAATCCTCTACTTGACTCACAGTGATCTTCTTTATTGTGCTGACTGCCATCAGGTCAGGCTTGAGGCTCTTCGTCTGGCCAGTGAGGCTTTCCAGAGGGCTCCCAGCCCTTCAGAAGACACTTGGTGTTAGATGGGTGGGAGGAGGCGTGCCCTCTGCAGACAGCAGCCTCTCCTCACAGGGAAACAGCTGAAGTGAGTTATGGTTCGTCGTGCAGCGGAATGCAGAATTGTCAGGCTCTTGGCATGTGAGTGACTGCCCCTGTATCTCTGAGAGACAACTCACTAACTCATTCTGAGTGCTTTTGTGCTAATAAAACCCTGCTTTTGCTCAAGAACAGGTCACTGCTGCGGGTTCAGAAATCTTTGTTTTAGCTTTTGTTTTGAATTTTCAAAGCTTGCTTTGTCAGTAAAAATGCACGTTCTCCTGGCAGTGGCACGGAAAACACTGCAGATGATTATTTCACTGTTACAACACATCCCGTTAGGTGGTCCTATCTGAATACAGCAGACAGCTGATGGGTGGGGAGGGGAAACTGATATAGCCTCCCCATGAGGTCTTGCTGCCTGCCTGGGAAATAAAGGACACCAAAATATAACTGCGTGGGAAGGACTTCTAAGAAGAATTTGTCCCAAACCATTTCTGGAAACAGATGATAACATTATTTACTCAAATACAGGAAGCTTGAGATTGCAATGAATGACGAAAGGCAAACACCAAGACTGAGGGGGAGAAATATGTTCTTTTCTCTACTCCCATCCCCCTGTAAAAGACAGAAAGGAAAAACCCACTACCAAAGCCCTAGTTTTGAAGCCATGCACTCACAAGCCAACCAATCCTTCTGTGTCTATGTGCATCTTACAGCCACATGTTCTGGTCCAGTCCCCTTTGGATCCTAGTGCCGAGAGCTATTTCAAAAGTAATACACGTGCTACCTCACAAGCTGTTGGGATCCTTCCCACAAAGCAAACACTGCTGCATACATACTTTCTGGCCTCTCATTAGTTAAATGGGGGTTACCCTGAAATCCAAGAGCAACAAAACCCCATCCAATGAGAAAAGCTGGAAACCACAGGGTGTGCTTCTCAGCCTGCCCATTTATTTATTTATTTGTGTTAGTATTTATGTAAATTTCCAGAAATCTGGATTGAACTCTGGTAGCTGGAGCCCTCCAATACAGGATCCAGCTGTTTGAAATCACAAGGAACATACATTTTCACCAGCAGTGTAAATACAAAATAAAAAAAAGGCAAGCAGCCTAGCTAGCTGAAGGAGAGAGCAAGGGGCGTTAGCTCTCACTGAATGGCATCCTATCTCCTTGTGTATTTATATATTTATGTATGCTGTTGCCTGCCCTGTAGTAAATAAATACATGTTTCGGAACTACAGCAATGCAAAGTGACCCCCAACCTTTGCTTACAGCCCCTA
This sequence comes from Tragopan temminckii, assembly GCA_028571105.1. NCBI lineage: Eukaryota > Metazoa > Chordata > Aves > Galliformes > Phasianidae > Tragopan > Tragopan temminckii. The sequence goes on from JAOWBP010000001.1 coordinate 32,948,379, forward strand.
GCCACTGCCTGTGCCAGAACTGAGTCAACCAAGAGCAGCATAGGTTCAATGTGTTTTGTTATAGTGACAGCCTGACGGATTGGGATTCAGCACTCTTTGTTCATCTCAGCAGCAGGAGTCTGCTGGGGGACATGTACCTCCTTACCACTGGTCTGAGCTTTCCCAAGGCTAAGACCACTTTCAGGGCCCTCCCAAACCAGCAGACCAGTCACTCTGGACTTGGCCTTGAGTAACACTGGCAGTATACCTTGTCAATGGAAATGTACCTTTAACGATCTCCAAAAAAATCTGCCAGGTTAACTCTGTTCCAGGAAGCTTCATCCAGCACTGAGCCATAGCGTCAGCCTGTGTGTTGTAAAAATTAACAGCGGTGTAGCATATGTTTGAGATGAACATGCTGGTGCTATTGGGCACAACAGTGCAGAGCAGCTGTGGTACTGGTGACCCTGAGGCCCCAGCTGCCACTGATCGTCTTTAGGATAGGTTAAAACTGTTCCTTAGGGACATCTTATGGATATAGGATCTCCGCAGAAGATGTGTGCCTGCTGCAGAGATCAGCTCTCCCAGCTAGTACTTTGTCAAAGGGGGAAAAGTTAACCTTCTGAATCTTTCTTTAAGCCCCAAAGAAATTACCAGGTTTTCAACAGTGTTTTTTAATTGATAATCTGTGAACATCACAATTTTTATTATAATAAAATTTTTGATAATCTGCTTTGCACTAAGATATTAAATTGGGTTCATAATGCAAAAACCTCATTGCAAATGGGGGGCAAAAAAAACAAAAAAAGCCCCACCATCTTACAGTGCCTGTAAATTCCTGCCCTTCTAACCTAAATGAGCTATACAGTAAGTGCAAATATGTGGTCCACATTTTCCACAAGGATTTTTACACAAGCACAAAATGCTCTGATGGAAAGGAATAAGCAAGGGTGAAGCTGGCAATTCAAAGGTTAATTACTGTCATTAAAGAAATCCCACTTCAGGCACATTGGCTTTAAAGCTAGTTGGAAGTGGCCCTCTAAGAGGTGGAAGCAACGGGCAGCCATAAATAGAAGCTCTCCAGCTGATGATATAATAAACGTGATATGATACGAGGCCCATGCTACAATCCCACTGCTGAAGCACCTCACAAAACAAGAGAAGGGGCAAACCAGTTCAGTGAACTTGGAGAGCCCCAGGCCCAGCAGGATCACTCATGTCTGGGGCACTTTCTGCCCTGGACCAGCCCAGCCTGGGGCACTGCCCAGTCAGTGGGGCTGCTCTGCACACAAGTGAGCCCTGTCCCTCCTTAGCCCCCTGGCAATTAAAATGATTCAGGTCATCCCTGAGCAGACTATGCACACATATATTTTACTAGGCCCTTTCCCAGTGAAACCACCTCAATGACACCTCCCTTAAATGATCCTGCGACAGCTGTCATTGCAGAGAATCACTAAGGAATAAACTGCAACCTTCATTAAATCTGAGATAAATAGGAAAGAAAATATTTGAACTAAAATGCATCACCAGCTCAGATACTAATTAAACCCTTAGCTTCTAAAGGAAGATAGAGCTCAAAATTCTGCAGCACCCTAAATTCATGCAGATGTTACTCAGCCTCTTCTCTCACAGCTATCTGCTATTGCTTATTCCTCAGCTAAACAACAGTGCCCTTAGCAGAAGTCATGTGAAAGGGACTGATGTTAGACAGAGAATGTCGTTGATGATACGGTTCCAGGGAAGAGTGAGATTTCTTTCATATTCTTTCATGGCTGCGGCTGATAATTGCTTCCTGTCTTACACCTACACAAAATCCATGAATATAATTACAGTGGTGCAGAGCAGGGTTCAATCAGAAGGCAGTATTGATTTGTGTATAAATCAAAAGCCATCTTCCTCCGGTTGTATTTACATGAAAAAAAATAATAGGGCTTTTCTGAGAAAGCTGCATAATCAAGAAGGAGTTGCGTGTTTCAGAAAAGCTCTTTCATAGAGTGTTTGGCCAGAAGGGAACGGTATGATCCATCTACATTTATCTACATATTCAGGCGACAGGATTCACCATTTTCATTAAGCTTGGATCTACAATTGAGTGATTTTGAGAGGCTAAAAAAAAAAAAATCCACCCGTGTGAGTAAAATCAAGTTCAATTTTAATTGAACTGTTTCATTTGTATGCACAGGAATCATTACTCTGCTGTCCTGTGCTACAACCATCAGCTGGCCATCTCTCCAGTAATGAAGGGAGCTTATAAGCAGGAAGGGCACTACATTTTTACGCAGTCTAATAGTGATAGGACAAGGTGGAATGGCTTTAAACTAAAAGATGGAAAATTTAATTTAGATGTTAGGAAGAAAATCTTTACTCAGAGGGTGGTGAGGCATGGTAGAGGCTGCCCAAAGAAGCTGTGGGTGTCCCATCCTTGGAGGCATTCAAGGCCTGGTTGGATGGGTTCCTGGGCAGCCAGAGCTGGTGGGTGGCAGCCCTGCCCATGGCCAGGGGTTGGACCTAGATGGGCTTTAAGGTCCTTCCAGCCTAAGCCGTTCTATGATCCTATGAGCCTGCTTCCCATAGCAGAAGCAGCTGTAACACAATGGGGAGCAAGTAGTTTGGGGTGCGCAGACAGGTGACCATCACTCATTAACAAAGACAGGATACCAACTATCACTATGTAGGTATCCCTACTAGGTATGGAGGAGCCAGTGCAACTTGCTAGCTCCCTCACCTGCCTCCCCTGCTAAGTCCTCATCAAGACTGGAACAGGTGACATTAATTTTGTAGCAAAGACAACATCTTGATGAGGGGCTTAATCCTTAGGGCTATGAAGTCAAAGGTGAGGAAGCAGAGGAAAGCCAGGATTTGGTATTGTGCAGCAACAAACAAAGTGCAGCAGTATCACAGAAGGGCATACCCCTTGCACAAACTGGAGTCCAGCCAGGATCAGCCCCTGTTCAATGCTCCATGACCAGAGAAAGACAGCAAACTGATTCCTGGAGACAGCTGAAGAGAACACAAAGCTATTTGCAGCTAGATCCGCCCTGCTGAAAGCTCCCTTCTCCACATCAGTCTTTGTTAAAGGTCTGTTCTGTGCACTGCTCATGTGTAAACAGCATCTCCAGTGTAAATGTTAACCTTGCCCTGGAGAAAGAGCACCACACTCCCCCCTCCCCATCACCCAGGCTTCATAGCCACAGCTTGCTTGCCTAGGTAATCCTCCAGAGTTTGTCTGAGGGGGAGCCTGAGGAAGTCTGAATGGAGACTTTTCTATAGCTTCATCCTGTGATCCCCAGTGCTGGGCCGAGGAAGCAGCAGAACCACAGGGCTCATCCTTGCCCTGGAGCTGTGGTGGGCTGTAAGAGAATGAGACAGCATGTGCTCCTGTGGAGGCATTTACAAGCTCAGGTTTTGTGAGGGAAATGGAAGAGGGTATGCAAGCAAAAAAATCACTCTAATCCTGCTACAATGAAGTCCATAAACCTTTCTTTTTCACTCTCTCTGAAATAACGACAGCAGCACAGAATAAAGACCACGTTGGTACGTCTGCTAAACATCCATCACTGAGCACTCAGCTGAAATTAGCTGTTCTGGGAGCAGTCACAGTGTTCTGACTTTGCCTGGGGCTACCGGCAATTAAAGTTCATTTTTGTCAGCTGAGAAGGAATCAATCAGAACTGATGACTGCATTAATGTTATTCATCATCCCCTGAAGATTTGTTTCTGGCAAGTTACCTAAATAATTAATATTAAAAGTGATTTCGTGAAGCTTTCTCAGATGTTGTAATAAATGTATACTAACAGTCTGTTTATGAGGCCACGCTGCAGAAGGATTAAAATCTGATCAATTATGACATGCCTTCAGCCTTGAATGGTGACCTGTTTGAAAAAAATCCAATCTACACAGAGTATAATTACATGTATTAAGTTATACCACAAGCTGTTCTGCCACTGGCTGACTAGTGTTTGTCAGATTAAAACTCTGCTAGGAAATAGCCAGCTAATTAATCAAACTGGCTGATTTCCAACAGCCTTCATTTGATCAGTTGTCCCTCTGATCCATTTTTTATAGTCATCTGAACAAGAAAAGTTACTGCAATGAAAAGAAAAAAGCAGTGCCTTAAGAAATTGCAGGGAGAGCGCATGTTTTTTTAGTAGATCTAATATAAGTCAGTTGTTGTCGAAAGATGGGGTAATGCCTCTCTTGTCCCCTCAAAATTGCAATACTCACCAGGCAAGTGAGATGCCTGAGTTGACTTCCTACCCCAAGCTCATAACAGATGTAAGGGGTCCTAATTGCAGCCCCTAATTGCAGAGGCTATGCAATAGCTAGAGAGGGGCACTGGGGAAAACACTTCCCCCCATCCCTTCTTGCAAAGCAAGGCTGCTGTACTGACTGGACTTGAAAGTTGATCAGGCATGACATAAACCAAGCAAGAAAAGGTCTTGACTGTGGAAAGTGAAAATTTCTATGTATGGAACCAAAGGGAAGACAGTGACCTTGTGAAGACAGCCAGAGATACCCAAGTCCTGTTATGAATATGCCATTATTCTCCTACTGAATCCAAGAGGATTTAGCCACAGAGCTTACAAAGGTGTTTCAGAAAATCACTCAGCAGCAGATGTGCATATTGATTTATGTACCGACCTGAGTAATTGGACACTGACTGCTCTCAGCATGATAGCCTAAGTTGCAAGAAGGTGATGTTGCCTTCTGCCTACAGAATTACTTAATCTCCATCTGCTGATAAGCATACAATTCCAGTCATTTTCTCAAAAGGGAGTTTAAAAACCAGCCTGATAATTTAAACACAAAATGTTTATGAATATTCACTCAGGGTAGCAGCTGAATTCACTTTTGCTGTTATTGTGTCTTCTTCATTTCCTCTTCCCCAAACATTTGTTGAATTTGCTTTCTGGCAGGGTTGTTCATTAGACATTCGTGTTCTACGAAACTGTTAGTGAGTATTTACAAAAAGCAAATTTCACGTATGTTATCACAAATGTTTGCACTATGAAACGCTCACCTTGCCAGTCAGCAGTCAACTGTACATCACATGTGCTCACTGTGGCCCAATTTGAAGAAATTCTAGTAATTTCACCTTTATTTACTCAGAGTATAGGGTATGTAAGATGTGAGAGATTTCCAAAGATTAACTGGGCTATAAATGATCCACACAGCATTTGTTTTTGTTCAAATGCTGACTGAATTACTCATGTATTCTAGATATTAAATTCAGTAATTTCAGAAATTCAATTTCTTTACTAAGAATGGCCTGAGATAAGGGCAGTATCCATTTCCCAAATGCATCCATTTGTTCACAGAAGGGATTCTGCTTATGAACTCCCTTTGATAACCTCCTCCAGTTAAACACAGTTAAAATGTGTTTCTTTCCTAGTGAGAAAGTCTGGGGACAGGGAAATGTGGGAGGGGGGGAAGGAAAAGTTATTCTAATCTCATTTCCTACTTTTTTCTTCTTTCATATATTTTTTCCTTAACAAATCTTATAGTGAAAGTTTTTACATGATGACTGATGCCCAAGAATCAAGACTTGGGACTAGTGTTCTTTTTACCCTCATGGCCATTTCTGCATATGAGGCTGATGTATGCTGTTCCATGAGCATTACAATCATTAACAGTGCGACAGGAAATCTGGCAGGTGCTGGGGTACATTACCTGTAAGTGAGACGAGTGAATGAGACGGGTAATCTACTAATACTTCAGTCCAACCTTAAACAAACAAAAATATCAGCCTAGTTTTGACTTCCAATATGTGCTGCATTTGTGTATTTTTTTAAGTGTGGAGCACTCAGCAGTTCCTACTGAAAAGCTTTAGGGAGATGCCAAGACAGAAAGGTAAACAGAGGCTTAGCCTTACTCTCGTGTTTAAATCCTGGCTGCTGGAAGCACAGCCTCCTGCCTTCCAGCAGTGCAGCCCATTGCTCTCAGCTAGGCTGTGCTCTCTGGAGGAGAAGCATCACAGGGTGTGTAGTGCCTGCTCTTGGCACATGGCTGCCTCAGGAGGAGTGCAGCCTCCATTGAGGTTGGGTCTGATAGGGCAGGGCTCGCCCACACAGGGGCTGAACAGATCCCTGTCCTGTGGGCTGAAGCCTATGTGGCCAAAGCATCTCTTCCTTTCCCATGGCCATGGGGACCTGAGTCCCGAGAGCACAAGTCCCACAAGGAGAGAGACTCAACGCAGAGATGGAGACAGGGCAGCAAGCCAGCCCTCGGGCTCCTGGAGCAGTGATGCAAAGGGCAGGAAGCTCAGTGAACCCGGAAAAGGAGAGATGGAGCTCAGAAAGCTCTTTGTCTGTGAAAGGGGAAAGCCAGAGGTGCTGTGGGAGTATGGGGAGCTACAGGAGGGGACGTGGGAGAAGATACAGACGGGTTTTGTGTCTTCTATTATTATCTTGCTGCAGGGATGCTCTGCTGTTTAACCACCAGTGCCACACAATCTTCATTTCATATGTGCTTAAATTATAAACTCTGACCTCCAAATGTTGCCTAAAGGCAGCTCTCCCTGTTTCCCTTGTATCAAAACAAAGAAAACAAACCAAACCATACAATTAAGCTCCTCTGGCCTGTTGTTTGAGTGGGAAAACTCAAGGAGATGCATGGGCCAGGCAGGCAGGTGCTGCAGGCTGGGCTTCCTTGGGTGCTGCGGGCAGGGCAGTGCCCAGCACCCTGTCACCAGCAGCAGAGGGTCACATCCTACCCTGCTACCCCACAATGGGCTGAGCCCCCAGGGCAGGCAGGTTTCAGCATCCAGACATGCGGGAAGGAGCACAAAGAGGCCTTTTATCCCACTGCAATTGCAACATTAGATTGCAGTTTTATTCCCAAACATGAGTCGAGCTCTCGGCCATAGGCAGGCTTTTTAATCAGCCCTGGCAGAGATGAAAAGGCTGAGAAAGAGAGGCAGTGTCTGTGCAAGAAGGACTCATTTACATTAAATAATTATCCTGAAGGAGAGAAACAGCAAGGGAGTGATTTTTTAATTACAAAAAATAATTGCAATCCGGAGGAGCATAGAGTGTCTTAGTTTTGTTCCTTGCAAGTTACTTATGTGCAGGAAAACCCAAATAGCAGGTCTGAGAGGTAAGAAATATCTGATAGATGCTATTTTCAAAACAGAATTTCATATGGGAGGGAAGACGAGGAACTAGTTCTGTGCTGCTGCAAGGCTGCTGCTTTCAAGTCTCCTCTGCTCAGTGGGATATAAAATCAGTACCACAAAAATAAATGCTAAAAATACAAGAGCCGACACACAAACACATTCTGTAATAGGTCAGGAATGACTGCGGGTGAGCATTGTGTTCGTGTGTGTGTGAGATGGGGACACTGCGCTGTCACACAGGCATGCCTGGTGTGCAAGTCGGCACTGCTTATTCTGCTGTGTTGCTGTTCATGGATTAAAAGACAGAAAGGATTTGTCTCTTCTGTATTCCCGCGAACATTACTTCCAACCTGAAGTGAAGAATGACAGTACCAAGTCCCCAGATTAAGAATGTATTTTTAAGTTGTAATGAACTTGTGATAGGCTCTGCAGGGGATGTTGTGCTTCTGGAGGCGGTGGCAGTGCTGAGCCTCCTGGTACACAGCACAGGACACAGTTACCAGCAACGTGAGCACTGTGCTGCCACTCCTGAGGAATGTGCCAAGACTGGGGGAATCCCCCACATTTGTGCCACAGAATCAGGGTGATGCAGGGCAGCATTACGTGCAGGCAGACCTGTCTGGGAGGTGACCCAAAGATGGGCCACCACCCTGTGCCCTGTCAGCAATACCAAGTGACGGCATACTTCATCAATGCACATAAACCTGGCAATTTCTTCCCTGGTAAAAAATATACAGTGCTTGTTTCTGCCATGAGCTGAAACCAGCTGCAGGCTTACAGCTGGGTGTCTCCTCCAGGTGGTGATTAAAATGGCTGCTAACACCTCACAGAATGTGTAGATACTGCGTAGCTTTTGTATTGCATATAATAGCAGAAAATACATAGGCATAGTGATACAAATATATTGCTTTGCAGAGTAAAATAAATTGCCTTAACTTTTTCATAAGCCCATTCTACATTTTTGCTTCTCTCTTGAATTCACAGTAAGCCTTATTTTCAGACCCTGCAAGCTACTGTGTTGAGAGACTTACGGGCTTACAATAGCAGATATACAAACCAGGCAGCGGTGTTCATCTGTAAAAATGTTGCTGAAACGTGACCACCAGGAGCACTAATTTACATTTACAGCTATAGAAATAGGATTTGGTGCCATGGGCTGCATCAAATACCCAGGGCAGAAGTTAGTGTGCAGAACACTTTAGGCTATGGCATCTGGCCAAGGATGGATGTATCCCTATGGGCTCAAGGAATACTGAGTCTGCCTGCATCTACTCAACACTTTACAGCCTGCCAAGGACTTCTACTATAGGAGCAAATATGAAACCAGAGCAGGGGAGGAAAAGAAACAGGGTGTATCTGAGAGAACAAGGGGAACGGACATGTGGGGACATTAAAAAATGACTAATTCTGTTCAGCTTAGAAGAATAAAATTGCAAGTCTCCTTCATATGTCTTTTCTGACCCAGCTTCTAGAGACTAACCCCTGTACTCAAGAAAAACATGTTCAGAATGACATGTTTCAGATGAATTGGATTTAAAACAATTATGCTTTCTAATAGTTTAAGACTTACTGTTTATGGGTTAGAAAGATAATTCCCTCGATGTTTTATACAGATAACCCTCTCTGACCTCCATGGAAGTTAATATGGTAAATATAAGTGAAGATACATACCATTGATTCAATTGGTTGCAGTTCCTGCAATTTGTAATATACCCATAGATTAATAGAAACAAAGCCCATTGTAGCCATGGCTTCCAACAAGCTATTCTTGACCTTGTTCCCTTCCTATAAAGAAAAAAGGAAAGGAAAAATCTACCTTTTCCTAAAGAGAGCACAAGAGAGGTTCCCAAGCGTAGAGAGCAGTACAGCTGAGTGTTCCTCTTGCAAATTTTCTGCTGAAGGACTGAATCTGCACTCATATTCAGACATTCACAAATGATTTCTAAGGTCAGCTCTTAAGACTAAAGCTTTTCAGCTGTTTCAGATGTTAATATAGATCTACATTTCCTGTGTGGCTTGGCTCGCAACATTTTTATGGTAATGCATTTTATTGCAAGACTTCTGACATTCTCAAAGGATCTGATATGAAAAACTGAGGAAATTCTTATCTGTAAGGTGTGAGATAAAATATGCACAAAGCTCCCACCAGAAAATGTTCATGAAGGAGGTAGTAGGCCCCTGTATGTCTGTATTTCTAAGCATGGGGGAGCCTAAGCTTGCTGTGTTTTCTGATTAATCTGCTTGCATTTGTATTCTCCCTTGTGGATATTTGCTGCTTGTCTTGTCTGCATCCCACCAGCCCCCTCAGGTGTGCTCCTGCTTTCTCCTCCTTGGCAGGCAGTCTCAGCATTGGCACTTGCTTCCTTTCAGGAAAGGTGTCCCACAGTGCCATCACCAAGACATGCAGCGTACACAGGACAGGAGGGGCCATGTGTGACCAGAGCTAGGACAGGCCTGAATGCATGGTGCAAACACAGGATTGGGTACAGCCCTCATCTAGATCTGAAGGGGCAAGAAAAATTGGGCTTACCAGCACCCACTATTTCCCAATGGATAGAGATGTAAAAATTTATTAGTTGTGATTTCCTGATTACAAAAATGTTGGAATAAATTCAGACATGGTCGTAGCTTCAAGCAAAACACTGAACTATTCCTCAGACTGCATGCAGATGTAGTTCTGTTCTTAAATATTAGACTAAAATAGTGGAAAACTGATACCTCCAGAAGATGCATCACACATAATCAGTGATATTTTCAAGAAATCAGGAGAAATGTTAAAATGATAAATCCAAGCAAACAAATTCTAGCCACGTTTTAAGGGAAGATGAAGAGATCAAGACAGGAGACAAGCTATGAAATATTCAAAATACTTGAAGAGTTGGAGCAGGAAAGCTGTCTCATCTCCAAACGATATGAAATCATAAAGGCCTCGATTATGCTGCACTGAGTCCTACCCTGGAAGCAGATCCACAGAAATGAATAAAATGAAAGTAACAGAATTACTTAAAGGCTTCGTTATTATTCACCAGAAGGATGCCAGAATCTGGTCTCAAATAAAGTCAGTTCTGTTTCTTACTCTTATTCATCTTATGATATTATTTGCAAAGCTATGCTTAGTCGTGCTGGCCAGTTTTTAATTAAAACCCTATTATTGTGCTAATTTGACTGGTCATGACCTAAATGGCACAAAAATCTGAAATAAGAAATGAACTGTGGCTAGCTAAATTATCTTCGGAATAAAACCTGGGCTTTATTAAATTTATTTAATTTTATAAATAGTTTTTAATTAATTAATTTTTAATACATTTAAATTTATTAAATTTTAGACTCCTCTGAAGTCCAAGCACAGGAGAGTATAGGCAAGAGTCGGTGGGTCACAGATGCACGTAAGGACAAACTGCTAATGGCTTCATTAAAACTCCATTTTGTAGCTGCTTACAGACTTGTTCACAAGTAAACATGCTGAATGATGGTAAGCAGCAGCAGATCTTTCCTAGAAACAAGAGATGTGGGTTATTTTAGTAGGTTATTGTTGAGGCTAATGCATGATGTACGAGGAAGTGAGCGTGAGATAACAAGTTCAAAATAGACCATGACGGCTCTGCCACACTGGCTCCATGGTATCCGATGAGTAATGTCCATCCTTATCAATGTGCCGTGTGATTCATGCCCAGTGCTGTGCAGTCTTTTCTCTTAGCAGAGTCCCGGGGCTGGCGGGCTCCACTGCCACTGCCACAGCATCTGAGGCAGAAGTTTTGTGCAAAATTGAAGTTCTTTTGCTATGGAGAAATGTCAGTTCTTCCACACTGCCAAGGTGGCCAAGTACATAGTATGAATCACAAAGGAAGAGGTCAGAGACAAGAGGCACATGGAGAAGGGAGTACACAGCTGGAAAGGTGAAAGCCACATTCAAGAGGACCTCATTGTCCTTGTCCCAGTGAGGTGCATGCATGGCCAGACATTAAACCCAGCTGGTCTAGTATGGAATATTTCTCCACAAAAAGATAGAGCAATGCTGTAACACTGCATGCTCACAGCCCATATATCACATCATGCGTGGAAAGAAAATTATTCAAGGCATGAAAAAGTCACAGCACATTCTAACTTGGAAGACACCACCCATGTTTTCAGTGCCATGATAGACATGTCCTTAGTGTCTTCAGTAGCAACACAAATGCTTCTGTTACATAAAAATAATATATCAGAAAGGTTATTTATTTTCTTATTCACTTGGCAGTGAATTACTCTGAAGAGTACTTTTTCCTGGGATCAGGCAAAGCATCAAAACCAAATACTTTTTTTTCTCAGAAAATATTTTTTTTCTTCATCTGATCCTAGCCTCTACTTCTCCTGTGTGCTCTCATTCCCCTATCCTCATAATGCAAAACATGTAGATGTAGAAACTAAGAAAAATCAGATCATGTATCCAAGAAGATGAAGAACTCCCCAGACTCTTTCACAGCCCAGCTGGGAGCGTGGAGTAAGTTGGAGGGAAGCAGCACAGTCCAGGTTACAAGTGTGGCATTTATACTCAGAAATTATTTTTCTTACTTAAAAGAAGTTTCTAGGTGCCTTAGTTTCAACTGGGATGGAATTGTCTTCTTCAGAGTGTCTGGTGCTAGGAGAAAAACAGTGCTGATAGCACACTAGTGTTCATAGCTGCTGCTAAGCAGTGTTGTACAGAGCCAAGGCATTATGCAATGAGGGGCCCAAGGAGCTGTGATGGAACAGCATTAGGACAGATGACTTAAACTGGCCAAAGGGACATTCCATGCCATGTGACATCATGAGGAAGGAGTTTTGAAGAGGTGACCCCTCACCAGCCTTGTTGCCCTTCTTTGAACCCGCCCCAGGGCCTCAATGTCTTTCTTGCAGTGAGGGGCCCAAAACTGGACACAGTACTCAAG
>JAOWBP010000001.1:32970311-32982938 GCA_028571105.1 Tragopan temminckii
TGCCGGGTTTCACAAACTCACAGAATGGTTGATGTAGAAAGGGACCTCTGCATCCATTGGTCCAACCCTCTGCTCAAGCAGGGACACCCAGGGCCAGGGTGCCTGGGACATGTCCATATTTTAAATTTCCAAAGAAGATTTAAAATGAGTCCAAGCTCCATTAGATCAGAGAAATATTTTAGCTAAGTCATTTTTCTGAAGTGCTTATAGCTGGGAATTATCTTTGGACTAAAACATTAGGACCTGGCCAGCTCCAAGCATAACAGGCTGCTGCAGTGCTACCAAAATTATCTGGGCTCCTTGGCTTAGGGGCACCTTTGGATGTCTTCTTTCCTCCTGGATGGAAGCTGGGGCACTGGGAAGCCTTCATGGGGTTCCCATGCTGTGGGAATATTTTGAGCAGGCACTGGCATATCAAGATGCACACAGGTTTCACTGACAGGAGCAGGCTGAAGACTGCACGTTCCCACTGTTGCATGCCCTCTCCCAGGATGCTCTCTGGTGCTGCCATGTTTGCTCTTCTCATGTTTTATCACAGGCAAACAACTCACAAAACTCTGTTAACAGCAATTTAGACATTGTTGAGAAGAGGCTAATGCCTGTTCTTGCTGCAGGGGAATAAGCAGTGAGAAGGACAACAGAAAGCAATCGCTAATGAGCAACACCAACTTTGTTGCCACTGACCAATTCTGACTTTACAAAAGAAGAGGGGATTGTGTTGGAATGGCTGCTAACGGCTGGAGCCCAGTCCAGCTGTCCCTTTATGGGGCCCATGCACACAGCTGGGGACTATTTGTCAAATGAGCTCTTTCTTCAGAATTTCAACAAACATCAGGCAGTGGGCTCTGCCCATTCTCCTGGGAGTCCGTAGGACTCTATTGTCAGAAATCACTGTATTAAAGGATGACTGTTTAAATACCTGATGTTTTTTCTTTTTGGTGCCTATTTCTCCTTTTCACGCAATCAAGAGGCTAAAATAAATTGCAATGAATGCAATTGATAAATATATATTTTAATTTTTATGCTTGTAATTGAATGGGCAGAAAGGATCCCAAACTTCTGAAAGGACAAAACCCTCACTGTAGCCAATGCAATTTTGTTACAGACCCCTGTGGTGCCATAGCTTCACCTCCAGAGCTTTATTCTTTATTTCGTTAACTGCCCTGTTGGCTTGCTTTGGCTGTTCTTTCTAAACATTTGGGCAGGTTACATCAACAGGGAGCCCCAGGAGTGGCAGGGACAGGACCAGGTGTCCCATAGGCTCCAGATCACTACACAGAGCTGCTGCTTTTGATGTCTCAATGCTTCTTCAGCCATTTCACCAATGTGTTGCTCCTGCAGGACTCTCCATGTGCTTCTGGGCAGACTTAGAGTGAAGAGCAAACATTAATATGTAGTGTGCCCTTCCCCCCCTGTCCTGTGCGATCAGGAGATGGTATTGCCAAGGAAGCACCCAGCTAATGAGAGCAGTGGCTGTGAGTTGTGTGGCCTCCCTGGCTGTGAGCTTCCCATCAGCCTGCCTCGTGACTGCCAGCAGCACACTCCTACTCCACAGCGAAGTCTTTGCATGACGCTAGGAGACAACAGTGGAAGAATCTGAGCAATTTCCCCGTTCTCCCACCAAGGCCACGGTTCCTGTGTAGGCTCCTGGCCTCCAATACCTACCATGTAGCCCTCCCTTCCCAGCTACCACAGCTCGCCCTGGGGTGCATATGTCGCTATTTCTGTGCAAGTCTCCATGCACATGGACACAAGGGCTTCAGCTTCAGGGCCAGCTGCAAGCTGAACTGATCCCAGAGCTCTGCGATCTTCCAGCAGGAAAAATTCAGCAACAAACATTCCTCAGATCCTAAGTTGCATGAAAATGTAGGACATTGATGCTTCTCAGAGGGGCAGTTATTAACATCTCTGCCTGCTCAGTGCACTCATTTTTCCTCAGCCCTGGTGCTTTATTTGCACACACTTCTGAGGGTGTGAAAGCCACCGCATGCTTCTTGGAGCAAGGCACCAGCACGTGTATCACACTGAGTAAGTTCCTGGTACTCCAGCACATATTGCTCCATGAACTGGGAATTCTTTAGATTATAAAAGCATTTTTCTTTTCAGAACCAGCCCTTGATACCATGAGCCAGCCTCTTCCAGGCAGGGATTGGGGAGCTGCTGGGTGTAACAGCAGCTGCATATAGTCAAGGTTAAAAAAGGCCACCAGGCACAAGATCAAAAGAACCATTAGGAATATCACATAAATAAGCAGTGCTTTTAGACCCATCCTTGCTTTTAGTGCACCTAAACTCACTCCTGCCTGCAGCACAGAGACAGCAACAATAGGTGCAGAGGCAAAGCTGGGTTTGATTTTCTCTCAGAAGGCTGCCTGGCCACAGAGGCTCAGGAACACCTGATTAACAGGCAGATCTCACAGACGATGGCTGTGTACCTGTGGCTGACCAAGAGCTGCAGCACTCATACAGAACACAATCCCATCAGTAAGGCATGCAGCAGCTGCCTGCATCACGGTGTGCAGAGCTCTCCCAGCTGTGTGTTAAACACAGAGATGAGAAAGAAGAGGGCTGGAGAAAAATTACGCATAGCCAGAACTCAGCAAAACTACATTACTTGTCCAGAATTCATCTTGATTTAAGATTTGGACTTCATTTGAGTGAGTACATTGAGAAAAATCCTGAAGCGAATGGTCTGAAAATAAACCATTACATCTTCAGAAGATTCAGTACATTAAAACATTAGGAAATTAAAGCTGACAAAATGATCTTTGTAGCCTTGCCAGCTTTGTGGATATGTAATCTTTCCTTTTATGCAAGCTTTACATTTTGTTATAGTCATGTCATTGCCCAGAATAACAATTAAATACTGCACTGAGGATACCTGCGTAAGCACTTACCATTGTGCACTGAGCCTCAGTAGCAGAAGAGATTGCTGCAGAACTTCAGCTAACGGGAAGATGATCAAATTGTTTAGAATTTTGTTTTGGAAAGAAAATACCTTTTTTTGTAGGTGGCTGGAACAAGGAGAATTCAGGAAAACTATTTCCTGTTAAGATAATTTAGCTTTACAGAATCACAGAATCATAGGAGTTGGAGGGGACCTCTAGAGATTGTGTAGTCCAAACCCCTGCAAAGGAAGGAGTCCAGGCTGGTTTGAATATCTTCAGTGGAAGAGTCTCCACGACATCGCTGGGCAGCCTATTCCAGTGCTCTGTCACCCCTACTGTAAAGAAGTTCTTCCTCATATTAGTATGGAATTTCCATTTTCGAGTTTGTGCCCCTTACTGCTTGTCCTGTTGGCTGGACACCGTTGAAAAGAGCCTGGCCTCATCTGCTTGACTCCTGCTCACTGGATGTTTATAAGCATTGATAAGACTCTCCCTCAGTGTTCTCTTCATCAAGGCTGGTGTTCTCAGTCATCAAGCGCCAGGTCTCTCAGCCTTTATTCATAAAGGAGATGCTCCAGGCCCCTCATCAGCTCGGTGGCCCTCCACTGAAATTTCTCCAGAAGTTCCCTGTCCTTCTTGAACTGGGGAGCCCAGAACTGAACACAGTATCTTAGATGTGGCCTCACCAGGGCAGAGTAACAGGGGAAGATCACCTCCCTTGTTCTGCTGGCCAGGCTCCTTTTAATGCCCTCCAGGATACCACTGGCCTTCTTGACCGCAAGAGCACGCTGCTGGCTTGTGGCCAACCTGTTGTCTGCCAGGACACCCAGCTCCTTCTCTGCAGAACTCCTCTCTAGCAGGTCAGTCCCTAACCTGTACTAATGTGTGCAGTTATTCTTCCCCAGAGGTAGGGTTCTGCACTTGCCCACGCTGAACCTCATAAGGTTCCTCTCTGCCAAAATCTTCACACTGTCCAGGTCTCACCACACCAGCCTTCTGGTGTGTCAGCCACTTCTCTGTTTCGTATCATCAGCATTTAACCATGGTGCTGCTTGCTGCTCAAAACACACCTTTCCCTACTGTTCATGACTGGTCCACATGTCCAGGAAAAGGCTACCACTATCTTCTGTCAAACATGCATCTCTGGCTTTCACTCAGTTTCCCCAGCCCCGCAAATACTGGTGTCAAGCACAAATACTCCAGACCTGTACACAGGCTGGGAAGGACCCTGTCTGAAGAGTAGGGGAATGCTGTCTTTGAGATGTGACTGAAACATTTACTGAAGTGTTTGGTTCAGAGCACCTTCCCCAGCTCCAGCTCAGGACAGGTTGGCCAAATTGTTTCTGAAATTACAAACTCAGCAAACCAGCAAGAATGAAGATAATTTGGAAACACCTGCTCAGCTTTCTGGAGGAGACCTTGTTCCTCTGGCCATGCTAGCACTCATCCAGGGTGTGACAAGACCACAGCCAACAAGGCCTTTTCTCTTCCATCTGCACCAGTGCCTTTGCAGCAGTGGCATGGAGGAAGGTTTCTATCATCGGCTCCCACCCTCAATGACTGAAGCCTCCTGCCCAGCTGGCTCAGGACTAGGGGAGAGCAGGGCACCAGTCCCTCCTTCATCACAACACCAGATGGCTGTGAACCAGGACAAGCTGCTTAAGCTCTCAGGAAAACAGAGGAACAATCTCCAAATTGTTGAAAGTTGATCGCAGTGGCTTCACTGGGGCAGCAGCTCCTGCTCCTCTCATCTGCACCTCTCAGCTGCCTGTAGGGTAATTCCTGAAACCAGGAGCTGGTCCACAGATTAGCTGCAGAAATGGTCATAATGTCATCCCAGACACATCCATGCACTCACCCATTCTCTTCTGCTTTGTGGCTTTTTCTTAGCACTAAGAATGGGACAAGAAATGACTTATTGTCACGACTGTCATCACTGACAATGTCTTAGTGCCATCTCAGCTATTAGATGCTCTTTGTGATCAATCATTCCACTTGCACTCACAAGATTGCAACCACTGCTCTGGGCTCTGCTGTATAAGAGATGGAAAGAGATGCTTGCTCAAAGCTTGGGAAGTAATCAGAGACTGTCCCTCCCTGCCCCCTTGGCTCCGGAAGGACACTGGGACTTATTTGGAGATCCTGCAGCCTTTTCCCAGGCTCACTGTGTGCCCCGGTGAGGAATGCAGACCATGCTTCGCCAGGGAGTGAGGCTGTCAGCATGACTTCCCTGCTACTGATGTCCCAATCATCACTTCCACACCGATCACCATGCAGCCTCCGCCTTGTGACAGGAACTGTGACTCTGCTTAGGAGCCAAGCACTAGGAATGGGAACCAGGGAGACATGGCTTAGTGGAACAGGAAATATTAGCTACACATGATAAAATGAAAAAAGCGGCCAGTACATAACCAGTCCACTTTGAGACATCACTCCTTGCTTGGCAAAGAGTAGTAACAGCTCCCAAAAAAGCCAATAAAGAAATAGCTCTTCCAGTTCAAGGCTGATTTTTTAAAGAAGGGAGTAATTTTTCTCCTCCTCATCTTACTTTGCATACACAGATAAAGCCCCTAGCAAGGTCATCTGCATGTTGCAGCAACTGCCAGCAGAAGAGGGTAAGAAGTGAGCTTTTGGTTCCATGGAGGACTCAGGAGGCAGTTGTACAAGCACAGTGTGTGCCCTGCATTGGAGAGCTAGAAGGGTGTGTTACTGCAGCCTTCCACATCAATCAAGTTTTGCTTTGTTTTGTTGTCAGTTTTCATGTTGCTTTTTTTTTTCTTTCTGGTAGAAAATCGTTTGTTGCATTTCTGACTCAAAGAATCTCCCTCACAACTCCTGATTTTGGTATGGAACAGTCAACTGATAGTAGAATGGTAATCAAACAAGCAGAAAAAAAGAAAATCAGTCTCCTCTCTTGTTTTTTTTTGTTTTTTTTTTTGTGTTTTAGCTAAGGCAGTTCCAGTGCTAGAAAAGGTGCTCTAATGCTGGATTCATACCTGTACCATCCCTCCAAGTTGTCACAGGCTGATAACCTCTCTTTGCCCTTGCAATTTGTGGTAAACAGAGGAGCTGAATAGCTCAGGCTATTGGGTAATATGGGTAATAACTTCAGTTCACTTCTGTGAGGGTATTTGCTCAGCAACTGGGGCTGGCAATGATCAGCAGTGGCAGCCACCCAAGATGATTCCAAACCCCTCCTGGAAGACAACCATGCACCCTTGCTGTGGCCTCCCACAGGCACCAACAGATCCCACGCTGTGGGCCAAGCCCTCCCACCATCCCCATGATGGTGGGAGGGCCCAATGACCAAGCACCACCACTCTTCTTGGTGGTCCTGAGCACCTGGCCTGCTCTTGCATGACCTTGGGCCCCAGTCCCATGTCTCCCTTCCAGAAAGCGGAGATATGATGGACAAGCAGGCTGAGGGCCCCATGGGGAGGAGCTATCATGAGCATAGGCAGCTATGGCCTGCAGGCCCAGGTGCCCAGAGCGTGCCACAGCATGCAGGAGAGCTGTTCTCTCAGAGGGTCCCGGCCTGGCACCACAGCCAAAGACAAGCTGTGTTGGTGCTCTGAGAGAACCCCGGCTTGCTCAATGCTGTGTTTTCAGCTTTGCAGGAGGCAGTAGTGCAAAAGATGCACCAAGGGACAAAAAAATGGTCAAAAATGACAGTTAATGAAATAATCACCTCCTAAACAGTATATGACACAATACTTTAGTCTCTTGCAAGTTATAATCAAAACCATATGTACAGTCATAAATATCAGAAATATTTACAAAACAGTGACAAGATCTTAAAAACAAAAGCAGTGATTTCCTCATCTTGCTGGAAGCATTACAAAACGTGTGGTAAATTGTCTCATTTAAAATATTCTACTAACCACAGAGTACAGTATGTTTCATTGTAATAGTTAGTCACCCTATATGTATTTACTGGGGCACTTCATCTACTATGGCTGATTACAAACTACTGCAAGACAAAGATGATGAAGCAGGGTCAGTAAAAAATTTATTTATGTGAAATCTGACGTTGTCACATCATCATTTTGCACAACAGATAAACCAAAACCACCGATCAACCAACCATTTTCCATGCAGCTAGTGGCTGGCATTGGCTATCTCTCAGGATGACTTTGAAAGACAATACAATTGGCCAGTTTGCAGTGCCTGTGATTAGTCTGTGCTGGGATGAAAAAGATCTCTGATATTTTTTTCCAAAACCCTAAACAGAAGACCTATGGCTTTCCCTACAAAGTCTCGTTAGGACAGATTTTAAGTGCTGCAATCAAACCAGATGGTTCATACAGAACATGGGCTTTGAGTCTGTCACAGCCAGTAGGATGATTTCATTCCCAGCCCTTTGCCCTGGAAGTGATGCCACTTTCTCTGGAAATTCAGCATGCAGCATTAGGATGAGACCTCACCAGTAGCTGAGTCCCATTGTGAGGTCCCAGGCACCTCCCAGGTCCTCTGGGTGTCAGAACAGCTTAGGAGTGTTCAGCTCTTAACTTCAACACCAAGAGCAGAAGGCAATGCTGTCAGCAACAGGTAGCAGCTGTGCGGTGTTTCCAGGGTCCTTATCTTACAAGGCAAAAATCTCTCAATAGAAAGACTGAAAAAAACATAGCAAGAACACCAGAGCCTCCACAGTACTGTTAGTAGCTTTGTAACTTAGAAATAAAGGCTCCAGTTAGCAGTCTTTGCAAAAGTTGTTCTAAAAATAAATAAATTAGATAGTTGAGGAAAGTCATTCAGGCATTTGCTAGAAAAGGGCTGAGATGTTGCTGCTCAGAAATAGGAAACCAGGCAAGTGAAGCTTTGTGGTTAGTAATGATTTGGGTTCAATTAAAAAGAAAATTGTTTAATTTTAGCAATGCTGTGAATTCAGCGAATCTGGAAGAAACTGCAAGAAATCATTCCAGTGTAGATTTAGTTTGAGAGGAATAAAAGCAGTTCAAATTTCTCTTCTGTAATATTTTATTCTGTTTTGAAAACATGGGCATTATTCCATCTTCTTACTGCTCTCTCTCAGTGCATTAGGAAAGATGAAAGGCCAGAATGTTAGTGTAACACTAATCACTGCATGCCACTATTGGCACAGATTATGGGCAGAGATCTTGCCTCTGAGATTGCGTTCATTTGTTTTCTAGACAGAAGAGGAAAGTGAGCCACTATTCCTACTATCAGCCAAAATCAGTCTTAGCCTGGAAGAAAATCCTATTGATTTCAAAGGATTTTGAATCAGGCCCACAGATTTTAATTGCTGAGCCTTGAAACTTATAAATCAATGCAGATTTCATCCTATCTTGCTTCGGATCAGAAAAAAAAGACTTGAGAAAACCTTTTCAAAACAATATTCTCCAGGAGGAAAATAATGCCCCCTTTTCTAGGTCTACTGCACACGTACAACTAAAGTGTGGGCTACCTTACTTCACATTCTTTTAGTCACAGCTTAAAATGGAGAAACACATCTTCTATACCCCTTTGCAAAGGCATCATCATTGAAGCAGTAACAGGAACTGTGTCAAATAATGAAATTCTTTTTCCACTGTATTTATATCCTTTTAGAGATGCTTATTTATTGTTGTTAAAAGCTCATAAGGGACATCTTTAAAAGCTATAGTGGGCATCTGAATAGGCAATAAAGCCAGAGATACTTAACTGCAAGCTTTTCTAAACTGCTGACAGACAGTGTTTGTGAGAGTTTTATTCTTTGATATTTGATGCATAAGCAATGCTTGAAGTTAAAATACCTATAGTTCAGATGTTTACTCAGGAAAAAGAGAATCTTCTACTCATTACAATAACCTTCTTATGGCAGGGGCTGCTGACACATATCTGGGGAAAGCAAGCAGTACCAGTGAGCCCAGGTCTACATGCTCACTGGATAACTGAAATTAATGTGCTTTCCAATAAGGCTCAGAAACCAACACCTGTTGCAATTCAAACATACCGCATAGGAGTCTGAGGCATCAGAACAGCCACAGTTCTGCAGAGAGCCTGAAGTAGCAGCAGCCACCCCACATTTTTCTCTTTGTACCTCATTTCTTTTCACACAAAGCTATAAGAAAATGTGTCACTGGTAGGAAGGTACACCTGAAGTCGGAAGCAGTCTTCTGGACTACTTTCAGGTTACTTCATATTCAATCACAACACTTCGGATGCATAAGAAAAGGGCAACGCAGCACACACAATGCTTCACTTTACATTCCTGCTGTCCTATGAGGTGAGGCAGTCATGGCTTAAGATTACAAGCCCCAGGACTGTGCCTTTAAGGTCTGTTGTGTGTGGATTGACTTTGAGGCCAAATAGACAGCGCGTTACTTAAGTTGGTGGGTCTGGGTGTGGGTGATCACATCTCACACAGCAAGAAGCGAGTGGAGGGCTCAGAGCCTCCTAACTGAGCTATGTATAGCGGCCAAATGGGTCTTTTCAGATCTCTTCACAGGTTTTCAACACAGGTTAAAAGCATTCCTTTTAGGCCCTAGGACACAAGAAAAGCTTAGATCAGACCTTAATCATTTTTAGGCGAGAAAACAGCCCAAACAAACAACCACTCGTCCAACACAGTGAGAATTCTTTCAATAGATACCTCTTTATTTGAAATGGAATGCATCTTGAAAAATATGAAAAATAAATCACATCTCTCAGAAATCATTTATGAGTCATATTTACACACAAGTTTTTTGATGACACTGACATTTCTGCTCACAATAGGTTATGCCAGAAAACATTTGGTACATCGCCGCAGCTATAACCCAGAAGCTGGCATGTGCATACCACGAGCCATAAGAGAGGAATTACTTCAGGACGTCACAAGGACCACATCCATTCAATCGTTCTTTTTCCCTCCAATTTCTATATTTTCTTGGTACAAAACAGTCACCACAGCTTGAATTTTCTTGTTGAATCTTGCCCCTCAGCCACTCTTTTCTTTTTTAAACAAAGACATACAGTTTCAACCTTCGGATTGACAACTGTCAACAATTTTGTTACCCATACCAAGCATTCTCCCATTCATGTTTTACTAGCATTGTTATTTAATCTCTGAGAAATTTACATCAACCATACACTGTGTGCGTTTGTTTGTTTTCGTTTTTTAAGGGAATAACGACTCCTTTTCTTGCGAAGAATCTTCAGGGATGACTATTATATTAGAGCCTACGAGGCATGACAGACAGTACTTAACCGTGCAGCTCCAGTGAAGACTGTGCAGTGGAACAGAGGGAAGCCAAAAAAGCAGAACTATCTCACTGCATAACATCAAACCAGTTCTGGGTCTAAAACGGCCATCAGCCATGGACACTGGGGAATTTAGAGCATGAGAAAGCGATGGGGCTGACGACGTCAGACCATGCAGCCTCCTTAATGCTGACACAGCCCAAGCCACACGGTTCAGCTGTCCCCAGAGGACCCTGGCTGATCCGCTTCCCTTTGGTTTGCAGCAGGAGTGGAGTTGCCAGGAGACACTGGGTGTCCTTGGCCCATTGGTTCAGACTGAGACACAGGCACAGCCCGAGGTGAGTGCTGTGATGTGACTGTCTGACTCTGGAGTTTCACAAAGGCAACGCAGTGGGCAATGGTAACAGGCAAAAGTTTGTCAGTGAACTCCGCAGTCCAAATGGCTTTTGGAGAGCATCCTTCAAAGCAACTTAAAACAGGAAGCCTGGGGTGAAATACAACATTGACCTTGAACCATCAACCTCAACATTTTCAATTTCCTTTGCTTTTTCAACCTTCAGTCTCAATTACGTCATGAAATTGTCATCTTTCGTTTTCAAACTACAAACATCTCCAGAAGAGCAGTGAAATTGCAGCTTCGTGGCAGATCCATGGACTTCGGTGGTACTCTGATGTTTCATGTTCACATAGAATATGGCTACCTGTCTCTGCCAGAGAAATGTGCATGTCTCTGATCACGTAGGAACGTTTTTCATCACGTACATTTATTCTTCAGGAGGCTAACACATTTTAGTAGGTGAGCTACCAGCGATATGTCTATCTGGAAAGGTGGATTAGTTGCTCAGTACACCGTAATTAATGACTGAAGAGAGGAGCCAAATTACAAATTACAGCCTATTTTTAAGTCTCCAACTAGCTCATTAGAGAATCCCCTCGCAGCTCTAACATCCAAGCATTAGCAGAACGATAATGGCAGATGTACAGAGATGTGGAAATTGGCTATTGTGATTGCCAAGACAGCGATTCTAATCCTAGAAGATGCAGGGCACCTTCAACTCCAATTAGTCCCCAAGTGACAGCTCTGTTAGGACAGCTGTAACCTGCCCCCCCTCCCCAGCTTGGCCATAGTGTTTTTGAGGCCAGCGCAGGGCCAAGCATAGAGGAGCGGCCGCAGAGGAGTGGACAGGACTCAGCACCAAGTCTGTGTGTCCGGGGATGCAACCCGTACACCTGTGGCAAGGGGTGGAAGAGGAGAACAATAAGAGTTCACCATTTGCTCCATACGGGGCTGAGCTGGAGCTGAGGGTGTGCAGTGGGCCCTAAAGGACCACCTCGTACAGCAGCGGGTTCTGATTTCTCCATCAGTGTCAGCTCAGAGTTTTGCCTGTAAGTACTCAGAGAACAGCCTGCACCATGAGACTGCAGGGTTTTACAGACAGACCACGTCTCAGTTACACAAGCAGAGAAGACCTGGATGCATGGCTTCAAAAGATCTTGTTTACGTTCACCACACTCATAAAGGGGCTCGCTGCTGTTCTCCTCACACATCAGTTACTACCAACAGCTCTGAGCCCACGACAAGACCGGGCTGTGCTGCTCCCCGCTCCCCAGCTCAGCCCCGTTCTGCACAGCACCCAGGGCCGGCAGCTCCCCACAACCAGCTGCCAACAGACCCTATGGGATGCACCTTTGTTCTCCAACTTCATGGCTTTGTCAGCGCTTATAGAGGCAGGTCACACGCCTCTGGCAGCTCTAAGTACCAATAGAGCAACTTTCACCTTATGGAACAGTGACCAAAATAATCCATTTGATCACTATGACATATAGAGGATGAATTTTAAACTAGGGGCTGCTTTAACGCAAGACATCTAAACACTGCCATGAGAATCTAACCAAGGTGGAGAGCCTGCAGCACGCTCAGAGGGAGCCCCAAGAGCTAAGGGACGCTCCTAACGCTCCCCAGCAGCCTCAGAGCCAGCCAGAGCCCGGCTGTGACCCCACACCATGGAGATGGGGCTGGGCCCCCCCACTCATGCACCCATCAGATGGGTTTCACCTCCCAGCAACCACCACCCGTGACTCTTACTGAATAACCGAGCGTGTACAAAGCACTGTTGTTGGCCACCGCGCATTTATATGTTTTGAAAGAGAATTATTAAATCCTAAATCCTAATTTTTTCTTCTCATCGGAGAGTTTCCACGCGCAGTGCGGGTTCCAGCCACGTTCCAACCACACACTGCATGCCCCGTGTTCACGGAATACAGTGTATTTGGGGCACAAATGAACAACTCTTTCTGTCAAATTGCGTGCGGCCAAACTACACAGATCTTCCTTAGGCAGGCAGCACATATACATCGTTCTTTCCTTTGCTTTTTGGCTACGGCCTACATTCAGAAACGCCTTGCGAACAAGCCTCGAAAAAAACAAACAAACAAAAACAACCCCACAACCTAATAAATAAAACACATTAAAATAAAGTTACAGTACATCACGTCTCCCCGAAGTCCCGTCACACCCGAGGCTCCGTCCCGAGGTCCATAAATAAAAGGGCTGAAAC
>JAOWBP010000001.1:32993184-33013347 GCA_028571105.1 Tragopan temminckii
AAGTGCTTGGTTGTAGATGCATTCATGAAGTTTGACATCCGCTGCCTCAACAAAAACAGGCTATCATCTTCATTGAAAAAAAAAAAACAAAAAACAAAAAACCACCCCAGCACAGTACAAGAACCAGACTGTGGCAAGTTCCCCAAACCTGAGCGTTTATTACTTGTACTCTTCTGATTACTAGCATAGAACACTTACATCACTGAACTAAACCAGAAATCTGCTCCAAGACAAGTTGACAAAAAACTGAGCTTGATAGATTTCAGCATTCAAAGTAAAATGTCACTTCCACAAAAAGCTTCTTAGTGAAGGAACTTCGAAAAAAAAAAAGTTGCCTTACATGTATTAGACCATCAGAACTGGAACCAAAACAGTCTCAGCCAAAAAACACTTACTGTAAGAGCTATTAAATGTTTCAACTAAAATTTGATATTTAGCCTTCATTAAATATTAGGAACATGAATGCATATGCACACTTAAAACCTTTTAGTTTCTTACTTTTGGGTCAAAATCAGGATCATTTTCTTCATCTGCTTCTTCTTCCCCCTCCTGAAAGAAAACAGTTGTTTATATTTCACTAGCTTATCCACATTCAGCTTCCTAAGCCATTCTCAAGAACTCTGATGAAGATCTACTCCAAAATACTTTCACTACCAATTCAATTTATGCATATTACCCTCTACGAAGCACATTTTTTCTTACATCAGTTGCAATTTGATTTGTGGTATTATTTTTGTTGTTGTTTTGTTTGTAAGTAAATATTCACTCTGGATCGCAGAATACAAGCTGTTGCATCTTACATTCATAAGTATAACTTAAACTTGCTTTCACAGGCTTTAAAAAAAATAATATAACTTATTCTACACAGACTACAGGAGGAATGCTATTTAAATCAAAGCAATCTGTCAACTTACCTCATCATCTGCCTCTTCACCTTCTTCATCATACTAGGAAAGAAAGAAATAGTTTTGACTGTCATAAACGTAGTCATTACAGACATCAGTTCATGTAAGATAACTTGAGTTGATGCCAGAAACCATACACACGGTACTATGCTTTAAGACAACATCCTATATTTGACTGATTAGAAATAGCTTTATGAATCAGGATGAATAACATTCAATCACAAACTATGTCTGGCAGAGAACACATCCTGCCTTGCATTCCTTACGTGCAACACTGGAAGAGATTATCAAGCTGGTAATACCTCTGTCCAACAAAGTGTCATGAACTATAAAGCAGTCCATACAGTCACAGAATCTCAGAATTGTAGGAGTTGGAAGGGACCTCCAGAGATCATCGAGTCCAACCCCCACTTTCATCTTCTACCCATCAATTGCCACAGTTCTTGACTAAAAGTTACCATTCTAAATTCTAAAAATTCAGCTCAATGCTGGACCTAGCTTAGCTAAATCAACTCAAATTTAGTAAATTTGTCAAGCAATTCTAATTCGTGAGGAGACAGGGGAAAAATATTTTATCTATATATAGTTCTTGGGTTTTGCGGTTTGTTTTTCTGCTTTAGCTTTTTTAATGCATTGAATTCAAGCTTTTGAAGAACCTGCTTTGAAGAAAAAAAAATTTGCATGCTTAGAATGAATTTCTCTCTCATTTTCTAAAAAGAGCTCTCCTGGAAGCCTGAACCTCAAGAACTTAGTAGCCACGTAAATATAATGAACAGGCTGACCAACTACATAAGTAGACTAATTTGTTCTCCAGCAGCTCATTTTTCTATCCAAGTACTGTGCGCATGAGTCTAGGAATGACTTGTACACAAACTTTTATTCAGACATCACTCTAAGTGGTCATCTATCAGTGCTTTTGCCACAGAACTCTGAATTCAGTACTTGGAAGATTAATTACCTTCATGCTGCTCCTTATTTAACATCCTAGGAAGTCCATCTGAAACTAATGTTGATACCTCCCATTCTAAGGATACTATAGGAGTCAGAAGTTAACAAAAAAAACTTTAAGCAACATTATAGAGGCTTTTAGCACTTCAAAAGAACATTACTTACATCATCATCATCATCTTCAATAGCTTCTCCTGTGAAGTACAATACTGATCGTGGGACAATACGTTCACGTAAGAAATGACCTATCTCAAAGTCTGCAGCAAGGATTGCCTCAGCATCATCATCCTGCACAAAACAATTTTATGTTCTAAATCATAAGCTGATAACTACATTTCACAGCAAAACATGAGTTGCACAAATTTTGATGTGGACAGATTTATACAAATCCCCATCTCATGAGTTTTTGGTTCAGGGCAATTATAGAATTGAGATTGTGAGATCAAGTTTTATACTTCAAGCATTTACACACGTTATGGAGTTCAGAGTTTGCTGCTTCAGCAAACTTATCAATACAAAGCCCTGGAGTTTAAGTTTCCTTCTTCCTCTACATAATAACTTAAACCATTTTTCTACTTAAATGTAATATCACCCATAGATTTTCAGTTTGCATGCACAGCACTAAGAACTAAACACTAACCAGGTGAAACTTTTTAAGTAAGTATCTTCATGATTCTCATTGATCAACCCTATGTAAAGTACTTGCACACCTAAAAAATGTTCTCTGCTACAATAAGCTGTTAAAGTGAAATGAACGGAACTTTACCATCCTTCTAACAAAGAAAAACTATTTATCACAAATGTTCCTACTTTAAGTTAAAACTGAAACAATTTAAATTCCCAAACAAATCTCAGAAAGCACACTGTATATAACTGCCTTTCACTGGTGATTCCCTCACCCCCAAACTCTTCTGATAAGACAACTTACCAGGTCTCCACTTTCAGGAACTGTGAGAAAAAAAGAAGAAAGGAAACAAGTGAATGAATTATATACAACATTTAAAGTTAATGTAAATACACAAATATTTTGTTTACCTTCAGGAGGACTAAAGAAGTTAAAGAAGGAATCATTGGAAACGGTTTTTGTCACTGTTCTAACTGTTCCACGACCCTTGTGTTTCTGCTTCTTTTTAATTGTTTTCAAAGTAACATTCTTGCCTTTTTTCCAGTCTATTTGGCAGCTGGGGAAGAAAGAAAAAAAAGGTTGTAGCTTAGAACATCTCCACTTTCTACCAATACTTACAGAAACTATCACAGTTTTAAGGAATACACTGAACATGAAATAAAGGTTATTTGCTGTTTACAGAGAAAAAAATCCTACCCACAGGCTTGACTGACACTCACAATGTATTCTGGAGGAATGTAAATGAAGTCACAAAAATAAGGCTGAAGAAGTTTCTTGACTAGATTCTTTACAGATTCAAAGGAAAAAGGTGAGTTGTTTAAGGACAAGAAGTTGCTGTCTTAACATTCCCAGTCATTGCTTTGCATAAACAATTTTCAGAAAAGCAGAGTCATCTCATAGGGATGTCTGCCAGGAGATATGCTTTTCAGTAACAGTCCAAATTATGGGAGACGATACAGTTTGATCAAATGTACTCAGACCAATTCCTACAGGACATTTGTAGCAAGGTATTGCATTAAGTGACTGGGAAATGAAGGGGCAAGCATCAGTCAGTATCAGTAAGAGCACAGTAGTGCATGGGTAGAACCAGCCCCAAGTGAGAGTGAGATACTCTGGTTGTTACCACTCAGAAGAGTGCTCACAATGGATGTGTACAGAACAGATTAAATAATCTAAGGAATTGTAGCTAATTTAGAACAGAAGAGACCACCAAATGTGACACCTTCAAAATCATGAGAAAATTGGAGTTAGATATGACTGTTCTCTACTTCTCAAATGGATTAATTGAAAGGTGCTCAGAGAGGCAAACATGCAACTATTATAAACTGGACAACAGCAATACAGAACATAAAAACGGACTTGTCTTCTCAAAAAACCTATATGTCAGAAATACAAAAGGTTTCCAAAATATGATCAAACAAGATTTTTAAAAAGCTAACAAGGCCTACTAAAAGAATACTATCCAGCTTCCAATTCAGCTTCAGTTGTTGCAGAACATAATTTGCAAAGAGTATTAAATTGAACTGTATGTATATATCGATACATTTACGTAAGTACAAATTGCATCGATGTTTAGATTACACAATATATAGTTTTTTCGTATTTATATATTACACGATAAAAAACTGAAAGTAAGACTGGATGGATACATGAGGAATGGAGTCTTAGATGTTTCAAACTAATAGGAAGTTATAAGATGGCAATTTCCAGTAAGTTTTAACCTCAAACTTGATCCTAGCTATTTTTTACAAGTTACTAGGTAACTAAAACCTTACACTTGGATAATAAGGAAGAGACAGTTATATTACCTTATGGCTATTCATTAGTACTTACCCTGTACAACCCATGATTTCTGGTCCATCAAAGGAAAAGGGATCAGAATCATCTGGCTCTGATCTCATTCTATACGTCTTTGTCAACACTTCATTTGTGAAGTAGTCATTTGGTTCAAAGTGAAATTCTAATGTGAAACTCTTAAGAAAGAATTGCAAAGAGACAACATTAGCAATCTAGCAACACATACCCTTAATTTCTAAATACTTCAAGATCAAAATCAAAAATAAACATGCAAATGAATATGTCCATCTCTACCAACCCTGAAGTGGAGTATGCACAACTTATCCTAGAATTTGCTGCCCAAATTGTACAGTAAGTATTCAGATGTTTACACTTACTAAGCTTATCTTGTGTCATTGGTTCAAGCAGTACATTAAGAAATGAGCACAAGATCTCACATTATGTACACATTTCCTGGTGCTACGCTATAGAGATACATTATTTTTATCTTTGCAAGTTATTTCGTCTCTAGAAAGGAAATTATATTCCCTTACAGTAGTTATACAAAAAGTGCCTCACATTGTCAAACTTTAAAGGTAAAACCAAGTAATCAAATACTCAGGTCAAGTTATTAACTCATTAAAATCCAAAGGTTAAGTTTAAATTCATTCATATGGTACTTCAGGATTAGTCTTTATACTGTTTTTCAGGGGACAAGAAGCTAGCTACACATTTCTCAGGATTGCCATAAGAGAACCACTTATTACAGACAAATGTTGTTTATATACAAATACAAGCCTTAAGACAATGCAGAAGAATTCTAGCTTAGTAGGTTAAACTAACCATAGGCTGTCCAACTTCTGAGAATTTCACTTTTATATCTTTTAAGTGTTTCAGGATAGGTTCATCATGTTCCTATAAATACAAAAGTTAATGAAATTTTCATAAGATTAAATTGTACACAGATTTAAGACAAGGCAGAGATGAAAAGGTATATTTAGAACCAGTGAATCCCAACAAGAACCTTGTCCAAGCACTGGAATACTTTTTTCCATGAACATAACCAGCAGATGGCAACAACAGCAGCTCAGTTTTCACTGCAGCTCACAGCTTAAATCTCATGCAAACTAAATACAAATTTTAGCAATAGTACATATTTCATGCAAACATTCCTATATATCCTACTAATGGACTTTCTATGCAAAGTTATAACTTCAACAAATAAGAACAAAATAAGAAGACATTTCAGAGTGCTCCCTGCTCTGAGTTGAATAAGTGACCAGATGACACCTAAGTACTAGCTCAATTTTTACTCTCCAGAAGACAACAAGTACTATAAGTGTTCCTTCTCCTTACTTGTAGAGCACACTTGGATTAAATACTAAAGCAACATGAAAGCAATCTGGACTACTACCTACCTGAACCATATCACTGAGCAAGTCCACGTTCTTGAATACTGTCAGCCAAAATTCAGGAATTCCTTTAGGGTCTTCCTTTTCTTCATCTTTTTTTTCTTCTTCAAGCTTGGCTTTCTCTTTCATTTCCTCCTTGATAGAATAAAAACGTTAGTTTTTCTAAACTTTAAAAACCATCCTCCATTGAGTTTGTTAACCATCTTTAGCTGATAATAGTACACATGAAGTTTCATGCAGATGATTTAAGGATGCAGTTAATAATATGCAGTCAATTGTTACAAAGATTCTTCTTTTGAGAAAAAATGTATTTACTCTATTGAATCTAGTTTCATGCTAAAGGTGGAGATATTGATGAGAATTGATTATGATACTCACTGAAATTTCTTCTTCGGCATCTGCTTTCCATTCACATTCTTCCTCTGTAGGTTCATAGATTGCATTGATGATCTCACTTCGCTGAAAAATTGAACCAAGTATACTTTCATAAGTTCTAGCTATTGCAATTAGCAGTACTCTAACCAATAAATTGCTGATTCTAGTCTCACATAAAGCATTAACTACTTAACCAAACGCTTTCTTCTTGCTGTAGAAAGACCCAGCAGTTACCAATGTTCAATACACTAAAGAACCAACACTCCAGAAATGTTACCACATCACCTAACATCTGCTCAGTTAACACAATGGGGCCTAATACACTAAAGTGACTTTGTTAACCATAGAACAGACAACCTTTCTCCTTATTCTTAGCTGATATTCACATGGATGGTGAAATAGTGTCAATTCAGTTGAACAGGCACATTGGAGACCAAGGTAATTCCGAACATATATAAGCTTTCAGTTTATATTCCCTTTTGGTTTAGCTAAAGCTTTTAAGTACAAATCAGACAAGCATTAAAATACCTTGTCAAATAAGGGCTGATAGAGAGCAGCATATTTTCTTTCCAGCTCATGAACTTCCTCATAGAACTTTGCTTCTATCTGTGCACACTGAACTTGAAGATTCTTGAGAGCATTCACACGTCTTTTAACAACTTTAGGCAAGCTGAAAAATACAGTGACAGAACTGTTACGAACACTGCATTCTATGCACATGTTGACCTCTCCTTAACCAGCTCCCTTCACCAATATGTATCAAAACAGATTTCACACTACTTTAAACACTAGAAAATCAAGGAAAAAAAAAGTACACATAGGAATTCCAATTTCAGGATATCCAAATAAAGACTGTATCCTCTTCACTAGAGAATCAAAATCTTTCACAAGTGCCAGAAAGCTTTTTTTCCCCCCCAAGTCTGTGCCAACTAGTTCAAGTTTCAAAACTTGTACACCCACTACATTGGTAAATTCCATAGTTTTTTTAAAAAAAGTTTCAGGAAAAAAGCAGCTAATGCAAAACAAATCCAAAATGGCAAAAGAGATCATGAAATCTGAACCAGACTACCATAAGTACAATAGTAGCAAAAAAAACTTGTTGTTCTGAACACAAGTCACTAGCAATTGTTACAATCACACTAGAATCCAACCTCTAGCTCACAGCTGAGGAGAATCCTACTCCACGAAAGAAAACTTAAAATTAAAATCATTGTACCCAGGCAAAGATAAAAAGGTGAGCTATTGGAGAGTGGCCAAACAATTTGCAGATTTTAAGCACAAACAAATAGATAGATCTTTTCCTGGAACACATTTAGCTTCTCCACCAGCTTGTGCACTAGTTCTTTAATAGCCCACACAACCATCGTTTAGGATCCCAGATTCCTTCTGACTTCTGTGCCACCTCAATGGTGAGACTTTTTTTTTCTTAAACAAACAAACTTAAGACAACATTTGGTAAGACATATAAGAAGTCCCTGTAAAGCATCTTAGATCAGCATGCATATGTTAAGGAAGCACAGATTCAAGCTACACATTTTCCAGCTATTTTTCTACTGTAAGTTTGGCAAGCATTTGGTATAATGGCAAAGCTGCAATGCTTTGGAAGAAAAAGCACTATGGGACTTGGAATATATGAAGAAATGGTACAGTATCTTAGAGAGCAGCTGACAGGGAAAATGCCAAGTAAATTCATGTTATGACTTCTGTTCACTTCTTACATCTAGGACCCGAAAGATTAGTAGAGATGAATTAACATCTGTCAAAAAAACCAATGTATTAGATATAGAAAGCCTTATTGTACAGCATATAGAACACAGTGTAAAAAAACCTGTGTACTCCATTGACTCCATGCTCTTCCTAGACCTGTAGTTATTAGGGTAGGCTATTAGTTGCCTGTACTTTTCTTCTATGCCTGTAATAACGGAGAGCGGTAGGAGTAGCAGGAACAAATTCTGCTATTCAGTAGCCATCTCAGTTAACATCAATAGCGACACAGGATCCTATCACAGTCAGATAGTTCTGTGCTTTACAACTTGTGCGCACCTGGTGAAAAGTTCACACAATTAGAAATTACATGGAGAAACTAGATAAATCTGTTAGAGCAGATGCAGTAAAGAAAACTTTAGTAAGCAACAGATTGTTTCAAATTTTGATGCATAAGGAGTCTACATTAAGTATTGATACAACATCCCCAATTTGTGGTTATAGCGTGACCAAAAGTGACCACGTACTTTTCCATGTTTCAAATTAAGGCAAAACTGAGAACACATTCTGGGAAAAATGTCTGTATGTATGTATCATGGTTTGAAGAGCTAACCATTCAACACCTCCCTCTCCCCTTGGGAGAAACACAGAGGAAGGAAGAGGGGGAAAAAAAGCCGATTGAGATAAGAGAAATGGATTTGTTAAAAGGAACATGAGATAATTCAGAATAACTAGGAGCAGTAAATCAAAAACAAAAATAAAACTGGAAGAGAGAAAGAATCAGTCTGAGTCCTTATCAGCAGGCCCTCACAGCTGGCCTCTTCCCCATCACCCGGAGATGGAAATCATGTGGAGGCTCTTGGGAAGACGCAGTACATCTCAGTGTATCTTCCTCTTGGAGAGTCAGAACTCACGTGAGGCTGCTAGAGAAACCAGGAAGTACAGCTCTGCAATGCAGTGTGCATCTGCACCCAACAGCCTGCCGCATGATGTCATGATAAGGAATATACTGATAAAAGCAGGACAGAATGACATTTTGCAATTGCATGAGACATTATCAGCCACTAAATATTTTTGCATTCTTTTCTTCAAAAAGGCTCAAATAGAAGGCCTTCTATTTTGAAATGCATTAATGCCTGATTATATTAGTTTCCTGCTACCTAGGCAGTGCAGTGGTTTATGATTATTAATCTTAAAGACAATATTGTTCAGAAAGTGAAAGCACATTTATATCACTCTGCTCATACTGAATTAGAACAAGTATTTACCTCTCTATATATCCTGTAGATGTTCCCACCAGACCATCAAGTCTTTCCTGAAGAGCTGCAAGAATCTGAGGATTTTGCATCATCTGCACAGTCAACTGCCGAGCTAAAATTAAAATGAAAATTCTGTAAGTGCAAAGCGTATCTTCTAGACTAGGCTTGAAAGAGACTTAAATACTAACAAAAAATAGTAAATTTACTTTATATTATTCTAAGAAGAAACATGGGCAGAATTATTCCAAATGTCTCCATTTTAGATGCATGGATCACAGAATCACGAAGGTCGGAAAAGACCTCCAAAATCATCCAGTTCAACCATCCACCTACCACCAATATCTCCCCACTAAACCATGCCCCTTACTACAAACAAGCCCACCCTATCACTAGAGTTGGAGTTTTCATTCCATTTCAGATAAATGGAGAGAAACAAGAGCACTTCTGACTTGGACATAGAACTGGTTTACAAGTCTATGCTTACATATTATTTCTTACAAAAATAATATATTATTCATTAGAACTATTTTTTTTTTTTCCTGAAAGAATAGCACAGCAATCCAGTCAGCTCAGTCTGACATATTACTGATTACAGAACAGTGTTAAATTCTTGATCTCTATTATCTACATATTTCAAAAGTAATTTGCCCTAATAGATAACTGTTTCAAATCATACGGTAGAAGTACATTCTGGAAAACACAAATGCTAGCCTAAATGTTCCCATTATCCATATTAACATCAACCCTTTTATTTCAGCTCAAGGTCTACACCTCAGTAACCTGCAGAAAGGAACTTGAATTCATTTCTAATAAGAATTTATGATCATTTATAATCATGTTGTTTTGCCTTCTTCCCTCATCCTCAACATTTACAGGTATGCAAACAAGTATTTTGGATTCTTTACTATGTTTGTATAGCATTCTTTTAAATGATACCTTCAAAATAAAAGCAAAGCTTTTCAGTCCTTCCTGAAGTTACATTTTTTGGAATGTGATTCTCTATTTCTATGCCCTTTATTAGAGTAACTACATGAATATTCTCTTCTGCTTTTATACACTAGCACTGAAATTACATACTGAAAAAAATTATATTTCAAGTGACATCCAAAAAAGGATGCAGTTTATATTTTAGCAGTGGAAGCTGTAATTATGTGTTAATCCACACTAGTCAACACCACCCCTCTTGCTATCTACATTTTCTCTGGTCTAATTATTCATTAGTCTAACACTTAAAAACCTACTGAACTGTGCTATTTGAATCTATTGTCAGTTATTCTTTGCAAACCCACTTAGTATATACATGATACACCTGGCATGTCAATACCAACAGTCACATTTTCTTTAAGTGGAATCCAGATATTCTGTTTTGCCAGTTCTTGGATCCACAAACATTCTGTGAGGTTTTTCCCCAAAAGCAAGAGTGCTTCACTTAAGCGTTTACTGAAAGAACTTCAACATATTTAAAAATAGAATTACACAGGTAAAGAAAAAAAGGATTAAGATCAGCAAAATTTAAATTATGCATGCAAAAAAATTACTAGAAAACTAGCAAAATAATTGCTTGATAACATCATCTCACAAGTCATTTAAGTTCCCTAGCACTGAAACACGTTTCTTACTTAGAAACCTCAATTTCTCTCCAAGATTCATATAGCGTAATTACTCCTCTCAGATCCTCATGTACAATTGCTGGGATTAATTACTAAAAATACACATTACTCATCTCTAGATTCCTTTGGGACACTTGAGTACTTACCATTTAATTAGTGAAAGCTTTTCTTTGGCTGCCCTGTGTTATTCAAAATTTTGCAATCCAGTTTTGAAAACGCTTTCAGCAGATACAAAGCCTCTAACCTAATCTTGAGGAGAACTTTTTTTTTTTTTTTTAGTGTTACCATTCTGCTTGAACAATCATGGAAGGGGGCATTATCAGTGATTCAGACTATCATCTCTTGTAACAAACTGTTACTTTCTCTTTTGAGTGCTTGCTCTTCAGGGAAAAGATGAAGAATTCATTATTTCCAAGACTGGTAACAACATTTTAACTCTGATCTCAAACAATTTAGCAGCAAATTACTAAATGATCAAAATAGTACATATATGCAATTGATTTTTTTTGAAAGTGTTTAACTGCCATTAGATTTGGAACCATCTGATAACAACAAACTTCTCTTTTCCAGTTATATGTCCTTATAGGCGGCCAGCACTGCTCACACTGTTATTGACCATGACTAAGATGAGTAATGAAATTGAGACAACAGAAATCACAAAACTGAAAAGAAGTCATTGCTTCACAATTCAAACAGAGTGGTGTATCAGTAGTTATGATTCAGCACTTCCCTTTAAAATATAAAATCCTTTTAACATTGATTAGAAACCAGTTCTGCAGCTACTTAAAAAGCCTTCTTTTCAATGTTACCTTTGCTGTTGGCATCTTCACCAGTTTCTTCTTCTTCCACATCTTCAACATCTTCCATATCTTGCTGATCGAGTTCAGACTGCTCTTTGCTGTTAGGAATATTTAATAATAGGATTGAGAAGTTTGTGGCTTTTCTTTTTTAATCTACAACAAGCTTAAAGAGTTCAAGTTAGAGACTGCATTGGTAGAAGCAAACAGATTTTTGTGGATTAAAAGCTGATGCTTGAAAATTTTAATAGCTAAAGACAAATTTGCCTTTATAAATTCACTGTCACTTTCAGACTCCATACGGAACTAACACCTTTCCAGGATTTTGAAGATTCCCTTTCACAAAAGAATTCCTTCAGCTCCTATCAGCATGAACAAGTTCAAGACTCCCCTCGTGCTCTACACATCTTCGTCAAGCTGTGCAGGCCTTGAGAACTGAGATTAGGTTCACACAAACAATACTTCAGGCATCACAAAATACAAGCAAAGTACAGAAAAAGCAACACACAGTGAACCAATATTAACAAGTAACATCATAAATTTTCCCTTCAGAATTCCAACTAAGTAATAAGTTAATTGGCATGAGGACCCCAAGTTCTTCCCCTGTGCTCTAAACTGCACATTCTGCCACAATGACAAAGTTCCATTGTTGTAGACCCTGCCCCTCAAGTATCTGAAGATCGTGGCTACCTGAAGCACAGTAAAGGACATCCAGTTACAGTCTCTGTAACCTAAAATCTGTAACCTACAGATTTTACTTACTTGTCAATGTCTGCCATTCTCAGATTTCAAATTCTAGAGGAAAAAATGCAAGAACAGTATTAGATACCACTTACAAAGTCTACAGGCAAGTGCTATAACACCAAAAAAGAAACAAACTATGTTAGCTTTTAGAAATAACATAAGTATCTAAAGAGTGGCATACCTCACACGGAAATGTTCAGAGCTTACTCTGGTGTATACAGAAGTTCTGAAAAACGTCACTGTGGTTTAGAATTCCAACATTATAAAATCAATTTGATTCCACTGTACCAAGCTATTTAACTTCGCAAAATTTCACAAACTGAATTATCAGTTTTTTCTTAACACCACAGCATCACCATAAGCATGTTCAACACCCAGTAACTACAAACAGTATATGTTGAGACCCTTATAAAGCTTGCATACAATGAAATGCCTGTGCTCTCAAATGCATAACAGAACAGATAACATTTTTCATCAGCAAAATAATACTTCAATATGGTCTACAAAAAAGATGTTTCTGGTAGCTTAAAGTAAGAAACAATATTTTACACAAGAAAATACCATACCATTACTACTGTCTTAGGCCCAGAGGTTTAGGAGGCACCAAGTACCAAGAATAATCCATTGGTTCAAGAAGTATAGAAACCACCGCTTTAGAGTCCTCATGTTAGCTGCCACCTAGTTTATTTCTAGAATTTATTTCTAGAAATTCAGC
Source organism: Tragopan temminckii (assembly GCA_028571105.1). Lineage (NCBI taxonomy): Eukaryota > Metazoa > Chordata > Aves > Galliformes > Phasianidae > Tragopan > Tragopan temminckii. Next base: position 33,006,055 of record JAOWBP010000001.1, read on the forward strand.
TCCTTCTCATGTACTCCAATGAGAATTTTCACCGAAGTAAGTTGGCTTTGCTTTGTTTGAACTGACAAAAGAACGTGTAACATGAGCATAATCTCCTTATAATCAGGATATTAAGGCTCAATATGAAGAGATATTGGAATCTCAATTCTCCCAAATTTAAACACCTACATTCTAAATAAAATCCAAATATATTTTTCTACTTTTCAACAGTTACATGGAGAGGAAGAATCCAATATCTTCCTGACAATTAAGCATTTAGGTGGTTACACAATCACAGCAATTCAATTCCCTAGTCCGTGGAAAAGCTAGAGAACCAACTGTTTGTCAATCCACTTCAGAAAAATACAGTATTTGCTACCAAACAGAATGGCAACACTACCATAAGCCAAGCATCCAACAATTCAGTAACAAATCAAGGAGTTCCAGTAACATTACTGATTCATTTTCAGTTTTCACATGTTTCAGACAAAGTTTGCCCATTCTGTGACTTCAGGTTTACACACAGATACAAGCTGCCTATAGAAGTTCTATACAGTCTCCTTCACATATCATTCTCAGAAGAATGATAGCATGGACCAAAGACCTACAGAAACTGGTAACATACAACAATTACAATTTAGATGTCTCAACATTTCTTGAACAATACCACAGTTAACATTGTTTCTGACTTGTTAAACATTTTAGCTATGCCAAATATACAACTTTTTCCTTATGCACTGTTAACTTGTTCTTCATTCAGGACCTTCTCTAGGAGACCAGTAGCCTCAATTTGTAAAAGAGCACAAAGTGACCAGTGAACCTGGCTTTTGTGCATTTTCATGCAAAGGTGACAGACAATCACATTAACTATTGCTGTTCCTTAGAGATACACTTCCCATCTCCATTAAAACATCACCTCACCTTCTATCCTTCACAGGTGTACCATATACCACACAGCACACATGGTCTTCCCAGGCCAGCAGGCTAGGTGAAACAGAATTACCTTAGACACATTTGCTGAAACAGACTGACTTCTATAGTTCAATTAAGCTTTTTTTTTTTTCTTTTTTTTTAAAAAAAGAGATATCGTGAGATTAGCTATGAACATGTCAGGCTAAGAAAACCTTTAAATAAGTACCCATATCATCCCCAACAGCAACTACTAGCAGATATCTATTTAAGAACAATGACATGGCAAAAATTCCCCCATAAACTCTTCCAGCTTTCAGCTATGTTCAGAAAACAAACACGTAGGCTTCAGAAGTGCACATGTTTAACAACCCTATAATTATTCTATTTCATAAACTAGTCCTCATCCTCCCCTGAAATCATGCAGCTGAGCTGATGTTATCATTCACACAAAACACTAAAATCCTGGTTTTCTGCTGCAACAATCAACTCAGAGTTCTTACATGAAATTCTCTGGAGCGTGTCCAGAGAAGGGCAGTGAAACTGGTCAGGGGTCTGGAACACAAGTCTTATGAGGAGCAGCTGAAGGAGCCAGATTGTTTAGTCTGGAGAAGAGGAGACTCAGGGGAGACCTTATCACTCTCTACAAATACCTGAAAGGAGGCTGCAGAGAGGTGGGGAATCAGTTTCTTCTCCTGCATAACTAGCAATAGGATGAGAGGGAATGGCCTCATGTTGCAGCAGGGGAGATTCAGGTTGGATGTTAAGAATTTCTTCTCCAAAAGAGTGGTGAGGTGCTGGGATGCACTGCCCAGGGAGGCAGTAGAATCACCATCCCTGGAGGTGTTCAAGAAGCATTTGGATGTGGTACCAAGGGATATGGTTTAGTGGGAAATAATGGCGGTAAATAGACAGTTGGGCTGAATGATCTTGGAGGTCTTTTCCAACCTTGGTGATTCAATGATTTTCCTATTCTAGGCAAGAGTGGCAAGTGAAGATTCACCAGCAGCGTCCATGTTCTTGAATTTTCTTGCAGGTCCTTGTCTTTACAATTCTGAACTACCATCTAACATCAACAGCCTTCATCCTTCCGCTATTCCTCTTTTCAAGACCACACTGAAAGACCATGCTAATGACTACACTGAAAGCATCCACTGCAGCACAGAACCCTGCAGAAATCTCACCTTTATCTACAAGGGGCAGATGCATTGCTGTCTGCTTCCTAGTTCATATGCAAGTACTGCAGTACTGCAAGCACCTTTACCAACAATGGCCTAGTTTACTCCAAGACTTTTGACAAAGTTCCTAAGTTTGTTTGCAAATTCAAACAGCTGCCAATTTCAGAACTTCCCTTCATTGTATTCATGTCTTCACCTATTTTTCCTTTTGCTTTCCTGGCACTGGCTTTTGTCATACCTTATCCTTTAATCTGTCCTCTGCTTACACAACTCTGTATCAAAAGAGTTGCAGTCGGAGATTTCTTCCCCAAACTGAGGAGGTACTACATTCGTCATGACACTGTCATCTGTCAGCTCTAGACAACTGTGCTTATGTTATGAGGCTACCAGGCACTATGCCAACAGAACTATGTTGGCAGACACTTAGACTAATCTCTGCATCCCAACAGCATGGATATATAGCTGCATCACATTTAGTTTATTGTCATTTACTTAAACAAGCATAAGCTTCTCTACAAACACAGCTCTACTGGTGAAAAACTGTAGAGGCACACATCTCTCCAAAGCTAATTCTTTGGATGCGGTACTCCTAACACTTGTCTCTCCACAAGAATGTCAACACAGCCCTCCTTCCTAGCTTTTTTCATAGGTACATTTAAGACTGTGAACAGCAGCTGCACCTTGATATGCATGGCAAGAGTAATTCACTGGTATCACTGCTCAAAGCTGCCCTTGGGAGATGTATGGGAAGGCTTACAAACGCTAACATCATAGCTTCCACTTCTCAAAATGCAGATGGCAAATATATATTTTTTAAGCACAAATCAGGAGGTTATTTCCCTGTTATTTGAACTGCTGTTGCCAGAAACACTGAATTACCAACAAATACAGAGGCTCTAAGGCTCCACTTGCATACAATAAAAATAAAAAAGGGGGTAAGAAATGCTGACCTCCACAGGATTTTAAAGACAGCACATGGAAAGTTAACACTACAAAAAGGAAGCAAAAAAACCTAAAAGCAAAGTACAATACAAGCTTTCTAAAGGGTAAGGTTTCAAACTCTCATACAGATGGCTTGAGCTGCCATCACAATGTGCTCTTTCTCAAAACTGAAAGGTCAGGAGATAATCAACCACAAACTTGGTCAGTTTTAGTAACTCTACAGGATGTACTCAAAAAGTTAGATTCTTACCACTATCAAAGCACTATCAAAGTTCACTGTTCGTTATAATGTTTAAAGTACACTTTACTTTTAACTTCTGTTATAACATTATTTCTTTAAAAAATAGTCCTATACATGTACAAACTAATAATGACAGATTAACCTAAAAATCGAAAGCTGTTTCTTCACAAAGTGACTTTGCACAAGTGAGGCTTCAGTGAACACCGAGTCCTTCCCAGGCAAACCACCTGAACTTTTCCCTGCCCCAGCCTCCCTTTACCCTTGCAGAAAGCAGCCTGAGCTTGCACAACAGCACCAGCCATGTTACAAGCTAGGAGCAACTGTCCTGGTGAGAAGCCCTTCCTCTCTGAAGGTCAGCTCTGAGCACCCAAAGAGAATGTAGCTATTAGATTACTTGACATCCACTCAGCCTCACGGAAGTGAGTCTCAGCAAGGTGAGCTGGGAGCCAGCTGACAGGGCATAACCCCGAAGGCTATCCGTGTGCCAGCAGCCCTCAGCTGCTAGCATCCTTGCGAGTACCTGACTGTGCATGGTACCCACTCTGTCCCTTTCAGGAAACCTCATTTTCCCCCTCTAGAGGAATTACTCAATTAGCTTGCAATACCAGTGAGTAAAAGTTTCTCAAGCAGTTCAAGGGACACAAGTAGGCTTTTCGAGAATACTGAATCCAGGCTACACACAAGCCTTGTTTGCTCACATCTTTAGAAGAAGCCTACTATTTTGCCACAACTAATTTCCTCAACAGTCAATAACTCTTGAGTACTGCAAGTCAGTCAGTCCATCCATAGTACAGCAAGCACAGCCTCTTTCTGTCTCGGGTAAGCCTCGGGCAACTGAAAGCAACACATTAACAGAAAACCTCAAACAAGTGAGCTCTGTGTGCAATTAAGAAGGTGCAATAGAAAAATAATAAATTGAGTGGACTAAGTCAGATGTCAGTAAGGAAAAGAGAGGTCCAGCTGAAAGACAGCTAGTTGTATTTAAAAAAAAAAAATCAGGATTAAGTACTGCAAGCTGCTATTTGCAATGCATGCAGAAACCAAAGGTGCCAGAAAATTACATCATACCAGCCAAGTTCAACTCACTAAAGACTGGGAAACTGGAAAGGAATACATTCCCTGATGGTTCTTTCAGGCTGCTGTTCTTGCCCAGAACAACTTGAGCATTTTTCTTTACATAAACTAGAACCAACCAGCCCCCCCAAAAAACCAAAAGGAGCATAGAGTTCCACCACAAGACTGTTAGTAGATGTTTAAAATAATTGTTTCAGGTGGCTTGCTTTCATTGCTACAAGAGGTTTGTAACTCCAAGGACCTCAGATGCCTTGTGCTTTTTCATTCACACAAACACAGAACTAGCTGACAAAGTACATGCTACTCTACTGTAAGATGTGTAACTTTGCACCAAAATGTTAGGTACCAAGACCTAAATATATACATACATAGATTATATTAAATATAGATGAGATACATATACATATATATCATTCATTTCACAAGTGTTAGTAGAAACTCTGGTACCGACTGCCAGGTAGAAGAGCTGTTACATGGGAAGGGATCACACAGCTTAGGAGCAGCTGAGGGAGTATTTAGCTTCCCTTCAAAAAGGAATAACTGAATAATGTATAAGATTAAAAAAAAAAAAAAAAAAGCCGCTTCAAAAGGGAATTAAGCAGAAGACCAAATATTTTCTTTGTACTTCTGTGATCAAATTCATGAAGTATTTATTATCCATTTTTCATTAGCATGGAAAGTGGCGATGAAACAAGAGGATATCGCAGACATTGTTAACATGGCATACAAACTTAATACAAATAGATATTATTCATGTTACAGAAAAATGTCTTCCTGGGAAAGCTGAAGGTCAAAAATTACCAGTCTCAACTGAGATGGGGAGCCCTGCACTAGAACATCAAGACAACACATCTGTTTGATGAAAGACGTTACTAGCCACTGAGCTCTCTAGGGAATATTTCTGTTATTAGTGCCTCACATTTCTCCTGCTAACAAAAGGTTTCTGATTGTTACTGTAGGAGAATAAAAATTAATACATTTAATTAAATTTAAACCAAAAGTTAGAGTAGATAATTAAGACTGCCTACCCAAATGCAAGCAGAGAAAAACAAAGAGTATGGGATAACACTCAAGAAAGCACTAGCATATTACAAAGACTGTCAAGGTGTGATGAAGGGACCAAGGATGTAATGGTCAGTGCAAGCAAGGGATCTACGTTCCTCAGAGAAACAAGGTGCCACTGGACCCTTGCAGTCAGACCAAACCCATCTGTTCTGTTTTATTTTACTGTACAACAATCAGCTCATGCACTACGTTCAAATAGCCATGCAGCCACCAGCCAGAAACACTCACTGCCACGGGGATAGATGGGAACTGATAGCAGAACCTTGAGTAAGTCCAGTCAGAATTAAAGGGCAAGAAATTCAAATGAGCAGTTGTGTTTCACGAAACAGATTTAGAACTTTTAACTTATAACTGCTATGCTGAGTAACATGGTAAGTACTCAGATCACCCCAAGGGAGATGCATGTCTTTGTCAATGGCAGAAACGAGTTTCTTTGCTGACAGTACAATTTTCCAGTCAGCTAAAGCTATACAGTTGGCAAATACTGCCAGAAAAGCTGACTCTGGTTCTTCAGCTGTGCATACCCCTTTCCCTTCATGAGCGATGGGTGAGTAACTGGAAGATTAGAAGTGACAGATATTTCTCTTGTACAGCCAGATGTGCATGAGCAGGGCCAGGAGGAGGACACCACAAGTGAGATACCTTTAAGAACAACTCAGGAATCGGGTAAGACAAGTTTGGAGTTACAGTGAAAACATACACTACAGCATCTTGCCTCCTGATTGACTAAACGGCAAGATTTGGAACTCTGCACAAGAGAAGAAAATACTCATGATACTGCCGACCCAAGCAGCACAGCATTATCAACCAGTTAACTGTAAAGGCCTGCTCGCTACCCTTCAACCTGCCACTTTTGCTCTAATAACTACTCGAGCGAAGGCAACAGTTGCAGCCATTTGCCACTGCAACTATTTCACTAGTACTTGCAAGCCTCTGCACAATACACGTTGTGGCATGCAAGCAGATTTCCACTTTAAGTTCTCAATGTGAACTTCAGTTGCATGATGAGAAAATTAATTCCTCAACATAAAGCAGAATGATCACATACATAACTCATTTGTTATTAGTAACTGCAAGGCTTCCTTTCGTTTGTGTGCAACACTTCTCAGAGCTTTCACCTTAGCTAGTCTTTAAATAAGGAAACGAAAGAAGAGTTAGCAGACAAATACTGAAATCCTCTAGTTGTGTAACATTTTGTTATTTAAGATACTGCATTTTTATTCTTGCAGGAAAAGATACAAGTGACCAAAAAGTCTACACAAGAAGAAAACAGAGTATAGAATTACAATTTGAAATCAGAACTGAATTATATCTGCAAGTTTGTCTCCGCTACTGATCTGAACTCCCCGATCATGTTCAAAAAAGCGATTAAACACACAATGTGGTCTTTGTTCTGGATGCCAAGATTCTGTAGCAGAAAACATACCAATTTCTGTTTAGGATAATCTTCCCTTATTGGAAAAGTAATCCAGAAGTTTAAATTCATCTCTGCAAAACCAAAACGTGGATTTACTCTAAACAAACTAACCAGAGTGGCCTGTTGCAGTACCCTCTCTTCCATCACTGATAAGGGGAAAACACCTCCCATACTGAAGGGCAAAAATTGGAATCTTCCTGTATGAAAAGATCTGGAGCTTCTTAAAGTTTCGGCTCTTCAGCCTAGTGAAAAGAAGGCTCCAGGGGGACCTTATAGCAGCCTTCCAGTATCTGAAGGGGGCCTACAGGAAGGCTGGGGAGGGACTTTTTATAAGGGCCACAGGATTAAGGGAAATGGCTTTACACTGGAAGAGGGTAGATTTAGACTAGATATCAGGAAGAAATTCTTTACTGTGAGGGTGGTGAGACCAGGAACAGCTTGGCTGGAGAGTTTATGGATGCCCCCTTCCTGGAAGCATTCAAGGCCAG
>JAOWBP010000001.1:33036461-33049737 GCA_028571105.1 Tragopan temminckii
AGGGGCCACTCTCTTTACTTTTGCTAAATAAACCTCTCCATGAAGTTATAACCCTCTAAAATAACCCCATGGTTTATAGCTGGATTACAATTAACTCAAACGTAGCGATAAAAAACAAACAAAAAAAACCAACATCAGATTCTGTCTTTTGTAACTTAAATTTGGGCTTCTTAGAGGTTATACTTGGCTACTGAATACCACTAACCTGCTAATGAGCAAAACGAGGCCTGATGTTGCCAGTGTAGAAACACTTTATGAGATCCATTGAGCCACTAGGCCTTGCAGCAGATGGGACTCTTGGTGGGGTGAGCCACACAAGGTGTTGACTCTTCCTGGGGCGGGAAGGATCCTCAGTGCAAATGTTTTATCTTCATACCCAGCTCAACAACAGAGACTCTCTGGGGGGTTGGTCACATGACAAACCCTCCCTCTTCGGCCCTGAGCTTTTTGGGAGGTGGTATTCATGGCCCGAAGACTCTCAGCCCAAAGGCCCAGGGGTCTGGAGTGAATCCCCTCTCAGGTACTCAAGGCAAAAACATAACTGGCTTTTGGGGAGTAGGAGAGAATGAATTGCTTTCACTTTGAATTTAGATACTATTCAATATGTATTTTTAATTTAATTTGATTTAAGCAGGGTTTAGAAAGCCAAGTCCCTAAATATTTCAAATTTTAATTTAAAAAACAGTTGACAGAAACAGGGGTTGTTGAAAGGAGATGTGATACCTGCTTCTGCTCAAAGGAACATCCTTTCCTGGAAAGGACAAGGAAATAAAAAGCCTCCTAATTATATAATTGAATTCATAGCCTTATGTGAGAACTAAAGAAAGGTAAGAACAAGGATTTGCAATAGAACTATTTAAGAAAAAAAAAAATGGAGCAACTGAAATAAAATGGGCATTTAGTCCTTAAAGTCAGGATATGATCACACTGAGCAGGTCCTTTTAACTCTCACAGGTCACTGCTTTTGCTATTCGCTCATGTTTCTTCAGTTCTTTTTTATACCTTGTCAGTGGAAAAAAGTTCTGTTACATAATTGTCCACAGCTATAAATTTTTTGAAAATTAAGTACAGAGGAATTTCTTGGACTTTCAGGTTTTGTTTATGTTCCTTTTTTTACAGCTGCATATCCACATATCCCCACATGAGAAACCACTTCCAAGTGTGGGATCCACACTGCAAGTGACTTGCATAATTGATCCATTTTTACAGGAGGAAACTTCAGCAAGATGAGTTACAGAAGTAACAATTATCTGGAGAAGCAACAAATAACTCTAAGCAGTAAAGATTTTTGCCTTTAATTTCTTTCAGCCAAGAAAGGAAGGGAGGGAGGAAGGAAGGAGGGAAGGAGAGAAGGAGGTAAAGGCGGGTGGGGGGAGAGGAAGAAGGGAAAGGGGATATATGAAAGTATGTTATACCATTTCTTAGGTGTGATATTCATGTCAAATATTTTAAATCTTAATTTGTGGGATCTATAATGTTAGGGAAATAATCCAGACACCCTTAGCTTCTTTTCTGAAGCTCATACCTATGAGCTCATACTTTTTGTCTGCCTGCCTACCAGTCTGTCTCTTGCCTGTGCCATTCCTCCCACTCCATGCTGTAAGCCACCGGTGGATTTCAGCTTAGTTGAAAGCAAAGAGGAGAACAAAAAATGCTGTATAGTTCCTACCAGCTTTGTAGACCAGACAGGAGGGTACATAAGCAAGACCAGGGAAAGAGCCATCTCTCAGATCAGGTAAGGTAACATCCCAAGTAGAAGAAAGCTTGAGAATGATTGTGTTTTGAGACAACCTTCAGCGAATGTCTGCAGTTACAGTGAGTCCACTGGAAACCGAGCTCCTCAAGTTCAGTGTTAACTGTGCTGGTTCAAAAATTCTCCTTCAAATTCCTGTATCATACAGAAAAATGTAATGTGTAGATCTGATATTGTAATTCTGTATTTTGATGGCAATTATATACATTGTTTTGAATTCCTTATCTATCTCCTACTCTCTTCATTCTCTTCCCTCCTCTTTTCTCTGCTCATGGCACATTATCTGTTCACACACAAATACACCATGAAACCTTGTCAGATTTTAGCTGTGGAGTGTTAAAGCTGAGAGTAACAGTCAGAGCTTTAGTGGAGAGGAAGACTGAGTGGGTATTTTAGCAATGGGACGGGACTCAAATGGTCAAGATTTAATTTTGCCTGCTCCGTATCCTTCAGGGCTTTTTTTCCTTGTCTCTGTAATGGGGATGATTAAATTTCCTTTCTTCCACCTTTCCTTCATCTAGACTATAATGGCTAAGATTTCACAGATTCAGTAGGTCTTATGAGGTCTGATTCCAAGTAAACATTGGGAAAAATCCTCTCTGGCAAGGACGAGTAGAAAGGTGAGTCACTCGGTTCTGCTGTCCTTATCCAGGCAATGGTCAGACCCAGAGGAAGCACAGCAGCAGAAGGACTCCCAGGTAAGAACCCAACCCTTTTCACCATGTACAAACATCACGTGCCTCTACTTGTGCTAGTACACTATCACACATTGCATGCTGTTGCTATAAATTGTTAATTGTTATAAGTGAGCAAATTCTACCTTCCTTTTTTGCTTCATTTGATCCATTCAGTGCCCAAGATTGGATGTTGCATTAAAAAAACATGCTTCCAACTCTGAGCAGACAGCCTTTGCAGCAACTGTAGAGATCATTCTGTCCCCATTCCCTCTTAGACTGCTGTTTCTATGCATATTCTCAAAGAGGAAAGAAAATGTTTGCAATACCATGATCTGTTTACTTGTGACTTGCTAAACGTTTAGATGGAAGCATCGCAATCACATCTTACAAGATGAATAGAGAGAGAAAAAATATATTTGGAATGTTGTATTTGAATTAAATAGACATATTATCCCAGAATTTCTTCACCAGTTTTTTTTCTCTACTGAGAGAAAAAAATAAAGAACATGATAAATTATTCTGTTAGTAACAACATACTTGTCTCTCATATTTGAAACTATTCTTGAATGGAAGTTCTTACTAAAAAAGATTTAATTTTAGCATTTTGATGGGAAGTAAAGATACCAGTTTTGCACTTAGCTCTCCCACTCACCACCCCCATTTACATCCTCAGCAGAATTTAGAGCTCAGAAGAGGTGCCAGACTGGCAGCACGGGAAACTTAGACACTCTGTTTTTTTTTGAAGGCTGCATTTTCATCGCTACTGTGTAGGAATTTGTTGGGAAAGTTCATGGGTGGTAGGGCACCATATGCATTAGATATTTACAAAGAGCATCTTGGATTAAGTGAGGACTGTTTCCTCCTGCAAAATCTCTGACTAAAGAGGGATAGAATCATAGCATCACCAAGGTTGGAAAAGACCTCCAAGATCATCCAGTCCAGCCATCAATCTACCACCAGTATTTCCCCGCTAAACCATGTCCTTCAGTAAAACATCTACACGTTTCTTGAACACCTCCGCGGATGGAGGCAGAATGGGGAGGAGGGTGAGAAAGCAATAATCCATACCAAAGCTCCACTGAATTTTGCCGCCTTGATGTGGCCGTGACATTCCAAAGTGAGAAGGCATTCAGAACCACTCTTTTTTTGTCCTGTCTTGGCTTTATATATAATGCATGCTTCTCAGCAGGACAAATTAATGTGAGCCAAGTGCCATGTTGTAGTGGCTAGACTGCTTCCTGCCAGCTTGGTTCACTGTATCTCACCAAGCCCTGCTGCTCTGCCCCCAAGCGTGCTGATACCTGATGGCATTACAGAACAGCTGTGGAAAAGATGGAATTTTGTTTTCTCCCCAGCAATTTGCATCTCAGAAGGACAAAGCTGTCAAAACCGCTGCTGTTGTTTCTTATTCTGCACTCACACAAGAATTACGTCAGAAGCATCTGTAGATGAGAATGAAAGAAATGCACCGCTCTGTGTGCAACTTGCAGAGGAGGAAACACTGAGGGGCACAGGAATATCAGACTACATATGGAGACTAAAGTATTTGGCACTATTCCAACATTTCTGATACGAGACAGTTTGGTTTTAGAAATAGTCCACCTTTTTAGGTTTGTTTGTTTCTTTTTTCCTTATCATACTGCATATGGAATCCATGCTGCAGCTTATTCTAATCCTTGCTGCCTTACAGAGGTGCCTTGTTCTGCTCTTGCACGTTGTGCTGTGAAATACAAAAGCATAGCTGGCAGGATGCTGCCCTGTACATGTCTCCAGTGCTTGTTCTGACTTTCTGGTATAAATCTATGACAGTGGTTGCAAATGAATTAAAGACAGATAAAATGCCACATACTATGGTAAGTTGGTTTGTTAAACTATTTTTTCCAGTGATGTTGTCCCATCTCCCAAACTGTTTCACTGAATAAGACGTTGCAGAGCTTAGGGGGTTTCTTATTCTGTGGGAGGGAAAGTGGGTTTGTTTTGCCTTTTGTTTCCAAGAGGTTATATTTGAATTTATAGAGGCCATTTGATTTCCTAACAGCAGTCCAGAAAGAGCAACTTTTAAAAGTTGGGTGGACTTTGGAGCTTGGCTGGACAGAAGGTCAGAACATGAACTGTGAGCAACAGTTCTTCGGAAGATGGACTGAAAGATTTTTGCACTATTAATGAATTTCCAGGAAAACTGACTGTAAAATGCTCTCAAGAGTAAGTAATGATCACAACACTGTCTTTAATTACAAACCAGACTTTCATGTTGATATTTTGGGGCTGTGCCTATGAATGCTACATAAAGATATGCAATATGAAAACATGAAAATAAAAGTAGGAGTAGGAGATCACAGTCTGTTTTGGTCAGTGTGAAGAAGATGCTTGTTTTTGCTACGAATTTAAGAGACTATTTTTCAGAAATTGCTTTTTATCCCAGGGAGAAAAATACATTTTGACATTTCAGGAATGAGAAAGAGTACTGCTATTCTGGGCAGCAGTGTAGTGGCCATAGAAAGCCTTAGAGGCAAGGTCTTTTTAACAACTAATAGAACCTGGCAAGCAAATATGAAAGGCAAAATGTGGGCTGCTCAAAGTACAGCATATGAATAAAAGACTTTTCATGAAAATATTTTAATGTAGAACGCTTTTCTCCTTGGACCTCAATTCTAAAAATCTGCTTTGCCCTGGGAGGCAAACCCCTACATTTCTTACACTGCTGGTTGATCTGCTCAGTGCTGCAGCCCTCAGCTCACAGTTCTCAGGCAGAAGCATCAGGGCCCACCCAGACCTGCAAACCCGCAGGTGAATGTGTTCCCTACAGAATTACCCGTGTTTCTCCTGGGAGTTGGGGGAAAGATAAATTGTCCTTTCTGGATAAATAGGTGTTTTATCTTTGACTCATCCCAGGCTTGGATGAGTCAGCCAGGTGTCGTGTTCCTTGCCTGTATCTCCAAGAGCTGGACCTGACCTGCAAAGTCAGGATCCTGATCCGTATGTCCTTACTTGATCTTACCCAAACAAACTACTGTCTTGACACTTTTTTTTTCGGAGCCCAGTTCTAATGCAGCTTCACTGTACGAAACACCCTACCTTGTTATTTATTTCTTTGTGTCATTGTACAGTAAGATTTTAACCTTTGGTGAGCAAACTTCAGTTTTACTTCACACTGTGCCCTTGCTTCCTAGGACTTACTCTTCCCTTTTTATATCTCTGTATGGGTACAAAAACATGAGACCCTCCAGGTCTTCCTTCCCACAGATATCTCAGAGGGCATTGCAGCAGCTCAGATAATAAACACTGCCTCTATCTTCATATTGACAAAATAAAATAGGCCAGTGCTCTTTCAGTAGCTGCATAAACTTCAAAAGCTGCTGACACTGGGTAGAAGGAAATAGGACCTAGAAGTGAAGAGGAACCATAGGAACAATGCACACAGATGATTCATTCAGGCCAACAGCCCTTGGCTAATGCAGGTCTGTGACTGTACAGTATCAGAAGCAGCCACAGCACCTGGTGAGGGGCTGTGCTACAGCAGCCTCATTCCTACCAAGAGGAAAGAAACTCAGGGGGTCTGAGGTTACCGGGTGTGCTGGGAAAAGCACCTGGGTCTCTGCATCCCCCTCTCTTGGGGTGGCTCAGAGCTGCAGTGCCCTGACAAGGCAGAGCTTTCCCAGGTCTGTGTGCTCTGCTGAGGACAGAGAGGGAGCTTCCTTTAGCTGCATATTCTGTCTCATTTTTACAAGTGCATTCTGGAAAAAGAAAAATAGTGCTTTTCCTGCAAAAGTGCTTTGCCTTTGATTCTGACCCAGATCTTTCCAAACCGTCGCAGCTACAGAGCTAAGTGGAATGTAACAAAATTCTCACCTAGCTTGGAGGAGGTTGGTGCCTGCTGCACTAACAGGGAAGGTTCTGAGGTTGTGAAAGACGTCTTCAGAAAGTGCCACATTCTTCAACACTTAAACTTGCACTTATATATTACTTTTATGTGGGAATTTCCCTATACGTGCCGTCCATGCTAAAACCCAGTGATATGTTCTGAGTCAAAGATTCCCTGCAGGATACTGGTTGAAGACAAAGGCCATCTTCATACTCTCACACATTGTCCAAAGCCGATTTGAGAAACACAACAGAATGGGTGGGGTGAAAAGTGCCAGTGACCTTACCCAAGGACTGACCTCTCCTGGGCTGTGAGGCAAGGATTCAGTACCAAAACTGGTATTTCAAAGAGACACCTAGGTGAAATCCTAACCCAGTTGAAATAGATAGGAGCTTTGATCAGTAGATTTCCATTTGGTTTGTGTACTGTCACAGCTGAAGTGGAGCTAGCATGTGTTCACATTTCAAACCCTGCAGCCAAACAGTTAGCAAAGTCTAATAATAAATAAAAGCTGGACCTTGAGGACAGCACAATCAAGTTCTGTTTCCAGTTGTACTGAAGAGTGCTTGTACAACCTTGACAAAACTTGGCATAGAAACTCTTCGAGGCTGCACCAGAGAGAAGGGCAGAGCTGAAGCTTGCAGGAGGCAGCTGCTGGGGGATGGAGGTGGTGGCAAAGGGTCCATGCAAGGGCAGGTGGTGGGCAGTGGAGAGGGGCTGCTGAGAGGGTGAACCAAGCGCTGCTGGTTTCCAGAGCTTAGCCAGAAAACAGCAAGTAAAAATGGATAGATGAAAGGAGAAGATGCATGTTCTCCTATCCCAATCCGGCAAAATCTGTGCCTACTTTTGTCTTCAAATCCATGCTGAACACACGAGCTCCACCAAGGCTAGTAAGAAATATTTGGGCCTATAAGTAGGATTACACTATTATTATTTTGTAATGTTCCCAGGAGTGAGAGCAAATGAAGGATCCTTTCTTGAATAAGCATCAGTTTTATTTTTCTCAATTACAAAGAACTTTTCAGTAAAAGTCATTCCCATGTAAGCATCTACCTCCACTTTTAGTAAGGCTAAAAGTGCTGAAGAAAAACCTCAAATTTGTAGAAAATCAGACTAAAATCAAGCGCTTCATCTGGTCACAAGAGAGAGAAGAGAAAGAAATAGCAGAGGTCTGTCCTAACTGAACACTGGAGAATCAAGTGTTGTTTGTTGAAATAGCTTTTCCTAGTGGTTGTTATGCTCTCAGAATAGGGGAAAAAGCCAAAGTATTAAAAAGGGCTGAATAGAAATGTAGCTATTTCCATTTCACTAACCGTGATGAATTTTGAAAAGATCTTCAGAGCAAGACTAAATTACAGGCAGGATGACAGATGGGTTTTGGGCTGAGTACAAGGCTGCAAATCACGTAAATGGGTCTGCTAACATCAGACTGTGGGGATGCTATCTGCTTAGAAATTTAGAAAAGTTACTATCAAAATATCATTTATTGATTAGTTTGCATAAAAACATAGTTTGATGAAATGCCCTTTCTCTATAGCTGAAGTGTGTGTGATCTCCTCATCAATGCTGACAAGTGCTTAAACAAATGAAATGATCCAAACCTTGCTCTGGCAGTGCAGCTGCTCTGCCTCTCCTCCCCTGGTCTCCCAGCTGTGCTTGCAGCTCAGCAGGCTTCCACCTGAACCCTTCGCTCCCTGACATGCTGTTCTCTTCCATGCTGGAGAAAAACCTATGCTGGGCCATGCCATGAACATGGAGGCCCATCCTATGTGACGTATTAAGTTCTCGAGTGAGGCCAGAGCACCAGGAGAAGCCTTCTTGCTGAGCTGTGTCAAGCATGAAGCCCTGCGACCCACAGCTGATGGCAAATCCTACAGGCAGCTGAGCCCAGTGCGTGGTGTTGTGGGCTGGGAAATGAAACCTTAGGACAGCACATGCTTCTGTTTCCACGGGACTCTGAGTCAAGAGATAACTATATGGGTGACCAAGACTGGAGAGTTTGGTCTTCCCCAGCCAGCCTTAGTACTATTTTCAGAAGGCCCTGTGCCAGAAAGGTCCTGTCATCATACTGTTCTATCAGAGCTTGCTTCTCACTGCACCGTTTCCTCCTGTCTGTCTCTTTCCCACAATAAGGCCTGGAAATTAGCTTGTTTTACCAATTATTCTAACAACCCCACTGCTGTGAAACCTGAATGGTTCCTTTAAAGGAAGAAACCCAGTGCTCCTTTCTGCTTTGCATAGCGAGGCATCCTCAGTGCCCCAGCACAGAGAGCTGCAGGGCTGCCAGAGGCTGTTCCTCGGTGAGCGGTGAGATCACAGCCTCTGGTTACAATTGGGTAAACAAGGACCTGCTTCATGTTTATCAAAAGCCTGCAGCAATTTGCTTCGTCATCCATCAGTTATTATATTCATAATAGAAACATTAATAGAGGATAGTGACACAAGGTGTGTTATCTAATCTTTTAAAGACACGAGACAGAAATCCATCAGTGGTCCTCACACCTTCAGCCCTGTCACCATTCACCCTCAGGGTCATTGTTTTCAGATGCTGGCAATTTCAGAAGAGCTCAGGGAACTTACAAAGAAGTTCAGTTAGCTCTGGTTCTGAGGTACCAGTTTAAGAAATGAAGCCTGATGATGAAGATGTTATTTTAGGAAACCAATTCAGCACCATTTTCAGGTTCACAGATATTCCAGATGAAAAAGACCTATTAGGTCATTTGTCTGTTGTTCCTGCCAAGAAAGGATTATGGCAGCCATTGATATCTGAATTTTTCTCAGTCTTTCCAGGTGCCCTATATGCAGCAGCACAAATGTTGGCTGCAGGTTGCTCCTGCCTTGCAGCTTCTGAGGCACATTTCTGGTGGCAGTGCTTAGGCTGCTCGTGGAAGCAGTGATGCAGCTTTCCAAAGGACAGGGCAAATCTGTGGGCAATAATTTTCATTCCTCCTAATGGGACTTCTATATTCCTGGAAGAGAATGAGAAATGAGAGCGGCCCAAGGGGTAACAGCTTCGTGCTTCATTATCTTCCTGGTGCCTGCAAGGCAAATCAGGTTTTTCCTGATATTGGAAGGGATGTGTTGGACTTAATTCTTGATTTTGTTATCCAAAATTGATTTCCTGAACTTTTAATTCCGTCCCTGCAATTTGACAAGGAAGCAACTGTCTTGCCTTCACATGCTTAAATATCATTTCCTCCTTACTGGCAGTGCCTGTTGGACAATTCTTAAATTCGGTTCTTAAATTGCTTTCAGGAAGTACATAGGTGGAGTTCAAATTGCAGAACGAAGTGTTTGCTTTGTAATGCAAATACTCAGATTAGAATAGACAGAAGCAAGAAGATACTTGGAAGCTTCTTTACACCCTTGTACGTGCTTCATTGGAGACTGTGAGGGTTAACCTGATGCGAGGCTGCCGGGCAGGAGAAGACAAACCCCAGCTGTTCTTCTCTTTCACTGCTGAGTCTCATTTCTTTGTGCCAGTTTCTCCTTGTCAGCAGCTAACTTCTCTTCCAGATTCTTCTAATGTTTCTCTAGCAAGAGAACCACCAGCTCCTGACAGAGGTCACTGGAAAGCTCACTGCAAGTGCAGCCTCCTATCCTTTCCATGGAGAAACTTAACTGGGTGTGGATCTACTCCCTTCAGCTAACAGTGGTGCGTTGTAAAGCTGTATAAAATATCTCAGTGTGAGGGACAGGATGCCATCCAGAGAGACCTAGACAGGCTTGAGCAGCGAGACCATGCGAATATCACGAGGTTCAACAAATCCAAGTGCAAGGTATTGCACCTGTGTTATGACAACCCCTACTATCAGTACAAACTGGGGGATGTAAGGATGGAGCATAGCCCTGCTGAAAGGGACTTGGGTGTATTGGTGGATGGGAAGCTGGACACGAGCCTGCAATGTGCCCTCACAGCCCAGAAAGCCAGCTGTATCCTGGGCTGCATCAAAAGGAGTGTGGCCAGCAGGTTGAGGGAGGTGACCCTGTCCCTCTGCTCTGTGCTGGTGAGACCTCACCTGGAGCACTGCATCCAGATGTGGAGTCCTCGGTACAGGAGAGATGTGGACCTGTTGGAGTGCATCCAGAGAAAGGCCACAAAAATGATGCAAGGGGTGGAAGACCTCCCTACAAGGATAGGCTGAGAGAGCTGGAACTGCTCAATCTGGAGAAGAGAAGGCCCTGGGAGACCTGAGAGCAGCCTTTCAGTATCTAAAGAGGGGCTATGAGAGAGAGGGGTACAGACCCTTTATTAGGGTCCGTTGTGATTGGAGGAAATGGTTTCAAAAGAAAGGAGGGGAGATGTAGACTGGATATAAGGAAAAAGGTTTTTATGATAAGGGTGATGAGGTACTGGAACAGGTCACCCAGAGAAGTGGTGGGTGCCCCTTGGAGACACTCAGGATCAGGCTGGACCAGTCTCTGAACAACTTGATCTAGCTGTAGGTGTCCCTATTCATTGCAGGGGAGTTGGAATAGATGACCTTTAGGGGTCCCTTCCATCTCAACCAATTCTATGTTTGTGCGATGCTTTTAGCTAAGTGCCATGGACTACGCTAGCTCCTCTGCAGCACTGCCTCCGCTGCAGTGGGCAGGGGTCAGCCATGCAGGTTTGTCTGGACAGGCATCCTGCAACATGCTGCTGGGGTTAGCAGTGATATCCCTGAACCAAACAACAAATACAGTGAAAAGGCAGAGATTGATGCAATTACCCTGCCTTGCAGCACATCTAGGTGAGTAAGAAGAGCACAAAAAGCTGACCAGTAACATGGACTTTTTCCAAAAGACAAAGGCCCCTTTCTTTAATGCAATATTCCAAATTGTCACTCAGTTTATTCAGCCAGACAAACACGATAGCAGATGGAGTCCCTGTTTCTTCTCTCAGTATGTTCACAGCTGGAATGTGCAAATCCTTCATCTCTATTTATAACAATGTTAGTAAATGTATTTACATTCAGTGATGCAGTGGAGTCTGAATGGTAAATAATGATGATCTCAACATATTAAGGTTGTTGACACAGTGTTAGTAATCTGAGTTCTAATGCCTTTCTGTAATGCTGTAATGGAGGAAGATTTCTTTAGGAAAATACCTATTTGGTGCATTAGTATCTATGACAAAATATAGAATTTTACCGGTATCATCCTGCTGTATAATCCTGAGTTCTTTTAAACAAGAACAGTTCATGACATGATCCTTTCAGCGTCACAGGGCATGATTTGCCAGTGGCCATTTAAGGACTTTTAAGAATTTAATGATATTTAAGAATACCTTTAAAGCCCAGTTTGGAATGGGGAGGGAACAACAACAACAATTTAAAAAAAAACAAAACAAACAAACAAAAACCCCACAAAAACCAACACAAAAACCAACCACTACAACTTTGTCATACATTTTATTGCGCTGGATTTAAAGAAAGCATCTGTTATGGGAGCACCCCAGCATGTCCACTAGGTGTGGTGCTGACCCAAACGCTGAGGGGTTGGTGGTGCAGGGAGAGATCGGGAGTGATGGGATGACCTGGAGGATGGAAGCAAGGACCAACCCACACACAGCAGCCAAACCCAGGGTGAATACATGCTGACAGTGTGATCCCTCCACTGGTACCATGGGTGGTATTTCAGAAAGGGGCAGGGAAATGTGAGACAGTGGCTATCTCCAGGTACCATTAATAGCTTGGAGAAGAAAAGGCTCCTGGGAGACCTCATTGTGGCCTTCCAGTACTTGAAGGAAGCATATAAACAGGAAGGGGAATGGCTGTTTATGAGGGTGGATAGTGATAGGACAAGGGGGAATGGTTTCAAACAGACACAGGGGAGGTTTAGGCTAGATATCAGGAGGAAGTTTTTCACACAGAGGATGGTGACGCACTGGAACAGGTTGCCCAAGGAGGTTGTGGATGCCCCATCCCTGGAGGCATTCAAGGCCAGGCTGGATGTGGCTCTGGGCATAGCAGGGGGTTGAAACTAGATGATCATTGTGGTCCTTTTCAGCCCAGGCCGTTCTATGATTCTATGATAATTGCTCAATGCAAGGAATTATGAATATAATAAATATTGCAAATTATCAAGACATCAAGGTTAAATGTTGCCTTTGGAGTGTTGTTCCTGGCATGGCCACGACCACAGCAGAGCACTGAGGTCAAAGGGTCACCTCTTCCCATCCAGGCTCTGCCTCACATGCCCTCAGAGACAGCCCTGCACCATCACAGCCTGTCCCCACCAGCTGAAAGGAGCAGGTATTCCAAGAGCTGCAGTCCATCTGATCCATTTCAGCCAGCTGCTCTGGGAGGAGACACAGCATGACCTGGAAGTGCCTGTTTCACACCAGCACCAGGCAGCCACATCTGCTCGGGTGGCTCCCAGCCTGCAGCCCGCAGCTCAGCCGTGTAAATGTCGCTCTGCTGACTGCAGGAAGATTTTGCTCAACAAACACATTCCTCTGCATGGATAACAGTTGGCATTCAATATAAAGAAGTATTTCAAAAATTCTATTTACTTTTTTGGGGGGAGGTATTATTTGCTTAGTTATATTTTTGTTCAGTGTTCCTTAGTAGGTTTGAAGGGTGAATTTACAATGCTTGAATCTTTCAACTGCAAGTATCAATTGAAATGCTTCCTTATTTAAATATTTTTGCAGGAAGATATTGGGGAACTGCATTTCTTTCAAAACAGACAAACAAACAAAACTAGAGGAACATTTTTCATTGTTTGGTTAGTTTTTACACTTGTTCATAGAAAACTGAGAGTTAAATAGTAATAATAATAGTAATAATAATAATAATAATAAAGAGATTTCTAGCTTTGACCCAAATTAGCAAGCTGGATTGAAGTTTATGAGAATCTCAGACTCAGATTTTGGATCTCACTTTATCATAGAATGGCCTGGGTTGGAAAGGACCACAATGAGCATCTAGTTTCAACCCCCTGCTATGTGCAGGGTCACCAACCACCAGACCAGGCTGCCCAGAGCCACATCCAGCCTGG
>JAOWBP010000001.1:33051271-33076394 GCA_028571105.1 Tragopan temminckii
ATGGGATGAGATGGGGTGGGGTGGGGTGGGGTGGGATGGATCTTTTCTATGGTTTGAGACTTGGGGTGAAGGATGGATGGAAAAAGAGACTGAAAGATCTAGTGAGAAAAAGCATCTACTATACACACTTGCTTTGTCATAAAAAGAAAGATATCAGAATGCAGAGTATAAAGCACCAAATAGTAGCAGGAAGCAGAGAATTAGTGATAGTTGTTGGAACTGGTATTCCCTCAGAAGCAGTGTCCTCTCCATAGGCCAGCTGCTTCTAATAAAGCACAAGGAACCTTGCTGCTGTTACTGGGAGGGAGCTTCCTCCAAGTAAAGCTTCTCCCGTACCTGTGTTAAATGAAGGGGCATTGCACCCTGGGAAATGAGGGTCTACACTCAACTCAAAACTCATGTCTTTTAATGTTTAGCAACTAATCGCTTCCAAAAGATGAACAGAAATAGGAATCTTTTCACAGACACCAGAGTGCTGGCATTTCAGTCCGGGTATGTCACTTGTTTAATTCTCCTAGACTTTCAGGTTGGTGACAACACATGCTTGTTGTGAAATGAAGGGAAAGAAAAGCAAGAAAACTAGGATCTAGCAGTGGGAGCACCGCTCCGTGCTGCGAGGGGCAGCTGTTCTGGGTGGCCATGGCAAGGCTGGGGAGCACTGGGCAGGCCTGGGGCCTGCTCCCTTCCTGTGGCCCTGAGCCACCTGAGTGCGGTGGGAAAGTGTCAGGAGATGGAGCTGAGCTGGTTATGCTGGGAAGAGTCATTGAGCCACAGCAAATAAAAGGTCACTGTCTTTCTGACAGGACTGAAAAATGTCCCTCTGATGACACGGGTGGTGAAAGAACAGAGCTGTTGTACTCCTGGAGAGGTGCAGCGGTCCTGGGGTGATTCTCTCTTCCAAGAGACATTAGAAAAATTGGTTGCGCTTCTTATGTGCTGGGGAGACCAGGCTTTTCTGTTTGCTTCATTGAAGCACGGGCACTGCAGTTGTTAGAAGAATGTGGAAGTCGCTGTGAGATTTGCAAGAAATTTGATCTTACAAGGCACCTCTTTCAGCAACGCTGACGGTAAATCCTCACGAGCACCTTTAATGAAATGATCATAGCCATGAACTGTTTTTCACTGGATGCCAGATGCATTTAAAAGAGAGATGCTGAATCGTGAGCGCTCCACAAAGTGGTGAACAAAAACTCCCTGATTACTTGAAAATTGCCTAGAGTTACACAGATGCAATTAAAATTTCATTTTAGTAAAAAAAAATAAAAATAAAAAAAAAATCGTTCTTCGTTTACAAAGAACTATTTTGCTATTTTTTAATTAGAAAATCCAGTTTCTGTTTAACACATTTAAGACCTGGGCTGAGTAGAATGAAGCGTGACAGATTCTGAACATGAAATCTCTCCCTCTGGTGTTTCCTGGCTGTGTGGGCTCTGGATGCAGAAGATAATGCAGAAGATAATGCCACACCTCCATGCACTTTCCTTCCGGGAGCTTGCAAGCCCTTTGCAGATGCGACTTGTTATCTGGGAGCAAGATCCTCAGGTACTGTAAGTGCTGCTGGCTTGCAGGTAGCACAGAGGTTATAGGGGTTCAGGGTTGAGTCCCACACCCCCTCTATGCTGTGCATCAGGATGAGATGAGCACCAGCAGCACATCTTGCTCAGCCAAAGACAGTAGTTAGCCCCTCTTTCTTATCCAGAGCCTAGGTATGGGACCCAGCACCGTGGCAAGGGTTGTGCAGTGACCAAAGCCATGAACCAGATGCCCCACAGCTGAGTCCACAGCCACAAAGTGCACAGCCCTTTTTGTCTCCTTGATGGACACAGCTGGGTGAGAAAACCTTTTCACATGGAAAAAAAAGGCCTTTTTTTTTTTTCAAAGTATGTCAGTTTTTGTGATTGAGTGCAGCACAGACTAGTGGTTCAGGCCACATTAAGCTCAAATGTCTTCTCTGTGCCCTTGAGAGGGCTTCAGGTCACCATTCCCACTGCAATGGAGGTATTCCCTCTGCAATACATCCCAGGTGTATTGTCAGGCTAAGGGCACAGACACCCAGCTGCCAGCTAAAACACAGGCCATTACCCTCTCAAATCAGAATGGCAAAGGAGGACCCTCCCTCCTAAAAATCTTTTGCTACGAAGAAACTCTTCCTGCTGCAAGTTTCTGTTGGGGAGATACACCTGAGCTCCCGATGGTGATGAGCAGAGCCCCCCTGGGAAAAGACATTTTCTGTAATTCCCACATCATCCTTGTTTTTCTTCCAGCTTCTATTCACAGTTAATTATTGTTTCAGGCTCTACCCAGCTCTCCTGTCTTTTTCCCCAAGCAATTGCTGCAAGGCACTTGAAGGTTAATGGGCTGTGTGTTTATTTTTAGCTCCGCATCTCTTTAACACAGGAGAACCTGGTTGTTGGCAAAATAAGTTTCTCTAGCCAGCAAGAGCAATTTCTGCCCCCAGTGCCCTTCCACATATTATTTCATGATTTTTTTTCATTGAAGTGATGGCAAATACCCGGTGACCTGCTGCAGGAGGCAAAACACATGGGCTCTTGCATGTCTCTGGCAGGAACCTCCAGGTACAGACTGCCTGTGAGGGCAGAGATGCTTCCAGTAGATCCTGGTGCTCTGGGTTTGCCCCTGCTGCAGGTATGCAGAAACAGAGGAAACTGGGGTTTCTCAAGAGAAAAATATTCCGAAAAAGAAACCATTCCTCTGTAGAAACTGATTTGTATTTAATCTATTGCTCTTCTGCCCACAGTGGGCTCTCTCATATAGAGAGAGCAGCTCTAGTTAAGCTATCAAGGAAAATACATGGAGTAGAGAGAGAGAGGGCTGGGAGAGCAAGGATGGCAGAGATGCCACACATGGGGAGCTGTGCCTTAGCAGGGAGAGACCCTGTTGTGCTGTACAACTGAACTTCAACCATGGATCAAAACATGCCTTTTGCAAATTCTTTGAGTGGCTTTTAAATACCTTGTGATACCAAGAAAAAAAGCAGCCCCCCAGTGCTCCAGCTGGAGAGACAGGGCACTTTGAGAAGGCCACATCAGAGCCAAAGCACCCCAGAAATGTAAAACTGCACAGAGGGTTTAACTGCGCTCTACAGAGAAGGGTCACAGGATGGCCAGGATCAGCTTTTCTGAAGCAGCTTCCATATTACACTGATTTCTCAGAACGTTCCCGTAGCACAAAATTGTGGGGAATGCTGCATTTTATGTTAAGGTGAAAGAAAAAAGTATTTAAGTAAACTGCAAAAAGAAGGCCAACAAGCTCTGGTGAGACAGCAAGTGATGATGGGGGCTGTGACACTGTTGTTTTCGTTATAGAATTTGCCAGACAGGCAAACCAGGGGTAGAAATCATCTGAAGCAGTGTAGATGTTCTTAGGGCATGATTCATCTCTCCCCAGAGGGGATGCCAACATTCCGTCAAGGGAATTGCACTTCAGGAGGGCCTACCTCTGAAGGACCAGCCCTCCTGGGAGCTGCAAGCTGTCAGGTCTGCTCTGCTGTGTCACGTAACCCCAGGGCTAGGTGTGTCCCACCCCAAATGGCTAGTGAGGGCGCATGTGCCGCGTATGACCTAAAGGTTTGAAGCAGGCAGAGAAAACATCCAACCATGAGGACAAGATCATAGAATCATAGAATGGCTTGGGTTGGAAGGGACCCTGAGAACCATCAAGTTCCAACCCCCCTACCACAGGCAAATGTCCCCGAGAGTTCACAGACTTCAGCACCTCCCTCTTCCAGAGGCACAGGCTGCGAGGGTACACGCTTTGGTGCCACTGGGGACAGTAGGAAAAGGAATAAAATCCCACATGTGTGTTGCTGAAGGGTATCTTTTCACTTCCAGAAGAACAGCAGTCTTTTGTGGATGGCTCACTGCACATCTCCACGTATGGACAGCTTTGCCATGGGAGACAACATTTCTCCAAATTGACTTTTATGTTGTGTTCAGCAGCCAATAAACTGTTTTTATGCTTTAATTTTTATATGATCCATGATGCGTTTGAGGGCAGTTACGATAACGTGGGCAGCATTTTGAAAAGGGGAGCACAATTAGGGGCTGCATGCTGATAGAGAAAGATCTGGTGGGCTGCAGTAATGCCAGGATTGTAATGTTGTATGATGAGACATGGGTCTGCAAAAAATTGTTGCAGCAGTTACCAGTGAGTGGCTGAGATGGCACATTCCTTCTCCTGCTATGTGTACGGAAAGCTGTCAGTGCTAAACAGGAGGTTTTTTGGAGGTATTTAGTTGTTTGTTCAAAGGGGCTACAAGAAAATATGTTACAGAGGTTGAATCTGTGCCTTTTCATTAAACACGTGTTGTGGGAAAGGCTGCACCAGCTGCTTGTTTTCCCTCAGCTGATAAAGGCAAGGTGTTTTGGCTGGGGCCACAATAGGGATGTCGCAGCCATGTTCTACACCTGCCCCTTCTGCTGGGGAGAGCTTCTGACCACCCACTTCAGGGTGAGCTGGCCAATGCCAGCTGGGTGCCCTCCTTCAGTGTGGCTGGATTTCCAGCCCTGGCACCTTGCTGACAGCTGGGGTGAAGCCTGGAGGCAGGAGCAGTTGCTGCACACCCCTCTGTGGCTGTGAGATAGTGGCTCTCTGTGGCTGGACATGGCGCAGAGATGGATGCTCTGGGTTGCTCAGGCAGCAGGTCTCAACTTGTGTTCTGTAGGCCCGAGCACTGGCCACAAGGAAAAGGACTTTCTGGTGAGCTGCCACTTCACTCAGCTGCCCCACAGCCTTATCTTCTGTTTTGAAGGACTCTGACAAAGGAAAAACACCACCTGTGTCTGCAGTAGTGCTGGCTCCCTGTTAGACTCCCTCAGCCTCCCTCCAGACATCAAAGGCAGAGAAGGCAACGACTGCCTCCCCTCTTTGATAGGTGTCAGTAATGAGGCAGAGAGGATCAGGAGGCAGAGGATGGAGTCCAGGACAAACTTCTCTGGGTGCCCCTGCTTGAGCGGGGACTAGATCTCCAGAGGACCCTTCCAACCTCAGCCGTAGTGTGATCCTGTGATAAGAGAATGAACCCAGCCTTGCTGGTTTTGTCTACAACAAGGGACCTGCTTGGGCTTTGCCCAGGGCTAGATCGTGCTCAGTGTGCCCTTCTCACTTCATGTTTTGTCATGTGGCTGTGCGGGTCCTCTCTGTGCAGGAATAAGCAGGACAGGCAGCATGGGTTTGTGCCACCATGGGCTCAGGCTTAGGCTCAGCTGGCACCTCTGGAGCCAGGTGGGTGGGAAAGACCAGGGCAGGGTGCTAGGAACATAGGTTGGGGTAGAGCTGCTGAGATGCACAGATGTGGAGATGCTGAGATGTGCGGTGATGTTGATATGCAGTGGTACAGAGATGCAGAGATGTGAAGGTGCAGAGGTCCTGCCCTGAAGCTGAAAGAGGAGATGTGAACAAGTCCCATCCATTTTTGTTCCTTCAGATTTGGGGTTTTAATAATGCATGATGCAGGAGAGTGCTGCATACAGTTATTACTCATAAACTCTGTCCAACTCACAGGCAAATGAAGACCTAAATATTAAGTTTGCCCTTAGCCCTTAATAAGGAGCGAGTTAAGTCTCATTTGGATCAATGATTTCAAGTGAAAATTCAATAACAAAATGCTTTTGACATATTTGCCAGCTCTGTAGTTTGCAGAAGTTATCTGCTGCCACTGCATTTTCAGTTTATCTTCTGACTCGAAGGGCAGAGTTGACAGGCGTGATCTCCAGGAGGGGACATCTCAGGAGGAGCAGCTGGCCATTGAGGCAGGCCTCTGGGATGGCCCGGTCACATGCCAGCCCCAGAAAACCCAGGGAGTTGCAGGAGAGGGCAGGGATTCATCCACTCCTGTCAGCTCCACCCCATTTTGCCTTTCAGGCTAGGAGGACCTGAGTGTTAAGACCGCAGCTACACTGATAGAACATGAGGTTGAATACAAAGCCTTTCTCTGTTGGGGGAGATATTTTACAGAACCAGAAGGCTTTTGATCACAGTTTGGTCCATACATCCCCATTAGCTTGTGAGTCCTGAGTCCTTCCTAAGCTGGAAGCTCTTTCCTGGTGGAGACCAGTTCATTCTATGAAAACCACCTTGCAAATTTTCCAGTGTTTTATTTCTTTTTGCATTTTTTGAAGCAGGAGAGCTCCACCACAGATGCTCCTCCATTTTATTGTTTCCTTTCCCTGCTGCTGACAGTGATTCAGATCAACTGAGGTCAGAGAAACCACACGAGTATGTAGATTTTGAAACGTCATGCTTGGTAATTAAATAAAAATTGCATGGATATCAGACAATTTCCTGTGATTAATACTGCACTATAAGCTTTATTCATGAGCATTTTAACCAAGGAATGTATTTTCTAAATCTCCCCGCTTTTAATCCCTTGTCCTGTCCCCATCTGCACATGTAAAAACTCAGACTCCCTCCTCTGTATAAGCTTCCTTCAAGCACTGGAAGGCTGCAGTGAGGTCACCCCAGAGCCTTCTACTTTCCAGACTGAACAAGTCCATCCCCCCATTGGCCTTTCTTCCTTTTTCCTCCTCCTTTGCCGAGGAAGCTGATTTTGCTGGTATTTTCACTTCATGAATAGAGAGAAATGGAAATAAGTGCCTGACAAGAGGAGTCTCTTGGAGGTTTCTGCTGGGGCAGGCTGGCTGAAGGCAACCAAGTACAGCACAGCCTCAGAAGCAAGGGAAGTGAAGGAGGATGCTCATGGCTGAGGAGCTGGCAGCATTGCCAGGGATGTCAGCAAGCCCAGGGCTCTCCCACGAGGGCCATAAAGTGGGTTGTTTCTGGAGGATGTCATCCTGCAGTGGCAGCAGCACTGGGAGGGATGTGCCTGTGGAGATGGATGGTGCCGAGCAGGAGAAGCATGGCAGAAGACAGCGTGAGCCATCCCCACAGCCTGGTTCCTTGCCACCTTTCCAGTGGAAACAAGTGTTACTTAAGCAGTCCGGAGGTGCTATAAGGTAATTCCCACAAAGCTAGGAGGCAGATGCTGAACAGCACTTACTGATGAATAAATGATGTGACAAAAAGGAACAGAGTGCGTGTGCTGGCGCTTCCCCATCTCACATGCACGGCACGCTTGCCTGCACAGCACAGCTTTTCCATGCCAGCTCCTCACAGCCTCATTCTTCTTTACCCATTCTACTTTACGCTCATGCAATCCTCACAGCTACCCCTTCCGTTCTCCTACAGCCCTTTACCAAAACACGTTGTGCAGGCTAACCCATCTTCCAGACAATTCTTTGAGTGCTGGTCTTAGCACAAATTGCTCAGTGCCTGCTTTTCCACTGCTGCCGCAACAGGAGGGGCCCAGCACTGCTCTGACAGCCCTCAGACACGCAACTAATCCTGCTGCCTTTGTGTAAGTGAAAGCGGCAGGAGCAGGCTTTTAAGGGCTAGAAAGTATTCCACTCAGGGTAACATTTATTCATTCTCATTTGGCAGCTGAACTTGCCTGCTGAGAAATAACTGCCGAGGAAGAGCACAGGGGGAGCAGAGCATTCTGCCTATGTCAGTGTCAGTGTGCAGAGACTTTGAGAAAACAGCCATGTGGACATCTCTGTCCCCATCTGATTTTCCTGCTCAGCTCGCAGACTGCTTGGGGTCATTGCCTGAACACACCTCTGTTATGGGCCTGGAGATAGCCCAGTAACAACCAGAGATGTTTGCTGTCCTCAAAGCTTGTTGCTGGATGCTCGCCCCCTGGGTGAATCACTGCTCGTGGTCTCAGCTTGGCTTTTTTTACAGCAGTCCTTCTTAAGTTCAGTGATACCTTTTTTTTTTTTTTTTTAGTCAATTTGTAGGGAAAGAATAGCTGAATGAACGTGTCACCAACTTGTCACTTTCCCATTTCTCTCCCTTTCTTTGCCCTTCCTTTAATAGTCTGAACTAATTTTAGAAGAGTCTCTGATGCCCCTGATGATACATTGCCTTGGAGTCCCAGACAGCAGCCCACGTGGGCACGCTGCTCACTGCAGGCACTGCCGATGGCAGAGTGGTGCCAGCATGGGCAGCGCCAGCGAGGGGCTGGGTCTGTGTTGTACAGCTGCTCAAGAAATCCCACGTTTAGTCCTTTTATCTTTAACCAGAATAAACTGACACCCTGCTGACAGATCCCACACCTTTAAAGAGACATTTCAGGCTACACCAAATGCAGCTCTCATGTACAGAAGTGCAGAACACACGATGGGAGAAGGAGGGTTCATTTCTTCGAATCCCCAGTGCTTAGAAGGAGAGCTGTGGGAAACCCTCACCCAACCCCTGCTGTGGCAGTATCAGTGCTGACGGGAGGTCAGGTCAGTACTTTTGTCTCTTCCATCAGCTTCCATGAGAGCATGCGATCACAAGGGCAAATCTGCAAAATCCCAGGACTCAGTTTTCTGTGGATTACAGCCACAGAGAAGTCAAGAGAAAAAAAACAGCACATGAAATTTAACAAGGACTGAAAGCTTGACACAAGCCCACAGCGTGCTCTTGCAGTTCAGAAAGCCAACTGTGTCCTAAGCTGCAACAAAACAGGGGAGGCCAGCAGGGAGGTGGAGGGAATTATCCCCATCTGCTCTGTCCTCTGAGGCCCCATCTGGAGTACTGTGTCTAGACCTGGGGCCCCCAGCACAAGTAGGACATGGAGCTGTTGGAAGGGATCCAGAGGAGGGGCACAACCATGATCTAGAGGACTGGAGCACCTCTCCTGTGCAGACAGGCCAGAGGAGCTAGGCTTGTTCAGCCTGCAGGGCTCCAGGGAGACTTCTTTGCGGCCCTCCAGTACCCAAAGAGTTAGGGCTAAAGAAAAGCTGGGATGGACTTTGCCAGAGGGTGTAGTGATAAGGGAAGGAGTAATGACTTTAAACTAAAAGAGGATGGGTTTAGATTAGATATTACAAAGAAAATCTTTACTGTGAGTGTGGTGAGGCACTGGAACAGGCTGTCCAGACAAGCTGTGGATGCCCCACCTCTGGAGGTGTTCAAGACCAGGTTTGATGACACTATGGGAACCTGATCTAGCATGAGGTGTCCCTGCTAACAGCAGGTCTTGGAACTGGATGGTATTTATGGTCCCTTCCAACCCTTCCATGATTCTCTGATTCCTCCTCATTGCAAAACCACAACCACGGCAGGAGAGAGGCTTCACTTGGCTGCAGGCTGCTCTAGCGCCGTGCTGAATACTATCTGCTGTAAGCAACTCATTTTCAAGATGCACACTGAGAGGTGTTCCTTGGGCCTCACTGCTGCAGGCTTCTATCAGGCTGCAGCAGGAGAACCATGCAATGCAAACCTTGCAGTAACCTCACACCCCTTCTGGGGCATTTCTACTAAAGCACCCACACAGAGCAACTCTGGCACGTGGGGCAGGAGCCACTACTAGTGAAACTTTATTTTTATACAAGAGATAAAATAGATTGGTGGTGGCTAACAGACAACAGTGAGGAAATAGAGAGATGCTGTCAGGAGCTTGCTCCCTTTCTGGCCCCCATTTCCTACCCTTGTCCATCTCCAGCACTGCTGCTCAACACCAGCACGTAGTGCTGAGGCACTGGGACAGCTCGTGCCAGCCAAAACTGTCCTGCTGTTACCAGACACTGCATGCCCCACGCACAGGGAAACAGCATCACCGTGCTCTGGCACCTGTCAGCAGGTGACAGCTCTGCAGCACTTTAATTGGAGGTGTGCTAATGCAGCTTCCACAGCTGCTGCTGCTTGGTCTTTGCTCGGTGTGTTTTCTGAATGTCACATCAGTGATGTTTCTGCTGGTTTGTCAGGTCATTGATCCTCTGTATAGCACTTCTGCTTAGCGCTTGCTTGTTGT
The DNA here is from genome assembly GCA_028571105.1 of Tragopan temminckii. NCBI lineage: Eukaryota > Metazoa > Chordata > Aves > Galliformes > Phasianidae > Tragopan > Tragopan temminckii. Next base: position 33,061,092 of record JAOWBP010000001.1, read on the forward strand.
GTCAGGACAAAACACTGCAAACCAAGCACTTCTGCTGGAGGTTAGTGTGATCTGAACACGATCAAACCCACCTTGTATAAGCATTTTAAGAAAATAGCCCCAGCTTTGTGCAAAGCTGATGTGGAGAGACTTCTGGCAGCCATCAAGCTCTGTGAAATAAATCTTAATTTATTCCATTTGGGGAATTTCACTGGCAGGATGACACAGCCCGATGCACTTCGTTCAAGTGTCCTTGAAAATGCATTCTTTTTGCATCACTTTCATGTCAGCAAAATGCTGAGAGCGCTGCTGGAACAATTCCAGCATTCAACCTGCTTTCCAGCGAGCGTGCAGGAGTGCAGCAGAAGCTTTGATTGTTGTTTTAATATTTGCATACAGATCCTCATCGGAAACCCTTACAGACATGCTCAGACACACCAGTGAGATCTGCAAGGGCTGTGGCCAGCCAACAATTGTAAAAATATTCCTTGGTGCAAAAAGACTCAGAGTGAGCCATGTCCCGGCCTGGCCCAGGATTTGATATTAGCAGTGTTTTCCTACGGAAACATGCATCTCAGTGCCTCACGGCAGCTCGCAAACACAACACTGCATCTCCAAGCAACAACAGTGTCTGTCGGGCATGGGTGACTGCAGGTCTGTGCTGGTCCAAGAGAACAAAACAGGCTTGGATGGGGATGCCCCAGTTGTTCGGACTTAACACTGCTTACTTCAGAACAGGAACAGAGCCACTATCAGGGACAAAAATAAACACCAGTTGTTGTTCAAAGCCTTCAAAACAAGAGCAGGAGCAGAGCACAGTGAGTGCCCTTCTCTATCAAGAAGCAGGGGGAAGGCGGAGGCATGTGGGATTTTATTCTTCTTTAATACAGTGGCATTCCCCTCTGTCCCAGCCAGTCCTCTCCAGTGGGTGTTTGCCCACATTTTTGCTTCCCACTACAATTTCTGCGACACAATGCCAAGTACACCTTTGCTGCTGCCAATCTAGGGAGATATATGCGTGATCTACAGGAGAGCTCATCTCTTTTATTAGACCAAATGATGCACTTGGAAAGAACAGAGAAGCTTTGGTGCCCCAAAACTTACCGGCCTGTTTCCCCATGCTCAGTGCTCCACAGCAGGGACCTCTCCCTGCAGCCCTGGGCCCCTTCCTGCCTGCTCTGTGGGCACAGGTTGGGGCTCCCAGGGGTGGGAGGGGGGAGGGAGCTCTCTTTGCCAAGCAGAGCTGCCCAGGTGCACTGAGCTAACTGCTTGTCCAGATGCCTCCTAGATGACTTCACACCAGCTCCAGAGCTCTGCTAGAGGTCCCTGTACTGCACACCCAGCCCTATGACAGACAGAATGGCTGCTGCTTCTGCTCAGCTGTGGCTGTCCTAGGCAGTCTCTGAGCCCAGAGAAACACAGTGGAGGCTGCAGGTTTCAGCTGCCAAGGCCAACAAGCTCTGCTCAGAGGACAACCTGACAGCAGAAAGTGGAGGCTGAAAGCCCATGGGACAGGGAGGCTGAGAGGCTGCCCACAGGCCATCATGGACACACTGACAGTGCACGAGAGGCAGCCAGAGCTGTGGTGTTTCCCTGGATCATCCTCCCAGATGGGTGGTGAGCTGACCAGAGGTACAGAGCTGTCCAGAGGTACACCCACATCTGTTCTGTGGTTGCTCAGGGCCAGCTGAAGTCCACCTTGGTTGGAGTCAAAGCTGCTAGTGAACAGCTCCTGGGCTGCAGGCAGCTAGGCTGAAACTCTGCTGAGGTTTCACAACTAAAGTGGTGCAGCAACATCCTCTGCTAGCAAGGCAAGGAAGGAGCTAGGAAACCTGAGGCCACCCTCCTTGCCTACCTGTGTCTCCATCACCCAAGAGGATACAGGATGACAGCTCCCCACACAGAACACCTTGCCCTGCCAGTCTGCAGCACCCACCTACCCAGCACTAGAGCCACAAGACTGACAGTCTCCCTGTGACCGTGCAGCCCTCCTCCCAGTGCTCAGTGCCTGAGCTTTGTTTCCTGCCTGAAACAAGCCATTGCACTAACACAGGTCTCACACAGCTTGTGTGCCTCATGAAGAACACCTCTCCCTGGTTACCTTCCATCTCCTCTGTGCCACCAGGGACCAGACTTCTCCCAGCCCCTGACCCCGTGGCTCCTCATCACGACCAAGGACACCGAGTGCAGGAGCTCATCAGCCAGCTGTCACACACAGGTAGGTGTGTTTGCACACCACGCCCTTGTGTCACTGCTGTTGTACCAGTGAGAAATGGCTGCTGTGAGGCCATTCCTCGGGGATTTGGAGCAGGTGGTCCTGCTGGCTCTGCTCTCCTACAGCTTTATTCCAGATTCACTTTCATAAGATGAAAAAATCATTACTGTGGATGAGTTCCCAGAGCATAACATCTGCTCATCATCCAAGGCCAAGAGAGATAAGGAGAAGAAAAGAGAGAAAAGGAGAGCCATGCATACACAAGGCAGAAAATAAAAGGAAAAGACTGAAAAAAACTGAAAACAATAATGAAGCCAACGCAGCTCCTCTTCCCCAGCTGCCTCTGTCCACCCGGTGCTCCTGCAGGACCCACTGGGCAATGCAGTCAGGCCCCTGAGCAGTGCTGCCCAGAGCTGCCTTGCTGCCAGTCTCAGGACAATCCTATGGGACACGGCCCACAGCCACCCCATGGCACACAGACCAGCCCAAATTGACCCCTCTGACCTCATGAAGAGATCCCGCCCCCTCGACCTGTAATGGGGGAAGGCTGCCTGCACACAGGTGGGCACCCACAGCCTGTAGCAGGGAATGCCTGCTTTACAGGGGGATTCTTGGGGGCAAGCCACACATCTGGGATAGCTCCTTGCAGTTGCTTCAGCCAGAAATGGATCATAAAATCCACACATCTCACTTTCTTTTCTTCCTTATTTTCTTTTTATTCAACAGGGGCAATGTTGCTCATCCTAAAACATTTCTTAAAGATGAGGAGAAAAAAGCATGACAGCGATTCATTCACACAGAGCCAATTTTACCCGGAAGTCTCCATTTATTTGCCACAAAAATAATTAATTTAGAATCAAATGGGAACGACTCAAAACAAAGAAAAAAATCTCCAGAGATTTTCCCCTCCCTCAGACCAAGACAACTGCCCATCCTTTCAAATTGCTGCTCTGCTCTAATGGCTGCAGCAGATTCATGCCTGTGTAAGGGAGCTATTAATTAGCCTTAAAGATTTATTTTTCCCTGGAAGAAGCCGCTGTCTGGCCCTGCTCCAAAGGGACAAGCCTCCTTGCTGGTAACCAGAGGCTGATTCCTGAGGGGTGAAATCAAGTACTGCCTGGAGGAGGGGCAGGCCTGGGACACCATGCTTTTACATCAGGGTTTTGTAAGGCTTCCTTCCTGCAGCAAAGTAAATGAGCCAGCCCAGGAGTGTGCGACAGTCAGGAGGAAACCAGTGTTAGGGACAAGAAGAAAAGGGTTTTGCATGAGAAAGATTAGGCTCTCCTGAAAGGGAATGAGAATTCAGGGGTATGAGGACTACAAAATCCCAGAAGGATAGAGGGTACACTGAGGGGCCTGGCAATGGAGTGAAGATGAAATGGAGGAGCTGGGCCTTGACTCAACTGATGAACCTGTTACCTTAGAGAACTGTGGAGGTGCAGAAGGAAAATGGATCAGAAACCATGTGGACAGATTGATTCAGTATAAGGCCAGGATAAAGCCAGTGATAGTGATCAAAAAATAATTAATGAAGGATAAACCCTTCTTTAGACATGGTGAGAAAGTGGCTCTACAGATATATTTAATTAAAAGTTGGGGAAGAGAAGAAGTGGCTGAAAATACCTGCTCAAGACAGTTAGGAGTTGACAAAAAGCCTGGAATAAATGAGTAATTGTGATTTAAAAAAAAAAAAGATTTTGATTACTAACAAGAAGCTCTCTGCCATGTGCTGGGTTACAGAGCCATGGCAGAGACATGGGAGCCTGAGGGGCTAGCAGAGACTCCAGCACAAGAGCTAGATGAGGAAGGGCATCAGCACTCACCTCCATCAGTTAAATGGCTCCAATGCATGGCAAGCATATGGAGCCTGCTGTGCTGCAGATCCTTCACAGGCACTGCCCCAGGCTCAAATCTAGTTCCCTCTGTACTCAGCCCTGGTGAGGCCGCACCTCAAGTACTGAGTTCAGTTTTGGACTCCTCACTACAAGAAAGACATGGAGGCCCTGGAGTGTATCCAGGGAAGGACAATGAATTTGGTGAGGAGTCTGGAGCACAAATCTTATGGGGAGTGGCTGAGGGAACTGAGATTGTTCATTCTGGAGAAGAGGAGGCACTCAGAGGAGACCTTGTTGCCTGAGGTTGTGGCGAGGTGGGTTGGCATCTTCTCCCGGGTAACGATAGGATGAGAGGGAATGGCCTCAAGTTGCACCAGGGGAGGTTCAGGTTGAATATTAAGAATAATTTCTTCTCAGAAAGAGTGGTAATGCATTGGAAAAGGCTGCTGCCAAGAGAGGTGGAAGAGTCACCGTCCCTGGAGGTGTTTACGGAAAGAGCAGATGTGGTACTTAGGGACATGGTTTATTGGGTCTTTTCCAACTTTAATGAATCTATGATTCTATGATTCTATGAACAAAAAGATTCTTCCCACATAGCTGGAAAAGAAAGGATGGGTTTTGGTTTTTCCAAAGTTCATGCTTCTGTGCTTGATACACAAACTGCACTAGAATGGCTGCCTTTTTAATTTGCCTTAACATTGCAAGATACAACAGATTAAAATGCTACAATCAACAAGGCAAATTCACTTTACTACATCTGTGGTTTGGATGGCTAACTGCTATTAAGAACATATCTCTTTTTGCAGTGAAGAAAAAGCCAGACAGAGAAATACTTCCAGCCAGAAGTGGCTGCGTGTGATTCAGCGAACTGAAGAAGAGCCCGATGTATGTCCTGCTGCTCAGTACCAGCTCACTCTGAGCACCACAGCAATGAGGGCTACTTACTGAACTGCTGCCAAATCCTGTGCCTGCAGTTCATACCTGGGGTCTGGGAGTGCGCCAGGAAGCAAATGGCTGCCGTGGCTGATGTATACCTGAAGCAAAGCAGAGGCACACAGCGAGGCTTGCAGCCACTGTCGCAAACCTGCGCCAGCAATGAGTGGGGTTACTTCTGTGAGAGAACAGAAAGCAGCAAATGCCTCCTCCTACTCACAGTTACGAAGCGTACAGCCAGAGCAGCTTTGCCTTTCCCGGAGCATTTGAAAAAGGCTGGGGTGAACAAACGCACAGAGGCAGGCTTACATATCAGGCTGTGCTCTAAGAGATGAGGAGAACAAGAAGTGGCTGCAATTAACGGAAGGGCCACTTTCTCCTTTCCAATCAAAAGATATAACAGGCAATATTTAAAGACTGTGAGTAGGAGTCCTTTTGTTGGATAATTCACAGGGACTGCTCATTACCTCTGCTAGAAAGCACAGCAAGTCTTAGGCAAGCAACTAAGTTACTTTAGGACAACACAGCAAAAAAAAAAGAAAACAACAACAACAACAAAAAAGAAACCCAACAAAACAACAATAACAAAAACCAGGCTTGTGGTGCGCATCTCAAGAGCTGGAAGTACGCCCATCATCTGAAAGTTACTCGATAATGTGGGGACATTTGAAGCTCGCCATTCCTTTGGTGGTGCTGCAGGAGAGCTGCACAGACAGCCCTCCTGTGCAGAGGTGGCTGCAGCACAGTCACCTCACTCAGAGCACTGCTCTGCTCCTCTGCACACCCCTTCCAGAGGCCCAGCTTATAGCACAGGGGCACCCCTCCCAAAGGGAGCCCTGTGCCAAGCACTGAGGTCTATCTCACATAAAGGAGAAGGGTGTGGAAACAATCAGCTGCTGATAAATAACGCAGACTCAAAGCACTTGCTCATGGTGACCACCTACTACCTCTACTACCTCTCAAAAAGGGTCTCAAAACACAGCAATCAGAAACAACCATGGGTCTGGGGAAGACTTTTCTTCTTTCATCAGATGACAGCTTTATTACATAATATAAATTCATTTTGAGCCCCAACTTTTAATACTTTGGAGCTTTTATTCATTACCCTTCTGCCTTTTAAAATTCACTTTACGGCTTAATTCTTAGCCATTATTCAGTATTTTCATCAGTGTTAACTAAAGGGGGGGAGCATTTGCAGTTCTAGCCCAGATTAAGTCTTTATTCCTCATTGTTTTAAATGCATGAAAGTCAACCGAGTTGTTTTGTTTGATCCTCTCCATGCCACAATGAGCTCTGTGCTGTTAAGGCTGTAAATGGGCCACATCACTCATGAATTACTAATCCCCATCACTCACATTTTCTGGGGAATGTACACTATATTTAGTCCTTAGACTTGGAAAAACAAAGCTGGGGAACTTTGAGGCTCTTTTTTCTCATGAAGAGTCTTTAAAATATTCCCTAAAAACTGGCAAGATAATTTAGCCACCATGTGTAAGTGCAATTCATTAACCGTGGTGGAAATTAGACCCTTGAATTGAGAGGCTAATTAAGACATTTAGATATAGAGCCTGAAAGGAAACTACGCAGACATTTCTTAAAATCTCATTTACAGCTCTGTAAATCTGGCCCAACTCCACTGTCATTTTTTGGATTTATACCCAAGTAATTGAAATCACTACTGAGCTCTTCTAAGCTCTCCATATCAGCAAAAGGCACTGAAGTAAAACAATTAGCAGATAGGCTGTGCTTTTCACCATTGCTTCTAGAGGAACTCAGTAGCACAATGCTGAGACTTCAGGGGTAATTTGCCATTCTGATGGATTGTTTGTCTAAAAAAAAAAGTGCGATGAATTTACTGGGCCACCATCAATACAAGGAGCTGCCAACCCTACAGCATTAGCAAATGAAGAGAGCTGGAAAGCTTCAGCTTCTACTACTGTCCCTTCCAGGATGACCATTACTTTTAATTAGTGGCCTCTGCCACCTTTCTTTCCACCATCAGCTGCACCAGGACTGCAGCTTGGAGCAAGAAAAAACACTGAATGAAAGCTCTATACAACCCACGCAGAGAAGCTGACAAGTTCAGATGGGGGGACACAGAGTATTTACACACAGCTATGGATTACAGCAGTGTGCCTCTTCTGCACTGCTGGCTGCTGTGCAGTCCCCAGCGCATGGAGCGTCTCCTCGCTTGTGCTCTGCAGGGAGAAGTGGGCAGATCTCTGGCTGCGTGAGCTGTTCTCCCATCCCATGCCATCCCATGCTATCCCATGCCATCCCATGCCATGCCATCCCATCCCATCCACTCTCAGCCCAGCCCATGCTTTGGAGCTGGTTCTCCTCTGAGCAAACACAAACAGCAGATCCAAAACCTGAAGGAACCCAGAGCAGCCTGAGAGGGACCAGCTGCTTTGCTGAGAACTGCTGGCAACTGGGCTATGAAAAATATCAACAGCCACAGAGGAATGGGATGAGAAGAAGGAACCTGAGCAGCAGGATGGTTGACTCAAACCTGAGTGTTCTTCAGCCTGTTGGTTTGTGCCCCAGGCCAGTGCCTGCAAAGCCTCTGGGGACTGGGTATGGTGCTGCCCACCGCAAGCTGCCTCTGGGCGCCTGCCAGCTCTGGCTGCCACAGCCCCGGCAGTACGGCAGAACTGGGCCTCACTGCCTGCCTCACCAGAGAGCACCCTACCCTTTGTGGGACAAGACTGATGCCAATGGCCCCCCCTCAGCCCCATCCCACCTCCCATATCTCATCTCTGACTGTGTTGAGTCAATGCGAGCATTTGGTCAGCTCTAACAAGTCTAGGAGCAGCCAAACCCTTCCCTTCACACCTCTCTCCCACAGGAGCCTGCCCTCCATGGAATACATTGCATGTAGGAAATAAACAAAACGTGAAACCTAAAAGAGGTCTCCTTTTCACCAAATGCACATAGGAGCTTAGGCTCCAGGACTGTAATCTCTTCCACTTGAGCTCTGGTGTTTGATTTCTATCTGTGAGGATGATCCAGTGAGTGACCCCTTTCAGCACAGTAAGGCCAGGCAGCTTTCCATCCACACACCACCAGGGCAGGAGACCTCTCTGTCCCTCCTGGGCCTGGCAAAGCAACCAATCCCTTCCCTTGCCTTCCCTCCCAGTTCATCAGCGCTCTGACACTGAATGTCACCTGGTGACATACTGGTGTGGTCATGTTTCTCCAGGAAACCTCCTTTGCAACAGCAGAATTTTAAACAAAATCTGTTGATTGCTCTACGAGCAGTAATGTACATCAACTTTTTTTTTAACAGAACACTGGGGTTTTGATTGCTAATGGCAGATGATTCAGTTCCCTCTGACTTTCCCACATTACCTCTGGGGTAATTAGTCAGCTTTTCAATTCAGTCATAGCTCTCTGTCCTTTCACTTGCTGTGAGGATGCTCTGGCAAAGCACCTGCAGAAATCAAAGTTCAAAGTCAGAGCATCACAGCAGTACAACTACATCTAAAATATTCCTTCCCATGAATGGATAGACTGGATATAGGAAAGAAGATTTTTACAGTAAGGGTCGTGAAGCACTGGAACAGTTCACCCAGAGAGGTGGTGGAAGCTCTGTCCCTGAAGACACTCAAGGTCAGGCTGCATGGGGCTCTGAGCAACCTGATCTAGCTGTAAGTATCCTTGTTCACTGCAGGGGAGTTGGACTAGATGGCCTTTAACTGTTCCTTCCAACTCAAATGATTCTATGGTGCTATGACTCTGTGATTCTATGAGTCTGTGAATGAGCACACAGGATTGCTATTGGAGCGGCAGCCTGTGAAGTAGGGATCAGTCAACACAAATCATCTTTGATACAAAAAACTTCAAACCAGCAAAACAAAACAATCCTGAATGTTGAACACAAAGGTTGATTTTGGCCCAGTGGAACAAAATCTGAATAAAATTTCTTCTTTCTCTTGTGTATGTTAGGGCTAATGCATTGAAATTGAAAAACTGCAGATGACGATCCCAGATAAGTATCTGGTATTACTCTGAACGAGAAGTATGGGTCGGACCTGTTATCAGTAAAAACAGTTTCTTGTTTTCTCAATAAATATAATCTCCAAGAGAAGATTAGAGGAAAGAAGCAGAATTCCATCAATAAATGAGAAATATGTAGATGTTAGACTCATTCTGATGGCAGCTACATCCTCCAAAATGTAGGCTGTTTCATGAGGATTATCAGAGTCTCAAAGCGTTTTTACATTTGTCGATGATTAACACGAGCAGATCTAGGAATTACATGACATGTACAATCCAATAGAAGGTTCCTGACTTTGAGTGCTCAGTTCCCACAGCCGTGTTGCACAGACACAGCTGAACACGCAGTGCTCTCTGACAGGCCCAGAGACACACACACGGTGACAACCAAACCTGTTCAGTATGGCAGGCTGGGCCCAGGGTGGCTCTCCCTGCAGGCATAATGCAGTGCCAGTTACCAGCCATCAGATGAGCTCCCGGAGTAGTGTGATAGGAATGTGCTGAGTGGCTCAGGCCCCTCCTGCAGCTGGCAGGAACCCCTTAATTTTTGTGGGCCCAGCTGATGAGAAGCAGAGGACAAATAATTCAGCGGAGACGGAACCCACAAACCACATCTGGAGCCATAAAAATAGGTCTACAGATATGCTTCCTGACAAAGTCCCAGGCACTGCACCGAGGTGTGGGTGCCAAGGCAGAGCTCTGGGTGCTGAAGCCCCTCTGTCCGGCTATGAGGCAACTGCTGGGCCCAGTGGGAGCTCAGTCTGGTGCTGTGGCACAGGGTGACGATGCAATGTCAGGAGGGTGCCAGCATCCCTGCCCAGGGCCGTGCCTGGCACCTGCCCCATGATCCCATCAGGCTGGGATCTGAAACAGAGAACAAGGAGATGAGAGTTGAGAGCCCAGTGTCACTCTGTTTGCATTTCCTCACTGAATGCAGCAGATGGGAGCATTCCTCCCCAAGGCGTGTTTGTGCCAGATACTGCAGTCACAGTGTGTTCCCAGTTGCTTGCGGTTCCAGCCACATTGGATGGCTCAGGGCTGCAGCAAGTGGAAGGGCCAGGCTTGTCAAAACCATGGCATTGTAAACGCATCCCCAGGCTGTGTGCTGAAACCCTTTATCTGTGAGCGAGTTTCTCCTATATTAGAAGGAAAAGGCACAGAAGAAATTGTCTGCTTCCTTACTAGCGTCTGAATTTTACCACAGTAGTCAGAAATAAAAATCAGAATGAAATATAACATCTCTCTGATCCTGCTCCAGACAGCCATTCTGGAAATTTCTGCTAAATAAAATTCAGCTATTATTAAGCCAAAGCTATTAATTCTGTGCAGCTCATTATGGTGAAAAGTTTGAAAACTCCTCAGCACTTGCCGCCTTTAAATGAAATATTCAGACCTGCTCTTCTCTATTGAATCATTCAATGAATCTTGTATTAAAATAATTTTTGAACAGGGAAATTAAAATACACGTGAACAGATTAGCAATAAGTCAAGAGATATTCTGGCATCAAAGAGTTTAACAAAACATGACAACACTCAACCTTGGGGAAAAAAATGGACATAACCAAGGAGTGGTGTCACGTGGCACTACAAATCATGCAAGGAAGGAGAGCCAGGTAGGGAAAACACGACTGTCACAATATGGAAACTAAGGAAAGGCAAACGCATACATACATGTCTTGCTACAGATGTGGGTGTTTCTGTGAGCGGAATGAATTTATTGGAAGCTGAAAAGAAGAGCATTTAGAAAGCTCATGATGACAAGTGCAGCAACACCGGGAGCTGTAGAGGCAGCATTTCAAAGCGGCAACATTTATTCTATCTTCTAATGGTAACACCCACTCATTCTGACAACAGCAATCCAGAGGGCATGGCAATGAGAAATGTATTTCTCTGCATTTCCACACAGATTCAGACTTTGGTACAGAGCAGTACTAAAATGTAAAGGTAAAACTGTTGAAAAGCTTCACAGCTGCCAAGATACTGAACACAGCATGCAGATGCTGCTGCTCTGCAACCCAATTCTGATCTTGGGCATACATTGCTGTAAGACTCCAGAATACAAAATTCCCTGTTTTCCCCAGTGGTTCCTGGGGAACCCCAAGATATTCTGAGGTGTTTCCCACATCTTTATTGCAATTTGATCTTTGCAGCTGAAATGATACAGTCAAAGTCAGCAGTTTTGAATCAAAACACAGTGTTAAATGTGAGATATTAGTCATGTTTGTAATACCCCGCAGTTGCCATAGAGCGAGAGGTTAGAACACAGATAAGTTGAATATAAAACAAGATAACATGATATGATCCTGCTAATAATTTTTTTTAATCACTTTTCATTTTAATGTGAAAAACAATGTCAATTATTAATCAGAAACAGATTGTACAAATATATAATATAATGATAATACTGGGCAGCCTGATCTAGCGGGCATCCCTACCCATGGCAGCAGCATCCCAGCCCGAAGCAGGCGATCTTTGAGGTCTGTTCTAACCCAAGCCATTCTGTGATTCTATGATTCTATGATAATAATAATAACATAGATAATAAAAAAGTACACTGGTGTGCTGTCTGTAAGTTTGGTATATTTGGCTTGAAGTCACTTGAATACATTTGAATTAGAGGTTTGGGTCTGAATATGCAGAGGTAGAACTCTGCTGTTCTCAGTGGGGATGAACCACTGGACCTCTTTTCATGATCCCGAGTGCCAGCTATTAAATAAACACTAGCAATAAGAGGAATTGGTATATGAGTTCACAGAAAACAATGATTTTCACAATATTTTTTTTTCTCAAAATGTTTCATTTAAATGAGAACTCAGAATGTTGTAAGAAAGCTGATTTATGTCCTATAATTCTATAAGGAGACTAAAAGTACTGAGCTCCTGTTATATTTCACTATGTACATAATCTGAAAGGTCCTAGGTGTGCTTTCTATGCTTAACACAAGTAAATTTAGATTAATTATCTGAGGCGTAGCTAGTGCCAAATTTATCAGATGATTTATGACTACAATAAGAGTTTGTAAAATTATTTCCAAAGCAATAAATCTAGCAGCTTCCACGCCTTCCCATGGCATCCCTGTGCTACTTGCTGCACTTCCCACAACATGAGCCTACCCAGTGCCCCCAGCCAAGCACAGACACATGAGCTCAGGCCAGGAACCCCTGCCACTGAGGCCAGGGAGCAGAACTACTGCTACTGATGGCCTCAGTGTGTGTCTCTAAGTGCCTAAGGATCAAAAACCACCCCAGTGAGGACAGGCTGTTCTATCTCAACAAATCTAACACACACCCAGTCCTTTCAGCACCCACCCCGTGACTCCTTGAGCTTCAGTAGCAGACCTCCGAATTGTTCTCGCAGGCTGTCACAAGTTTATGGCCCAGATTGGCAGGGTATGTGCGGACAGGCTGTCTGCAGGGCTCCTCCCAAGGCTTTCCAAGGCAGCTATTTGCATACTTCAGCACAGGAGAAAATTAATTTCAGGGATTTTTTTTTTTTTCCCATTTGCCACTCTTCCAAGAACATAGCGTCTTCCCCTTCCTACTGCATACCCAGGGAAGGCGGTATGGAAGCTGTGGCTGCTTTCTCCTGTTTATGTACACCAGACTCTATATTCTTCCTTCCAAATGACAGTTCATTCATCACTCACTTTTCATCTTTCCTTCTCTCTTCCCTTTGAACTGGGTGTTACTATCTCCTGCCTGCTCTCATTCTGGTTCCTCCCTCTTCCCACCCACACATCCATGCAATTACCATTGTATTACAATGTCTCATCACTTCTATAGTCAATCAGAGAGTAGAAGCAATGACCCAGTGATACAGGAGGAGAAAAGTTCCCCCTTCCTGCTTGTTTACTGACTGGCTCCTTTTCATAGATCCAAGCCAAATATCTTCTGCAGCACTTAGGACTGCAGCCAAGATGGCAAACTTCTGAAATAGAATAGTCCTAAGATATAGAGATGCTGACAGCCCTTCCTATTAACCATCAAGGCTTAGAAAGTGCCTCTAATTTTACAAGGTGATAAAAATGCCTCAGATTACAGGGAATGCACCACAAATTCTGATTTCCAACACTTGCTGCGTTATTACAAGCACCAGTAATTTCCAAACCTCCCCACTTACCCACATGGCAGCATGCAAGATGGCTAAACTCATTTATAGAGATAAGCACTACAGCAAACTGTACAACGTTGCATGTGACTTTGGCACAATAGGACCCTTCCTGGATACGACTGAGCAGCTTTTGTATTTTTCAGCCCCAAATCAAGAGAGGAAACAGTCCAGCAGCAACTGATATCAGACCCAGGACAGAAAGATTTGGGTTCAGAATGTTTTTGCTACCTGGCTCATATCTCTTTTCAGCTCTCCCAGCAGAGAAGAAACAGGAGAACTGTCTTCCCAGCAAGGGGACTGAAGAGAAGCTCAAATAAAGGACCAGACGAAATGAAGGCAAAGCAAAGTACTTTTCTAACTCCTTTTCCAAAAGAATTGAAGCGCTCGGCCAAAATTCTCCATGTGTCAGCAGGAAGCAGTCACTCCTTGTACAGGGTGGGGAAATTTCAGCCAAAAAGGTTATTCAGGCTGAATTACAAATGCTGAAAATCGACTTTCATTATGGCAAGTACCGGTACTTCTTACCAAGAATTGACCTTAAAGTATCACAGTTCTAAACTGTTCTTTTGAGATGTGTAAGTTATGAAGAAAGGTTTCACATGTACAAAGTCATCAATCAAGAAACTGAATAGGCTGCCCTCCGCTGTGTTCTGGGAGCTATAAATGCACTGGTCACAGGGCAGCTACAGGCTTTGTGGAGCCAGCTGCACCAGAAAAGTGTATCATCAAGGCCACAGCCATGGAGAGCTGCCTCCAGCCCACCAGGGAGGGCAGAGGCATCCTGCAGTGGGGGCCCACAGCTGCCCCGCTAATTGAAAACTAATTATATTTGACAACAAGGGCCAACGCTGATAACACGCTGTATTTTCTGCAGCACTATGTAACTATTCAGTATGTTTTTTCCTGTACTACACTGGTAATAAGAGTCTCAGAGTATTCCTAGTTTTAGGAAATGGCTCTGTGTGGTTTATTTGCCTCACAAACACAATCCAGCGGTTTCTACTATGGCTTTCATTGCTTCAAAAGCCTAAATATAATCCTCACACACACTGCAAGGCATGTATCAATTCCGAAGGTGACAGCAGACATAACTCTCATTTGGAGCTGCCTTTTCCTGTGTACCCAGAGAAATCCCTACCATGTGTTCGCTCTGCATTTACATTTCAGGGTAGGATTTGATCAGATGCTTGGTCTGGAAAATGGAGACACCCACTGAAAGTAGGTCATGATAGTTCCGAAAAGGAAGATCACAGTGCTAAATTGTTTTACTGGAAATCCAAAACATGACCAGGTTAGAAATTCTGTTCTGTAAAACAACACGTTCTGCAAATACTTTAAGTGGAAATATTATCCCTTACAGTGAATTCTGCTGTTGGTGGCTTAGAACGCAGCCGCACAGGAAGCAGTATTTCTGATGTGCCCTTAATCCCGCACTGAATCAAAGCTTCAGCGTAACGGTGCTTTTATCTGTTCATGATAAATAAACTGTCTGCTGAACCAGCAGTTTCTGTAGGAAAACTATTTGCTGCTCTTTTGGCCAAAAGTGTTTTTAAACAGAGGGCAGCTCTTACCTCCTGCCTTCCTATCTATTGCAGGCATAAGCACTGCTTCTGAAGTCTCACCCTCCACTGAATCACATCATAAAGAAGAAGCTGTTACGTATTAACTGTTTTACATACTCACTTTTATCATTTTTGGTTTTGGAATGCTAACATTACAGTTCTTATTCCTGAAAGCAATTATTAGTTTGACGTTCCCACAGGGAAGCAATCTGTATCATCTCAGATCCAAGCGGCTATTTCTAGCTTCATTCACAGGATACAAATGCTGCCTCACAAAACGCTACCGCAAAAATTTAATTGTGTTAATTGCAGCCAACACATTTCCAAAGCTGCTGTTTACAAATTCTGACATTAGTGCTTGATTTGTTCAGTCTTAATAGTAATAGTGAGATAAATGACACAGTAAACAAAGTTCATGCTTGATACCCATTCTTAATGGTGGCTGAAATATTTACCTCTTCCTTAGATGTAAAGAAACTAAATTGCAAATATCTCTTTGCTTTAATACTGAAGTAGTTTCTAGCTTGAGATATAAAAGAATCCTGAAGAAAAAAGAGACACGAGGAGACACATTAACCTAAGCAATGACAGAAATTTACCAATTAAAAAAAAAAAAAATAGGAAGTTTCTATGGTTAATAGCAGATCTGCTATATGACAAAAAGCAAATG
>JAOWBP010000001.1:33089352-33112348 GCA_028571105.1 Tragopan temminckii
CTTCCTCCTGTCACCCCTCCAGCTAAGTTGTTTGTAAGGTTCACACAACTGGCAGTATGAAAGCACTGCAGTGGAAGCATCCTTATGAGCAGAGATTAAGACAGAGCCATAAGTTTTGGTCGAGACTTTTGGACCCGGAAGAAAACATTAAATAAAAAAAGAATTAGATTGTCCTATGTTTCTTTCCTTTTTCTTTCTTTCTTTTTTTTTTTTTTTTTTTCCTCTAATCACCAATTGCTAGATTGTATCCATGCTATGATCTGATAATATACACATCTGAATATTAGAATGCTCATTCTCATGTCCGCTCACAGCATTTACTAACCTTTAGTTTGAATTCAATTGTTGCACTGTAGCCAGTTTTTTCACAAGTGATGTTGACCGTTCCCCCAAGCTCTAAGGTCATTGTGCCATAAAGAATTCCTGCAAGAAGGAAGAGCCAACATGAGAACTGGACAAGACAAAAAAAAAACCTAAACTCTTTTGTCCCAATTCCTGGGGTAAACACATCTGTGCCAGAGAACAAAAAAAAAGCAATAGCTCTGCTTCTTTTCTCTTTAGATGATCTCTCCTAACCATGAGCGCGACCTTTCTGCCCAATAAGATAACCCAAACAGAACGAAAAACATCCAAATGAATTACTTAAGCAGGAAATAGGAAAACAACTTCACTCAAACACATACAGTAGGCACAGTAAAGACAATCATACAACCAGTACATGACAACACTGATCACCTCTCCAAAGATTTCTGGAAGCAAAAAGGTTGACAACTCGTAATATATTGCCCACAATCACAGTCTTTCCCTGCAATCCAGCATTTGAAACACTGAGTGTATTTTACACATAATGGATGCCTGTGGAAATATGTTTTCCAGCATGTACATTTTCCCTCCCTGCATATTCTTCCACCTTTCTCTCTCTGTATCAGTATCACTAGTCATTCTAGTTCTTCTTCCTGTTTGTTTTCTGTTTGTTTTGCATGCATGTATACATGTTAGGTACTTATTACTTGTTAAGCATTATTTCTGTCACCAAAGTCATATAAAAGGTAACATAAAATCCGACAATATTAAAAATATCCCCCCCCCCCCAAAAAAAAAAGGAAAGAAGAGCCTACCAAACTCATGTGAAGTTATATAATTCTGCTAACTCATCTGTCATTCATCTACATGAAAGTCTTACACTTGCTGACTACAAGAGTTCTGAAATAGAATTCTGGCAGAAAATACGGAGGCAAAAATCCCAGCAATGCTGCAATGTATTTTGTACAACTACCAGCCCTTCAGAAAGGAACTACTGACTATTTTCCCTCTAGTGAAACTAAAGAAAAAAAGTCATGATTTACACCCAAACTACATGAGGTGTAGAGACTACACTACTATATTTCCAATAGGAAAATACTGGAGAAGCTTCAAAGTATTCTCCAGAAAAGAAAGCAACTCAAACAATAAATTACCATCATGTAATGATAGGTAGTTATATAAACACTTTTAATATTTATGAAAAAAAAAAAAATCTTCTGCTGTGCCAAAGCCAGATGATTACTTAAATAATACTTCTTATCCTGGTATAGTATATGGGAGCCTAGAACCACCAATGCTGCCCGCGTTCAGACAAATTTACTCAGATGACAAGCTTAAATTCAACAACAGTATATTTAGAACAATGAACTCTACCTTTACAGTGAGCATATGGCATAGTCATTACATAATCTTCTCCTCTGTTTAGGAATGTTAGCCGTCCTTCTCCATCTAGTATGGCAGATAATGAGTTCCCTGAAATTCAAACACAGAGAAACACATTTCACACCCTGCAAGACAACAGTCAAAATTTCCTAATAACCAAGAAACAGAATTAAGATTATCGTATTTGGCACTGAAATCTATCTTGCCTAGTGAAGCCACTATAATCACAGCACCTCCAAACAAAAATTGAACTGTACTGTAAAAGAGAAATTAAAATGGGAAGACCAGTAGTAAAAACTTTGTAAGGCAAGTGTAATACAATGATCCAAACCCTGATTCCTCTAAAAGTCTTTTTTCATCATCAAAACACAGCCCACTTGCACTGATTTTACACTCCTTATTAAAAGCACAGCCAAAAAAAACCCAACCCTCTGAGCAAAACATTACTTACCATAGAATTTTGATTTGGCCAGAATGCTACCACTAAGGCAAAAACCGTCCTTGCGGTTGCTAACATAGAAGGCAGATATTGGGGGATGATGGGATACCTATTGAAAAAACATGCAACATAGTATAAACCTTGATCTAATACAGACAATGTAAAATTCATGTTACACAGAACAGAATACAATTAATATATGAGATCATAGAATCATAGAATATCCCTCGTTAGAAGGAACCCACAGAGATCTAGTACAGCTCCTGGCTCCACAAAGGACCACCCAAAATTCAAACTGTATGTCTGACAGCCTTGTCCAAACACAACTTTAATCTTCAGAGATAAAGATCAAGCAAACATTTTCACTGAATTACAAGAGTTAAGAAAACTAGTATCTGACTTTTACTGGAGGAAGACAGAACAAAAACGCTGAAACACCTCTGTCTTTCTAAGAATATACTGAAGAGAGTTTTTAGGATACTACACATACATACAAATACATTTTCTAGCGCAGCCATATTGTTTTTCTAGCACACACAAAAAAACCTAGCACCTTTATTTTTCTTAAAAATATTCATGCTGGTTATGGCAGCTACCTGTTCTGCAATGTAAAAAGTCTTGCTGTTCGTCCTTGGATGGATCCACATGCAGCGAAAAGTCTCACCAAGAATAGGATTGTACGGCTTTTTTAGTCCCTGAATAGAAACAATACAGACAGTAACCACACAGTGCATGTAGAGAACTCGCAGAATATTTTATCAGTCTGTCACTGAAAGATAGAGAAAGGAAAAAAAAAGAAGGCAAGCATAACACATATGCTAAAGCACATTGCCTTGATTTCATCATTTGAATATTATCCTCAAGAAGCAGTAAGTAGTGTCATCTTTAAATACTACTTCCCCTCAAGCTGTTTATAAAGAATATTGAGTTTAAAGCTAATTGAAGTAGTGAAAATTTTACTCCTCCAAATACATAATGCTATCACTGAAGAACAGTAAACAAAGATATTGCTCAACTTTGCGTAAAAATGTTTAATTACATTTCTACTTCAAGGGGAAAAAGCAGTTGTGCATGATCTACTTTAAGCACGGCGAGGGACCAAAAAGATCTACGATAAATTTATGTAAATAATGAAAACTTAACCTTCTTTAGAAAAAAATGCATAACAATATAACGAAACAAAAACTCCAGCACATTCCTGAGCTCTCAAACTAGACACAACTTCCAAAACAAAGACAAAATAATGAGTAAAAAGACACCTTTGGCTTTTTGTAGAATCCAGACAAATACCACTTTACTACTTTTTTCATGCGGTTGTAAGCATTCTCTTCAAGAGCAGCTCTGTGAATCAAACAGAAAGCACAGATTGAATGTCAGTATTGTTTCAGCTATAAAACACTACCAATTGTTATATATCTTCTATCTAGAAGTTTTGTGATTCTCAGTACTGTAACACTTTCAGCCTGACTGCATCAAATTAAGCTTTCAGAATCCTCTGAACATGGAAATCAAATAAAATAAAAATCAGAAACACTTATTCCAAAATTGAGTCTGGACTTTGAAATGTTAAATCCTGCTAAACACACTCCCCCCGCCAAATTCCTTCTATTTAGGAAAGAGATTGCTTCAGAGAATTGGCATACTCATGCACAGTTGAATAATATCTCAATGTACAGGTTTTAATTCATTAGCTTTCTTTGAGCAGATAAATAAATTCTAAATCAAAACAGTATTTAATAATTTCCTAAAAAGGCTAACTCTTGCTATTCTACCATTATACATATGCATCCAAAAGAAGAAAAAGGAAAAAACAAACTAATTTTGTTAAATCTTGAGAAGTCTTTTAACCATTTCCTAAAATCCAGAACAGAAATGTTTGCAACACAATTGCTATTAAAGCATTAAGAGGGGACAGACATTGAGACATACCAGTTGAGCTCTTAGGCTGATGATTTTCAGAAAACAAGAATATTTGGCAACTGATACATTGTCAGACAAGAATTCAGACTGTGTATTCTATGATGCTGTTCAAGTAAACCAGACCAAAGAACAAAGATTTCAGTATCTTACTGGTTTCTTATTTTAGCTTAAAAAATATAAGGAAAGAAAACCAGTGATAGGATTGACTCACTCGGATAGGAAGTCTGCATGGTAGTAGTAATCAGATAGCTTGTCAAGGAAAGAACGAGGTTCCAAGATAAATGTAGGCAGTACAACCTTGGATAAGTCCATTCCTGGACGGACTTGCTTCAGAAGTGTCCAGATCAAACTTTTGTTTTCTTCAGACACTACTTCTGTCTGAGCAGCCTCCCCTGCCTAAGATAAATAAAAAACTGCTTACAGAAAGGATAAAGAAAATAAATGTTGAACTGTTTCAACACATTCTGATGATGCCATAACAACAGAATATGTTTACACAAAATAGAACACTTTGAGGAAGAGATACAAAATTTCTCTAAATATGCTTACAATACATATTTAATACATGATACTATATTTACTATTCAGCATTAAAAACTGAATTTCTTTTTATCAACCCTAAAACAGAAGAACACCCCAATGTGCTCCTTTTGGTCAAAGAAAAGTGGAGATATTCTTCCCTACAGTTCCTGAAATGAAAAACAAGTTCTATAGGAAAAGCATTCCTCTTCCCAGAACTGTTCTAAAATGTATTTTTGCTAACTTGAACTCCTCAACTTTTCTTGAGCTGTTGTTTATTCTAGAGCCAACCCTGGAAAGCAACAAAGCACAAAGATTTTATGTCCAGTAGGTATATAAAAATCAAGCAAACAACAACAACAACAAACACCTCATAGTTAGCACTTGAGAAAAAGAGGAGAGTCACAACTAATTTTCTCTCCATTTCCATTACAAAGATTTTTGGTATTATTATAGCAAGTAATACATATAAATTCCTCTCACATTTGACTGTGTAGGGGTGAAAGAAAACCTGAAGAAATGGAACAGTAACTCTGGGCATCATAATAGAATGCAAGCTGAACACTGAAAACATTGCAAGTCTTTCACAGAATTCTGCAAACCCCAGCGCTGCTTAACTTCTCTCTTGCAGTAGAAAAAGAGGTGTCAGTTTGCATAAAAATCTTCAACTTGAAAATTTTTATTTGGAGAAAAAAAAACCAAAACAATTTAATAAAAAAAAAAACAGTGTTAGTAACAAGAAGAAATGCAGACATGGCCAACTTCTGCTGCAGGCGGTCCTTTCAAAGTAAGCACCTTCTCTCTGAGAAATACCCCAAATAATCTTTAGTAAAGAGATCATTCTCTTTAAATAAATTTATCTCTCAGAAGCACAGAAGTGGTGTAGCAGAGCAGAACATGGATGAACACCATTTTTTTCCCTCAAAATTACTGAAAACATGAAAGTCAATCCTGTAAAGCAGCTGTCAAATATAGCACATCCTCTAAAAGAGCAGCTTTACATTCAGCAAAGTGACCTGCCCACTACATGAAAAGTACTTTTACCTCTCCAAGTTCTTCATGACTTTGTTCTAAGTAAGTTGTTTCTTTGATATCAATTGGGTCTGGATCAACATAAGAGTCATCTTGTCGCTCTGATGTGTCGCTATCACTTTCTTCACTTTTCCCCAATCCATCATTATCAGACTCATCATGTTCGTGATCATTTTCCTTATCAGATTTATCAGAGTACATATCTTGGTCTTTAAAGTGATGCCTTTCAATTTCACTGTCATTTAATCTATAAAAGATAAAAGCTAAATGAATCTTCAGCTTCACACTATGATTTCATGTTTCCAAACCAAAATCCTCACAAAAAAAATGCAATAATCCTTTGAATTAAGTGCTAGTATGAACCCTGGTCTAGCATCAAAGTTGAACTTGCTTCAGTGGAAATATACAGGATGCGGTGCTGTCACTGAACTGTAAAATGCACCAAATTTACTTTGCATTTATGTTTAACTATTATATTCTCTAACTATGGCTAGTGAGGTGAGGAAGAGACTACATACCAAGGATGAAGAATGATAAAGTGAATTCCATAACTGAAATGATACTTCACACATTGCAATAATTTGTAGGTATAGAATACTATTTCCTCTCCCACATTAAGGCAGTATAAATAAATACTGATTTTTAACTCCTTATTAACTCCCCAACATGCTTCCTTCTCAAGGTTACACAGTTGTACACATTACCAGAAGGACCAAGGCATCCTCTGCGGTGACTTCATCGAGAAATGTAAAAGGCTAGCTCTCAGCTAGCTTTCCTGTTTTCTCTCTCTTCTGCCAACCCCTTTAAAACTATGTCTGTAGTTTTTATTCTTAAATAAACACACTGAATACTCTTACAATACTCTTCATCCAAAGATCTACTTAATTAAACTATTACTCTTAATTAGACTTAACGGTTGTAGCTAATTGCTGTGACTGTAATCTCGGACAGGTGATGATATAAAATTGCTATTAATTACTACAGATCTCCAGCTGAACTCTACACAGCAGTTTCACTGTTTCCTTAAGATTGTGGAAGCAGCAAAACTGTACCTGGACAAAATATTGCTTGGTCACCTGGATAATGCCTTGAAATCTGGACTGGAGGCAACAGTTCACTTTTTCTCAATGTTTCAGACTATCTAAGTCAG
This sequence comes from Tragopan temminckii, assembly GCA_028571105.1. Taxonomy (NCBI): domain Eukaryota; kingdom Metazoa; phylum Chordata; class Aves; order Galliformes; family Phasianidae; genus Tragopan; species Tragopan temminckii. The sequence continues at coordinate 33,096,099 of JAOWBP010000001.1, forward strand.
CAAGAAATGCATTTCTCGCTGCACAGGCCTGTACTTTTGTCTCAACTACAGCAGTATAAAAGTCCTGCCCACCCAGAACAGACATGGGCAGCTGTATTCATGTGTGTGAGGGATTATTCAAAGACATTTATGTCAGTCTATAAGCATACTCAACTGGTGGAAGATAAGTGAGAAAAACTGTGCAAAGCCCAACCTTCAGACCAAATTATTTCAAACAAAGGACTAAATCTTTTATATCTTTCTAATGCACTCTGATGTCACAACTGGAAGTGTTAGAAAGCACATTCATTCACCATGCTTGTTTAATAATATATTTTCAGGAAAGACCATGCTCACAAAAATCTGGATGAGAGCATTTACTGAAATGAACAGTGACTCAAGGGCCCTCCAACATTTGACACCTGTTAGTAACAGGTGATTTCGACTTTTGTACTGTTTAATTTAATAGGCTGACGGAAGCATTATTGATTAATTTGATGATTCAAACCTGAGGCAAATTAAAACCATTTAAATAGCTTTGGTGTTATTTATACTTTGACCAAAGAAAAGCAACTTATATTCACATCTGCCTACTTTTGTAACATGAACTAAACTTTTTTCAGGTGAAACAAACAAGACCAACTTCACGATACAAAAAAAAAATATTAAACTGTAACACTTTAACTGAGTGCTTAAACTTACTGGTGTAATACTCAACTTCGAGTTCCTTGGGCCAAGCTACCCTCTGTATCTGCTTTGCTCAAAAAATAAAGTATTCATTTTTTTTCATTTTATCCATGTATAAAAACACAGTGCAATTAAGTCTTAGAGAGAGAAACTGGAAGCGAATAGAACTGCCAAGAGAGATCCTCTCTTCAAAGAACTCCAATAACTTTGGAGAAGTTACTACTACATGGTTCTGCCAGAAAAGCAATCAGGTTTAGTAATTAATTTACTTACGGTAAATTGTCTCCACTGTTTAAGTTGTTAGCACGAAGCAGGCCATAGAGAGAGACATGAGCACTGTCACTTGAAGAATTCAAGTCATGTTCTTTACCTTCTCTAATCATTGTACGTTTAAGTAGACTTGAACATTTCAAAGCCAGCTCCAAAGCATCCATCCAACACCTGCCTGAAGACAAATTTGTTATTAGACTAGAAATGCTGCTGGGTAGGGTGAGCAAGGTGAACGATTCATTTAGAGCATATTCTAGCATTTCTTCCTTAATGCCAATATGGCTCCACCAAGGCTCTACCTACTGAATTCCTCTAAAGGTGCTTGCAGACATACTCCACTTTTGAAGACTATGTAATTGCATCACGTGGCAGAATTTGCTCATGTTATATAATTACAATATGGAAATTACAATATAAACATCAACTCAATATTGGACATTCCAGTACAGTTTTTCTAAAATTATGTTCTTTTCACTGCTCACTTATTCATTTTCCTGTATTTAATTCGTTTTCCAATCTAATAGTTTTCATAAGCAATAAAAAAAAAGCATTTAAAAACGTAACACTGACGATAGTACAAATTTACACTTAAGGGTGATTAAGTAATCCAAAAATGTGACTTTTATTTCTCTTCTATACACTACATTTAAAAATAACTGTATAATTATTTGAAGGAAAATAAGAGTCATAATTTTAAGGACTTCAAGGGCATGCTTAATTAATCTGTAGAAGGAAAGCAGCTACTAAGAAGACTAAACAGTGGTCTTAAATTTTGTTTTCGTTTTCTAACCTTCCAAGATGGTTGCATCAATGTTAATCCCTATCTCCTCTAAGTGATGGCATTAAAAATGTGTATTTCGAGGGAATTTCTACTACTAGAACTCTACAAAACTGCTGAATTTTATAATACACAAGCACTTTCATTAGAAAGAGTCTACATTAGCATTTAAGAAAGGAACTAGTTGCAAGAAGCTCAATGACAATTTCTTTAATTCAATATTCTCCTTGAATAAACATGAAAGACTGCTATTACCAACACAACTGAATGTACCAAGTTAAGGAAGAACATTTACACGCATGGAACTGCAATCACAGGGTTGTAATAAACAGTAAGACAACTTAAGTAATCTCTTTCTAATGACTGACTGCTGTCTTGGTGAAAAAATATTGAAGTGCCTATTTACCATCTGATTCTGAAGCGGCTCGGATGATCAAGTAACTGCTGGGTAGTGGCTGAGTTATAGAACCAACTGCTTCACCTTTTGGACCCTTGAAATACACAAAACAAGCATCATATATTTTAATTCAGTTTTAGAGTTTACCATTCATGTAACAAGCAGACACACTGCTGGCTATTTACTGTCACTCAGCAACATCTAATGAAGATATGAATGGAAAGATGGACAGCCCTCTTTTACTGGATTTCTTCTTCAAAGACATCATTCTAAGTATAGCTTCCAATTCAACCCTCTTTTTTTGAAAGAGAACAGTCTTTGGGATTCAAATAATTTTTGGTGCTTTTATTTTGTTTTGGTTTTAGGTGTTGGTTTTTTTTTTTTTTTTTTTTTGCTTTTCTTTTCTTTTCTTTTTCTTTTGGTAAATCAAATTTGGTATAGTAACTTAGAAATGCTCTGCTGCCTGCCACTTAAAGCAAAAAGACAAAAGCATCAAAATGAATGCTACGAGGGGAGTCAACCTCACCTTTTAAGGGACTGCGGATGGGCACAGAGAGATCAGAAGGGATGAGTTATTTCTCTTCAACTCTGCACTTCAGATGAATAGGTAAGTTTGAAACAAAATATATGTGTGGAGGGTATTTTAAGAGGGTTGATTTACAACAAAAGCTGTCTAACAGAAGACTCCACTTTTGTAAACAACTAACCCTTCCCCTCCGGTCTTCATCCTCTCTTGATGAGAGTAGATTCCTCTCAATTCCTAAGAAGATGCTATGGTTCAGAAACCCCAGAAAGACAGAAGAGCAAGCTAAACCACTGGAGAGAGCAGGAGGCTCTCCTCAGTGATCCACTTCATGCTTCTTTTACACAAGAACATGTTTGTTATCTCAACTGCATCCTACACTCCAGAACTGCGTGGCATCTGCTGTCTTCAGAAGACATGAGTTGATCAGTATCTGAACAAAACTGAGGTAACTGTTCCCACTTGAACACTAGGTCTTGCAGTAGGAACCCACTCTTCTTGTCTCCCTCCTTCTCCCTTCAACATCTCTATCACCCAATAGTCAGTCAATCCCCCCCAAAAATTTTGGTGCCTAACTGTATTTAAATGCCTACCTGTAGACTTGGTGCTTAAAAAAAAATAAAATGATAAGGATGATAGCTAAGTCCATAAAAGACATTCAGATGCTTAAGTCCTTCTACAAAAAGAATCAGCAGGAGACCAAGAATTGAGTTCAACCAAAAGAAACACATAGGACGTTAAATGCCAAAGTTTAACTTTCATTATGAAGTTTTTTTCACATTCGGAATTTAAAACAAAACAAATCCAAAAGACCCTTCCATTTCTGCCAAGTTTTGCTTTGGAATAAAATACTAAGCAATCATTTTAATGTCCCTTCAAAAACATTTACCCATGGGAACACTGAGGTGACTGATAGGCAAAGAGGGCTGCATTAAACACACTTGAAGCTATTGTTGAAAGCTGGGTTAAGCCTGTCTAATTCATGAGTTATCACAGTTTGGTCTTGACTGATTTCCCCATAGAAGCCTAATGAAAACCAGTATAAGGCTTGGAAGAGGGAATCTGAAAGCCAGCAGAAGTTTTGAGCAAAAGCAGATAATGGCAGATATTTTAGAAGCAAGCATATGAAACAGCCAGAACATTTCTGAGGGTGAGAGGCGGGTAACGAGGAGTCTTGGTGGTGCTTAGATACCCATACACACGAGCTGGTGCTGGTAAGCAATGTTCAGAAACTTCTGAATAGATACAGAGTAGAAGTCACTTGGGTGTTAAAATTAAGATTCTACGTTACAGTCTCCTCCAGTGACTGGAGAGGCTCATCTATGCAAGGTGTTCGGTGAGGTGGCATGTGAGGATTGGAGCTAACAAGACCCATGAGAGACATTATGTAGAGCACTCCTGGTTTTGAGGGTGGATCACTAAAGGCCTGGCACACTGGGGGATGCAAGAGAGAATTCACTGCACCCCTGGGGAGAGAAGGGCTGGGAGAGATCACTGGGCACTGCACAAGGGGGATGGTACTGTGCTGTGGCACCATGGGCACATGTGTACCGAGCAAGTGCCTCCACTATCCCAAGTCCTCAAAATTGCCAGATTACAAGACACAAAGGGCAGCACTCCACCCATGAGAACTGCAAGGTTATGCTGTGTGCATACAGGATGCATCACTTTGTACCAAAGAGATTAAAAAAGAAAAGAAAGTTTGCATTTTAGTGTGTGTGAGAAAGCTATACTTCCATGGGTAGCTGCACAATGTACTAACACTGAGTTGATCATTTGACTGAACATTTAAGTAGGTTGACTTATTATGAAATATTTGCTTGTGCATTTTTAATTGATTACTGTTCCAAAAGCACTTGACATTTTTCATTGCTATCACTCATTATGACTTCAAAATCAATTTTCAGTGTATTAGTGTCCAAGACAGATGTTAGTTTTCACTTGTTAGACAACTGCATTTAAACTGATTGCACAACTACTGGAACATGAGGTAATGGCAAATTAAAAATTCCACTTGATTAAAAAACTTTGAAGTTTACTTTCAACAGAATATTCATGCCAACTAAACTCAAGTGCCACAAAACAACAAAATCAGGCAGTCACACTTCACTAAATCTGTTCATGAAAAGTTATTTGTGCTAACTTCTCTAGTTAACATCTTAAAAAACTGAGATGGCATTAGGATTGGGCACCTGAGGAAGAAAGAAGAAGGTTCAGTGCATCAGGTACCTTAAAGTGCAGAAGGAACATCACAGATCACAACAATAGGCTTAAGAGAGCATAGTAACTGACTGGTTGCAAACTACTGTCGATGAGAATTTGCAAGCTGCCAGAAGGACACACTACAGAAGGTGCGTTAAAGCAAGAAAATGTCCTGCAGTATTTATCTCTGTGTAAATATTTCTTGCAATGTCATTTTCCTACATTGATGGCAAACACAACTCATTTTGTCTTAGACTTCAACCTTGTTCTGGATTATCTACTCTGTAAATCAGTCAATTGCCATTTATGTTCATGAAAATTTACCTTACAGTAATAAATTCATTACTAGAAAGTTATAATTGACTAGGAACACAAGGCAGAAAATAGTTTCAAACTTCAAGGCCTCTCATCTAATTAAGTACAGTAATTCTCAATTGCAAATAGCCATACCAAAATGAACAAACGCCACTCCAGCTCTCAGCACATTTAAAATGGACAATATCAACTTGTTCAGGTTCAAAATATGACCTACCTTAAAAAAGTAAAAATCTGGAGGGGCATGTCCTCTAAATTCTAAATATCTAGTTAAAAAAACAAACAAATCCATTTCTCATTGCCAAACAATAAAGAAATATAAGATTGATTTGTGATCTTCTGCAGACAGGACACCACTTTGCAATGTACACATACAAGTTCATAAGTAATTAAATCACATTAACACCAAATTCTGTTGTTTTTGAAAAAGAGTATGACATTTGTGTTCTGCTAATGTGAGATCACAATTTATTAGTGAAAAGTCATCCTAAGCAACACTGAAATAAAATCATTCAAAAGGTACGCCAAATGATTTGATCTAAGTTTGGTAGACTCAGATCATACTGATAATACAGTTGTTCAGCAAGAACAGCACAAATATCAAGGATAATACTAGCTGACTTACTTCCCACTCTGAGATAAGGAAGAAACAAAAACATTGCAGCATATTCTCCAGATGTGACAGCACCGCACTGGTATTAATGTAAGTCTCATATAATACAATCTCACAATTAGTACTTGTATTGAGATGTTGCAAAGAACACAATTAATTAATTAATGACAAGGATTCTGACATTGTATCGCAATTTCATCTAAAGTAATTCAGGAGGTAAACATGTTCACTTGTGCTGTGCTTCCACGCCCGCTCTCCGTATGTAAACACAGAACATGGACTACAGTAGTTAGTTTAGTAAACAATGAGTAATAGTGAACATTAAAATAAAAATTAGAAAAAGCTGAAATAACCCTTTGCTGTGCAGAACACACCGTGACTATTAACACTAACAATATTATGCCATGTATGACAAAGCAAGTAGTCATCAGAACTGAAGAGAAAAATTTATCTTTGTAAAATTTCAGCCAAATCCAAAGACTACAATTAGCAATATATGCTATTATTGTACAAGGAAGCTATTTGAATTTCTACTATCACAAGCAAGCTGAACTAGGCTGACATTACTTGAATACAGGATTGGAAGCCAAGAAATATTTATAATGCATCTGAATACTTTCATCTTTTTTCAATCAATTTCCTCCTTAATTTCCTAGATTAGACTGATGTAGAATACAATATTATATACTCATTCCTTCCACTTACATAACTACCAGTGATGGCATTATCCTCTTCATGGCATACTCCTGCACACTGTAAGTTATTTTAGTATATACAGAAGAAAAAAAGCAAATTTTTTTTGCAATGAAGAAAACTACATGCTCAAGTTTTACATTCAGAATAAACAAATCACTGAAAGTTATAACAGACAATGGCTGTCTTAACTCATAGTTGGCTAATACTGGTCATCCCTTAAGAAGCACACATGCTACCACTAACCTTTATAGCCCATATGGACTGCTCCAAAGGATGAAAAAGTTTGAAACAAAAGCCATCTTTTTTAGAAGGTCTCTCAATGAGTTCACAAGCATTCAGGAGCACTGTTCCCACCCACTGGCCGTTCTTGGGTGTTTTGTAAACAAGCAACACTCCTGGTTTCAGTACACACCACAGTTTGGTCCAGCTTTTCAAGGTACCCCGAATCTAGAAGACAAACAGTTACAGTTACATCCCAGTGAACTCAGTACAAAAATCATCCCCTTCAACAAAACAGAAATCAAAATTAGAAATGTTCATTAGTGTTTTTTTAATTCCAATAAAACAAAAAGTCTATTCAAGTTCATCCATGTTTATCAAATACAGTAAAAAGGCATAATTTAAGTGTTCATTCCTTTACTCTGTCTTGACAAGTACTTATTTTACAGAAGAATGAACACAAATCAAGATATGTGAAATGTGGATAGTCATCTGAAACTTCATGAATTGTTTTATTTGGAACACATTTTATCACCAGTATGTAGGCAGAATAATCTTTGGAAACAAAGTTCTTCTGAAAACAGGACAGACATCTGATAAGAAAAATAGGATATTCACAAAATAAATTATTTAAATTAGATCTGAATTTCTTAGATAAAATCTCTCACTAGGAGCTGTTAATTTCAACCCATATGTGCTATACAAGACGCTTTCAAGTCCCTGAATTCTGGACATCTGATTAAACTGCTTGCGTCATTTGATCAACTCTGGATTTAGGTTCTTCTGTCAGTAGGACTAAATGCCAAAACAACTTGTAAGCAATGTTTTAATCTGTTTACGATGATTTTGCAAAACACTGAGAAACTTCTCCAAGACAAGCTATTGTTTGGAGCTAAATATAAAAACAGGATTTCCAAGTAGTATGTTACATGTTCAAGGCATTATGATGCTGACTGCCGTCTTTAATAAATTCATTTCTCACTTTCTGTACAAGTATTAGTGGACAGTTGGTCCTTAGGAGAGGAAAGGAAAATTAACAGAAAGAAACACAAATAAATATGTTCATATACCTAATATGACCAAACTACTTTCACAGTTGGTAACAAACATAACAGAGCTTCAATTCAAAGTGCAAAATAAAAAGGACAAAACTGGAATAATAAAGCCAACTCATATGAAGTTAACAGCTGCACGCACAAGATGCATGTGACCATGGTGAGTGCAGTAAGTGGGAGCTACGTTCCTCCATTATTCCCCTAGGAAGTGAGCACAAAGTCGCAATTAGTATCTGCTGTTTGTAGAAAAACATTAACAGCAACTTCAGTTGCTGAGCCTTTTCTATTCTGGTCAGAAAGCAGTCAGCAGCTGCTAAATCTTCAACTTAGATTTCACACTTAGATTCTGACCTTCAGCCAGTCAGCCATAACAATAACTGATGGGTCTGTGATTGTGCTGAGCAGTTCTTTCGTAGCCCTCTTTTTTTCTTCTCTGTAATTTTTCTTTTGAACCTGTAAATAATAATAAAAATATTTATAATGCCACAGGCAAAAGCAAGTAATTACAGCACAAAAAGCCATCTACGAATACAAACTGAGGTAAAACCTGCTAAATTTAATTTGCAAGAAAGATGGAGATAAGCAGTTTTAAAAGAGTATTTGAATCCAAGGTCTAAACAATCATTCCATACTGTTTCAAAAGCTGCTACCAACATAATAACTTCACACTCTTCTACAATTTGTTTTTAATACTGAGAACTGTGAAACTCCTCTTAGAATCCAGGAGTGAGATGAGATGGAATGAACCAAAACAAACAAAAATACTCTTCCTTTCCAGGTGTATGGTACAAAACCAAACTTAGGGCTAGATTCAGATTTTTATCGGCACTTTATGTGATCAATTTTTATCCATCTCTCACTTTCCCTCCCAGCAAAAATTCACCGTAATATATATTTTTCTTTTAGTGACAAATAATGTTTTGTTTCCCCTGATGTGGTATTTAATGAACAGAGGAAGCTTAGTCTTGCTACAACGGAGAGGTAAAAAGTCAGTAAATAAAAGAACACTGGTAAAGCATTCAAACCATAGCTTTGTTATTTCACTTTGTCTTTTCAACACAGGTGTATGTCCTGAGGTCCTTGCCAAGCTGAATTATCCTATAAGCTTCTCAGTTATCCTATAATCTTATGTATTCTCAAAGAGTACATTATAAAAGCCCATACTTCGTAACAGTACTCTAAGACTTGAAAACCCAAGAGAACCAGCAACATTAATTCTCACAGAACTCAGATATTCCGCAGAAGTCTCCGCACTGACTGGCATTTCTCTTCTCATCAGAAGAATGTGATAAAACTTTGCACATGTTTATAGTCCTTGAGAAGTTACTTAGACAGTAATTCACCTTGAGAGATTCCTTTTTGGTAAGTTTGCTTGAAGATAAAGAGATGTCTTTCTCAGAGCCATTGAAAAGCTTGGATTCAGACTGAAAACATCAGATGAAAACATCGAATAAATACATAATAATAGATATGAGGCCATATTACTGTTTCAGTGTTTGAAGCGTACAGCTATGTTTCCAAACTCCCCATTCCCATTCTTTTTTCTGCTGTTTATCCCACTTAGTAAAACAAGGCTTGTAACATCGCCTTGTTCATCGCCTATGGAGTCTCTTTGTAAGGCTTTTGTGGGGAACAAATCTGAGATTCCTCCAGAAGTTGAATTAAATACAGTAAATATTTAGGCTATGTATCCTGTTGCTTCACATGTCACAGTCTTGACTAGATAGGCATTACTTCAACAGAGAAAGAAGGTTTCAGGAGAATCCTGGTATTTAAACTCAGGAATCATTCCTGTGTCTGACGTGAATCTCAACATTTTCCTAACTTCACAGTTCCTCCAAATGGATTGCTATAGAGGCACTTACCCCATGACCCATGAAGGAAAACAGAGCCTCTTCAACCTAGAATTCAATGCTCTGCAAGCTACCAGAATACTACTGACCACTGCTGGCACTTGTTCTTCTGCTTCCTCCCTAATGCCACGCTCTCGTTACTCTGCAAATAATCTCAGAGAAGCTCACCGTGGCAATAGGCAGAAGACAATTCAGGTTTGTTTATAAAACCCAAGTCCTCACTCATGGCAGGACAACATGCTGCCTCAGCACCACGTGATTTCTGTCACTCCCCCCACCTCCTGTGAGGTTCAAAGTTTACTTCTTGGCATCTATTGCCTACTAATTGTAAGGGAACTAGAGCCACCAAAGATTCACTCTGGGTTGCAGAGCTCTTTTTGTAAAACAAGAAAAGTACACTGAGTTATCACACACCATTCCTATTCTAACTCAAGAGAACGCTGTATGGGCACCCCACTGTATAAAAATATCAGATAAATTACACAGTTGTATTTCTTTGTGCAAGGAAGTATAAACTGGATTGTCAAAAACACATGTGCAACAAATAGCAAAAAGTAATTTTAAATCAAAATCATTTCAGCTGTAAGTAAATGTTCCTTATCTTCCATGTACTTGCAGGAAGGAAGGTTATCTCTTCATTTTATATTAAAGCTGTGTCCTTAACACTGAAAATATAAGACAAGCATGCCTCTTGAAATTTAATTCCAGCCTAGAAGTTAAAGGAAAGATGGTACTTTAAACGTAATAACAAGAGAAAGGAAAAATGCTTATCACTGTCACATAAGAGGTAATGAAGTCATTATGCAAGGTATAATGGAGTAATGCAAGTAAAACATTCATAAATATTCCAGTTGCTCACTAGCAGAAAGCTAATGCAATCTAAAGTCCACACATATAAAGCCCAAACCAGTAAATATCCCAGGTTACAAAGACTCATTTTCTCAGTTATAAAGTTCACTAACGTGACACTGAGTGAAAGTCCGTATTTGCCTATCCAACAGATTATGGACAGATCAGTGACGAGGATATTTTTAATCTAATGATCTTCTCATGTGCATGTGGGAGGATAGGATCAAAATTTACAAGAAAAAACCTTTAGTTAGAAATGAGGATTACTACTTCACCTCCATAGCTGGGACAGCCAGTGACCATCTTCTGCTAGCCTGAAGCTTATTGGTGGGGTATAAAGGAACTACTGGTCTTAACAAGCTCCATTGCAAAAATAAGGATAAAGAACTATATATATTAAGAGAAGTAGGAATATCTGTCTCCTCTTTAATAGCAGAAAATCACAAAAGGAACAGTAAAGCATAAAAAGAGTTATGATTCTGGAAATAAAAAAGAATCCCTCCAAAAAAAAAAAAAAAAAGAAAAAAGTGGAAGGAAGAGAAAAAACAAATTGGTTAGTCAAAGATAAATTATTAATAGAGTCTGAAATTCATCTGGGTTAAAGCAGACAGTGCTAATTTATTTCCAAGACAAAAAAGATTTAGAGGTTTCTGGACCAATAAAAAATACTTTGACCAGAAATAAGCCAGATGATTAAGTATGCTTCCTTGATCTCCCTGATCAGGATACGTTAAAGCTTACAGACACAGTTCTGTGACTTCAGATTAGGTGGAAGACAGTGACTCCAGGGGTTGCTCAGCTGTGACATCATGGAATTGTACCAATCACAGAAACTGACCTGCTCTTCCAGAATGCAATTCTGAAAACACCATTTAAGTAGGGGAAGTTACCATAATCTTTACATCAGTTTGATTTTGTTCAGCACCTGTTTGATGTTTCTCTTGAAAACTCAGACACATGAAACACTGTAGAAAAACTTCTATGAAGGCCTGGAGGCACTCCCCCTCTCCTCTGGCTGAGGCTGCCTGTGTCTGGGGCAGCTCGGGGAACCTTGGATCAGAATGCTGAGAGGAGAGCTGTGTGGGAGCTCGGTGAGAGGCAGTCCTCTTCCCCACCTCACCCAGGAGATGGATGTACTGGAGCTTGGCTCCCAGACCCTAGTCCTAGCCCAAATCAGCTTACAGCTGTGCCTAGTTGTGCACCTAACAGACCCAGCAGCTGACCCATGCATTTCCGCCCCCAGCTTGGCTTTGGATCTACCTTGTCCCCACAGATTGGTGCTGTAAGCTGAGCCTGGCCTGCACTACCAGCCTCACTCTCCTCACCCTGTCCGTTTGTGATAGCACCGTGCTCCTGGCTGCTGCCCTACCCACACAGCCATGTAATGGGATCATTTAAAGATCTGAAATCTAGCTAGTGGTGATGCTCACACAAGAAAAGCAATTTAACATAGCTACTCAATTCAGCAATCAAACCATACAGAACTTTCTCCTCCACAAAATGGAATCTTTCTGCTCTTTAAAGTTTTGACGAGAAAAAGACATCTGTTTTATAAGACACCCAATTAAAAATATTTTTCTGGAATTCCACATTCTAAATATATATAGACCACTAGATGAAAATGTAGTGCTTTGACAAGCCAGGCACTCTACGAGTTACAATAATACAATTTTTAAAGAAAGTAGCATCAGAACAGCCTATATGATGCCTTAAAATGTAAAGCTTCTCTAACTGTTATACACAGATTTAAAAGGATTTAGGAAAGGAATAAATACATAAGGAAGATTTTTCTCTGTATTACTATGACTTTTTACACAAATGGTTCATTCTACATCAGGACCAGCAGAAAAGAACATTTTATTCTGAATGCTAATGCTATTGCAAAGTGTTCATGTAAATAAACTTGATTAGAACAAAACAAAACTCTACAAAGAAGAAAAAAAGACTACACAACAGTCTTTTTGATTGCTGAAGCAGTTCAAGTTTTCTTCCTCTTTAAACTTCAGCCATCTCAATATGCTATATTTTTGGTGACTGCTGTCTCCCAGCTCGGTGCGTTCTCATTTTTCACTGCATCTCAGTGAACTTTTTTCACAGAGACAAAAAAGGTTCTATCATCAGCATAATACAATGATTATGAATTTGAATGAAAGTACAATATGTTTGTTAAGCAGGCACGCAACTCCTTTGCATGCTGACATTTTTAAGGCAGGTGAAGGCAGCTTTCCTTACCTTGCTTTTGGATATAGAATGTGCTGTATCCTCTTTGCTTTGTGAGGCATCATCCTTCCCTTTGTCAAAACCTTAAAGAAAAGACAGCATTGTTGCACATGATTTGAATGCACTAACTTTAACACAAGCTACCCTTGCAAATAGTATTTACCATTGAAAAGTGCAAGCAAACCAGATTTTCAAACAGTTTATATATATAAGTTCATCACGTAAGTTGAAAACATATCAGTTACCACAGCATAGATTTAATACCTACTAAGAAGTGAGAACAGTCCACTGTATTTGTATGGTGCTGCACCCAATTCAGAGATCTAACTAACTGAAAACATGATCAGCAAATTTTCATCCTTTTACGTTCTCAGCCTTCCCTATCTGCATACGCAGGCATGAACACAGCAGAACACTAAAGAAAGCTGGGATTGGTTTGTTCATTCCTTTAGCCAGAAATAATGGTTAAAATCTATACAATTGAAAGCAAATAGATAACATGGGTTAAGATTGCCAGTCAATTTCTCACAAGTACATGAAAAGATGGCCCACATTTGCCTTGAATTTATACTTTGGACTTCACATTGCACAGATATAACTACATGGCTTTATATTAAGTCACCAAAATTTTATATGTATCTTCTGTGAATGATGCATAATGTGAACTTCACACTTTCACAATATCCAAAGAGCAAAGTGAGCCAACATCTCTGTGATTTGCTTTCTTTGAAGAAGTTGGCTCTGGCATAGGCACTTATAAATGAGAATAAAACAAATATCTCAATGCATTTATTTTAGTTACAATGCCATCACTGACATGCCCTCCAGACATAAGGGCATAAGTGAATGTCAGGAAAAAAGAAAACGGCAAAAAGTAATGGCAAAAAGCGTGTTCAGGAAACGTTTATATGCTGTACTAAGGGACATGGTTTAGTGGTCAAATATTGGTGATGGGTAGATTGTCGGACTGGATGATCTTAGAGGTCTTTTCCAACCTTGGTGCTTCTATGGTTCTATGACATTGCCTTGCCGCCCGGCCCACCAGAGGGCACCAGACCCACGGAGAAACGGCAGATGCACAGACAGGCACATGCTACTTTGAGCCCCTGCTACAAATTCAGCCCAGTGTTCTGTCACAGAAATGGGTACTTATGCCCCCGACGTGACATCGTTGATCAGAGAAACAGCGTGACTTCAGGTTCTTCAGTGAGTGTGTGCAATCTGTGTGTAGGCTTTGTAAGGTTTAAAAGAACTTGATTATCAAGTCTCTGCAGCCATGTTTTTTGTTTAATGTGGGATTTTATTTTTTCCTTTTAAGAATAGTATCTTCACCTTTCCACAACTTACACTAAACCCAGAAGTTTAAGACAGCACTGATTCATCTATCACAAATACACATCTTGGGAAGTTTCTTTGAGTTATGAGACATTAGGACAATCTTCAGGTTCTGTGACGAATCCAAGATTCCTGCTTTGCTTCAGTAGCCGTATTTTTTTTCTTATTGTTTTCCACTTTATTACCTTGTGTAGAGATTCAGTTTGAAGATCATATTTTAAAAAAATATGCACTGCAATACAATTCATTTTGTGTCTACCCAAATAAAACTTCACACATCTTTACAGAAGCCTTTCTGCAGACAGTTCATTAAACCCTTCCTTATGAAATTCTCCTAACACATCTGTGACGGATTCGTTCAGTTAAAAAAAAAAAAAAGGCAAAATGCAGCAGGCTGTTTGACCTCAGAGAAGAAGCACCTAGACATGCAGAAGAGTTGTAGTTCTAGGCAACGCAGAAAAAAAAAAATCAAAAAAAAAAAAATCACCACAAATAGACTCATCAGGATCCAGAAGCTGGAAGCCACAGTGCTGAAAGAAAACAAAGGTGACCTCAAGTCTTAGAGGACAGACTTAAGTTCAGTGAGAAGTTATTAGACTTGATGCCAGTCTCAGACAGTCAAACATGCACTACAATCACAGTAACGATGTCTTCACCTCATCCCACAGCCAAAAGCAATCACCAGTTAGGAACTAAGTTCTGCTGAAAAGGTAATGCAGGGATATTTTAATCACTTTCTGTGTTTCATTTATCTATTTAAACATAGACACAATAGTGATGGGAATTACCAAGGAAGTGCTACATCAGGGTTGGGATTACAGAAGAGAAGCTCTCTTTCTGAAGCACAACAGCTTTAAGGACTTTGAGGACTTTGCACATCCTTATCTAACATGCACGGCTTTGCGTCAGTATCACCAAGCACAAATAAAGCAAGAAGGAGTGCTCTATATCCAGAGTGTCAGACAAAGACCAAAGCTGTCTGTCTCAATTGCGCCTTCTTGCTCCCAGAGCCTCTTGCCCAAGAGGTGCACACGTTTGCTGCTTTACAATATGTACAATATGTACAATTTACAATACTCCGTCTCTTAGTCACACAAACAGCAAAATGATGGCTCGAGGGCTTGCTAGTGAATCCAGCTGCTGAAATCACAGCACTGCAGGCTCTAGGTCACTTTGCAGTACATTGTCTTAGCTTATGACAAAAAGCCAAGCAGACGGATCCATACCCTGTGCTATCCTTCTTGTTGCTCCCCTCTCAGTGGAAGGAATGAGCCAACACAGACTAGACAGAAGGCCCTTCTGCCATAAGACAACATGAATGACTTTAAAAAAAAAGTAGAACATTATTCGGGTGCTACCCCAGACACAGCCTTCCTCAGTGCATCTTCATTAAGATGAGGGGAATGCGTGTACAGTCACTATCCTGGAATGGTTTGACTCGAAAGGGAACTTAAAGGCCATCCAGTTCCACGCCCTTGCCATGGGCAGCATTGCCAGCCAGTGGATCAGCCTGCCCAGGGCCCCATCCAACCTGACCTTGAATGTCTCCAGGGATAGGACGTCCACAGCTTCTCCAGGCATCTGTGCCACCGCCTTACCACCCTAGCAGCCAAGAATTTCATCCCTATATCTAATCCCAATCTTTTAGTTTAGTTTAGTTAGCCCTCTTTTAGTTTAAAACCATTACCTCTTGTCCCGTTCCTACATGACCTTGCAAATGTGCCCTTCCAGCTTTTCTGTAGGCCTCTCTTTTATTTAGGTCCTGAAAGGCCGCAATAAGGTCTCCCCAGAGCCTTCTCCTCTCCAAGGGATATTTTAATCACTTTCTGTGTTTCATTTATCTATTTAAACATAGACACAAAAGTGATGGGAATTACCAAGGAAGTGCTACATCAGCCCAGCTGCCTCAGACTGGAGAGGCATTCCAGGCCCCGAGTAGTCTCAATTCTTCTGACATTGGTGTGAGACTAATACCTTAAGGGAGATTTGTACTGAAACATCACCAAAAGCTACGTATGAGTCCTAACTGAGGACAATATATACTCTGCCATGGAAATATTTGGTCACCACCATCAAAACAATTATACACACAGAATCAGAAATAAAATGTTTTCCCCCCTCCTGACAGCAGTTACGAACCACAAGTTTCTCTACGGATTTCTATTTAAACTCATGAGAGCAATCTTCAGGCAAAACTGCCAGGGGAAAGCAAGCAAATGCAGTCTGAATCAGCCTTCAGAGCTGCAGACTGAGCACCCA
>JAOWBP010000001.1:33112448-33146417 GCA_028571105.1 Tragopan temminckii
CATTCCAGGCCCCGAGTAGTCCTGATTCCTCTGACATTAGTGTGAGACTAATACCTTAAGGGAGATTTGTACTGAAACATCACCAAAAGCTACATATGAGTCCTAACTGAGGACAATATACACTCTGCCATGGAAATATTTGGTCACCACCATCAAAACAATTGTACACATAGAATCAGAAATAAGATGTTTTCCCCCCTCCTGACAGCAGTTATGAACTACAAGTTTCTCTATGGATTTCTATTTAAACTCATGAGCAATCTTCAGGCAAAACTGCCGGGGGAAAGCAAGCAAATGCAGTCTGAATCAGCCTTCAGAGCTGCAGACTGAGCACCCAATTTTTTTCAAGGCACTTGCAGTTGTATTTCTTTCAATCTTAAGTTTCTCTGCTGTAGCCTCTAAAGCAGTTTTGGATAGTAGAAACTGCATCCAGAGCAACACCGTCTTAACAAATTTCTCCCATTGCAAGCTTTGTCTTGTTAACATCACAGGCCTCACACTCTGAAAGCTGATCCAAAACCAAGCAAGCTACGGTTCATGATCTGATCTTAGACTACAAGGGAAACTTTCCAGGACTACGTTTCTATTGAGGGCACATGGCAAGTCCAGATGAAAACTCACACTGAACTTTCAGAAAGATCTGAGAGGAGCCTGACAACTGCACACAGTTTGAACAACCAGAACTTCATATGTGTAAGCAGTCCTTGCAACAAAACCGATCAGTAACTGGCAGGGAGGCTGGAACTAGGTGATCTTTAAGGTTCCTGCTTATCTGAACCATTCTGTGATTCTGTAACTCTTCAGAGACTGAGCTAGAGCACACTGTCAACACTAAAAGAAAAAAAAATCTTTCAAAATATCATCTATGACAAAAAATAACGAGTAGGAATGATGTGAGATTAGTGTTCAAGAATCTTTAGTATGAAGCCTGTAGTAGGGTACAATTAAAACAAACGTGTTTGTTTAAGATACTTCAGTTTTGAAGCACAGGATGTGTTGGTTTTTTGAAGTCACACCTACAATCTCAGTCAATCTTGAGTGAAGCGGGAAAGAAAAAGCAGAACAACCATGCAACATCTTCTGCATTTCAAGTACTGGTATTGTGTCTCTCAACAATTATCATCTACAATTAGGATATGTTAGTGAGAAAGAAAAAAAAATAAATGTTACTTTTTAATATTATTTTATTGAAAATCTAAGAAAAAATAACTACTGACTGAAGGGTTGTTTGTTTGTTGTTTCTTTTTGTTCCCAACAGCCCAATGAACGAGGGAAAAGAAGTAACAGAGTGCATGAAAAGATCACAAACAGCAAGCCAAGCAACAATATTACTGACTTGCAAATGAAAAGCAAGAAACAGACTGATTTGATTACTGGTGTGAATGTGTACTTCTTAAAAAAAGTTACCGAGCTGAAAATGGATATGCTTCTACAAGGACAAAGTGAGTTATAATCTGTGGGAGACAGAAGTACTAGTGTTATTTAACAAACAAGGCAGAAAAAAAGGCAAGAGTCTATTAAGATTCAAACATCAGAGGCAACAGCGTTTTTGACTGAGTGATTTTCAGCAGCTTATTGACAAACACTTTTAAGAATACCATTCCATATTATCTAATTCATTTTGAAGGTAGGGAGATTCTGCCTATCTGCTAACTCCATGCTTTCCAGCTTTGACATCTTCATTTCCTGAGCAGTTTTAACAAGGCTCCTGGTAGAAGACTGACCACTTCCTGATGCAGACGGAAAGGATATTTTCTATGGTAAAACAGGAGGGCTACCAGGAGGGCTAAAAGAACATGGTGTTCTGAGGAAGCACCCAGCTGCCAGCAACTGAGCATGCCGCTCCAGCAATTCTATAAGCTGGTGTGAGCCAGTGGTCCGGAGAGCTCAGAAATCAGCAGCCCACAGCCTCCCGCATGCTCTGCACCCTGACTCTTTTTCATTGCTTCAAAGGCAGAGCTTAAAAATTGAGCGAGTTGTTCTTTAGAAGGTACACAGTAAGAAAAGTACTTCTTTTTCCCCCAACATTCCAGCCCCACAACAAACTGTGCATTTGCCCAGGCTCAAGACAAATCACACGTGCAGAATAATTCCAGTAAGAATGTACAATTTTTGCAGCACTGCTTTTCAGAAATAGGTGACCTTGTATTTCCAAGGGTCAAAGTTTCATGAAGTAAACTATTGAAATTCAAGTACCTACATCAGTAGAACACATGATAGACAATAAACCTCTAGAGATTCACTTCAGTATTCCATTACTGATTTTCAGGAGACAACAAATCTGAGGAGAAAGAGATTCAAGCCCTTTCAGATGCTAAATTTCTTAAAAGAAGTCTTGCAGTACAGACTTCAGCAAGGCTATGTTTTAGCCTTAACTCATTCTACCTTGTCACTACATGTACTACAAGAAAGGGATTTATAAATTACAGTACAGAACTTCAGTCGTAAAAGCTCAGTCAACCAAACCAAAATACACCATGAAGTATCAAGTAAATAAATTACTTTTAAACAGATATCTGCTGTAGGATAAGCTACCTTGCTTGCCTGTGTACAACAGCTCTTGCTACTACAAAGAGCTGTCACTTCAGTGCACGCAACCAATATTCCTTCTGACTTCTGTTAACAATTTCTACCAACATCTCAGTAGACTACTTTCATTCAAGACGAAAAATCTGAATTGGAAATTATATTATCTTCTGTACATTTTAAGAACAACAAACCTGATGAAGCAGGTGAGAGTTCATTATATCCTCCAAAGGAAGCATTCCGGACAAGTTTTCGGCCATCAGCTCTTGCAGAAAACACAGATGAAATCCCAGCACATGAGGAAAACCTACGTCGCAGTGCACCCTCTTCCTTCATGAGTTAAGATGTTTGTATAAGGATTATGTTCTCTGTGAAAGCTGGTTAGCATTAGCTGGCTGGAACAAGAGTGTTGCAGTAACAGCCTTCTACCTCATATTCTGATGAGTAAGACACAAAAGGAAAAAAACAAACGAAGGGCATACATGAAAAATGCAGCGAAGAGACAGAGGCTGCCAAATCAGCAGCAAGCCAAGCAATATTATACTGTTCTCGTCAAATCCATTAGAACATTTAAAGGTGAACAGCTGCGTTTCAGCTTTTCTTCTCCACAAATACAGAACACCTCATTTTTTTTACATCTCAGCTTTGGTCCTATTCATCTCTGCTTTCTAAGAGCGCTAAAACGACCATTATTTAGGTTTTAAGGGTTCATTAAATCAAATCTTCTTCACATTAGTCTTCCAAGTCCCAAACTTAAATTGCACTTAGGAGCTAATGTGGCTTCCCTATTTGATATTTCAGTATGCAGTGGGAACCTAAAAAGGAAGCCAATGTTTGCTTTATGCAGCCATGCTGAACTCCCCTGTTCAGGCACTTACCTAGCTAATTTTCACTAGCTGATTATTACGGCTTCTACATCTTCACCTCTTACTTTTATTTAAAAGGTGAGGTGATAGCATATTCTTCTCTAACGCTCTGCCACATTTATTTATGCAATCTGTCTGACTCCTGGAAGAGCTGTACAAAGTAAGTTCCACAATTACTTTCAATGGCCCAAGTATTTTGTGCAATGAATGCAACACTTAAACTAATCGTCCTAAATTTTAAACACAAAAAATAATTCCAGTAAATTATGCTTCAAGACTAGGAATCAGATGATCCAAACTATTCATTGCTGGTAGCAGAATGAAGGTAGATAAGCTCTCCCTAATCTCCTCCATGCACCCCACATTTCACTGGCTGTTTCTCTGCCCCATTCCATATGCTTCCACTAATTTCATTCTTCCATCACCTGGATTTGATAGACTCACACCATATTTCTGACTACATTTTGAAACCTCCTTTGTTAGCAGGAAAGGAGAAAAATAAAACACTAAAAATAGCCTTGAAATAAAGTCTCATGTGCTCCGTTACTTGGTACAGAAGGACTTCTCTTCTCACAAAGTGAAATGCATACCCTAAATCAGTGGTATTGTGAATTTCACTAATTCTTAAATAATCCTGTCTAATCCAGCTGTTTGTGTAAAGAAATGTAGTATTTGCAGATAAGCAATTTCAGTTTGCACTGGCTTAAAGATAATACAGTAGACTGAAACATTCTTTAATTCCACGATAGATTTGAACTGTGCAGAATTTTTGTGTATTTGCACCTATGAATACATATACTAAAATACATACAGAAATCACTGAAAATTAACTTTTCTGATTATGAAGCATAGCAGCTTCCAGGATGTTATGAACTCATGCCTCTTATCAGAAAAATGCTCCAGTATATTTCAAACAATGTAAGAAAAACAAAACATGACATGTAACCTTCACTTACTTTGTATGAGAAGTGAAAAACTTATGTGCATGGTGAACAGAGAAACCAGACATTATGTTGATTTTACTGAGAAGTGGCTAGATATCCAGGGGGAAACAATAAAATCTTGAAGGCTTATCTCTCATTTCCAGTCACACCATCTCAGGTCCCTTGGCACTGTTTCATTTTGCCAAGCTGTATCAGAATACAGTCTAAAACCTTTCTCCTTAGGCCTTTTCCTCCATTTAGAAGGAAAACTAAAATCTTTGGCTAGCCTTCCAACTGTGATAATGTTACAGCTGCATCTCTCCTCTCTGAAGTTACCTCCCAGACAAGGAAGCTGCTACTAAGCACCTCTTCCTTTAATCCAACAGCAGCACAGGAGCAGCAGGCGCTGAGTCTTTTGTCAAAAGATGACCATCTCACCACTACAAAGGAGAGGGGAAAAGTAGTTCATC
The DNA here is from genome assembly GCA_028571105.1 of Tragopan temminckii. Classification (NCBI taxonomy): domain Eukaryota; kingdom Metazoa; phylum Chordata; class Aves; order Galliformes; family Phasianidae; genus Tragopan; species Tragopan temminckii. The sequence continues at coordinate 33,117,234 of JAOWBP010000001.1, forward strand.
TCCCTCTCACCAAATCATCCTCATATCTCATTTCCATATGCAGTGCTAGAACAGTTCATATCAGTTTTTGGCTATAAAAATTCCACCTCTGGAACAGCTTGTGATTTCTTTTGGCTTCTAATACTTGTACATGTATGGTCAATTACTTTAAAGCAGAAGCAGATAACTGACACATAACAGAAAGGCTGTTAGACCAAAACAAATCTGTAACTTTTGATAAAAAATGAGTATTCATCTCTATAGCATGACTGTAAATGAAAGTTTATTATCACTCTTGGGAATCAGCCTGCAGTATTAAAAAGGTTTCTGTTCCTCAGACACTCAGCACTCTAAGTTTCCAGAAACCCTCTTCATTCTCTGCAACAAATTTTATTCCTGAAACAGCCTGAAAAGATGTTTCAAGTAGCTTGGAAACACTCTTGTCTGCACGTTCTGTATACAGTAATGGCAAGGTGCACTTCATAAGCCACCATATATTAAACAAAATCCTTTTTCTCCCCGTTTCCAACCTAAAAATAAATTAATCCAGAATGAGCCAATCTACTGATAAAAACAGAATTAGCATCATTCATTAAACTAACATCCCAGGAAGTCTTCTATTCTTTTGATATATTCAGTGCAGTGCCTTAATAAATGGTATACTTAGAAAATGCACTAACATACAAAGCTTGAAAGTTTACAGAGTTTCCAAATATTCCCAATAGAACTACAGTCAAGTCCAATGGCAGACAGTAGGTAACTGTCAATGTAAACAGGAAAATAGCCACACTCTGGTCTAAATGTATTCAGGTGCATGCCACAGTGCAATAGTTAAGTATTTCATAAAAGCAGACTTAAAGGGAGAAAACATCTTCTGCTTTCTGTTTTATGTAATAGCTACATCAGCAGAAAGAAGAGAAAGTCCATGACTGGAATACTTTATTGATCTATCTCAAGGGAAAAACAAGCAAAACAAAAAATCCATTCCCAATCGTAAACTATTGAACATCTTTTCAGAGAAGGAAAACTTACGCGTTGTTCATATTTTCTCAAGGACAGAATGTATTTCTCATATCAGCTACTCAATCAGAGTTTCTTTACTAGTAAATGCTGGCTGAAAACTACATCGTAGTCCTGTGCTTAAGGCATTCTTTCAGGATATTGCCTTAAATCTTAGCACACAAACTCTAAAAAGCAAGTAAGCAATGCATGCAGTTCCAACAACACGTGAGCACTTTTGATAAAGCATGGTTATAGTTTTAAAATATTTATCCAAAAAAATAAAAATCCGATGTTGAAATAAAGCACAGACTTACAAAAAAAACTTCTTGGAGTTGTATAGGTAGGGACTGCCAACCATGAAAACTGAATTCCAAAAATCAAACCATATTCTAAACTATCCTACTGAGGAACTGTAAAGAATTATTTTTACACAGATTTTAGTAACTTAAAATGATGAAGATTTTAAACAAATTGATACTGCTGTAATAATACAACTCTGAGTACATCTACTGATGCAAAGTAAAAAACATTTTCCCTTAGAGTTGTACAAGTTAAGCCCAAAAACATTCTTAAAACCAAACTCTGTAAAAGCTGAAGGGAGGAGAAAGAGAAAGGAAAACCGATAGCATAGCAGAGAAGCTGGAGGCTTTTTACACTCACTCTTCAAGTCTGACAGTAATCTGCTCTGACAGCTTAACAACGTGACGTTTCCAGCAGGCTTCTCCTCCCAGTCCAGCAAATGAAAACATCATAAATAATTTTCTACATGTAGTATATGCACACTCTGTACAGTATGCAGAGAACAGTAAAATCAAACTGCTAGGCTACCGTACCTACAAACAAGTTTTATCCAACACACACTTTTTGCATGTGGATTTTAAGCAAAAGTGTTTTTCTTCTATTTAAGAAAAAAAAAATAGTAAAGATGTACTTGCCTTCAGATACCAATATTTGATTAACAAAAATGACATCTGAACCATGAGGCTACACGTTGTTGGCAGCTGTTTTCAGTGGCAAATTTCTTTCGCTAAATCTTCTTTTGTTCTCTACTGTTTCCAGGTCAAGTGCAGTCTAGCTGAGGAGTAATTCCAGAGGCATGCCTAAGAATGATTTACGAAATAACACCAAGACTCCCAGTGCCCTGCTGGCAACTTTACTTGCCTCCACCTCATCGCTTGCTAAGGCTCCTGCTCAGCTCCTCCCACCCAAAGCAAATAGCCTTGCTCACTCGCTGCTCAGGTTTCAGCACTTTTCATCTCAGCACTTACAAAATTCAAGGTCACAGTTCAGGTTCAAGTACACCAGCTTTGCTGAGATTTACATGGAGAAAAAGAACTTGTTTGAGAAGTTTCGTAGTAATCAGCCCTACTGTGCCCTTCAAACCCAGCACCGTTCTTTCATAAAGCTATAACTCACAGAGAAAGGAGCACACATAATTTACCCAAGCCACAAATGCTGGGTGGAGCAGCATTTCAGAAATGGCAAGTTTTAATAAATACACAATGACTTGCAGAGGAATGTGCCAGAGCGTGCATTACAGTAAGAAAGCAGGACACCAAGATAATACATTCAGAAGACTAACCACATACAGCTAAACACATTCACCTTCAGTCTGGCAACATAAACTGGAAACAAATTACATACGGTCAAACTCCTTCCCCCTCTTTACTGTGAACTGAACCATATTAACATTCTCTTTGACAAAAGTATCAGCAAAGCTACTCCAAGTAAGAGGCACAATTGTGCAGAGGCTTCACCTGCGTGATGCTATGCACAAACCTGAAAAATGACCACTCACGTCACTGAGGCCAGTTACCTGTGCCTGCCTGCAGCAATACTACAGATATGAATCCAGAACTACCTGAAGAACCACCAGCCCACGTGGTTTCTATACATTCCAGATTGCAAAACACTTCTTCAGCATCAAAGGACAAAGTAAGACAAAACACAGCAAGAGAAACCAAGACAAAATACTAAGGGCTGCAAGATTTTAGACAGAAATAACCACGAGGCAATAGAAAACATTTCTAAGATGATAGCTATACTTATACGAAAGAGAAGGTGCTTGGCTTCAGAAGTACCATTTGCTGTTAATATGGAATTGCTAAAACAAATTAAAAAAACAAAAACAAAAACAAAACGAGTCTCACCAAATCTCTAGCAGTTTCCTTGTTAGTGCTGAGTCAGTTTTAAGTGAGGATGAACTAAGTTTAAAAACAAACAAAAAACCTCACATGACACGCTTGGTAATAAATTGCTCATATTGTAATCAATTATTTAGTCATCCTTCAGTTTTTCTGTTCAAAGGATAGATACAGCAGAGTGAAACAGGAGACTGCATGAAGTTATTTTCATGATTAAGTCTGTCTGGATGTACAGCAGAAAAGTCAAAGGAAACATTAGAAGAAAACCAGAAATCATTATCAACCACTCAATATAACCCAACTGCCCAGAAAGCAATTTGATTTGGAACCAGATAGACGGGGAAGATCTATCATCTGCAAGCATCGTATTCAAAAAGCAATATTAACATTTTGAAAGTGCTAGCTGAAAGAAAAGTAGAAGCTGTCATTTAATCAGAGATCAGAATTTAGAGTCCTGGAATGACAGAGGTTGAAACCTCTGGGGGTTATCCGGTCCAATCCCTGTATTCTGATAACACCCTATGCCTGGAGATACGGGCACAGAGGACTTTTCTCTCCAACTCCAGCACAGACCGCCTTTGCTGCTGCTTCAACTCTGTGCACTCCCATGAACAGACTCTCACCAACCTGCCCAAAGGTTCAAAACAAAGCGTCCATCTCAGAAATAGCTGCTAGTGAATTAAAAAGGCTCAACTCAAATAACATAGGACTGAACCTTTCCTTCCGCTGAATCACAATAACCCACATGTTACATTTCAAGAGCCTCCTGATGCTACCTGCCAGTGAGACACAACAGTCACCTCCATGGGATCCCAAGTCTGGAGTGCCATGTATTTCTTGCCATGTAATCAAGCTGTCAGCTGAGCCAATCCACCTTAAAACAAATGGTTTTAAAAGCTGCAAGCTGTATGGATTTATAGTGAACCACCTTTAACTCGTCAGCTGCTCAGGTAGACAGCAATGTGTGCAAGTCTTATGTACTCTTGGTCAGTATAGCTGCAAAGGCATCTCATCCCTCCAGGAGTTAGCAAGTGTTCTTCAGCAGCTGATGCTTGAAAACATTTAATTTTCACTCACCATCTTCTCTCTCATGTAAAGAAATAGTGAAATTTGTATTTTCTCTCCAAAATTTTCTCCAAAGCTTCCTGCAGATTAAAATCCTACCACGTCCTTTAGATATTTACTAGAGAGCAAGCAGTATTTTAGCACAAGCTCTGCACAGTCAAAAATGCTCTTACTCTCCCGCAAAAGGAGCATCGACTTCTCCTTTTTATTCATCATGATGATCATCATTACTCGCAGCACAAGCATTCTGTTTCCACCATCAACCCATCTCCCTGCACCTAAGTCACTCTGTTTCTCAGTTACAGACAATACACATTCATCCTTGTGCAAAATGAATTAACAGCTACTACTACTCTAGTAGAAAGGAGGAGCAGATCCTGCTTCTTAGCTCAGCTCAAGCTCCTTCTGGACACCTTCATCCAGGGCTTATCCTGATGTGACAAGCATTCACTTAGTCACACAGTACGTCAGTTTAACACATTAAAACAACCAAGTCCTTAAAACCCAACACAAAGAGCTCTCTCTCTCTTTCTCCCCTCACTCCTAATCAACAAACTGAAACAACTTCTTTGTAAACTATGTGCTCCGGGAAATAATGTGGGAGGCAGACTTCAAAAAAAGAGCAGGAAGCTGTTTATCTTGAACAAAGATTTACATTATTGTAGAATATCTCCTTCTTAATCTATATCATGGTAACATACTTTTCCTAGATACTACTCACATTTTCACTCATTGATGCCTCCTATAAAAATAGAAATACTAAGTGTTGATGCAATTAAATTGAGCCAGGAAGCTTGTCTGCACAGGTCACTGTTGACCATGGGAAACAAAGAAATCAGAGCTCCAAAATCCTAATGCATCATCTGCTGAGTTGACAGCCTTAAAGCATAAGTTAGAATACTGTCAACACAAGCACCACTGGTATTTGCTCTTGTTCAGGTTGGGATGATGCTCCCATTATTGCAACCTGCAAGGTGTTCAAAGTTGTTCAACCTGCAACAGCTTAAATTCACTAAAATCTAGAATGGTAAAATTTCCCAATAATGGATGCAGTGAATTTTGTATTCCTCTTCATGGATTTTCACTTCCTCACACTCTTAAAAATTAAACTCAGAGACTACTTCCTGAGTAAATAAACACACATGAATGCTATCAGCATGATCAAAACAAAAAAAAAAATTTCTTTTCACCATATATGCTTTGTAACATACACTCAGTGGTACACAAAAAAAACAACAGCACAGCTCTCATTAAATAAAGCCATAGAGAGACAATACAAATACCCGTAAAAAAAAGTCTGACATTTTCAAACACCTTATTATAGAATGCTTAATGTTGCTGCCTTAACTAAATTTCTCTCTTTATCACAAGAACAACTTATCAGTTAAGCTGTATATATTTTATTTTCAAAAGAAGTTTGAAATGTTTTAACTGGATATTTACAAGTTGGGAGGTGTCCCCTTCCTGAGGAGGCTTCTGATTTTTTCATATATTTTAAGAGATCAGTATTTCTATATTAATTCCCTTTATCAAAGAGAAATAAAGAGGCATGCTGATGTAAGTCTGAGTTAACAAGATTTACAAGAATCCAATTTAGCAGGGATAATTTGTGTAACAACATAAACAGCTTACATCAGCGAGCGCATTTCTGATTTACAGTTTTTGAAAATGCAGTCCCAGATTCAGTATTTTTGATGCTCATTTTTAACTGTAATAACATAGTTTTGTCAAAGATTCCTTTCTATTGCACTAATATTTCAGAAAAAAAAAAAAAAAAGCAAAAACCCCAAAGTTTCCATATACAGCACTGACAAGTCACAGAGAGGGCCAATGTGGCAGGTATTAGGGAAGGACGAGTACAAACACAGACTTCAAAAGTCACAGTTAAAGATTGTATAAGGAAAAAAAGATCTGCTTTAAAAAGTTTGGTTGTGCATACTATTACCAAATCCTTTTCTCTCTTTGATCACTTCCCACCTTGATTTAAGAAGCAAAGTGGCCTTACTGAGTGAGCCGCTGAATGAAAGAATCTAGAAATGGGTGTTTAAACATATACAACAAAAAGTGGGGGGTGGGGAGGGTGAAAATAAGTAAATGTCTTCAAGATCAACTCAGCATGGAGCTGGTCAAGCCCACTCTCAGAAGTGGTTCCTGAGTCATGATGCTGAAAACGTCTGTAATCAGAACATTTTCATCTGTGCAGCTGAGCTTAAAGCTCCCACAAAAAGTTGTATTGCTGGCTTTCCAGAATTAAACCATTTCTTGCATGCTATGGAGGCAACAGGCTAGTTTCTGTATTTGTTTTCATGTCACTTGAACCTCAGCACATAAGTGTCTCAATTTTTGTACTAGATAGCACTTGGCTTTTGGGTACTATGCAACTTAAAGCCACGACATTTGGAGGTGCAATACTTCCAGAGCAAAATATAATTGCAGCCAATCAAGACCGGCTTTTTCTGACACTCTAGATAACAAGATGGGCATAGCGGAAAGAAATTGAATCCATATTAATTAAAATTACAAGTCAACCTTTGGACCAAGGCTAAACAGAGCTGACTTAAACTTTCAGCACTAAAACTCTGAAGTTTCTGTTTAAACTGATGAGATCATGCAGGCATAACTCCCATGATCAGCTTAGCAGAACAGATCTGCACTGGAAAGGAATGAGGAAGGATGAAGTATTTCACACTATGAAGTCAAGTGTAGGAAAAAAGAAACTTTCTGAAATCAAGAACTATATTCATGTAAGTTAAAACCCAGTATTCATACATGAGAGTACTTGAAATTATGAAATATACACCACTTAAAACTTCACAGTGTTATGTTATATTGCTCACTCTTTGTTCCAAATAGGAGGCCAATGGCTAAAAACTGAACATTTAAAATCTTTACCTCTACTCGCTTATATTACGATTCAATTTCTCGTCTATTTTAATTATACTTGTAGTCATTACCATTAGGATCTTAAGACATGAACAGAAGACACAAATCAAGTTAGTTCCAGTAGACGTGCCAAGGACAGGCACCAGGTTACCTCTCTCCCTGGACCGCTGCTGGTTGGCCAAAGAATTTGACACACATCATGTTCGCCGACCTGTTCCTCTTTGCCCACTAACACCAGCATGTCCACTAGCTGCTTCAACTCATTCATTTTTAGCCACAAGTTTTATAAAAAACTGGATTTGCCATGAAGATTACTTTATTCAGGCAGCAGGAATTATAACTTAGGTAATGGTGGATGAACCATCCAGCAGCAGAAGCCAAAATACTCATGTCATAGCTTTCCTTTACATATATTCAACCAGATCCTTGCAGACTGTATCACACATTTTTCAGTTCTGATTCTCTTTTGTGCTGTGCCTAGTAAGCTTTTCAGACTGTTTGTTTAGATTACCCATCTCCTAAGGGTGCATTCAGGTACCAGTGACTAGACGTGTCTCCATTTAGTTTGTAAGAAATGCCTGTAAAAACTGTATCTAAACATCTCCTATATTTCTGCATATCCTCATCACACAGTACCATGGGTGTATTATACAGTAAAAGAAAGCACTTACCATAATATTTAAATAAACTTAAATAATTGCATCACTTTTCAAGTAAGGGATCTGACACAGTACACAGAATAACACATTTATTTCAACAATAAATGTTACAAAGAAGTTACATATACATATGCTACAGAAAATATTTCCAGACTAAGCACAGTGTAAGCAAGAAAACATCAAGCACTGTTCCAGTGAGATAACAGCAGCTTTTAGAAAATATATCAGAGCTAGCTATGCATAGCACTGAAAATATTACTGTAATTCTTAAAATACAATAAAAGACTACTAGACTCAACACAGTAACAACTATATTTGATGTAAAAGTACTTCCCCTTTTATGTCAATGACATGGAATGGGAAAACAGCAAAATGATTCAAAGATGCCTCAGAATCTGTCTTTATTACTATGACTAACATCATTACTTGGACAAATCACATTACAGGAGTTTGGGAGGCTTGTACAAAGTCAACTCAGAAACACTACTCATGTTGAGAACTGGAGTAATCATAGCTGATTAGCACAGCTGACAAGACCAAAAAAGAGTATCAATTAAAAAAAAAAAAGACTGTACACACCACCACAAACATTTATAATTATATTCTAGCCAGTAAGACAAACAGTTTCAAATTTAAATAAGTACAAGAAGAACAACTGCAGCTTGTTTTTTATTTTTGCTTTTAAACAACCTATTAGCGCATCAGGTCTACTGGTATGTTTCACTGTGGATCCAGTCAGTTCACACAGATTTACTGAGAGTTTGTTTTCAGCAGGTTTAGCAAAGCAGAGAATGGGCTGAAAACTGGCAGGCAGAGCTGAGATTTTTACCTTTCAAATGGAGAAGGATCTTATAGAAGTAATTAATGAACAAGGGCTCCAGGCTTAGACAATGTATTGTAACACTTCTGCATGCCAGAGACATTAATGTGACCATCAATTACAGGGTTATACACAGATAATGATTTTCCATCATGTGGGCTGTTCTCTCACAAGTCACAGCATACTTCGCTAAGGTACTGCACCATGTGGTAATTTTTTTCTGTTTCAGATTAACATGTAAGGACAAAAGAAATTACCTGCAATACTTTAATACACTTTCTTCCTTACTTCTTTATTGTGGAGGGCAGTGTTTTTGAACTAATGTTTGAAATAGGTAATGTCAGGATTTAAGTTCTTCAAAACCTCTGTAAAAAAAACCAAAACCTTTGTCTTACCATGGCTGTGTGCAGTTGCTGGGCTGAGAGATGGCTGGAGTAACTCTTTGGTTGGAGTAAAATAAACTTCTTTCCCCTGGCGCTGGCTCATTTTTCCTGGAGTTAAAAGCTGCGATTCATCGCTGTTTGTTACCACTGCTGAAATACAAAATGGATGCTCAATCTTGTGTGCTTGTGTATAGATTTATATCAACTTCAATGCTTTCCATGAAACAGGGATTAAATGCTGTCTTGTGAAATACTTCTTTCTATAAAATGAAGATTTCAAACCAGAGATTTGCTTGGGAGGAGATGGCAGAAAGGAGCCAGAAAGACTGGTCTAAGATATGAGTCAGAAGATGAAAACAAAATCTAGCAGATGTATGAAAGCTGCAGGCTACTACTGAATACAGACACAGCACTGAGCTGTTACTTAAGTTCTGAACTTAGGATTTCTTTGCTACTTTTTTTACTTGGTTTAACTAGTCACAAGAGAGTTGACCCAGGAAACAACTTGCTAGGTCAAGCTATACTAGCATCCCAGAAAGCTAAGATGAATGAATGTATACATAAATATCAAAGACATGCATCTTATTAATAAAGATCATGTAGAGAATATACCAAGGGAAAGGTTTCAAGTCGAACAGTTTCTCTCCTTTAACCTTATCAGTTTGAAAAGAACTTGTTTGATCTCTTCTAGCCATCCCGTTTATGATGTTCGTACTTCTCCTTAAGCTGCACATAACTGTAAGTTTTTTGATAGGGGAAGAATGGCTGACATCTCTCCTTTGGAACTAGATGTATGGGCAAAAGGAGATAAAAGAAAAACAGAAGATGCTTACTAGGCAACATTCTGCCTAAAAGATTCTAACTTGTAATGCTGCTCACTTTAAAGAGTTCCCCAGCTCCTCACAATAGTTTTAAAAGCTCAGAAGAATATGTAGTCAAAATAAATAAGTTCAATTTTCTAGATAGAACCTGCAGGTATAGAGGCTGTCTTCTTAGCTTTATTACTACTATTATTATAGTAGCTCAAATGTGCTTTTTGAGCAAAGCCTAAAAAAAACCACAAGGCATTAAGATGAATGTAAGGATGCTAAGATACCCATCTAAGATAAACCATCTAGAGCTCTTCTCCAGATAAATTATACCATGACTGCTGCTCAAGAAAAGTGAGCAGATAGAAAAGGAAGCAAAAAGCTCATTTTCCTAGCTCAGGGTTCAAATGTGTTCCTTTTTAATCTTTTACAAAGATTTTTACAAAGATTTGTCTTTAACAAATTAAATCTTTAGTTTCTTAACTATCAAGATGCAATAATTTTTCAGATGATATTTGCCTATAGTTTAGTAGGCAAGCAAGCTCTGCACTCATGTTCTAGAAAAGCAGAACTAAATTCCAGGATACTAACTCAGTAACACCCATAGCAAGCTTCAAATTCCCCATTTAAACTCATGCTCCTCTGTCAGCCTGCAGACTCAGTCTGAGTCTTGCTAAGACTGCTAGCACTGCCAGAAACGCTCCTTCCCCATGAAAGAAAGGTTATGTATCACTTTGTATATAACATCTTGTGCACATGCCTACTGCTTTAGGCTGAAATTCTTAAATCAAGTGGGCTTTTCAGAAATTCAATCTGTAAAGTTGACAAACGATTTGCAAGAGATTTTTAACATTCCTTTCTTAATACAAAACATAAAAGTGCTAAACAAATGGAAATAAATCAGTTAAGACTATGCATGTCTATGGGCACTGGAGCAGCGAATAAGAAAAAGTTCTCTCCCTACTTTCTGCCTGATCCTGATGCTCCAAGATATTTGCTTTAGAGCAAGGGGGAAGACAAGGACAGACAGAACAAAAGCCCAGGATCATTTAGGCTGGAAAAGAGCTTTAAGATCATCAAGTTCAACCATCCACCTAGCACTATCAGCCCACTGCTAAACTGTGTCCCAAGTAACATACCTGTTACCTGAAGGATGAAACAGTGAATAAGACTACTAAGAAGATTTCATCATTTTTATATGAAGGATCAACTAATGACCTAATTTTTTAAGATGCCAGTCCTGTGCGGAGCCAAGAGATGGACTCAATGATCCTTGTGGGTCCCTTCCAACTTAGGGTATTCTATAATTCTATGCTTGGCAACCTATATAAATATAAACCTTAAGCATCTTATGGCAGGAGCTCTGGAACCTTAGACAGAAACAAAGAAAAGTATTTCAAAGGGAAGGAAAAAGTATTTGGGAATGAGAGAGGAGGAGAAGTTATGCATGTAATGAACTTCAGTTTTTAAGATATCACCAAATCAAACACCCAACACTTGGAAGTAGACCTTTTAAGAGGAAATATTTAATTATTACAAATTAATAAACAGCTCAGCAATCTGAAGAGGCTCTTTGGCTGCTGTTTATAGTTTCTGATGGATTGATTTTATGAACACTAAAAAAAATTTGCAGCACACACTTAAATTACCCATTTACAGACTATGCTTGATGGTCCTATGGCTAATTTCTAACTTATCTGAAGTCAGGAATGATTTTATCCCGGAATTTCAGTAAATTCACAAAATAAAGTAGGTTTATCTCTCAGAAAAAGAGCAATGGTCATTTACTCTAGTGTCTTGCTCACCTGGAAGTTTAACACGAACAAATGATGTTCCTAGTCAAACACGTTACTTTTAATTTGCCCAAAATACCAAACTGAAGCTTCTAGTTTTAAACTTGGGTGTCCACATGTACCTGCAGTAAAATCTTAGCAAACTAATGAACAGCTGCAAGTCTCAAAACCCACACTCAAATTCTGACTAATCTTCAAAGCACTCACACTTTCTAGAGGGTAAGGCTTTAGCTTCTTAATCAGGTCTTTATGGCATGGACATCCAAAATCTGATTTTTCTAATGATCCCAGGGAACACGTCACTTAATTCTTAGGTTTTATATGTCATCTTTGCAACTTGAGAAATGGATTTAGTAGACACATACTCAGCATGCACATCAAGTAATATACAATAGCATTGCCAATCATTTATTCCACTCAATGGCCTTGAAGTGGTTATGTATTTTTAGACTTCAGCTCAGGCTTCAGAGCACTCATTCAAGAGAGAGAAGATCTTAGTTCATCCTATCCTTTACCTGAATGGGTTTAAACTCATATAATCTATCTCCTTGAAGCTAAGCAGAATGCTATTTCAGAAAAGAAACACCAAGTAGTAAACATTAAAGTCTCTTCGTGAATCTCTGGAGGGCACATTTGAATACCAACAGAACTGTTAGAGATGATAATTCAAACTTCATTCTATTTCTCACTACTAGCAATCAAATTACTAATTATAGATTGTCAGTAAGATTTATGTATCAGAAGAAATACAAATTGAGGTCTTTACAGCCAATTTATTTCATCAGATGAAGTTACGAAAAAAAATAACTGAAGTGGTAGATTGCCAATTCTTCTGTTCCATAATGAGCATATCATATCAAAGTGCCTACACACTTCAAAACAGTACAAGGGCGTGAGATATAGGAAACGGTTTATACAAATCCAGTTCTGCATTAGTTTTTACTAAGTAGCAACAGTAGCTCCACTTACAGAAAATCTGGAAAATTATAAGTTGGTAAATTAAAAGTATTATTTAGGTAGTTATTTTAGCAGTAAGATTTTAAATACTCTGTTCAGGAATTTTCTAGCACCTAGCATGGTTACTGAAAAAAAATATTTAAAAATAACTTCAAAATGTGGGATAAAGAGGCTTCAGGAACTCTATGCATGCACTTGAGTACACTCTAGTAAATGTCAGCTTTTCAGATCAAACACTTACATAGCACAGCTGTCTCATATTTTTTTTCAAAGAATCACAGAGTAGTTAAGGTTGGAAGGGATCTCTGGAGCTCATCTGTTCTACCCCCTCGCTCAAGCAGGTACACTTAGAGAAAGTTGCCCATTTTTACATTAGACTCTGAGTTTTTTGCAATCAAAGTCTGGGAGACTGTTTGTACCTCCTATCTTCAGCTTACAAGACACAGAAGCTGTGGATGCCATTAACTATATATTGTAAATTCAGACAAGAGGCCAGTAGCAGCCTGTACATTAATCTGCAAGACAGAGTTAAAAACGTTGAATAAGTTTATTTTGTACATCTATTATTACAGAAAGTAGCAACATGTATTAATTTGAAAAATGAGCAGTTGGATGCTAAAGGAACTCTTTCCATTGTCAAAAAGATAAATATTTCAATGATTAAATATCATTTTCATATTAAGGATGTGCTTTATCAAAATGTGTTCTTCACAAAGAGAAAACCTCTACCTGGTATGGGGTAAATGGACAGCCCACAATAACTGATTAAAATCATAGCTTCTGCACAGATTTTTTATGAAGGAAAAAGTTCATGCCTGCACCTGTCCCTCCTTCACATACACAAACTCTAAATCCCAGGCAAAATTACTCTGCCAATCATATGATCACACTGATGCACATGTAGCAGTGGCACTGGTCGATCTTTGACTGCAAGCTCATGAACACACAGAAGTTTTCTCTATTGAAACAGCGGAGTCAATCTTTGAGTATTACAGTTTATGCACCACTTGATTTCTGATGACTTATTGAAATAACTTAGTGAAATCAAACCATACAGCATCATAAACATAAAAGTGCAAAAATGAATTTGTTTCTGAACCGCTATTTCCTTGCCTTTATTATCTCTACTACAGTAGCTTCTGAAGGATTTTTTTTCAAAACAGTAGATTTTCCACTGTATCTAAGCTTCTGGATGTGAAGACAGAAGAAAATCAAATATTTAGCCTAGGGGCTCACTTACAAAGAAAGAGGCTACCTATTATGCACATATGTCCGAAATACCATAGTAAAGGTGTGTTCACTTACTTGATGGTCCATGAGAGTCTCTGTTATCACCATGATGCTGTGTACACATGCAATTGAAGAACGAAGAACAGCAAACAGGCCAGGAAGAAGCAAGTGCATAAAAGCAGCAGCAGCAGGAAAGAAGAAAGACAATGAAAACAGAGTTAGTACATGGCTAAAATACAACATGCACCTCAATACCAAAGGTAAGACCTCAAGAGACTTAGCAGCTTAGAAAAGTTAAAGCAACAAAACTGACACATATACTAATAGAGCAGCCATTAGAAGCCATCACGGTGTATGGTTAGTGTACATGATAAGCAGCTGACCAAACTGCTAATTCTGAGTGGAATCTCTCACTGGTCCTATGACTTGATATATAACGTACACTAAGAAATTTCCAGCTGAAGTGTTTTCAGAAGGCTAAAGCTCAAAAGAAAGTTGAAATAACACAACATTTATTTTCAAAACTGGACCACTTTCAGACGGGTGTTTCAGAAATAAAAAAAGCTCTTAAATGATCATTAGTGTGCAAACACGCACAAAAGCACTAAAGCCATATCCAAGCCTAATGGCTTCAGTAGGCAAACACTGACCTAAAAGCCACATTTTGTATCAAAATATACCCGAAGAACTAACTTGCATTAAAACAGTATCTTTCTCCCACTGAGATACATGAAATGCAGCTACTGCAGGAGAACAATCACACACTAACAGTCTGGACGCCTTCCTGACACTGAAATTGGAATCACTTAAAAGTCACTATTACCCAAAGCCACAATGGGCTTAAGATCCCACTGTGCTTAGCAGTGTACAGACAAGGTAAGTTCCACCCATGTCTCAAAAGTTTTGCTACTTTTGAGACACACAAAAAAGGTAGAAGAGGTGAAAGCCAGCACACCAGCATGAAATGCCATTTCCTTTCTAACACCAAAATAAATCCAAAAAAGCTGTACCTACTATACCTCAGACAAAAACCTTCTGCTCCATTTCCATGTAGAAAGGAAATCTTCGCCCTGCTTTGTAAAGCATTCAGTTTTTAGCTCTCTGTTATCAGAACCAATTAACAGCAAATTTGAAAAAAGTAAAAATCTTTGCAAGCAGGAGACTCATCACTCCCCGTCTTAAAACACAGACTTTTATTCCTCACAGATGCTAAGGGGCATTAAATCATCACTGCAACATGCAGTGACAAGCAAACTTAAAATACTGCAACAAGAATTCTGAAACTGCAGGACAAATCATTGGAAAGATGAGGGAACACTTCTTACATAATGTTGCATGTCATGGAAATAGACGTGATTGAACAAGAGAAGCTGAAATAAAGTGTGCTTGGTAAACAGTCTTCTGCCCCTTGTCAGACACTTTAGGTCAGAGAGAAACACTCCTAAAGGAACCAATGAACTTACCAGACAAGTTTAAGTACTAGCATATGAAATGCATACAAGAACTCAACAGTTTCCAAGGTACAGCTTTTTAGCAATGTACAGCAGAGAAAACTTCTGTTTGGACTGTAACTGTGCTACCCTATGCTGTTTACAGATTGAAGAGAATTACTGACAAGAGAGCAAGGAAAGAGCCTGCAGTAACAGATCCAGCAGCTGATGGAAGGACTTGAAGCGCCAATGCTCAGTGCTGGTCTGCTTTATTTCACACTGCAAGTTGGAAAGCAAGAGAACAGAACTGGAAAAATAAATTATTAACAGGCACACGGATCAGAAGTTTCTGATGCTCAAACAGCACGATTGCTAACAGCACGTACTTACGCGTTGAAGAAACACAGAGAAAAAGCACAGCAGAGGGTTCTGTCTCACTGCCTGCTTCTCAAGCAGTTTGACCAAGATACAACATGACACCACAGAGCAGGGCAACTGGTCACCCGAGACGATGCATAGACTTTTGCGTAAATATTTTAGCATTGCCTGGTTAATCCTATGCACCGGTACAAACAGCTCCCATGTCAGGGACTGAAACACAAGCCTGACTAACTCTGTCCCTGATCTTCCCCAATAAACATTCTGTTTGCACATCAAACCACATTCCTTGCTGGTCAGCGTCCCCTTCATTAGAAAGAGCTGGGCCTGTGCATTTACCTAAAACCAGATGTATATTCTGAACACGATGTGAGACATTAAAATACTGAAATGAGATTAGCTCAGTCAAGAAGACCTCACTATTTTCCAATAGCCTATTGCACCTCAACAATTTGTAATTCCTATCCCTGCAGATCAGCAATTCAAACCTGTCAGGAAACAAAAAATGATATTTTCCTATCTCAGTGACTGCTTTGAAAAGAATGCCCCCTCAGGGCATTCCCATTCCTCATCTCCCATGATTTTTATTTTAAATACAAAGAATTAAGAGAAATCAATATACACTTATATCCAGAGACACAGCCCACATTTACTTAACTGATGACAAGCTTCAGTTACAGAGTAAATCTTCTGACAAGGAAGTTCTCAATGTTAAATGATTTAGTTTCTGCCGAGGCATATTCAATTAAAAATGTTTCTACCAAACCGTAGAAAACTCAGCACTCCTCCCAGTAACATTTCAGCTATTCAATAGCAGGGAAAGAAGAACAGCAACACAGACCACCTCATGCAACAGCAGCAAGAATACTGCTTTCGTACAAAAGCTGCTCTGTGCTTCAGAAAGGCATTATTTTTAGACATTCATTTCTCAAGGATAAAGCTTATAATAACTGCCACTAAGCCTAAAATTACATCTGCCAACTTGTCCTATAAAACAAAATCCTTTTCCTATTGAAGATTAGGCAAAAGCAAAAGTGAATGTCATGCTAGCATGTCCCAATCTCACACTGTAAGAGATGAATTTGTTCAAAATATTTACTAGACTTACAATCTAAACCTACAACTAAATTCTTAATAGAGTTTGAATACATATTTTAAACCCAAATTAGAATTTTTAGCCTGCTGAAGAGAGATATTTTCAGGAAGCTGTCTTTATTACATATAAATCACTACTATTGGTCATGTTTCAATTAAATTCAGGACCACTAACCCAGCTGCAGAGCTGATCAGTAAAAAGGACCAATAAAATATAATTTGAGGGGGGAAAAAAAAGTTACTTTGCCATCTGCTGATGCATTTAAATAAAAGTACATATTCCTGATTTCAGATGTAGCCTGTTAGCTTCCAATGCAGCAAACGGTTTTGCTTCAAATCATGCGCTTCCTATAGAAATGCTCTAGAACAAAAATTTACCACTGATTTGAAGTACTTACTGATCGAACTCAGGCTTAACACTTAATGGAAAGTGTGATATAAGATGATCACTTTTATCCCAGTTTGTGCTGGATCTGCCCAACTTCAGATTTCTATGTAGTAAAACGTACACAGCCTCACTTCAGGACACCTTTTTAAAAAAAACATGCTTTTGTGAAGGCCTGTCACAAAAACAGAAGTAGGAAATTCCAACTACCTTCAACATTACAGTGAACTTTTTTTTTTTTAGGTTAAGCAGCACAGCAATTGAACTGATGGTATTTTTTTAAAATAAAATATCTTATTAGAGAGTTGACAAACTCTCAAAATGCATTCTACATGGGATGTACACATATTTGTCCTGCACAGTTCAGGGAAATTTTAACTATAGGGAAAAAAACCCACAATTTTTTAAGTACATTGTAAAACAACCTCAAAACGGTTTCTCAAAAGTATTTTATTACTGCTTTTATCTTATCAAATGAATAACTTCATGTGGTAGTTGAACCACCACAAAAATAAAGTTTGTTTCTAATTGTTAAATTTCATATTCACCTCAATTTACAGAATTCATTTTTGCCTTTTGGAGGCAGCACTTTGTATCAGAAAACAGCTTTGGAAGGAAAAAATCATTTCCTACTTCAGTTATTAGAGTGCTTTCACATAACGTAGCTTGTGGAAAAAAATAAGTTCTTAAACAATTCTGACAGCCTGATGATGACTAAGTGTCACAGCACCCTCTGTGCTCTTCCTGTTTTTAACTTGTGCTTAGAAAGAAAGCTGGGAGATTCACTACTTCAGAATGCTTATAATCTGCACAGATTGCCAACTTTTGTACCTGAAATGAGCCTGAGAATACATAATTACCTCTCTTCCTTTCTTTTGTGCCCCTCATTCCACCAAGAAATATTTTTCTTTTTGTCCATAGTAAGTAACTGGTAAAGTGTTAACAAGTGAGACTGACAGGAATAGTTTTCTTTTGGGATTCAGATGCATGAAGTATCAAATCCAAGCACCAGACATTTCTTGACATTCAGCCCTCTTGCCATTAGAGTCTATTAAATTATGGTTGATAGGACATAATGTACCAAGTGCATTTACCAGAAAAGTATTGACTCCAAGAGAAACAATTCAAGCTGTTTGGCCCTTCTCCTAGGAAAAACATCTTTGTTTTCATTTGAATACATGAAGCCACATTTAAGTTACTCACTGAATTTTTGTCAAGTTCCCCATCAGCCAGAACGGTCTCCATGCTGAAAGAGCGTGTTGTGTCTCTCCTTCAGCTACAGTTCTTCCATCCTGCCACTCAACGTCCTGGAGAGAAAACAAAAAGAAAATAATGTCCAGTGTCTGAAATCCATTAAAAATCTCTCATATTCTCTCTTAAAGAGGGAGAACAAAGAGCCTTCTACTGTATGCACTCTGCATTATGGTTCCTTGCAAAACGCACACACTACCTATAAAGCTCAGCCTTTTAGGAGTGAAGGGACAGATCAACTTCTGAAAAAATGGCCAAAACAAAAGCTATTCCACATATACGCAAAAAGGCAAGCCTTTACATTTAGTCACGCTTGCAACAAATGAGGAAGAGCTGCAAAAACATAAGAAAAAAAAAAAAAGAGCTAGCTAGATAGAGGGAAATCCTTCGTTTTTCCCCTGTATTTTTCCTTCATGTCAGACATCAGCAGCAGCACACCGCTTCTGCCCTGCAGACACAAGCACACACATAAGCTGTTTGAATATATAGAAGCTGATCTGGAATAGCAGAGACAAAGAGCTTCTCAGATTAATTTTAGAAACAGCCACGTTTGACTTCGTGGAGCCACAACAGAGAAATTAAATTATTCAAGCCCCTCTGTGGCATGCCTGGGCATTCAGCTCATGGTCACTGCCCTGGAATCTGGCAAACAATGGCTCATTCTCTTGATACTTCCTATTCACTTCTCTGATAGAGAACAAAAGCTATAAAAAAAAAACAACACAAACCTCAGTACTACACCACATTTGAAGTCAACAGTGAGACAAGAAAAGGGTTTGGAAACAGAACTCAGTGAGACCGCTTAATCATGTGCTTAGTGGGTTCAAAGAGGGAAGCAGATGAAGATGGGATGAGCGCAGAGATACCCACCTCCACCCACGGCTCTGCCCCTCTTTCCATGGCCTCAGAGAAGAGACAGAAGCAGAAGTGAAGGCTGCAAGCCAGCCCATACAGAATAGAGGAAGGCAACATCCCACAGGAGAACAACCAGCTGTCCCAGCAGCCTCAAAGCACATTCACACCGTCTGCCCTCTTGCCAGAGCAAGCAGTCAGCAGAATATTAGCCCAAGGACACTTTCTTCTTCCTTTCTAAGAAGGGCTGGGCAGGAAGAAGCTGAGTCAGAAGCCTGATGCTGAACATTTGGGCAAGAAGAGGAGCATGGAGACAGTGGAATTCTTTTTAAGCTACAGTATTAGCATACTGTGCTTGGGGTACGCATGAAGCTGTAGTTTCAGCTCAAGCAGTAGCAGAAAGAGTAACCTAGCAGAGAGGAAGTCGGTCCCACAGTCTTCTGGGAGCTGGAGGCTGCAAGAGGACATGGAGAGAGATGGGAAAAGAGGAGTGGGAGAGCACACCAACCTAGCTGTGCAGCCCCAAGCCTGCCTTGGGAAATACACGCTCGTGGAAGAAAATCTCACCATAAAGAACAAGCATTTGTTCAACTGTTCCATTATTACCATAGTTTTTGTTCTTGTATTACATAAAGCACATTAGAATTAAAACTCCCTTAGGCAGAACAAATAGAATTAACACACTATAGCAAATTGAAATACTAAATTACCATAACATACGCCACTGAAACACAAAAGAAAATGATAACTTTTTTAAACAAAGTCATAGTCTGCCATTGTGCTTAAGAAATTGCAAAGGTTATTGTTCTCTATGACTCAGTTCAAGAACCAAGGAAGACCTTACTCATGTACCTCAGCAAGTAGTGAGATGACATGTAACTGGGAAGTGTATGCCTGGATGCCCTCATTTAAATTAAAAACACTACCCATTGGAAGGGAGATTATTATAAAGGATTAATTGCCACTACTGAGGTGAAAGATAACATTACCACGGGCAGAACTTAACCTCACAGCTTTACTTCCAGGAGCAGCAGGCACAGCGGTCCTGCCTCCCCAGGGGCAGCCGGGGTGCAGACCACCGAGGCACGGCCGCTTCACGCTCCTGCAGGCTGCTCCTTTTCATCTCTTCACCCCACACCCATTTGGGACTCTATTATTAGTAGGCTATTCAACAGCACCAGGATGGCTGCACACACATTCAATTTACGGAAATACTAAGCACTCTTAAACAGGATGAAAAAGGAGTGACACTACAAACAGATGTACACACTGATACCTAAAGCAGATAGTCAGCTGTCGGAGTTGCACGAACTCGCTGCCACACTCAGTTATCCAAATAAACAGATCTTTCCTGATACAGGAACATTCACCCTAAAGCTGTTTTAAACAGATCTCTATTTTTACTTATGACTTACTCTTTGTACTCTTTGACTTATGATTTTTATTGGTAACACTCCTGTTGCATTCTGGTTCCGTCCACAAAACTGCAGCCCCTTCTTCATCTTTCCTCCTTTCAGTCCCAAAGGTGGTACCCATGACACCTACCCTAATATCCACTTCTTGCCATTTGCTGCCTTTTGTGGTGGCACAGCCCAGTGCACCACAGACGAGTTACAGGGGAGGGAAGGCTTTGCCTGCCCACGTTGGAACAGTCGCAAGAATAGCGCAGGTGCAGAACTGGTAGAGGACTGCATTCCCCCACGTTGTTTCACAGATCAGCAGATAGTGGGCTACACTTATTTCTCTTGGCAAAACAGAGGCTGAAAGTGTACAACATTGGTTCTGAATGTGCCAAAATAAATACCAAAGCAGGAAAAGGGATCTCTAACAAAAGGATATTGCCAAAAAGGAAAATAAGTCCCAGCATTGAGAAGAAACTTATTTTGAAAATTACAGATTTTAGGACGAGGAAGATGTATTTTTCAGCTGCAGCCAGGTCACTGTGCAGATGCTTTCAAGAGTGAGTGCAGTCTTTTCTTCTTCAAACAACCCAAACATTAGATTTGAAAATACAACCCCAATTTTAAATCACCACGTTCTTAGCTTTTGGGAGGCCTTTATGATTTGCATTTGCTGTTCTCATCATGTACTGCCGACACTGACAATCTGTCTGTCCGGTTGGTCGGCTTGGGTTTTTTAATTTACAGATGTTCTCATTCTATAATCACACCTCTTAAGAGATTAAGTGTTCAGAAGAGCTCACAAACTGAAATTGTTTCAAGATAAATACATGATGATAGCCCAGCTAATCCCGTTTCTTTTATAAACAACAGATACAAATGGGCATTTAGAAAAGTATTGCTCATTTTAAAGCAGCTGTAACAGTTAGACAAATCATGCTATAAAACAAGCTATTTCTCTCCAAGTGTGAAAATAATCTACGGTGATTACCTCAGAAACATACATTTCAAGCAAAAGGGAGATTCCTCTTAGCACACAACCAACAACCTGTCATGCTAACACCTCCATTTCATTTTCATTGCTGTTTCATCAACAGATCAAGTTATTTGAATCTTTGCAGGCTATATGATTTAGGTAGGTTTTAGCTTTGTCCTTAAGTACTGTCACACGCAGTCATTAGATACCCCATTTGCACTGTGCTGCTGCTTCCTGATCTGCTGTAGTAACACAGTTTACACTGCAACACAGTAAGTCGTAGACAAGTGCACAGCCCCGACTGTGACCCGCTAATGGGCCCCAGAGAGCGCTTGCTGAAATGGATACCGAGCACTGCTCCGGCCTGCCCAAGGGGGAAGTATTCTCCAGGGCTCTGACCTCAAAATAGACCTGCTAATCTGTTGGACACCTGCCTTCTTTCTTTAAGGTCTAGAATAAGTTACTGCACTTCAAATGCCCAAGATGGTTATCAGCTAACAGTATACTCTAAATTTTGTTATGATGACACGGGTGTAATTACTTGACTTCAAAGATCAGTGCAGCAACACAGACAGGCACACTAGCGAAAATGAAACCTAGCGGTTTGCATTGGCATCAGGAAGGGTAAGAATTGACCTAAGTCCTTTCTGCAGTCACAATAGCACCTGAGAAACACTCCACGGGGAATCACTGAATCATTTAGGTTGGCAGTGCCCCTGAGTCCATCTGCTCCAACCTCTGCTCAGCAGGGACACCCAGAGCAGGGTGTCCAGGACCACGTCCATGTGGATTCTGAAGATCTGCAAGGAGGAGACTCCACAGCCTCTCTGAGCAGCTTCTGCCAGTGCTCTGCTTCTTGGTGCTCAGAGTTTGTGCCCACTGGCTCTTGTCCTGGCACTGGGCACCCTGGAAAAAGCCTGGCTCCATCTTCTTTGAATCCTCCCTTCAAGATCACTAAGAAAAGAGGTCTTCTTCTGGCTGAACAGTTCCAGCTCTTCCAGCTTTTCCCTCCTCTGAGGCCCTTTGCTGACCTCCAGTATGTCTACGCCGCTTTTGTACCGGGGAGCCCAGAACTGGACACAGCACTTCAAGTATGGTCTCAATGCTGAGTGATAGGGAATAATCACCTCTCTTGACCAGCACTCTATTGCAGCCCAGAGCATCACTGTCCTCCTTTCCAACAAGGATGCATTGCTCCCTCACAGTTACTTTGGTGTCCACCAGGATCACCAGGTAGCCCCACATAAGCAGTTCTCAGCTGTGGTTATCAGTGGGTTCAGTTCAGTAAAGCCTGGACGAAAGCTTAAAAAGTACCCTTGAGAACAGTACAGGTGCTTAAAAAAAAATACATGATAAGTTTCTTAAAAATTAAGAGTTTATGGGAACAGGATAAGTTTTAAGAAATTCAAGAAGTCTAAATCCTAAATCTAACTACGATAATAAAACGAAGGCTCTCAAATAATTCAAGTATCTTTCAGCAGCCATATGACAGGGAGAAGGCACTTTCACTCTGGTCCATGCAGTGGGAGACATGCAGGAACACTGAACTCTGAAGAAGATATACATCTCCCATCTGAGGCTGCCCAAATTCAGTGCATCAGAAGAAATACAGCACGCTGGAAGCAGCATAACACCACACCACCACACACCAGCTCTTTCAGTTCATGAGTACACACACTGAGTGTGCTCTATTAATAAGCTACAGATCAGGCCAGCTTCTTGCACGTAACACAATGTCACCACATGCCAAGGACCGCATGTTTATTGAGAACAGTTCCGAGAAAGCAGAAACTGAAGCTGAGTTACTGGTAAAAATGGCATCTGTCCAGAAAGGTCAAAAGCAAGTAGAAGACCTTGTTAAAAAAAAAAAAAAAAAAATCAATTTTCTTCAGCTACCAAAGTAAACATATTATGCATGCTAACAAGAATTTGTAAGAACTAGGCAGAGGTTTCACTCTGCAATTCTGTAAAAGAGAAATCTGAGAGCTGAATAAGCCTTCCAGTTCCATATCTCTTACTGTAAAGTCAGGCCAAATACAAATGCTTGACAAAACTAGTGATAATCTAGGGGAAGTTGTACATGAGTAACTGCATGGTTAGCTCTGAACCACAACATTTAAATCGTCGAAGTTCAAACACCAAATTCAACAAATGCCTCACATGTGCCCCTCCCTCCCCCCATATATTGTGGCCATGTAATGTTTTCAGTCAACAAATACACTCTTTTGAAATGCTTCCTTCCACTGTCAATTTCATCACCTGCCTTCTCATTTCCTGCATAAACAGCTCACGTGCAAAGAAAGCTCTTTCCTCTGTTTCTCTATTGCAGTTTTCAGAAGGAAGAAAACAGGAAGGGTGAAACACTTAAGAAAGACTTGAAAAAATTCTCACCTAGAAAAAACTTGGAAAGTAGATGCATAGTTCTGATAGTTCAGCTATACTTTGTTAGTGGTAGATGGCAATGAATGTCAAGAAAAGGATACCAAGCTTCTGAACAGCCACTGCAACTTTTATGAATTACGACCTTAAACAGGCATCCCACGGGCAAACTTATTTTGGTAAAACAATGCTAACATCCTCTCAGAGCTTATGTCAGGTATTCTGGAACCCTTCTGCCATTCATCACAGAATCACAGAATCACCAAGGTTGGAAAAGACCTTCAAGATCATCCAGTCCAACCATCCACCTATCACCAATAGTACTCACTAAACCATGTCCCTCAATACAAAATCCAACCGTTCCTTGAACACCTCCAGGGGCGGTGACTCCACCACCTCCCTGGGCAGCCCATTCCAGTGCTTGACCACTCTTTCAGAAAAGCAGTATTTCCTAACGTCCAGCCTAAAT
The DNA here is from genome assembly GCA_028571105.1 of Tragopan temminckii. Classification (NCBI taxonomy): domain Eukaryota; kingdom Metazoa; phylum Chordata; class Aves; order Galliformes; family Phasianidae; genus Tragopan; species Tragopan temminckii. The sequence continues at coordinate 33,141,573 of JAOWBP010000001.1, forward strand.
CTCCCCTGGTGAGATGTACTCTTCAAAGCTACCCAGCCTGCCTCAGTTTTCATGATGCACATTTTGCATGACTGCTCCCAAGATTCAAAGGAACTGTTGGTCTTAGTGGTAAAATATCTTTGCATAAGGGTGTCTAGTTATCGGAGCATTAGTCCCATTGCCTCCACAAGGCAGTTTTATCGAGGGCTAAATCTAGCTTTTTAACATAAGAATGAGAGGCAATATTATTAGTATTTTTGCACTTACTAAAATTGAAACAGAGACCATCTATGAAGCTTCATAAAATATTCAAAGGACTTGTCCTGCTTTGTTGTGATGGTGTAGGAAAAGAAGACTGAATCACACCTTTCATAGGCAAATCTAGTGTTTTATTTTTTTATCCCAAGATGCTGCAGTACCAACCAGCAAAATAACCAAGTGGACACCAAACCAATCTTACAGCAGACACGGTTCTATCACTACTAGCATTGTTTAAAAGAGATTATGTTGCTCAAGGACAGCTTTTATTTGAAGAAAAAAAGATGCACTCTGACAAAGTGGTTAGACACCTTTCAAGCTGTCTTCCTTTCAGAACCCCACCCTGGGGCGCACTGGCCTTGTGTTTCTCCTGCCCAAAGACAACAAGTTAGAAAGGAGAGTTTAAGGAGAGTGACAAGTTCAACCATTTTAATTTTAGATAATCCTGCCTTTCTTCTAACAGTGTTAGAAATTCTCATTCCCAACTGTAAAGTTACTGCTAATGCCACACACACATTAGCTACCCAACTCATGTTCATTTCCTTAGAGGCTTGCATTAGAAGTCAAGACACTCCCAATAATACACCCCTTCATATCTCTCATTTTGACACCTGTATGAGGCTGCAGCAGGACACCCCCTGTGGTCACAGCTAAACAAGTCTCCAAGCTAACTGGCCCTCCACACTGGGCTGCTCTGGTGGCTGCTTCCAGAGTGGCCTGCATATACAGGATGTGCTCCCAGCCCACTCCAGCCACATTACGACACACTGCTTTAAACAGGCAGATAACTTCAGCAGGTCTAGGGCAAGTGACTTTTTACATGCCTCTCTGCTTCTACATCCAGCATGGTAGCAGCACAGAGCTTCAGCCTCTGCCACACCGCTTTGTGAAGACGTGGGCTATGCTTACAGCTGCAGACCTGCCCAACGCTGGCTGGAAACCAATGAGGAAACAAAAGGAGTCAAGCCACTGGAAAATAAAAAGTAGTGTTTTTGTGAAAAGTTTTTCTGAAATGAAAAAGAAAGGTAAGTCAGCAGAGATGTTTCCATTGACAAGATGGATAGGGGACAGAACATTTCCTTCCGTTTCTGATGCCAAAGTGGAATCAGTCACCATTTTGATAAACGGAGACAGACCTCAGTTTCCTTTGCATGGAACTTTCCAAAACAAAAACCAACCTTGTTTCTCCTAAAAGGATTTTTTTTTTTTTTTGTTTTGCCTTGACAGACATAACTGTCAGGTACAGAGCCAAAAATTAAAAAGATGGACACCTACTATTCCAAACCTATGAAAACTACTTTAATCATATTAAGTATAAGACTTGAAAAAGCCTCAACAAGGGGATGCTGAAAGTCTATTTTAATACTTCAAAAGAAGCAGAATACTATTTTCAGTGATGAAACCCTCTAAACATCTCAGTTACAATACAATCATAGATACAGAACTATTTTACGGGTCACATGAAAGTTAAAAATACCATCGACTTCATAAGGAATAAAGCTTCAAAGAAAGCTATTCTGAGATTACATGCAGTTAATTGCAAAGAATCACATTATTGCAGAACAGTGAATTGCCAGTTGCATGACGAACAGTGACTAGATGAGGGCTGTTTACCTAGCAGAAATGAAGTAAAACATGACAGCTTAAACTGAAGTTTCAGTCCTTCTGAAGTGGCAGTGATTTTGCTTGGAGAAATAGTTATCATCAGGACCATAACAAAAGTTATCACAGCTGAATTCCAGCGTCACTTCTCTCTGAGCTGACTCAAGCAAACACAAGCAGGATTCCAGTTTGTATCAATTTCAGAAAGCATAACTAGTCAGACAGTTGTACAACATATTTTGCTTTCTAAGAGTTAATTTACGATTTTAATGCAAATACCAAGCAACTATCTCAGACATTAGAACACGTATTATTTACAGTGATACCATTTATGTTTTAAAAAATCTGTACTGCTGGAGTATGGACAAGAACATGTTTCCAAGTCTGCATCCAAGTTGTTACACGATCCTCTACTTAAGGAGAATCATCCCCTTTTCTCACCCACAGCCTCTCATGCATCTTTGCAGGAGTTTCAGATATCTCAAATATAGGACAGCAGTTCTCCTCAAAAGAAAATAAAGCCAATCAAATCTGTTTCAGTGCACTCCTGACAATGGACACAGACCCAATGCAACTAAAGCAAATTCAGATTAATACCACAGCCAGGAGTACCACCCAGCTATAAAGGCCAAAGCTCAGAATATGCTAAACATACTCAACTTAAAAAGAACCAAAAAAACCCAAACATGCACACATCCTTCCCAAAGAGCATAAATGTGGAAGGAATCAATTAGAAATGAATTACGGTATCATATGTTCAGTTGTACATGAGGTCCTTCTCAGTAACTAGAGTAACTAACCAAAAAAGATACCAATCTTTACTTTTCTTACTGCATCTCTTAACTAATAGTTGTCAGTGTTTGACTGTAGGCTCCATAGAGCACAAACTATTTGTTTGTTCTATACCTGTATGCTAATAAATACAAATTGATCCAAACGCAACAAGGCTTCTCAAGTTCAAAGCAATATAAACGGTTAATTGTCGACTAACAAGAAAGTTAAGGGAAAAGAATCATCTTAATGCACATTACAGCAAAAAGAAGAAAATGAAATTCACAAAATGAATAATATTCCTCCTAAACTGAGTCAGTGTAAAGTTTTAATCTTTCCTCTGCACTGTGTATTTTGCCACTTCTCAGAACTGAAAAGGATGACAAATCCATTTTAACACTTTTTTTAATAGATTTCTGTCCCTGTTAAAAGGGAACCAAGTTTCACAAAAAGGAGGTGAAGGGGTGGGTGGGTGATTCCATGTAGTGAAAAAACCCTCAAAATGTTGCTTAGCTGACTCACTGACACGTGCACAACAAGAGTACAATGACTGTAACTCAGAGTGTGCTGCCATTTAACTACATTCATTTAGAAATACCACTGGACTACAGGCTTCCAAATGTCCAACAGTGGTAAAGCTTTTTTTTTTTTTATTCCCCTCATTAGTAAGCACTATTAAGGAACAGCTTTAATATAAAGAGAATAAAGAAGACCATCTATCTTTCCTTACCCAGAGCTACCCAACCTACCGGTACAGAACCACCTTTCTACACCTAAGGACTTAGTTTAACCATTTCTTCGGATGCTGCTTTTAAGAACCATAAACTTCCAAGGGGCTCTACTAAGATCAGCTATGATCCTCATTTCAGATCTAAAGTGAGACACACATAACAGAAAATCAGTCAAAGATGTAAACCCTCCTTCATGCTTCTAGCCTCAACACAAATCTTAGCTGAGCTGTGCATAGCTGCAATATAGTTACATTGCGTCCAGGAGGTTTTCATGAGATGGATGATCTGCAGTATTGAACATAGTGATTATTTCAAACAGGAACCTAATGTTCTCTGATGCAATTTAGTTTTCCATATCTTAGCAGCCGTGTCTCTTCTTGATATTAAAACAGAGTCAGTGACATAAGAGACGGCCTTCCTTCGGATTTCTTTAAGCCAGTGCTAGAAGGTAGTTCCTACAATAGAATTTAAGAGCAAAAGGTCAGAGAAGTGCATGGCAAAAGGAAAAACCCTAGAAATTGTAACTCAAAGTAGCAGCAGTTCAAGCAAGCGCTGATAGCATCTCGCTTACACATCATGGTTTATTAAAAAGATTTAGAAAGTCTAATTTAGATTTCCGTTGTTTATGCCAAGTTTTCTTTCTTTGCTTAATTAAAATGAGTTGATGCACATAACTTCCGGGTCTTTATGTGTCAGTGCTATCCTACCTGCTTGTGGTTTGGGATCCGTCATAGAATTCTTCAGTTTTATTTTCTGTTGTGGGGTTTCTCTTTATTATTATTTTTTAAATCATGAATAAATATTTCAAATAGCCTGTGCGCAGGTTTAGCAAGGACTAACGCTTTTAGTGCCAAAAATTCAAGTTTATCTTTCTGAAGCAATTGAGTAACTTTCATTTGGAAGTGCTTCATGAATGTCTTACATCCTTTAGTGACAACATGAACTAACAGCACTTAAACAAATATAAGCTGGCTTTGTGGTTTAAGCCAGCAGGCATCTCAGCACCACACAGCTGTTCACTGTGGGATGGGGAAAGAGAGTCAGAAAAAGGCAAAACTCATGGGCTGAGATAAAGACAGTTCAACAGGACAAAAATGCAAGAGTAAGCAACAATGCTAACAATAATTATACAAAATAAGCAATGCAGCTGCTTACCACACTGTGGCATTCCAGACCTTATCAAGTTACCCAGCTCTTACTTCTTGGACAGACTTCCTGTTTCCCTATCCACTTCTATCCATTAAATTGCCTGTTTCCCATGTAATTCTTTAGGTGATGAGAAGTACTGAATCTTCCATTAAAGCAGTAATGGACAACGTACAGCAGTGACAACATATCTGCAATTAACAATCCTCAGAAATCAACCTGATTTTTTCATCATCATAGAATCATCATAGAATGGCCTGGGTTGAAAAGGACCACAGTGATCATCTAGTTTGAACGTCCCTGCTATGTGCAGGGTCACCAACCAGCAGACCAGCCTGCCCAGAGCCACATCCAGCCT
>JAOWBP010000001.1:33164826-33176169 GCA_028571105.1 Tragopan temminckii
CCGCGGGTGGGCGTCGGGAGCTGCCCGCGCCTAGGGGGACACGGGCGAAACGGTTGCTAACGGGGAGCGGGAGACCATCGAGTCCTACCCTTGCTGAAGTGGGCTCCCCGCAGACGCGCAGATGGGCGTCTAGACGAGGCCTGAGTATCTCCACAGAAGGAAACTCCACGGCCTCTCTGGGCAGCCTGCTCCTGTGCTCCGTCACCCTCACAGCGAAGGAGTTCTTCGTGTTTGTATGGAACTGAGTTCGGTGTCCTCTCGTAGCAGTTTTAGCCGTGTATGTGTCGGTAATATAAACCCACAGCACACATTGCCAAATTTAAAATAAAACAAATGCGTACCTTGGGTTTTCATCACCTGCCAGTTGCTATAATTGGGAGCGGCTGCGAACTGCTGAGTAACTTTGGAAATGCTGAGCATCCTCTTTCCACTTATGTCAAGAGGGATTGCTGTCACTACAGACAGAAGACATTTGGTGCCTCCGGTGCTGCCCAGGTAACCGGTGGCACAGAAATTGCCAAAGGCTGAATGCTTCCAACCCTGAAAGTCCAACTTCAGCTCCATCTGTTTTTCAGTGTTATCTCATGTGTCAGTGTCACTGGGAGTCCACTATCTCCGGCCAATGTTCCGCTCATTGTCTTTTCGTTCTGGTCCTCAAATAGGCAGAGTTAATTAAAAGGCTGAGTATTCTTCCAGCAGCATTTCTTTTTCTTTCAAATACATCTGTAGAAATATACGCATGTATCTCCTGCTGCAGAACGCCGCTTTTCCCCTCAGCTGTTAGGTACAGAATGCTGAAGAGCGCAGCAAACAGTTGTTTTCATTCTCAGAAATAATTTGGAGTTTTTCTGCACAAAGCTTTCTATAATTCAAGGCCACTTCTTGCCAAAGGAGGCAGCAGGATGGGATAATTCTCTCTGATGAGAGGTACACACAGGCTCTCGCCGCTCAGCTTTAACTCACGAGGCTGTGGCCTAGCTAACGGGCTGAGTCTGGCAGCGGAAGGCGGTTGTGTGCAATTTGTGACTCACTCACCTCTGGCCTTGTGGCAGAGGGCAGTTCTTATAAAGCTGCTTTCAGAATCACCGTGTTTGCCCTGTCACATTAAGAGAGCTGCAGAAAAAAACCAGAGCGCCTGAAGTCCCACAGGACAACCATGGGCAGGTCACGGTGTTGGATGTGTGAGGAACATGACACCAGGCAGCTGGGCAGCTAGGAACTGGTCTGTGTAGAGAGCATACCAGCTGAATCCATGCTGCACTCTTTACCTCCCCTGGAGGTCACCAGTAAACTCCTCTTACTCATCTCTTAGAGTGCTTTCTTAGCATTACAGTTCTTGTATTTCAGTCTTCAATAAGAGGGGAGGCTGCCAGCACGCCAAAACAGCAGTCCTTTATGGGGAAGCTCCGTTCTCTGATCACATGGTGTCAACTGAACTGAATAAATGCTGACATAGGTTTCATTAGGTTGTGCAAACCTGGGTTACATCGCAGAAATTGTGTTAACTGGCCTCTTATAGCAAGGGGATAATGACCATGCACTATTATATCTTCATGTTTGAGGACTTAGAACGCTGATGGATAATAGGAGTTTGTATCTCAGTCATTAAGACTTCAAGTGGAAGAAATACATGATTGGCATCACTGATATCTTGAGTGGTGAAAGCATTTGCCCACATTGCACGTGCCTGTAAAAGATCTTCTGGGAAACATGAATGGCAGTAGGAAAAGAAAGAACCAATTTTCCTATAGGACAGCCACAGTTTCCAACCCTCTTAGCTGGAGGCAGAGGAAAGAAGAGATGGAAACTGCTGTGTAAAATTGGACAAGCTCTGTTCTATCTTTGATATCAGGCTTTGATTAGGGCATGTTTTCCTTTGAAATTGCAAGGATGCAGAGAATTTAAGAGTAGACCTAGTGTTTGAAATAGTCAGAGAACAGTACAAGCAGGTTGCTCCCCAAGAAAATGTGAGTTGGGAGCCCAAGGGGATAACACGGTTGGCAGGGTTGGAGCTTTGCCAGCCAGGGCCCAGTTTCATAGAATAAAATTTGGGGGCAGAAGCAGCCCCCACCTGAGATTGGGAGCTTAGGACAATGCTGCCACCACATAGCTCTTCCTAGGTTTGTGTATCTTCTACTGTTGCTCAGAAAACAAGATAAAGTACTTTACAGTGTAAGGGAAACAGTAGGAGGGCAGAGTGCTTTGTTTTGTGGTTGGGCTATGATTAGGAATAGTAGATGGCACAGGAACACAAACAGGTTTTGTAAAGAAAATAAGATAAGAAAATTTGCATTATTCTCCAATAACATACTCGCAGAGTCACCAGAGGATAATTCATTGTAATCCTTTTAAGGGTTATCATATTATCTAGTGGTAACACGTACCACATGGGGCTTCACTGGTAAAGTAAAACAGAGGAAGTCTAAAAGCAGCAGCAAAGTCTGAAGCAAAGCAAGATTTTTTTCAGTCTTAACAAGGGAGCTTTTGGCACCCTGACTTCTTTTTACTTTCTCAGGAACACATGACAGCTTCCTGACACATCCACGGGGGTGGACATCTTCAAAATTAGAAGGAAAAAAATCCCACCGATAAATGAACCAAAAATCTTATATTAAGAACCATTAATATGAAGGATAAGAACGGTTTTATGTTTTCAGGAAAGCTACTTCTTTCCTGCTCTTCCTAGAAATTCCAGCTTCCCAACACTTTCAAAGATAATGGACGTGTTTTTCTCAGCTTGAAAAGGTTTTTACAGCGAAGATTGATATAATTGATTATAAGTATAAAAAAGCTTGGCTATAACTAAAAAGCAGATGGGGTTGGACAGGGGCAGAATAGCAAAAGACTTATAACTTGATGTTCGCCGAAAACATTTTTAGCCTCCGGGTTACAAGGACTCTCAGAGAGCCTCCGTTGCCCTCTAGGGGAGAGCCTCAGCATCGCTCATAGAGCTCAGTTCTGTTGCCTCTCAGCGCTTCTCGCCCCACTGCGTTTCCCTTTGTGCTCTTTTGGAGAAGTTAAAAGCATTGTGGCATCATCAACATTTGAATTAAAAATTTGAAAGAGTTATTATATGTTTCCGAGAAGATTGTGATGGAAGACAACATTAATAGTATCTTTTTTATCACACTGTTTGGTAATGCTTGGTCATTTCTGAATAAATACTTTGAAATTTTAAAATTATTTAGATTACTAACAATGGTTTGGTTCTCTGACTGCAAGTCAGCATGGTTGTACTAATTGAAGGTAGAATTAAGACAGCAGAAAAATAGATTTATTGCAAATATCAGAGATATTTCTGTTTTGCATTATGGTAATTCTTTTTTTCAGTTGGTTCATAGTTATGCCTGCTATCCTTATGAGACAAATTTTGTCCACAGTAATCTATAAATTTCCTCACTTACTCACAATATAACAGTCCATTTTTATTTTTTCCACTGTCGGATCACTTTTTCCTTTTGTAAGCTTCTAGAACTGCTCATTCTGTCACAGGCACTGGCACTCCATAATGCCACTGCATATGTTCTTCCTTCCTTTTGATCTAAGCTTGTCTCTATGAAATATGTCATTCCTGCTCTTCTGTGTTATATTTAGTTATTTAGGACATGATGTTATAGCATTTTTGTTGTTTTTTTTTTTTTTAATTCAACTCAGGCACTTTGTCAAGTAGCAGAATATTTTTATTCTCCTGCATTCCCAGTGTTCAAGTATTCTTAACCCTGGTCTGGTTTGTCATTTTTTTTTGCAGTTTTCAGTATGCTCTTGTCTGACAAGTCCTCTTCAAACATCTGCTGTATCAGCTCCTCTGCTATCTTGGAAAAGCTCCTTCTCTTCACACATCTCTGTGGCTTCCATTTTCTTGCTGAGTGCTGTTATCTTTTTAGCCTCTAACTTCCATGTTGAGAACCTCTCATTTCTCACGCACACTGAACTGAGCTTGATAAGATTATATTTATCTATATGAGTAGGATTCAAATCCAGTAATCCTGCTGAGAAGTAGTTTTTGTCAGCAAGGAGACCTAAAGCACATTTCACCTCCTATGTAATTTGCATGCCTTTGTACTCAGCCTCCTCAAAACCCTTTGTGTTAATGTCTGTTACTGTGAAAAAAAATGTTAAAGGATGCAAGATGTAAAGGTAGTTTTCATGCAGAAAGTCAGCTCTTTCCTGGATTTGAAATAATCCTTTCCAATAATGACCTTCTCAAGTCTTGTATAAGACTCTCTGCAAACATCAGATGCATCAGACCTAAGTGGTACTGTCAGGCTAGCTGTCAGGTTTGAAACTTTTTGTTTGTTTGTTTTGGAAACTCCATATTGAGAAGATTCTTGAAGAAGAGAAGAACAAATAGGGAGAAGGTGAAAAGTACCAATGCAATTACCAATTACAGTACAGCTGTATCTGGCTGGTGGCAGTACTGACCTGTTCTGGCCAAAAGTACACAGTTGTTAATGAACTGATTAATAAATCCAGATCAACTTTCCAGTTGGAGAGTGTAGGGCTTGTTCTGTGCCATCAATATCATTGTCAGTTGTTCGTAGGTGGAATTCTTCCTCTGCCTAAAAGTAGCTGCATGATTAATATAATCCTCCCAGGCAATAAAGCTGGTAGTCAGAACCAGACCCAGGTGGCTGTGCAGACCTCATCTTCTGCACAGGGTATCCCTGTCAGCCACGTCTTCCATCCATCTCAGGTGGCTACTCCTGGCAAGAAGTCCTAATATTTGTTCTTTCCAAGCTTATCACATAGACCCTCACTTACTCACCACATCCTGAGTCTAAATCTTTGGAATGTTAGATTGGGAGGAATGTAAATTCAGCATTCACTGCATACTTGTTTTGTCAAGGGTATGTAGCAGCAATTCCTACACAGATCAGTAGGGTTACTGGAGTTGCATTGACATAATTCCTCCATCTCATCCCAGTTTTGCAGGAAAGAAGAAAGATGTGCACACATTTTAATAAATGTGACTTTTTATCAAGAACTTCTCCCTTTTGTTTTCTTCTTCAGTGTAAAAGCTTGTGCAGAATATTGAGAAGACATACTTAAAGTCATGAATCTGCCTTCCAAAAGGAGATTATCTACTTGTAGGGAAAGGGAGGGACCTCCAGGGCTGTGAGAATTTTCTGAGTCAGTAGGCAATATCTGCTTTTCTCTCAATAACAGGATTTTTACCAAGGCTTTTGGTGTCCTTGTGCGATTTTTCCTGGGTTGTCTCCTTTCCCCTGTTTTTCCGACAGATGTCTACTATACTGGATGGAATACCATCTGTGGCCTGTTCAGGACAGAACAGAGTGCTTGCAACTTGGAGTGAGTCAAGGCCCTCCTTGCTCTTAAACCTGTTAGCAATAAGCAATCCCATTCAGCTAGATCATAACAGCTACAAATATAATCCCTTTGTGACTGGCTGCTGAGATTGATGCTTTAGGTGACGTAACAACTTCAATTAATCCTTAGCATATTGCAAATGAAACCTTCTATCTTGCTACAAGCCTCCCTCCTAACCTTTGATTGCAAACTGAATTCACACCTATAATGTATGTACTATTTATGTCTTTATCCTTATTTCCTTAATATTCTATTTCCAGGCCTCCTCCTAATCTTATGGATTGCTGGCCACATCTCAGCTCCTTCATCTTCTTGGTAGATAACTAAGTTCACTTATCTTGTAAATGCTTTGTCTTTAGCATTGTCCTAACATCATTACTAAAAACATATTCTCTGCACTGAGAATATCTCAGCCATTCAGGGTAGTTATCTAGTCAGTGCTTGGGGGATTTGGTCAAAAAAAGGCCTACTGTCACATTTGATTTTTCTTTCACAGTCAAGAATTTATTAATCCAGAGCAAAACACTGGTATCTATGATGATCCATTCTATGATTCTATTATCTCTCACAGTCTTGTTAAGATTGTTATTTAGCAGGGCAATTGAATAAAGACTCCATCCACCTCTGCAAATGTGTGTGGTGATTATGTGGTCTCCAGGCTGTCAGAAACATTTTCTAATCAGGGAAAGGCAACTCAAGCAATGTTTCTCTTTTTTAGTTCTTGTACCACACAGCTCCTCCATTATCTGACACTTTATTTCTGTCTTAAGAAAGCCTGATATATAGAAATATATGCTGAAGCAAATCATCCCATCTGTTTCTAGGTCCTTTCCATGCTATAGAATACTACTTTTCATTGTTCACCATATTTTTATTACTTTCTTATATATTAAAGGCCAGTGTTTCACATCTGGACCTTGACAGGCTGACTCTGGTAAGCTGAGAGTTATACCCTCTATTTTGGCATGTATTTTGTAGCTATAAACAAATGAAATACAATGTGTGAAGCTCATCATTGGCCCAGCTACTGGAAACTTCTTGTCATTCCTCTCTGATGAAACCTTGTGATCTATGAATTTAGCTGGAAGTTTCCTAGTTGGTTCTGCATTTCCATCTCACAAAATATCTGAATATCTGAACTGCCATTTCCTTATAGTTGTTAAATATGTTACAGTTGTCATGAACCTTGACAATGAAGCACATTCTGGAAGACTTGATCCTTTTTTTTTTTTTTTTTTATTTCCATAAGAAAATAGTTATAGAGTAAGTAATAGTAACTCAAATCTCCCCCAACATCCCAAAGTTGTGTCATATCTTCCCTGTAGGGATCTTTGTGAGGGAGAGAATAAACCAGCCTTCCTATCGACAACAGTGTGTGCATAGTTATAACAGCACTGTTGGAGCTAGTATTTATTGCAGTCATCAAGGATAAAGGAAATTCTGGAGGCTTGGAAAATGGAAGTCACAGTCCCATTTTTGAAAGGAGTGTGAGAAGAATTGACCAAAGGAATTACATTTTGTGCCCTTTCTGTTTCTAGAGATAGGTAAGTATAAATTATCTATGTGTAAGCACTAAAAGACAATAGGGTAATGAGCAATAGCTGACATTAATAAGTCAGAACAAATCACATCAAATTAATTTCCTCTGTGCAAGGAACATTCTGAATAGGAAAGTAATGTATTAGATCTTAAATTTAGTAATACCTTAGAAAGTATGAAAATACAGTCTGAATAAAGCTTCCTAAGGAAGGGATAGATATAACGCTACCTCTAAACCTAGAAAAAATATTAGTGGTTTTCGTGGGATCAAGAAAAGGAGTAAAGGAGACATGACAATGGCATTGACTCCATATTTTCTTTTGAAACAAATCTGTAAATTCTCTGGCAATAACAGTTATTCTGGCTTTAATTTTCCTCCATCATTAAATTTAAAGTATGGAAAATAACATCCCAAATTGATCTTAAATCAGTTTTCCACTGGGCAGGTGTTGCTGTGAAAGATACTTTTGAACAAGGTAGAGTCCAGGAATAGACTCTGGATTGAAGTGATTGTTTATCTCAAACAAAGAGGAGTCTTTCCAAGAACTGTAATTTAAAAAAAGGGAAAAAAAAATAAATCAGAAAACACTTCTGGAAGTTTCAAGTAGCATAAAAAAATCTAGTGAAGCTTGTAAATGTTCTAGATGTTCAAGTGGTCCAGGAAGCTTTTTGACTGGGCAAAATATTCTGTTCCTCTCTAAAAGATACTCCTACTTCAGGAATATTTCAGTACATATATGGCTGAAGATAAACAGGCTATATCTGGAAATTGGGCATTTAGGAATATGATGGTGTTTTATGCCTCATTTATGGTTCCAAAATGACTTTTTCTAGCTGTTATTGTTATTTACTACACTAATCAGGAGGAGCTTTTGGTAACAGATTTGCCTATATGAGTAGTTCTTCTTTTCAAAAACGTGAAATCTAGAATCTAGTTATTTTTACTCTGGTTGGGATTACAGAGTAATACTTTTCCTGTTCAGTTTTCGTATGTGGTACAATGATCTCAGAAATGCTTAATATAAAATTAGAGAATTACATGACCCTAATGCAAACAAATGAATATTATTAAGTCTTTATAACAGTTCAGAGTATTTAATAGTTTCTCCTGGACAAAGTCCAACCAGAAACAGAAAGACATACAGAAATCTACCAGTCTTTATTTAGCTCTAAGAAACTAGGATGGAAGAAGTCTGAAATCTACTTACATGTTTTGTTGCATTATGGTCTTTTGCTAATATAACAGAAGCCAGTTTCTAATAATAAGAGTTCCACAGGGGAATCGATGGAAAGAATGCAAAGGGAGACTGGGAATATTTGCTGGGTAGGTGGAGCTATGAAATTCCACACAACATAGGCATACTATTCCTACAGTTCAAGTTTTGAATAAACTTGACTACATTCATTAAAAATGTTAAAAACATTCATTTCAACAAGTGCCAAAAAGATTCTCTTCCTCTGCAGTGGGGACGCTTTATTACGTATTCTCCAGTGTGTGTTTCTAACCTGATTCCTCTCTGTATCCTCCAGTATCACAGAAATTGAACCACCCCTGCCGAGTGAGTTGCAAGTGGGTCCAAATTCTAGCTTACTGCATTCAGAAAATGCTTGAAAACCAGAATTTCATGGTCTGATTTTTTTTTCATGAAGGTTTTAACTTAGCAAATAGCTCAATTGAATAATGAAATTCGTCACTAAAAAATGCTGATTCTGAGTCTAGCTGATTATTTCCAGCAAACTGCAACCCGTGCATTCACTGAAATGTAACTGTGGGCAGAATGAAAAAAGACTACCTCTTCCCCAGCTCTTTCCATGCTCCTTTGCTGGGAGAATGTGCTCTGCTCTGGCAGCTCTGCAATACTTCGTACAAATGATATAGCTGTGAAGCACAGAATGAAAAGCAACAGCAGAAGGAGGCATATGAATAGGCACAGGACAAAATCTGCGGAAAGGAGACCTGAAGGCAAATGCAAGGAAAAGAGAAAGCCTGCCTGACAGAGGGTCAGAGAAGGGTAGGACTGCACAAGTGGAATGGATGATCTTTAAGATCTTTTCCAACCTGAGCAATTTTATGATTCTGTGACGGAAAGGGACCGCACTTGTGAGTCTCAGTGAAACCCGTCCATTGCTGGGATTAACTGAAGGCAAGGCACAGAGCAACTTTGAACTTCCAGGAACTGCAGGGAGGAGGTGAGGGAGTTAGGTTTGAAGATTTTTATTTGGGTTTCATTGCAGGTAAAACACTCCATTCAGGGGATTTTAACACTAACTTCTGCTCACAGATTTGGGTACTGGGAGAAAAAAAGTCATTACAAACGCTTTGGGAAACATCTTTCCTTTGCTCAACACTCCCTGCCCCATACAGTCTTTCATTTTGCTTCAGGTTACACTCAGTAATCCTAAATGGGAAGCAGGGGTCTAAGTGTGGTGGCTGCTCTCTGCCCTCCTCGGTAGTCACCCTTCATCCTCCTTGGTGCCACATGGCTCCAGAAACATCCTCCTTGTTGATCCCAAAGCCTTGGACATTTCTCTTCCACTGAAGAGGGACCCTCACACTCTCTGAGGCTGGCTGCCAAAATGCCCTGCCTTCAGAAGCATAGGAAGGCTCTGCCCAATAAGCATGTCCGAGTCATACACTGGGGCATCTTCTGCAGGGCTTTCCTCTTTCAGCAGAAAACTGAGTTGTGCTATGCTTCCCAGGGAACTTAAAATCTTCATTACTACTGACCTGATTACATTTCTGCTCACTGCCACTTGTGTATTAGGAATCCTCTTGCTGGTGTGAAGTCAAGATATAATGAATAGACTGTAGGATCAGCGCATAAAGCTTGCAGATGGCTCCAATAAACACTCTCACTTATCTTCTGTTCCTGACTATGCATAAATCACTAGTTCCATCTGTCTGCTGTTTCTTTCTGCATCTTGGGCATTATAACTCATTAGGAGGTAGCAGAGAAACTCATTCCAAGCTGCAGCAGTTTTTGCCAAATAGCACAAGGCACTGAACTCAACCTTCAGGAAAACACACGCATCAGCATTGTGCTGATGATTCCCTTGCAGAAAGAAATGCCTGTTTTATTTTAAACTGCTGTCAAGGTAGAGAACAGGCTATTTGAGAGCCTGAGGTATCAGACAAGAAATCCTCACTCCCTATTTTTCTGCACCTCACAGTGAAAGAGAATGATGGCAAGCACAGAAATCCTGACAGATTTCACCATCGTTCTGCTTGGCCTGGAGTCACTTGCAGTCTCCAGTTTCCTGCTTACTATAAATAACATCCTGTCAGAAAAAAAAAAAAAAAAAGAATTTGCAGCTTTTTAGTTGCTGGCAATAGGAAGGTATTTTCATGCTGTTTGTCAAGTATTTGAGGCTCTGCCTTAGATTTCTATAATAATGACTATAATAAACACAGATTGGTTGTGGGCTTTGCAAGACATCAGGTGAAGGAAGCACTCAAACAGGCTCAGCTGCAGAAAGAGAGCAATACAGGCTGATGCAGTCTGAGAGACAAAAGACTACAGGAAAAAAAGTGAGAGTTAACCAGAAACCCTGAAGGTTTGGGAGGAAAAGAGCTTGCGAGTGAGAGAAAGACATCTTTTGATGGAGCACAGCCAAGCACAGTGCCCATGGACAATGGTGACCCCAATGAAGTGGTGAGCATGCTCTCAGGTGAGAATTCTCATTTCTGCTTATGGGTGTATTTCCTAATTAAAAAGCTTTACACATTTGTTAATGACATTGACCTTTTGAACTCGATTTAGAAGCTGAATGAAGGTTTCCAGTGTCAGAATGTCACTACTACAATATGTAGCTTATTAAGATATCGTTTGGACCCTTGAAGGTTTACTTGTTGTTGCTTACTGCTAGTTTATATCAGAGCAGGTATGTCCTCTTTGCTGCATCAGACACAAGTCTGATCTGAAATTTCACTGTGTAGAGGCCATGTCCTGCCATGCACGTGTGTTCTTCTGACACAAGTGTTTGCAGTGTTTGCCCCTGTGTGCATAAGTGTGAGATTCCAGATATCTCAAGGAGCAACACGGTGAGGGCAGGGGAAGAAGAATTCATCTATATGGCCCTTGGTTTGACAGCTGCCACATAGGTCTTGTCTCCTTTGTTTGATGGAGTGGCCTATGACAGGAAAAATCTCTCCACAGAGGACAAGATCGAGTTGCTCTGGCCCCTCACAGTTGTTTGCTGAGATCAGATCACTGTTATTCATTAAAAATCTGCTTTTTTTTTTTTTTTTTTCCTAACTCCTGATCTCCTGATCCTTCAGAGACCTGTTTGCTTCTGATGGTAGAGCTTTTCTCACTGAAGAAGTGCCATAAGAACTTGTTCCTCGTCAGCAGTTTGCTGCACCCTCACTCAGTGGGCAGACAGGCTTAACCCAGGCTGAGGTGAAGCACATCGTGGACGACAGGTTGGCCATGAGCCAGCAGTGTGCCCTTGTGGCCAAGAGGGCCAATGGCATTC
>JAOWBP010000001.1:33228913-33256502 GCA_028571105.1 Tragopan temminckii
AGATTTCTTCTATTGTAGCCACTGAATGACCGGTGTTGGGAAACTCATCTCTAGTACACCACTACTGTAATCAGTCTCACCAGGGACGAGCAGGGCATAGCACATCTTTATTTGAAATGAGGTTTTATTTTTTCCCTTCCTGATCCATTTATGTATTGCCCTTACGAAAGCAGAGGTAGCATGGTTGAGTTCTGTTGGCTAGAGGTTGAAATATCACAAGCAAGGAAATCTGAGGTGATTAAATAGAACAGCTTATCGTTTCCTGAGAAGTTAGTGTTCAGTCTAGTGACACACTGGAACAGGTTGCCCAAGGAGGTTGTGGGTGTCCCATCCCTGGAGGCATTCAAGGCCAGGCTGGATGTGGCTCTGGGCAGCCTGGTCTGCTGGGTGGTGACCCTGCACGTAGCAGGGGGTTGAAACTAGATGATCATTGTGGTCCTTTTCAACCCAGACCATTCTTTGTTTCTGTGATTCTTATGAGTAAGCAGAGACATACAGAAACCAAACTGTCCACTGGAATGACTGAGGCTGGTAGTGAGTGCCAAAGGAAAAGTTGCAAGTCCAAGGGAAGCTGTGTTCAGTAGACTGAGAACAGCATTCATTGATTTTGGGCTCACCTGTTGAGAGCAGTACAGAACGGAATATCAGAAGATAAATTTTCAATGGTAACAACAATGTCCTTAACATTTTAAGTGCCTAGTAGATGTAGTAGGTAAGTGGGAGTAGAGGCTAATAGATATAATTTCTCACTTTATTTTTGAAATGACTTTGTTAATTATTAATATTCAGGCTTTTGCTATATGCTTATGAACCTTTTTTGTGAAAGCATTCGAATCATAAGGCTGTGGTTTCATGGTCACTTGGGACTGACATAATCATCGCTTTTAAGTGAGCAGCTCTCTTGTCGGGTGTGGGCTCAGGGGATGGGAAGCCTGATTTGTGTGCTTAAAGTGCTCAGGAAAATGCAGCTGAAGAGAAATGGTGTTTCCTAGTAAATTCACAAACATCTGAACATAAGTTTCTCAGTTTGCTTTTAATACCTGCTGGATAACAAGATGACAGACTTATTTTTTTCACCCTTTCCAGTATCTGTGCAAGGCTAAGAAACGTGCACCTGCTGTAGGGGGCCTGCTTTGCAGGAGCTGGACTCGATGTTCTCTAGAGGTCCCTTTCAGCCCCTGTAATTCTGTGATTCTATGAAATATATCTCCTCATCAGGGTATTTCAGGACAGCAGATTTCCTTTGTTCTGGCCTCTGCCTGTTAGATTTTTCCTTTAGATTTTAAAGGTCTGAGAGTTGTTGTTTGAAAAATACTGGTGTGATTTTATAGTGTAATAGGAGAACAGAGTTGGTACGAATCCTGTTTTTTCTAATGTGAGGGAAGAGAGAAAATTGCATGGCACAAAATAATGAATTTAGTATGCTCTTATGTTTTGCTTTGTTTTCATTGTAATATCATCTGTTTGGTGCCTTTTGCGGCTTTATTCCAGAGAGCACGCTGCTTTATCTAGTAGCTGGGGTGAAGTGGGTTTGGTCAAGCTGTTGCTGCCTTCAAGTGCAAAAGGAAACGGTGTTTTTGGGTAGTAAGAGAGTTGGTTGTGACCTGCAATTTGGATGGCAGCAGATGCCCTGCTACAGTTTTAGGTTTTATCCTGTAGAGATGGCAGCAGTGCTGCCTTCCTGCTGGGCTGGCAATGCTTAAGTGGTTAATCTAGTTAGTTTTCAGGCTTAGAAAAACAATGAGAAGATTGAGCACCACAGAAAACATTGCAGTCGTGTATGGATGTACTCTGGTTGTCTAAGCACCGAGGGAAACTGAAGAAAATCATTCTTTTTAACAAAAGCCTATGAACAGGAATACATCTGTTTTGGTAATTGCGTATAGAGGTCATTTGTTCTTAAAATGATACTCCTGATGCAGTCAGTGGGTGCAGTAAGAAGATGCTAATGCTTCGTTTTCCAGAAGTGCAGGGATGAGAGGGTGTATGAAGTAGGAGACCTGCTCGTCTTGACAGCAGCATGTCCCCAGGGCTGATACATCTTCAGTCACTTAGGTTAGCTGGGGAATGTTTGTTTTCAAGAAGTTTGTGGCGATTTGAGACTGCATATCTTTCTGTTAAGGTTAGGTGTGTTGTAGCATGAGTGTATTGGCTCAGGATAGCTTTATTTATAAATAGAAATCTGTCTTGTATGAAGAAAAAGTCAATTATCAACTTTAATAACTAACCTTTCAAAAGGCATTTCATAGTGTTTCTATGTAAATATATTAAATAAACAATTTCTGCTCATGTAAATACTTGTGAAGGAATAAAAGTACAGGTATAAAGAAGGAAATGACATTTTACTAAAATCAGTTCGAACACACTTTCTGAACTTCCAGAGAGCTTACTGCTTTATCTGTATGCCATACTGTTCTAGTTCTCCTATTTTATGCAGCTATGCTGAATTGAACAATTGCTACCCAAGACTATCAATTTATGTGTGTTACTTGTAAGATACAGAAAATTGTACACTGTATAAAATCCATTCTATTTCGACTTGCTGAGCTGATTTATCTGAATTTCTACATGCATTCAGCTTTTAAAGAAAAATGTAATGTTGCTACCTGAGTGATTTGTCAGTGCGGTATTTTAATGTAAATTCCACCAAGGGAAATGTTAAGGGTTGAAGTGTTTCCATTCATCAAAACAATTAAGCAAATAGGGAATGCTGTCTGACAAAGAACTTCATACTGATGCCATCTATTTCTGTGCTGAGGAGCGCTGGCAAAGTGTTAAATTCCATTCTTTATGTTTTGCATCAAAAAGGGGCCTGTTGATTAAACATACATAGATGACCTCCGAAGCTGGGACTTGAGCTGAAGAATCAGTGAAGTATCAGTAGATTCTAGGCACTATTATTAACCATTCCCAAGTATTTAGCTTATGGAAGCTACCTGACTGTGCAATTTGGAGTATTTGGAATATTTGTAGTGGCATTGAGCCTTCCTCAGTTTGTGGCACGTAGCTTTTCTAGGTGTGTTACTGTGCATATTGCGTTTACTTATTAAAAAAAAAACAACAACACAACCTGTTTCTTTTTGTTAATGTTCTTAAAATTACCCGAGGAAAGAATTCGCCAAAACTCTGCTGCCTACAAGTGGCATCTTCTGTAAGGTGTCAATTACAAAATGAAGAAATTTGAGCAGTCACCCACCACCCTCAGATTCTGGTAGATTTATAGCATGTATAGGGTACTACTCATTTATATATGTTTTTTTTTAATGATCTTTCAGCTGTGCTGATTTTGGTGTCCTAACAACAAATTTCTTTTTTAGGAAATAAAGCCTCAAAGCCATTACAACCATGGATATAGTGAATCTCTTGGACGGAAAAGCCACATTGATGATTACAGCACTTGGGACATTGTCAAAGCCACACAGTAAGTTTATTTTCGAGCGTTAGATTTGTCTTTCTGTATTAGTTGAATAGTATTTCCTAACATGAAGGCGGTTCAAGGCTGACTGTATTTGTATGTACAGTAATGCAAGATCTTGTAAATGAACTGTATTGTTTAAGATCTCTGAACATTGTGTGAAGCGTTGGGATTAACTGTAAATACAGGTGGTTGCTGGGAGGATTGTTGGAAGAGAAAGCAATTTTTTCATGTTTGTGCTGAAGTTTATTTTCTCTAACTGACGATTAAAAGGTAGGTGGGCAACATGTTGATAAGCAGACATGAGGGTTTCCTTGATTTCTTGGCATCATTTATAGGTTAGAATATGTTACGTGCAGATGAATTCTGTTTTTTATTCTGCAGTTTCCACACTGCTATGAAATGGAGTTATTGTTAGGAAAGGACTGTAGGAATAAATGGAGAGAAAATCTACCTTGCTATTATTTTCTTAATGCAGATTAATTATACAGATTTGTCTTCTGTACTGTCCTAATACAGGTTCTAATTTGCAAGACTTTCTGAAGAATTGTCATTAAGCTGCCTTTCAACTTTCCATTATTTACTGTTCAGAAACTACCAACTTTCACTTTCATCTTTCTTCTTCAGTAAGCTGAAAACATAGTTTTACAAAAAAAAGTCTTATATTATTTTGAATGCCTACATGATTGTGTATATTGCCAAGCTATTTGCCTCTTATGTATATTTTTATATACATTTCCATTTATTTCCTAAAAATTATCTTTAATTGAAAGTACCTTTGCAGCCCATTTCCTGACTTATGTCACATTTAGGTTTAGGAGATATGTGCTTTCCTTCCCTTTCTGAATGGACAGGAATTTTTAACTTCCTGATATAGACGTTGACTGAACCTACGATTGTAACTCTAAAGATTTAAATAGTAATACTAACCTATAATCCTCTTAGCAGGGGATTCCTTGAAATGAAACCAGTGGTATAACATGAAACAAGGTGCTTCTTAAAGACATGGAACTATGACAGCAGAAGTGATGTTTTTGCAAATTACTTTCTTCTATTTTTCTGTGCTCGTTATATGCTTGAAAACCTAAAACACATTTGTTATCCATCAAATTTAGGTTGATCTGTGCTTACAGCTGATGGATTTTAGTTCTTTTCTGGTCTATTCTAACATATAACTGACAGGCCTGTTAATTGTTATGCTCCTTCACAGTATTGGTGTGATGAGATTGGTGAGATGTCTATACATATAGACTGGGGGATGAAGCACTGGTGAACCACTCTCACCAAGTTGAACATGAGTCAGCAGTGTGCCCAGGCAGCCAGGAAGGCCAGCCATGACCTGGGATGCATCAAGCACAGCATCACCAGCAGACCAACGGAAGTGATTGTCCTGTTCTTCACTGCACTGGTGGCCTCACCTTGAGTACCATGTGCAGTTCTGGGAGATTATGAGAGAGCCTCCAAAGGAGGGATGCAAAGATGAAGAGTCTAGAGGGGAAGATATGTGAAGAGCAGCTGAAGTTCCTTGGTTTGTATAGCCCAGAGAAGAGGAGATTGAAGGGAGAACTCATTGCAGCCTGTAGCTTTTCAGGAGGGGAGCAGAGGGGCAGCACTGATCTATTCTCTCTGGTGGTGGTGACAGGACCCAAGGCAGTGGCATGGAGCTGCATCTGGGGAGGGTCAGGTCGAATGTTACTAAAAGGTTCTCACTAGAGGGTAGTCAGGTACTGGAACAGGCTGCCCAGGGCAGTGGTCATGGTGCTGAGCTTGCCAGAGTTCAAAAAGCATCTGGTCAATGATTTCAGACATAGTCTGATTTTCAGGTAATCTCGTGGTGAACCAGGAGTTGAACTTGATGATGGTTATGGGTCACCTTCAACTCAGTGTGTTCTATGA
Source organism: Tragopan temminckii (assembly GCA_028571105.1). Classification (NCBI taxonomy): domain Eukaryota; kingdom Metazoa; phylum Chordata; class Aves; order Galliformes; family Phasianidae; genus Tragopan; species Tragopan temminckii. The sequence continues at coordinate 33,234,225 of JAOWBP010000001.1, forward strand.
TTCTGTGTTCTCTTATCTGCAAGACAGGACGTTTGCCATCATAGCTCAGGGATAAGTGGCTGTCAGCATGAGTATACGATCAAGTTATGTTAGTAGTATTCCGTGGAAACAATCATACTGGAGGGAAACCTCACCTCTACTTTAAGTTTTCACTGGGTTAAATTTTTACAGCAGTTTGAAAGCCCTGTTACATAAAATGTGGGGAAACTCTGAAGTTTAAGGCAGAAAATAAGCCTACCAAGTATTGTGAAGCTTGGAATAAAATTAAGCTGCTAATACATTAACTCAATGATAACTTATCAGCAACAAAAAAGTTGTTAGAAAGATGGTGTCCACATTAGTATCGAAAGTGAAGTTTCACTTGATGAGCACCTGTGGTGAAGAAGTGCATCACTGATACACAGTTCCTATTAAAATGAACAGTGTAGTGACTTTTGTAGAAATATAACCTCTCTTACTTGAATGGAAATAGATGACCTTATCTTCTAGCACTTGTCCTCAAAACTCATTGTTCCTTTCGATCAAAATAAGTGAATTAGTTTACTTTCAGTTCATTGCTAACGTAAGTTAGATGCCACAAAAAGCTTTGCTAAAAAGTAAAAATACAAAAGAATGCTTATCTGTCTTCTAGAACTCCCTTACCTAAATCAGTAAGTTCAAGAAAAAGGTAGCAAAACAGAATAGGAATTATTTTCATTCTTCTAAGTTCTGGTGGTGGTTTGTTGGCTTTTTTGTTTTTTTTTTCTTTGTTTTCAACTCATTGTTTTATGTTGAATGCATATCATTCAATGTAAGTTGGCAGCACAATTTTATTTTTGCCTTTCAGAACATTTTCAGCCTCCCCTAGAAGAATGTTACGGTTTTCATAGCATGATAACATTAAATGATAGCTGGGGTGCTTACTGTTAGTGGAAGAAATTCAATTGGTCTCAGGACTGATTGGATAGCTAACTAAAACACAGTTGCATATCTTGCTGCTTCCTTTTAAAACAAAATAAAAATCCACAATGCTTCAAAAGACAAATGCTATCCAAAATATATGACATTTGAAGTAAGACCACTGAAACTGTAGGCTTCTTGACAGATGGAAGGTGCATTTCAGTGTAGAGTAGAACTGTTGGCTCTCAAGTTTGTGATAGTCCATGGAGAGAGCAGTCACAACTTCTGAATAGCTAGACAGTCATTTAACTTATTGTCAGTTGTTGTTGTTCATGCTGTTTTTCATGTACTGCACTATTAAAAGTTTCTGCTGTGAAATCAGCTGTTTGTTATTGTTGTACAAAATTGAAATGAGAAACAGCTCCTTAAACTACAAAGCTTGATTTAAAAAAAATGAATGAAAATGTTTTAGTTTCTCTGTATTCTATATGTGCTGTTTGTAAAATTTGACTTAAAATGTTGACTTTCTTGACACTTAATTACAGAGAAATAAAAGTGTTAGTAAAATGATGCATTCAGCAGGTAAAAATAAAAGCTTGCAAACTCTACATGGTTTTCCAGAAGAATTTTTATTCTTTGCCACTCATCTCCTGCTGGAATGTTCATGTGCTTTATCTTACTTTGTAGTTTGGACACTTATTCAATTAACATGCTTATGCACTGAACTACAAAATCTGATAACCTCTTACAATCAAATCAAAGTTTCGTATAGAAAAGAACAGTTCAGTCAATGTTCTCATAGCAAAGAGAATTGTGTGTTTCTCCTGTTAGGTTCCTCTTAAGATCTTGCCTAGAAATGGATCTATTGGTTTACCAACAGAATACTTTCCTTGTTTTGCAGTGACTTCTGCTGAAGTAAAAATGATAGTAGTTGGTTTTTACACACATCAATAAGAAGAGGCATTTTTCACTGGCAATGTTATAACATGTCCAAAGGCATCTAGTTAGAGTTAACAGACAAGATACTAGTACTTTTTCCATCTCTTATGTTAAGCACATGCATCATTCAAAGCTGGAGTTAACTTTGAATATGACTTAGGAGAAGTACCATGTTAATGTAGTGACTTAAAGTTGATTGCTGACTGTTTAAAATTGATCAAGCCATGAAATATGGAAAGGTAGTTATTGTTCACAGATGGAGAAGTATATGGTGGGTTATGACTAGAACCGCCTCTGAGACAATTTAATCCAGCTATGTTGGAAGTTTGTTAAATAATATTCTGAACATTAGTGTTAAAAATTAATGATATTAAGAACTACTTTCCTGGGTTCTGAAAGATTGATTCCTTGTGCTCCAAGTATGATTTTTCCTATTGAAGATTAACTTTCTATTAGTTCTAGCACTGAGATCATTCAAAATGAGATTTTGTGCATTGTGAAATAGTGCAGTGCAATGCTTGCAGAATCTGTGCTGAAGCTTGCTCAGGGAAAAAAGAAGTTGGATATATTTGAGAATATTCATGTTATACTTAAAGAAGAAAAAAATCCTGCAGAATAGTGGAAATCGGTGAGGGCTGGCCAACATTACAAATACTGCTGTTATTTTCAGCCATTCAGAGGAAAGAATGGGCAGACTTTGACAGAGGTATGCATACTCTTCACCTGCTTGGTTTTTAGTCTGGATTTTTTTAATGTGTATATACACATACCATTTTCAGCAATATAATCAACGTTCAAATGGAAGGGTGTGAATTTCCTTTTCTGTAAACCACATTATCAATATAACCACAACTACCTACCCGCTCTGAGACTTTGGAATGCATGCAACAATTGAATTTCTCATTTTTCAACATCATTGTTCATGGTTCGTTAAGCACCTCTTGAATTTGCTAAGGAGCAGCTTTGCTGTTGAAAACAAAGCTGTCTTTCTGTTTATGTATTCTTATATTGTTTGTATGTTAATAACTGCCATCATTCATGGAATGAGACTTGAAAAGATTAAGGGGAAAAAATGATCATTTTGTTACTAATTGCATTTCCAGCTAAAATAGCTTTGATTGTATTTGCAGTGACAGCAAGATGAGGAAGTAAACTCTTGTCTTGGCCTAGTGATGTGTTCTCTGAAGAGATTCCTTCCTAGTATTGTGTATTTTGTGTTGATCTTATGGCAAAGCTGGCAGTGTCTGTTTCTAAGACTCTGTGCTTGCTGACAAAAATGGATTCCATATTTAACATGGAAAGGGATTCTCTACAATACTATTTTGAAATGAGTTTCTAATTAAATTTAGACATCTTTGACTTATGATGAAAAATGAGATACTGCATTAGTTACTGCTGACATTAGACTGTAATAATGAAATGAGCTTACACAATGTTATTCTTGCTCTAGAAGAGCTAGTCAAATTTTTCCCAAGAACAAGACAAGCTCAGTAATATACTTTCATAGTTATACTCCATTGATATTTACAAATATCATCCTCTAGAGTTCACCCAAGTGTAGAATTTGTTATATTAATGTACAAACCTCTTGTGAGATTTGAAATTTTTTTTCCTTCGTCTTTCTTGAAGGGAATTGCCAGAACAGGTTGTTCAGAGAGATTGTGGATGCCTCATCTCTGGGGGCTTTTAAGGCCAGGTTGGGTGGGGTCCTGGGCAAGCTGATCTAGTCATTGATCTAATGGCTGGCAACTCCACCTGTGGAAGGGAGGTTGGAACTTTACGATCCTCAAGGTCCTTTCCAACTCGAGCCACTCTGTGATACCCCTTTATAGCTACATTATGAGTATAGTGAGTATAATGCGCGTTTCGTAATCTAACAGCGTGTCATGAACTTTTGCAAAAGATAGTGCCAAGTCAACTGCAGCAAACTGATGAAAGAAGACTCTAGCTGTTATGTAAGAGAAGAGTGCTATGTTTCTAGGGCAGAGCTCAAGAAACAAGAACTACATCAAATTCACTGTTTTCTTGTGGAGAGCGTGCTTTTTCCTGGAATAGGAATGAACTGCTGTGAATTTCTGATCTGTTCTGCCTGGTGATTTTTGTATGTTTAGAACCTTATGGCCTCTTGTGACAATAAATTAGAGAGTTACTAAATTATACCTCACATTAAATCTTTTGTAATCAGTTATAACCTCTGGATGTTGTAAAATGTCAATGTGAGATAAGCAAGTCTGGGAAATTCCTAAAGCATGTTGAAGGCTATTTCCTGTTACAAGTACTTAGTGAGCTAACCAGGAAAGGTGCATTCCTACGTCTGCTGTTTGAGAATAGAGAAGGCCTTTTTGGAGATGTGATGGTAGTTGGCTGTCTTGGCCACAGCGATCATGAAGTAGTTGAACTCAAAGTTTTTGATGTAATGAGAAAAAAAGTCAGAAGAGTTGCCATCCTGGATTTTAAGAGAGCAAGCTTGAAACTAGTTGGGGAGTTAGTTGTCAGTGTGCCTTGGGAATCATGCCCAGTGGGTTTGCAGATCTCTTAGAGGATTGCTTTTCAAGAACCACCTTTTAAAAGGCCAGCGATGTGCAATCCCACTCTGCCATGAATGAAGCAAGTGGGGTAGAAAACTGGCTTGATTGAATAGGGAACTCTTGGAACAAGGGCAGCAAAAGAAAACATATCTCTGGAAGCAAGGTCTTGCTTCACAGGGGCAGTGAAGTGCTGCAGTTTACATCTCCTGGGAGAAAACAAGAAAAGCCGGAGCTCAACTTGTCAGTGTAATGTCGGACAGTGAAAAAAGGCAAAGTCTGAGGAAAACATTGGACTGATACTTGATGGTCACCTAGAAAGTAAGGATGAGTAAAAGGCAGAGGCATTTAATGCCTTTTTTTTTTTCTTTTTTTACTTCAGTGTTTAACATTAATGACTTGGGCTGCCTGGTCCTCTGTGCTGGAGAACCATGGGAGAGAAACAACTTTTTAGTTGCAGGGGATCATCAGTTGAATGTTCATGGGATCTGATGAGATTCACTCCATAGTATTGAAGGAGTTAACGAATGTTTTATAGCTGGGTCCCTCTCAATGATTTACTGCAGGTCTTTGTAGGCTGGGGAGGTTCCCACTGACTGGAAGTGTTCCCTTCCAACTGCCCTATTCAATTCTGTGTATTGCCCAGTAAGACCAGAATTTGCTATCTTGCTTTCAGAAGCCCTGCTATCACCCCTCTTGCTGTGTTTAACTACTCCATATTTTTGGCTGACTTGCCTGTGGTTACCCTAAACCTTTTTCAGTGGTGCTTCTGACTGCACGAACACACTGGAATTGTATCTTCTTAGCCTATTTGAGCAGTCACATGTAAGGTCACATTTTTGATCTAGACTCGGAACTTCAAAGATTGGTGAGACTAAGAACCTTCTTGATTTCTTGGCAGTTACATGTGTTTGAGCATGTGTTCTGTCTAACTGGTTGCATATTTTTGAGTCTTCATGAACCACACTGTCCTTCCATGCACCCCCTTCCCCCCCACCTGACTGAAAATAAAGCTTTATTGTCCAAATTATTTGTGACATAGCTGCTTTTCTGCTAGGTCTGAGGAATGAAGCTGTATCTGTTTGGTTGCAATTAGTATGTGTGGCAGGCAGTAATCTTTGTCCTGTTTCTTGGCAAAGCTTTCGAAAGATTAGAGGAATGACAGTACTATCTTGTGTTTTTTTGTAATTTCCAGTGTAACTTTCCTGAGAAGTTGAGAACAGCATGATTTTAGTAGGTTCTGTCTAGTACTTCTTTTTAATACTTTTTTTAATACTGTCCAGCTGTGGGCTTGGAAAGCATTACTGACTTTGTCTTGAATCAATTGAGATTTCACTGTGACATTACTGTCTGGATTGAAGATCCATTCAACTATATTAAAGAAAAAGTAAGAATGGTAATAACTACCCTGGGAAAAAAGTCTAAATGATAACTGACTGACCCAAGTGAAGCAAAGAGGACTTCTGTTGTCTAAGTCTGTGTCATTTCTAAAAAGGAGAATGTATTTAAATTCCAGCTTTGAGAGGATGTTAAACTTCTGTTCCAGCAGAAGTCAGATATTGCATGGAGAGAAAGGTTTGGACTTGATTCCAGGTTTTGTCTTTGACTTGGGAAATCCCTGTGGGTTGTACAAACATTCAAGTGTAGTCTTTACAAGCCTTTCTACATTGCTTTTATTGCCACTGAGAACAGGACAAATATTTAATATTAGAGTTAGGTGCTCTTTGTTTGCTATCTAAAGGAAAAATGGGAAATGTCTGAAATATGTTTGTTATGTTTGTAACTGATCTGATGATCTTGTTATCTGCTACACTGATTTTTTGGAAGATATTTTCGTATTGATTGGTCCAATTATTGAGGCCTTCAAGAGATGGAAAGGAAGGAAAATGGGCATGTGAGAAACAAATACAGCAGAGTTCCTGGGAGGGGTTTTATTTTACCCTAGACATCTTACTGATGTGTATTTCACCTTGTTCTGCTCTGTAGTTTCCTGTGGAGAGAAGTCCTCTGTAAAGTCTTGAGTTGGTTCCTGTAACTTCTACAGATGGAAAGTTATTGTTGTAATAGATCTGTGTTCACTTAGAAACTGAGTGTTTCTGCTTCATTTCCTTTTTGTTGAAGACAGTGTATCATAATCATTATGGTGTTCGTCTAATTCATTTTTTTCCCAAGATAACAGATTTGAAAATATTTTCTTCTTCAAGGTATGGAATATATGAACGATGTAGAGAGTTGGTGGAAGCAGGTTATGATGTGCGACAACCAGACAAAGAAAATGTGACACTTCTCCACTGGGCTGCAATCAACAACAGGATAGATCTGGTGAAGTATGTACTATATATAAAGATTTATATAAACTAATTACATTCTTTAAAATGTTGATTTTATTTTTTTTAAAGACCGTTATGTGCAGTGGCTACTTTCATTAAATATGTTGTCTAGTGAGCTTGGTATCACATAGGCAATGTTTAGGTCTAAGTGATCTTCTCTTGCAGTAGCAGATCTCAATGCCTGTCTTACCAGCTGTGGACTATTTTAGGTCATCCCGATGAATGAGTTTAGTAGTTTGTATGTGGAGAGTGCAAACTTGGAATTAGACTTCCCTTGTTTTTTGACGTTCTTCTGTTGTGAAACCTGGGATTCGGCCCAGACAGGAGTGAAGTCCATGGATGCTTCATAATGAAAACTGCAGAACCCTTTTTTCTTTCTATGGGATCAGGGAAAAGTGTTTCATAAGTGTCAGACATCTATAATGTACTTCTGTTTAAATGATTGCACTGATTTTTTTTTTGTTTGTTTGTTTTTGACTCAATTTTATGAAAAGGCAAAATTAGCCATGTACCTCTACCTAGTGACTGCATTTCACCAGATGCTGCCTTTAATATTCTCCAGACAAGTATGTCTTCTGTTTTTCCTCTTTCTACCAACAGCAACTGCATGCACTTTAATTCCACAGCTACTGAATCCAAGCATAGGCAGTTTTCAAGTGCTTGGCCAAGACTTAGTGATTCTAATGCGGAAATCACTGGAAGTATTTTCCTCCTAAGCCAACCTATTATAAGATCTGCTTGCTTTGTACCTAAGTAGTTTGCTTAAATAAGACTTGCACACCTGGCATGGATTTCTGGATGACTCATGGAGAGTCGAACTGTTTAGTTTCTCCTTTCAATAACGTTCTCACCAAGCACAAAATTGAGAGAGATTTACCTGGGCAAGATCAAGTTATTGGATTAGTTTTGCAAAAAACTCACCATCTATGTATACTGAAGTAGAGTGATAAATCTCAACTTAGTCTAGAACACCCTTAAATAAACATCAGTTATTTCAGTGCACCATCTGGCAAGAGATAGTCGCCTTGTCTTTTCCCAGTTGTCAAACTGTAAGTTTGTCATTCTAAATAAAATGTACTAGCCAACAAGCAATACTGCTTCTCAGTAAAATCTGAACATATTCTGCATTTCTGCAGGAACTACTGTTTGAATGAAGACAATCTGTTTAATGTTCACCTCCCTATGAGTGGCTGTCACATCAGTGAAATGGATCCAGGCTTTGCCTGTGAATTTCTGTGTTGTCTTCTTCTCTAGACAAGATTGCCTTGGAAACTTCTTCCCTAAATGGACTAAATCTGCTTCTTGGTGTCTTTTTGAAATTTCTATTTTGGTGTCTGAATCTTGCTTCATGACAATGAAATGAAGTCCCTTTAGCTTATGTAAGCTTTGTCTATTCACTTATACAGGACCAGGTCTTTCAAAAAATCCTGCTTGTTCTCTTTAATTGTCCAAAAACTTCAGCAGGGAGATACTGCAGTTTTGTTTCTTTGGTGTCAGAAAGCAGTGAAGTGGACTGTATTGCCCTGATCAGGGTTAGATAACCAGTTTGTCTGACACTGGCAAGTCTTTACATCTGATAGCTTTAAACCTGCTGTGTAAAGGACTCTGCTTTTTAGCGTATATATTGTTAGCTAATGCATTCTTCAGTTACTGTTTCTGTAGGTATCCTCTGGACTCTCTTTGAAGCTTCAATCTGAGAATTGATAAGCACTTGAGCAAAAGAAGGTAGTTGCTTTGAGTAATGGTTTTCAGACTGTTATGTTTGTTGTCCTCCTTGCCATCTGCCTTGAAATACATACAGGAAATTGAGGTGCGAGAAACTCTGTGCTGAGGATTTTGAAGGACAGTTTGTGTGGGTAGAAGAGTAGGATTCACATAGACCTTGAAGGTATTATGCAAGCAAAAAGTCTACAGTCACAGGTACTTGAAATGTGCAAGCACTTAGAAATCTGTAGCTAGGTAGCACTTTTCAAAAATCCATTAGTTGTAACTCTTTGCCATTGGCACTTGTGGTACTGAATGAAGAATCAGTGTTCTCAGCCTTACCAGAAAACTGTTTCTTTAAAAACATGAGTTTTTGTAATATGTGCATTTTCTTTCACAAAGGAAAAATAATACTGCTGGTTTTGTGTACCAAATAAAACAGCAAGGAAAGCAGTTTGCAGAAACATTACAAATGACTATGAATATGAGTTGCTACAGTTAAATAATGGATTACTTGCTGTGTTCTTACAGGTAGCTTGTCTGTTTTAAAATGTTCTGGAAGAAGAAATAATTTTTAGGCTGTCATTTAAAAGTATTTTAAAAGTACTCAAATATTTCTGTTCTTTATTTAATATTGTACTTCAACAGACTAAAGTGTAAAATCGTAAGATTTAGTTAGATTTTAAACTTAAGCAGAAACTCTTGGAACAGTGACATTAGCAGGGGTGTTCCAGTGGTGATGATACATGCTGTGAGATGAATTACATGTAGCTTTGTCGTCATTGCCAAATTTCTCTAAGTACACTAGTCTTCTAGCAGCATTTCTTTTACTATTAATTCAGAATTATTTTTTATCCTAGTGAGCACCCCAACAAATTTAGAAGAAACTTTTTTTTTAAGATACTTATATGGTGGCATGGTTTTTATTAATGTACATAGCAATTACTATGTTTTGCTTTAGAACCAAACTAGGAAATAGCAGCATGCTTAATATACAGGAAGAGGTGTACCTATTCTCCTCACCCATATCAAAAAGGCAAAAAATTGATCTCTGAAAAGGAAGTTTAAATGAAGAATGGTGTTTTCCATAATGTTGAACAGCATGCTTACTGTGTGTCCTTTCTTTTGAAACAAGATAAACATTAACATTTACTGTTTTTTTTGTTGTACAGATACTATATATCAAAAGGTGCAATTGTTGATCAGCTTGGAGGAGATTTAAATTCTACCCCACTTCACTGGGCAACAAGGTGAGGAAAAGTCTTGGGATTTTCCTCTGTGTTTTTCTTATCTGCTACTGATGATTTATACAGTTGCTGTATTCTGTGGGAATACTTGCGCAGGGATGAACTCAGTCACTGATGACAGGGAATGCTGTGAATGTGGTATGTTTGAGCTACAAGAGTTTTCAGCACAGTTTGATTTTTGTCTTATCTCTTTCTGATGCAGAGGAAGATTTCTGTGACAGCAGAAAATAAGATAGTCTGTAGTCACCTTGTTTTATTCTTATTTTGAAGATCTTTGCTTTATCGGTCTTCTGAAGATCAGTGTATGTCCATCTGGGGCTTGGGTTGAGTTTGTGTGACATTGTCCTTGCAATTTTCTAGTATGTGTGTAGATACTTTAAGAGGCACTTTAAATCAGTCTTATGGTGTAGAAGGTGGTCTGAGAATGATGACTGGCTGGAAGAATTGAATTCAGCCTTCATTAGTGGCAGACAACTGGTAGCAAATAGGCAGGAAAGTAATGTATTAATATTTTTGACAGCAGACTGCAAAAGAAGACTTAAAATTAGTTTGTATCAAGATAATTTCTTTACTAAAGATGAGAACTTTCTTATTAGACCCCTTTAAAATCTTAGCTTGTGTATTTCTTGCTGGTACAGATCACGTTCTACTTTCTATATGTTAATAGCGCAAATGTTTGATTACACTTCCTGGTGTTCATAACTATAATCTGTTCTGTGAAGCATTTTGCAAAGCTGCTTCTGACACACGTGAATTGTTTTTTAGCTCATGTCGGTAAGTGTGCTGATAATTGTACACCTTATATGCTGGAAGGATATGTCTATATTCATTCTGCCAAATAGCTGAGATTCAAATGTATGGAGAAAAAGTAGGCTTTTTTTTTCCTCCTGTACTATTTTTAAAAGTAGAAAAATGATACTGCAAAAAAAATATATATATAATCAGTTTGACATCTTTTAAAACAACAGGTTTCAGATGTGGATGGGAAAAAGTCACAATAAGCTAAATATCTGAGCTAATAACTTTGTTGTTGCTGACTGGCCTTTTACTTCACAACACACCTAAGCCAATTGCATGTGATCTCTGTGTTGGCTGCATAGAATTTGCTCACATGAAAGAATTTAAAAAGTTGGTTGCAGACTCAGATCATGATGATCACTTTTGTCAAAGTGTATATTAAAGGTCATATTTGTGGTTTTAAAATATTTTAAAACTGTGTAGCTTACCTGTATGTAGTTATTCAGTTGTTTGTTTTCTGTGTTCTGTTGCATTTAGGCAGGGTCACTTATCCATGGTTGTACAGCTGATGAAATATGGGGCAGACCCGTCGCTAATAGATGGAGAAGGATGTAGCTGTATTCATTTGGCTGCCCAGTTTGGACATACTTCAATTGTTGCTTACCTGATAGCAAAGGGACAGGTAAGTTTTAAATAGTATCATTTTAAAGTAGTTTCTACTCAAAACTGGAATAATGAAACAATTAAAAATTGTATCTATCAGTCAGAAAGTGCAAAACGTTCACCTGACTAAAGATGAATCAATATCTTTTACTGTAAACTGCTGTATTTTACTTGATGCACGTGTATCTGTTAACTTAATTTCTTGGAACAGTGGTACCTTGGCTTAAATTTACATCTTAGTGTAATATATGCACATTCTAGGATGTATTCCTTTACCATTCTTTATTTCCAATTAAGTTACTATTTAAATATTGACAAGGACTGTTATAACAAATATTTGTTAAGTTTTCATAGAAACATCAACTTAGGCATAAAGGATAAAGAATCTAATCACTAAGAGTTGACATACACATTTAGATTAAAAAAAACAACAAACCTTGATGCCTCTTATATTATTGCTAGATACGTAAGATGTGTATGTATAGCACGTACTCACTGCTCTTCACATTGTCTCACATCTTTCATTCTCTGTGCTCAAAATGTTCACTTTTTTGCTACTTGCTCTGCATTATTCTTCATAGATTTACTCAACCACAGGTATGTGCCTGAAGCACTAATTTTATTTACTTTGTAAGCCATATAGAGAAGTCAGAACTCTCCTCTATTTTACAGTCTTGCTAATACTGTTCCAGTTCTGTATTGTGCTTGTTCTTTCAAATATGAAGTGAGGTACAATCCAATTAGTCTGATAGAGTATGAGTATGAAAATAATTGATTTAGGTCTGTTTTCAGCTGCAAAGTGCTACTGTATTGTAAAACAAATACTAGATTTGCTACAGAAAATGATCTGTGTGTATACAATTTTTAAAAACTGCATTTTGCAACAATCATTTTTTATCTTAAAATTGTTTGGTGAAACAGTATTTAGGGTATGGTCGAGAGTAAGTTAGGCACAAGAGAAGGCCAGTCTTACATAATCGGTATTTTGCAAGCTAAATAATGCTCTTATCTTATCTTTGCAAGATAATAAAAGCTCTTTGGTCAGGAACAAGTTTTATATTTTGTTCACAAATTATCTAAAATGAAAAACCCATATTCTTACACCAGCAAATGTTCTGTATTTGCAAACTTGTTTAATGCATAGCATTAATGAAGTATAAATATCCTTTATAATGTTTTGTCATTATTATGAAATCTCACTGTGAATGTTTACTTGCCCTGATGTTTATATACAGCCTTGGCCTATTTATTTATTTGAGCATATAATGTTTCACTCTGAGAGAAGCTGTATGTGTTGTGTACATGTGTACATTCATGGATGCAAAAATCTTACTTTAAAATTTGAGTCCTATTATCTTGGTAACAGGTCTCTTGACAATAGCTCTTTCTTTTAAAGAGTAAGACTTAATAAATCCCCCCAGTGTAATCAAGCATGATTTCAGTGTCCTTTGCATGCCTTTCCAGGTTTGAATTAACACTTATTTCAGGCACTTCAGAAAAGATGAATTAAAGTTATGTATTGATTTATGTACTTAAAATATAGTAAGTAATATAAATGATATAAATAACACTGTACTAACAATCCCTGAACTCAGTTTTCTAGCTATGCTATGGTAACTTTTCAGCTTCTGTAGAGGCTATCGGAAATACATGATTTTACTTTTTATTCTTTAAAAGTGTGTACAAGTTTGTTAATCATGGAATAATGGAATCGTTTGAGTTGTAAAGGATCATTAAAGGTCCTCTAGTCCAACTCCCCTGCAATGAACAGGAACACCTACAGGTAGATCTGGGCAACCTGTTCCACTGCTTCACCACTCTTATTGTTAAAAAACAAAACACACACACAAAAAAAACAAAAACCCAACTTTTCCTTATATCCAGTCTGAATTTCCCTTCATTTGGTTTGAAACCATATTCTCTTGTCCTATCACACCAGACCCTGCTCTTTGTTGACATGAGTACTTACTTCCTTTATAATATAATGACTCGGATTTGGAAACTTAAACTACTTTTGCTCCTGTAGACTTACCCTATTAGTCTTGTGAGCTTTTTTCTTTTTCCTTGACAGAGATGAGGCTCTCTTACATTCTGAGAATAGGCTTGTGTTTGTTCTGAACCTAATTGTAGTATCTGGGTGATGAAGGGCATGTAACTTTAAACAGAATCATGGAATGGCTGAAGTTGGAAGGACTGTCTGGTCCAACCTCGTAATCAAATACAGACACCTAGAACAGGTTGTCAGGCACCCAGTCCATGCAGCTTTTGAATCCATGAGGGGTATGATTTCACAACCTCTCTGGGCAACAACCTGTGCCAGCTCTATGTCACCTGTCAACGCTGAGCATCATCATGCTAAACCAAGCATTTACTCCCTAAACCTGCACAAGAGTGCATTAGTTACAGAATTCTGAGGCCAGTCGTGATTCTTCTTTATGACTGTTGAAACAGACTCTGATGGGCTAGATTATTCAGAGCAGACCTCTTGCTCAGAAGAGCAAAGTAGCTTCTTTTGTTTGCCATACCTGGCTTGGTAAGTTGCCTGTCAGTCTGCACTAGATTTGTTTCGCTAGAATCCTATAAAGTCTTTTCTTTTGGAGAATAGCTGGTACATCTTTCCCAAATTAAAAAGTGTTTTCAGTTGTACATACACCTTCCTGATAAATTTTCTTTACTGTTTGCTTTTATGTATGTTATTTCTTTGAGAGTCTGTTTCGTTTTCTCTGGCCGACTGTGTAAGAGTTCTTTTCCTTGTTCAGATTCCTATTCTTCATAAGCGTATGATGGATCTTTTTATAAAGCCTATGATATGTGAAATAACCAGTAATGTTTCTGAAGATGATCAAATTCCCAGTCTGTTTCTGTGCAATTCGATGTATTTTTGGCTGGAATCCCTTTATGCTTTTTGTGCTTTTGAGAAGGCTGTATTATAACACAGGACTGGCTTGAGCACTGCTATTAAAAAACCCTGGTAAGCTCAAGTGTTGCTGTGATCTCTAGTGACTGTTCAGAATTCGAGCTCATCAGCTGTGTTACTTCAGAAAGTGGTGTCAAGCAGCAGAATTAGTTTCTTCCCCTGTGGTGTTTTTTTTTTTTTAACCTTTGGAAGCTTCTTGTGGAATCCTGTATTAGTGCTGCAGAACTAAAATCTGGCTAATCTTTAAAGTTGTTCTCTTTCAGAGCCAGAGTTATCCTATTTCAGATACATTTGAAATAATAACTGATGTCAGTCTGTTGTATTCTCTCATTTGAATTATATACACAGGATATAAGTATACTTTTATCATTGCATCAGTGTATTTAGTATTGAAATCTGGCTCTTGTAATGCTCAAATTCCTGCCTTAGCAGCATGGACAGCTGTCCAAGAGCATTATCAGATTGACCTGTCACCAGGAGTTAACAAGAAGTTAATGCTGAGATGCCTGTTGGCTCACATGAGAAAAGAACAGTCTTCTGATGCATTATACGTTGTTGAAGGTTTACTTTTGTGCCTCAGCACTCTGATACAGAAGAACTTTCTTTCTGAAATGTACTCTTTTGTTGTGTGAATGTAGCATTCATCTGGCAGAATGACAAAGAATTTTTGACAGGAGCTTTGGTAGACAGCATCTCTTCTGTCCATGCTGTGCATCATTTTATCATGCACGTAAAACTGTGTGCAAGTGAGTCTTAGTTTCTTTGTCACTTGCTACATTTCCTTTGAAGAGGGATCTGCCCCAGCCCACGTTGAAGCTTAGTATGAGTAATAGATATAGCCTGCTCATCTAGTATAATAATTTGGAGCTCATCTTCTTTTTTTCCTCTTTTAACTGTCACCTAGTATGCAAAACGTAATTTCAGTTTATCTGGTGGTATTACTGAAGGAGTCTTTGTTACCTCCTTCCAAGCAGTCAGGTGTCTGTTGGTCACAAAGCATTGCATTTCTGCATGTAATCTAAAAATTAAGAGTGATTGTTCATGTCTCGTTAGTACATGCATGTTTAAAAACATGTAGTTCACACAGTGTGACCTGTGAATCAGTCATGCTTCTTAAGGATAAATGACCTTGAGGTTCGGCTGTGGTTTCTCATTTTCTTCATAATCTTGGCAACAGGAGCTTGAAGGGAGTGAATGCCAACAGTTGTGTGGCTTTAGGAGGTTCTAAAGGATATAGTCTGTGTGCATACATGGAGGAGATAGACTTAAATACTGGTCTTAGTATGTGCAACTTGTTTCTCAATATGCTGGGCAATAAAGTAGTGATTCTCCTCCCCTCTTATCAATCGCTTTTTATTTCTGATTTTTAATTTTATTTTTTTAGCTTAGCAATTGAGTAAATATTTTAAAATGCACAGATATCTGCAATGTGGGGATCTTTTAAAAGCAGTTATTTATTTAATAGAATTTAATACTTAGCTAGCAGTTATTTATTTAATAGAACTAAATTGGATTTTCTGGATAACTTTTGTCTGTGTCAGGCTAGTAGTACAGTGGGTGGGAGTCCCAGACTGCTGGATGTCTGGCAGATACCAGAGCAGAGAAATGGCAAGTAGAAAGCTACTTCTATATTTTGAGTTTCTCTCAAGAGTTTCTGAAGTAAATGGTTTTATTAAAACACTTTCAAACTAATTTTCTTAGTAAAGGCTGAGGGAAGTAGCATAAGACATACTGATACAGCTCTGCCACCTCTAAATGCAATTGTTCCGGTCTTGAATTAAATTCAGTTTAGAGAAGTTTTGTGCTGCCAGGCTGTGGAACTTGCTCACATGTGCTTGAGGGTCTCATCTGGCTCTGAATGTATATAGGATCCACCAACTTCCTTGCCTCACTACAGGCAGAGATCTATAACAGAAAAAAGCACTGTAGGTAGTAGATGCTTTCTTTTCTGATAGAAGTTAAATAATTGTTTTATTTCAGATGTCCTGCGTACTGCTGTTTTATCTACTTGAACAGACCCACTTATCTCAGCAACTTTTTTTTTTTAGGATGTAGATATGATGGATCAAAATGGAATGACACCTCTAATGTGGGCCGCATACAGAACACATAGGTAATGCATATCCTCACTGCAATTTTTACTTAATCTTGGTGTTAACTACATACGTCACTTGGAATAATGACTGATTTTGAGTTTTTGAGAGTGCTTTGGTTTAATTAGTCAGTGTACTTTTCACAGTTGCCACTTTATTTTTCTTAATTTGTGACGTATTCCAGAGAGAAGATACTATCCAGATATACTCAGTATTATGATTTATTTTTAACTGAGTAGATCTTCCTATAGACTGCTGAAACAAATTGGTGTAAAAAGGCAATTCTCCAAAGAGCATGTTAGTTTGAATTAGTTTCCTGCTTTGGAACTAACTTGTCTCCTTTGTTTGAGTGGAGCATAAGTGAGTTTTTGCAAATACCTGCCATTTACCACTAGCATTTTTATTTGCATCTTTGGGAATGTGAAATGGAAGTCTGAAATATTTATAACTTCGATATACTGTCTGTATAATCGTTTGTTTTCTTTTACAAATCTATGTTAATACTGTTAGTTGCTGAGAGGCATGATAACAGAATTACGTACTAAATGAGTTGCATGACATTTCAGAAGAAACTCCTTTTAAATTCAACAAAATTGCAATTCTTTGGTGAGAGTAGAATTTGAGCCATTGATAATCATCAACAAATATGTCACTTCTACATAATGTAAGTGATGAACATTCTGTATAGAAGTTGAACTCAATAACAAGAAGTTGGAATGTATTGCAGTCTTTTGTAGATCTAATAAGACTTTTCTTTTCTAGTGTGGATCCAACCCGATTACTACTTACGTTTAATGTTTCTGTTAATCTTGGAGACAAGTATCACAAAAACACAGCATTGCACTGGGCTGTTCTAGCAGGAAATACTACAGTTATTAGTCTTCTGTTAGAAGCTGGAGCTAATGTTGATGCTCAGAATATAAAGGTAAACAGTCTGTTTTTATTGTAAGTGGTTTGAGATAGAAATCTGAAGAATAAATTATTCTTGTGGGTATGGTGGGATTGTGAAGATGGAGCGAAAATCATGTCATTAACTTTTATCCAGGTGTCAGTGTTTATTAAAGTGATGTGTAACTACTAAATCTGAACCTTCAAAAGTATCCATGCAAGCAATTTATGAATGGTTAAGTATAAATATATTTGGGGTGGGGTGCACCTTTAGATGGCATGCATGATGTGCCATTTATTTGGATGAAAAAAAATCTGTCTGAACATATTCTAGTGAAGTTTTGGAGTGACTATCTTTTTAAATATAGCGAGGTGTGGGAAAGTTCATCTCCCAGTGGCAAGGAAATTGAAGACTGAAAAATACCAGTAAGAGTAGATTACAAAAATGGACTCTTTCTTGTATCAGAACTTCAAGTTGCCTGGTTATTTTGCCAGAACCACTTAATTGAGATTGATTCTGCACTAACTTAGCCCGTTCTTACCATGTGTTAGACCAGCCACAAAGCTGTTAGAAGTTGTGGTAGGCATGGAATCTGTAAGAGCAGCTTCTCTGATGGAGGGTGGACCTATTCAATCTTTACTCTGCAGTGTTTTTGTCCAGTGCCTGTCCATTACTGTTATGTATAGCAAATCAGATGTACTTTATCACCTGAGTTGTTTCTTTTGTGGTGTGGTGTCAGAGTGCAAGTTTAGAAAAAGAATTTTCCACTACTCCCTTTCTCTTCAAATATTTGTATTTCTCACGTAATATTGAATGTTATAAGTGTTATAGATAGACTGCAAAAATACAGGTCCACACCTGCATTTATAAAACATTAAATGTCTAATTAATTTGACCTCTCACCATTTTTCCTACCAGTTAAGATGGCCAGGCCTTACTTCAATTGGAATAAGTGATAGAAATGTGCTTAAAACAGGCAAAGCTATTCATCCGTTTTCTTGAACAGCATGTAACAGTGTTTTTAGGGATGCATTTTAATTTACATGTAGCTTCCTAGGTTCTACATGCAATAGTTATGTATTTATGCAAATATGTTTCCTAGTTTGTAAGGTCAGTTGTGAGACGAACCGTAATTTAGCCACACTTCTTGCAAACTGTTAAGAAGCTCAAGCTCTTCTCTGTGCCACCTAATGGTAAAAATTAATAAGTAAGGGTTTTTTTGTGGAAGAGAGATCAGCGTGTCGTAACATGCTTCCCTTGACAAACTGATTAGTGCACCTAAAGTCCTCACCTTATCTACACTTCTGGACTCTTGTGAAATCTGTAATACAAATTGATATGTTTGGCCAACTGAAATGATACCAGCTAGCCTGCAGCAGTTACATTATTGACAGACAGCAGCAGTCAGTAGGAAAAATAGGCTTTTGAACCTGCTGGATCATGATGTCTTTCCAGTCATGCCAGAAGAGACACGTGCCTGGTTTCATTATCTGCAGTGGAGTCAGGATTACTTGTATGCCTTCCTGTTGGTTTCTAGGATCTTCAGATGTCAAAATCCTTCTAGCAGGGATAGTTTCACCATCCTGTCAGTATTTATAAAGGGTGTTGATTTGGGTGATTTATTGTATGTTCATCACAAGCACATAATAAACATGAAATTGTTATCAGCTCTAGGCAGCCTATGTTAGAAAGCTGCGTGTTGCTGGCTTTCTAGTTTTGGAGCAGGTTGGCATCAGTCATCTCAGTAAGGTCCTACTTCTACATTGCATGAGAGTTTGAATGCTGTAGTGGAGAAGACCTTAAAGGAAAATACAATCACACTATTATTCCAGAATAAAACTTGATAATTTGGAGGATAAAAAAATAAAAAAGGAGACAGAAAATGTCCGTCCTGGAAGTAAAATTATATAAAGCAGCAATGTGGATTATTAACACCTAAATGTGTATATATCTTTGGTACAGTTGTTTCAAGTCAATCAAAGTGGATTTGTCCTGTTCTTGTTATTTATCCTATTTGTATTATGCTGTGCAAGAAAATAACAATCTTCTTTTGGTAGTAAGAAAGGTGGTTTGTTTTTTGTTTTTTTTTTTCCGAGACCCAGATTTCAATTGGAATTGGAAGCTTTTTAGTAATCAGGGGAGAGCTGTGGATTTTTAAGTGTCTTGCCTTTGTAGCAGACAAACTGGGCAGATGAGGACAGGATTTCACAAGAACTCAGCTTATAATTGGAATTAAGTAATTAACAAGATCTGTTAATAAATTGCTGAATAGATATTAGGTGTAGTTTGTTGATTATGCAGTGTATCCATAGGTTTGTCTGTGGAAGTCTACATGTAAAGTTCCCTATGGTAATGATGCTTCAGATTATTCTTTCTGTCTAATCACTCAAAATATATACTCTTGAAACCTTACTGCTTTCTGTCAGTCCAAGTTGTTTACTGGACCAAGATCCCTGATTTTTTTAATTGCTTTTTAAGCAAGTTAGCCATCCATCCTGTGAATACAAGGAAAATATTAAAATACCCAGATGATTAGACACATAGTCAAAGATTTCTTTAAAGCTCCCTCAATCTTTTTGTCTAGGCAGTTCCTAGGTGTCTCATGGCCCTCTAGTGGAAGGGATGCTCAGCTGGACCCCAAGACAACTTCAGGATTTACTTGGGAGATGAGCTCCCAGAAAGAATTGCTTGTCCACAGGTAATCTTTATGGTCTGGAAATATAAAGTGATATTAAGGAAAAAAAAAATAAAAAAAATCGCGTGATGTCTGGAGTTTTCCAGATACTAGCAATTCAAAATGAGATGCCATTAAATTTTGTGATGAAGCAGGCACCATAGTTTGATTTCAGGCATTTCTGCTGAGAATCAAGAAGCCTCAGTCTGTTTCTTAATCATCTATCAAAAGGATATTCTTTTCTTACGGATTTTGGTAGTTGAATTTTTTGGACAGGCAGCCTGCAAGATCCTGTTAGTCAGCAAAGTGCTTCACCTCTTAATCTGTAGCTTATGCTGTTTGCCCTTCTTTTAGAGATCTGGAACAAGATTTCAAAGGCAAAGGTGACAGTTAAGTCTTTCCATGCCATATAGATAGCTAACTGTCTTTTTTTGTTTTTGACACCTCTTCTGTCTATAGTAATGATTGCCCTTTGTGGGTAATTTCAGTTTCTGGTACCTGTCTCACTTTTTTTTTAGGAGGGGGCCAAGCGATGGAGGATTCAGCCATTTTTCAAGCCTCCATGAGTGCTTTGTTTAGGAGGGGATTTAACTCCAGTAGAAGAGAGGAGGAGTCAAATGCAAAACTGAAGCTGGAGGTACCTGCAGTTGGTTGTCTCTTGCCTCCTCTATAATTTTAGACCCAGTCAGTTGCTTTCATTTAGCTCTCTTCCTGAAAGTTTAAAAAGAGTGATATCAAATCATTCTGTTAGGCACCTTTGGCCCCTGTATATCTCTCTCTTTTTGCTTTGTCTGTCAGTTCTCTTAAGGTAGGGAACATGAAAGCATGGACTGTTGCTGGCTTTGCACCCGAAGTATGTGAAGCATAAGCCAAGCATCAAAGCTCAGACTTATGGAGTAAGTTGTACATGAGCAATCGGTTAATTCTTTCCTATTTTCTTCCTTGATCTTCATTAACTAGACAAACTTAGAACATTAAACTTTTGGAAAAAAAAAAAATCCTTATTTAATAAATGCTATGGTATTAGTAACTTTGCTCTGCCAAGAAAGCAGAGAATTAAGTCAGGCTTTAGACTGGGAGAGTTTCCATGATCCAGTGGGTTATGAGTTCTATTTCTTTGCTGGATTTCTGCTGCCTGTCAATAGCTAAGGAAGAAGCACAGTCTGTCTTTTACAGACTGGTGGGCTGTGTATAGAGCAAGGAAACAAGTATGTTATGCCAAAGGCAACAATTACTACTATGTCAAGACATGTATTGTCAGAATTACTTAATATTCTGTTTGACCACTTGGATAGTTATGAGAGTGTGAAAAAGATCAGAAGGAATGATGAATGAATGATGATTGGTGTCAAGTACGCTGTAATGTAAAAAATAATAAAAATCAGTGCCATAATTTTGTTTCAAAAGTGCTCTGAATGCATTTTATTTTTAAATCAGATTTTTTCCCACTTTTATGCTCTTGGCAGGGAGAATCACCACTTGATCTAGCAAAACAGAGGAAAAACGTTTGGATGATCAATCACCTACAGGAAGCAAGACAGGCTAAGGGGTATGACAGTCCATCCTTTCTGAGGAAACTAAAAGCTGATAAGGTGAGAAGTAGTATAGCACTTGCGTAAGTCAGTGTTACTGCTGACTTTGGGAGGGGGGAGTCATGTTTGTTTAGTGTAAGCAATTCAGTAATGTATGTTCCCCATGTTTTAGTTCTAGGAAATGCTGTCTTTTTACACTAAAAATAATTACAAAAGAAAAATAAAACAGCAGAGTAAACAGCAGCAACAGCAACAAAACTGCAACCCACCATAAGTCTCCACAGTAACCTTTAGCTTTTGTGCTGCTTAAACATTAAGAAAGTGCCAAGCAGTTGTACTGTTGGGGCAAATCCAAGATTACAAAGTTGGTTCTCAAGTATGTAAGAGAAAACAGTGTTTTAGATACCCAGAACACTGATCTCCTCACTGTGTAGTATTTTGTGTTCAGTGACTAAGACTGGTGTTGACAGTCTTACAGTGTCATTGAGAATCTTTAATGTGGAGGCCTTTTTCTGCTCGGGTTAGTATCTGATGCTGTGGAGAGGAGGAGACAAGAAATGAGGTTATAAAGGATTACTCTAGCATGAGAAACTGTTTACCCGTAGTCTGAGGACTTGTGTACTGTTACTGTTTTTTTATCACTGAAAATACTGTGCTGGGTATTAAGTGTTGCTGTAGTTTGTAATTGTTTCTTGATTTAAATAGACATTGCATCTTGATGATTACGGCACTGGCTACAGCCTCTGCTGTAATACTATGGCCATACAGTAATGCAACAAGCATGGCCCTTATGTGAACTGTGCATTTCATTATCTGCACGTGTGCACTTTCACTATCTAGAGAAAGTTGAAAGTTCCTTAAACAGGAACTGTACCTACATAATATGACATATCTTTCTTTGTATAGTCTTCAGTTTGGCAGTCTGTTTCTTACAATGCTTTTGTCTAGGCAGTTTAACGTGGCCTGAGATTATCTGCACTAAAGTCTCACTGCATTTCACTGCTTTAAAAAAAGAACGGCTATTGCCTTTATTCTGGATTAATAGTAAAATCTCTAAAAGGTGATTCTTATAAAACAAACAGTTAATTTGTTACAGATTTTAGGAATTTTTTTTGCATATATGCTGCAGATACATAAATATAGGTTGA
>JAOWBP010000001.1:33287039-33315693 GCA_028571105.1 Tragopan temminckii
GCACAGTGCTCAGCTCTGCTGCTGTGACCTACAGACCATTCCTATCATCTTGACAGGAACCTGGAACTTTCTTGAAACAGGAATAAATTCTGTCTCTGTCCTTGCACTACATTACCAGAAGTATGAGCAGCAGGTCGAGGGAGGTGATTCTGCCCCTCTACTCTGCTCTCATGAGACCCGACCAGGAGTACAGCATCCAGTTCTGGGGGCCTCAACACAAGAAGGAGGAGGGCCACAAAGATGATGAGGGGGCTGGAGCACCTCCCCTACAAGGACAGGCTGAGAGAGCTGGGGCTCTTCAGACTGGAGAAGGCTCCAAGGAAACCTTATAGTGACCTTCCAGTACCTGAAGGGGGCCTACAGGAAGGCTGGGGAGGGACTTTTTATAAGGGCAGGTAGCAACAGGATGAAGGGAAATGTCTTTAAACTGGAAGAGGGTAGATTTAGCCTAGATATCAGGAAGAAATTCTTTACTGTGAGGGTGGTGACACACTGGAACAGGTTGCCCAGAGAGGCTGTGGATGCCCCTCCCTGGAAGCATTCAAGGATGGGGCTGTGAGCAACCTGGCCTAGAGGGAGATGTTCCTGCCTATAGCAGGGGATTGGAACTAGGTGATCTTAAAGGTCCCCTGCAACTCAAACCATTCTATGATTAAACAATCATCTTGTTTCTTTTCTCACCTTTACAGTAGATTTCTCCCTCTTTTTCAGTTAGGGTTGTAGATTCTAGACTTTTCCCACACTTGGCACATCGGAAGCAGTTCTTGTGCCATGGCTGGGGGGGAAATGGAAAAGATAGTTTAAATACACAGAATGCCTCTGTTTTTAAAAAAGCATTAACTAGAGATGACTGCATCAGAATTGTTTACTTACACTGGTGCAATGAAAACCAGTCGGAGTGCATGCACCAGTAACCAGTTAGGAGTGTCTGTATTTTTTGATGGCACAAAGGCCTGAATTCCACACTGCTTCCTGCTTAGAGAAGTGTTTTGAAAGGTCTGAGCTTGTCCTAATCAATTCTGATCTTAGCTATCGGGTAGTGAGCCAGACAGCTGGCAGAACGCATTGCACAGTGCTACGTGGTGCTTGCAGAGAACATGCCCATTCTGCTGAAACATTTAGCCCTTCGTGAGCTCTATGAGAAAAAAAAAACATCATTCCCTCATCTGGAGGGCTCCTGTACTTTAAGGAGGTACTGAAGCTTTACCTCTGAAAAACAAGGTGAGAGCTCATTACCCAGAATTTCCATTTCAAGTTCAAAAAACTGAAGACTAGACTGATTTGATCATTTCCAATTCTGAGAAATGCAGTGTTAAGGACTGTACCACGGTCAGTTCTGGACAGCATGCTCCAGGAAGCCTTCATAATATACTTCAATCACTTTGGAGTTCATTTAGCAGATAGATACAGAAGTCACATTCCCTTACCTTTCCGGCTCCTATGACTTTCTCCGCCGCATAAACAGAATCCCCACACCGAGAACATTTCTCTGCACCTCCAAACTTCTGAGCGAATTTTGAAGTATTTGGGTTTGTGGTAGGTCGGTGAGGAGAGGGTGTGCTGAAAAAGGACATTTTGTTTTTGTAGTTCAAGGGCTCCGGCTCTTCCCAGCAACACTAATCATGCAGCACGCAACACACAGAACCGAATACCGTACTTTTTCAAAATTGAAGAGATGCTTACCAAGCAAAGCTTTCTCTTTTTTTCCTACCATGCTTTAAAAGACCCTAAGGAGCTACTGGAAAAGCTAGTTTTCCAAGGGCCCTTCCCCTTTTCACTGCTAGAAGCATGCTGATACCAAGGCCTGGATCAGGACATGGATTTATTTTAGCTTTAGCAAGCTAGAAACAATTATGTTAAATTCCTGTCATCTGATCGTATCTGGAACTGATCAGTGACCCTAAGTACAGAGCTATTTAGCATCTCTGGATTTGCTCTGGCAGGACATTACACAAAGTCAAGCAACAATTTGGGAACTTGCATAAAATCATCTGTGAGGCATAGCTCAGGTGCTTTTCACATGCTTTGCTTTACAGCAAGAACTTAATCAGATTAGGAATGTTTACTGTTTAATAAGCCATTCGGTTTTGGCTATAATTAAGCCCAAACAGTTCTCCATTTACCAATTAAAAACTCATTCTTACAGCCCCAGATCTGCAGCTCCCTGACTCTGTCCCTGCACAAACCTGCCGAGCAGCTGCATTTGCAGCTTATTTAAGAGAGCATCCCCAAACCCACGAGGGTGCCGACCAGCCAAGGTCTCCTGCAGAACATTCAGTGGGTCAGCAATCCCGTCCCATTGCACACAGCTCATTTCTCACATCCTCACCTGTGCCAACACCTGCCCTTACAGGTCCTACTCAGAGTCACTATAGAAGGTTTGTTAGCTAACTGCCCTGCACTTGATTACACTGGGGAATTTTGCAGCATTTCTGTTCCAGGCAGCACGAATTAGACAAAATCCAGCCTGAAAGACTCCTGTGAGTGCTGCTGGAGAACACAGCTCACGCATGTTGTGGCTTGGTTAACTCACCTCTCAGGCTTGATGCCTAGTCTCTCTCCCCTGTCCATGTTCAGCGTGCCTGCCCCTTGCCCATAGCCATAACCTTTTGGGCCGTACTTCTTTCCATAGCAAGATTTGCAGTAAACTTCAGCATCGTGAATCGCGACAGTCGTGCTGTCCAAATTCTTCCGGCAGACCACTGGAGGGAAAAAAGTTAAATGCCATTAAGAGCCCATTTCCACAAGCACATGCAGTAGGCCTGAAGTCAAGCAAGAAGTGTTGACAGGGGTTTCCTTGTCCACAATGTTTTGATTAGGCCGTGAGACCACTGGAGATTAGACGTGGGTTGTCTTTTGAATTAGTGAGTTATGCGTAGCCTCATAAAGGGCTCTGTTCCCTCCTACCTTCCCATGGCTGTGCAGAGTGGTCAGCAGTTTCCCTAGACAGACGCCATATGGTACAGAGCAAATCTGTGCAGGAGAGTCCCCATCCCACCCTCTTGCCCAGGGTGGGGTTTCCTTCTTGCCCTGCACTGGGTTGGGGCACAGTTGGTACTGTTTCACAGCTGTCACCAGAGGGGCCCATCTTTTCTGGCATTTATAAATCACCCTTCAGCACAACGTAAGCACCCTGCTTAAGGTTACAGTCGAAGGCTGAACCTGCTCTTCTTAAGCCTTCTTTTGTAACCCAACTGATGTGCTCTCAGTCTGCAACAGCAGTTTGCTGCTGAAGAATGTGAACTGGGGAAGAGTAAAAGAAAGAAAACCTTATGATTTTTGTCTTCAAAAAGAATTTAAGGTCTTCAAAATACATGGCGGCCTTTGCTTACGGCATTCATTAGCTCCAAGGCTCTTTTTATAAGACACAAATATCCAATAAGTAAATCAACTCATGCACATTTGTTAGAGCATGCAGACTTTAACCCCAACAGAATTATCCACTAGGCAAAAGCAAACACGGAGTCAGACACACTAGAGCCATTGTCTGACTGCAAGTTCCAGGTTTCTTTTAATAGAAATTCCCATAAAAGGCTGAAAATGAGGCAGCTGAGACATCTGATTTTTTTTTGTGGCTGCTGTAGAGCAAAGGAAAAGGAGTGTAGGTGTGCCCAGGCTCCCATGCCAGCCCAGTATGCTGACCTTATGCAGATTAATGGCAAACCAGACTGAGAGGCCCGGCTGCAGCAGCAGCTCAGAGAGAAGGCTAAACCCAAGCTCTGTCTGCAGGCAGTGAGCACCAGCAAACAAGACAAAACAATACTTCATGTTTGTAATAAGGTAAAGTTCTCTGACTCGGTCAGACAGGCTGCTGGTTTGCAAAGCATTGAAAACCATAAAGTGACCCTTTGTTTTTTTCATCTAATCAGAAGTCTTTTCAGCAGAGAAAGCTGTTTTCAATGCCTCAGTGGACTCGTTGACTGGATTTGAGAACAGCGCTTTGGACTCCTTTCATCTGAAATAAGCCACAGGCCCCTGTGCCAAGAGAGCCTTGGCTTTCAGTCATGCCAAAGCTTAGACAGTACAGCAATGCCCTGGGCACGTCTCACCCACGCAGTGCTGAGCAGGTAGGACAGCACTCCTCCAGGCACTGTGCACCTGCAGGTGTCCAGCCCAGTACGAGATGGCCGCCATGGCCCACCACCTCACTGTAGCAGGCCTGAGCTCTGCTGGGGTGGTTCTGGTGGGCCACGAGGGCAGTACTTAATGCAGAGAAAGCAGCAGCGGTGGAAGCTCCGTCCGTCACACTGCACCTCCTCAGCATGGTAGACCGTCCGGCCACAGGCACCACATTTGTTGCCACCTCCCCAGTTCGGCATGGCGGTGCTGTGGGGAGGAGAGTTTCATTAGTTGCACTGACACAGCGTCCTTCAGGGACCTGCCTCCACGTTGGGATTTGGTGCTCCCTCAAACACAACCTGCTGCACCCAGCTGTCAGGCATGAGCTTGGGATCTCACCAAGTGTTTAAAAACCTGTACTTCCTCAGAGCACCTTCTTAGCCGGGCCCAAAGGCCCCGACATGCCCAGCTGCTGCTGCTGCCCAGGAAAGCAGACACTGAGCCCATGAGATGATTCCCACCGCATGCTCAAGGCGTTCAAAGCTACGTAAACCGCACATGCACAAATTACACTTTCATGCACAAGGGCTTTACCATACTTTGAGCTAACATCCCCCCAGATGGATGTAATTTCAGTTTCTACGCTTCATTAGCTCCAGGCTCCTCACTGGTGGAAGCAAACCAATTGTGCCAACAACGGCATTTTGTTTTACTGCGGGGCCCATCACTTGGGATGGAGCACAAGCTAAAGCTCAGCCCACTGGAGAACCACTCGCTGGGACTGCAGGGGCATTCTGAACTCCTCTGAGATCATGCCCAGGCTTCAAAGGGGCTGAAGGGGGACTGATTCCCACAGACCCATCACTGTTACATGAACTGGCTTTAACAGACAGGTACAGGAGCGAAAAGCAAGTCCGAAAAAGTAAGCAGCAGCAGATCTCTCTCTTTCACACATGATCTGCAGCAGGCCCAGGAGGCTGGTAAAGAGGGACAGACACCCTGACATATCTAGCTGCAGCCCTAGCAGCAGTCTCCCACACGAAGCCAGAAGCAACAGTGTCCCATCCCAACCTGCCCCACTCCCCTCCTCATGCTTTCCCCTCCACTCAGCTTGACTGGGATCTCCCTCTCCTCCTCAGCAAGTCTCATGAGCTGCCCTGGGCTGAAGCACCAATGCAGAGTACCCTTAGCTTTTATGGGGCTTCCTCCCCCTGCCACCACCAAAGCTATGAGCTATTTGCCACACTCCCCTGGTGGCACTGCTCCCTCCTGGTGCACAGCCTGGTTCTCATGGGCACCCAGCTCCGCAGGACTCGTAAATCCCAACACAAACTCTGCTAAGCCACAACAAAGGGACCCACCTCACCCATGCTCCAGCCAAGCACCCTGACCGGGTCAGCAGTTTTGGGTATGAGTGAGAGCTGCACAGTTCCCAAGCACGACCCAGTGCCAAGTGTCTGATAAAAGAGCTTTGTCCCAGATACGCAAGCAGCCATTTATGGCATGTGGGAAAATAAGATTAGTTTATTAACGTGAATTGGGGCATCTCTGGTACATTCCTAACCAGAGGCTTAGGAAACTTCATCAATGGCTGAGCAGTGCCTTTTACAGCACTGACACTAATTACTGAGATATTCCTTTGTTCAATGCTTCCACAGGATTAACACCATTACCGCTTGTGGTTTAGCACTAATACTCTGACCGAGCTCATAAAATTAGTTTTATGACGTTTACCACTTTGCCTCTGTCATTCTTGGCACAATCGTACAGTCTAAAAATTAAGATTCCATTTCTTTTATTCAAGTGTTTGGCCGTGCTACCGCACAGCAGCTGACATCAATCATGGCAGACGGCGTCCTCAGTTAGAGGGAATACGGGCTGTGCAAAGCTTCGCAAAAGGAGTCCATTAACTGGAAAAAAGCAGAGAGGAGACTCCCTTCCACTTTGTACACTCTCCAAAGTAGAAGTGGTAGGAATTTGGCTCAAGAACTACTTCTGCCTTTTCCTCTCACCATCCCCACACTCACATCCCTTTCTGCGTTTACTTTAGCTTGAACTATTTTAATCACTCCGCTAACAAACCATTATCTGGTTTCCACACACACTAGATCTGAAAACCTGGCTTTGGTTTCCAGCTTTGCCCCACATTTCCCGTGCAATATCTGGCAACGTGGGGTGCAGCCCCTCTACCCCTCTCCAGGAAGACAGAGTACTGAAGGATCCAGCACCCAGAAGCCGGCTCCAATACCGTGATAAGGGTGCTGGGAATTCGTTAGACAAGCAACAAAAAGGAACTGAAGTCAGTACTTCACGGTGACCTTGCGCTCTTCCACAGAAGCGACTTCCACTTATCCTCCCCATGCTGTTCCCATGCCAGCTCGCGTGGGAAGGACAGCAGTACCTTTTCAGTTAGCCAGCAGCAACGGCTGCCCCGGGGCAGCGATGCTGGAAAGTACGGGTGTAGGACAGCACGCACGCGTGGCTGCCCACCAGCTGCTGCTAATGGGGCACAGCGGGCTCCACAAGGAGCAGGTCCCAGCCTCACGCCCTGCCCAAAGGCAGCTCCGCTCGCCAAAGGCTTCTTGGCTAGTCCAGGCAGGCCTCCAGGGAGCTCTGCAGCTGTAATTAAGCAGCCAGGTGATCTCATTGCCAGCACAAGCAGCTCTGACTTAAGAGTGCAGGCGTGTTGGCAGCCACTTTCCCGAGATAAGAACCCCCCGGCTTCTGCGGTGCTCGTGCCCAGCCAAGAGGAGGCCACAGTACCCAGCCGGTGCTCTGCTCGCAGCCAGTTACTTCAGCTGCACCGTCCTTTCCAGTGCATTCGTTAGCAGAGAGCTTGCACACAAGAACAGCCACAAGACAAACGCTGAGGAATGGAGGTTATCTTTAAAGCACACAAAATTGCATTTCCAGCGACCCGTCCCGGAGCCGAACGTCCCAAAGCTGCGTTCATTCAGCAGGACGCCAACGCTGCCGGCACAGCGCGGTGCCCCCGGCTTCGCCCCGCTAGCTCCCCAGGCACCCGGGTCAGCCTCGCCCTCCGCAGCAAACATCAGAACCGAGGCTGGAAAGCCGGACTGCGTGCTGCCGGAGGCCCTCGGCGGCAGGAGGGGGCGAAGGAAGAGATGATGGCTCCCTCCCCGACCTCCCTCGTGTCCCTGTACAAGCACCCCGCGCTGGGGCGGGCGGCGGACAGGACCCGACCCCGCACCGCTACTTACCACGGGCTGCACTCCCCACCTCTCGGCACGGCGCGGTCCCGCAGCCGCTTAAAGCACCGGGGCGGAGCCTCCGCGGGCCCGGCCCCCGCCCCAGCCATCTCCTTCCCATTTATTATTATTATAATTTTTTTTTTTTTCCCATTTGCCGTGGATTGTGAATGACGGACTCGTGCCCAGCTTGCGCTCAGCGCGGGTTCCTGTGGGGTAAGATGGTGCTGGCTGTGAGCGAGGCCGAGAGGCTGACCGAGCTCTCGTGTCAGCCAACGTTGTGCTGCGGGTTTTGAGGGCGCACAGAGAGCAGCGGGAGCGTTAGTGACTGCTGTGTCGCGGCCTGGAGATAACGCTAAGGGAGAGGATCTCTCCAGTTCAAGAAAACGGGGTGTACGAGAAGAAAATTCTCCCTGTGACTCAAGGACAGCGCTGCTGTGTCGTGAAACTCTCTTTGGCACTCCGCATCCAACGATTACTTTTCTCGTGTCCAGTAGTCAGCCTGTCAGAGCAGCTAGGAGGGACACAGAGGCACTGGTATGCCCACTGCTGCGGGAACAGTGTTAAGGAACCCATTGCTGCAGCGCTCAGGGATCCCACCTTGGAGTGCAGAAAACCAAAAACGAGAGGGGAAACTTGCACCACATGTTTTATTTCTATTGAAAATGGCTGTTTCTATCAGTGCACTTTATAAGTATATATAAATATGCATAAATATTATGTCTGAATGCATGCTTATTTATACGTCTATATTCTCCAAATATGCCAAGATCTATCTGTGTATACGCACATACTTCATCTCCTCAGCAGATCTCTTTTCAGTCTCTGTTCTTCCCGAGGCCGTTGTTCAGAACCACTTAAAGATAACACATGCATCCAACCCTTCCACATTCCTCCCCTTGGCCCTGTTGCTCTGAGCCTCTTCCTGGTCCCCGGCCAGCCCTGCTGCCCCCTAACCCACCCCTACCCCCAGCCCCACGCTGGTGCCCACACACAGCTGGGCTCCTGGTGCCTGCCAGCTTCTTCCTGATTTGTGCTGTTTCGAGCAGGGCAGTCTGTAATCAGGTCAGTTTGTTCCGAGAAGCGGCACTGAGGTGTATCAACAACTCTGCTCGCTTCTCCTATCGGTTGGACAGCTCTGGCACGTGGGGCCTGTGAGCTTCTGCTTGCTTCTGTTTGGTTTGGTGGATATGTGCGAGCCCGCTGCTGTATGAAAACCTGCCCTCCCTTCCCTTATGCAAATGACCCAACGCGTGTTTACCCACTGCTATCACCTCAAAACAAAGCCCTTTGTTTTAGTCCTCTGTTCTGTAATCTTATGTGAAAGTTGTTCTCCGTGTTTTGGGCACTGAGTGGATGAGCAGACTGTCTGACCTATTTACTGCACTGTCACACATCACCGGCCCCGGGCCTTTGCATCCACTAAATACTTTCCACTCACCTGGGATTATCTTATCCCTGTTTGATCTTGTTGGTGCGGTCCCGCATGTCTGTTTACAGCTCAGGTGATCTGCTTGCTCCCCTGGTGCTCCTCTGCTAACCTTTGCTGTTACGTCACATCCATTTCTTTGAGATGGTTCTGATTTTATTTTGCAGGCAGTTTAGACATATTGCAGACATCATTTTAACAAAATGTTCACACTACAGATAGAGCTTTACCTTGGCTAATTTCTCACCCTCACGCGCCCTTAGTTAAAAGGGATTTTGAAATGAGCTCTGTGCAACATCAGCTAGTGAAAAGCAAATTCCTGCTCAGTTGCCCATAGCCCTGTTCTAGAAGGACATACCTACGGAATTAATTTCTGTGTTTA
The DNA here is from genome assembly GCA_028571105.1 of Tragopan temminckii. Taxonomy (NCBI): domain Eukaryota; kingdom Metazoa; phylum Chordata; class Aves; order Galliformes; family Phasianidae; genus Tragopan; species Tragopan temminckii. The sequence continues at coordinate 33,296,119 of JAOWBP010000001.1, forward strand.
AATATTCATGTATCTCAGTAGTGCTACACGGTTTTTTTTCTGTTGTAAGTTCAACAATGATAATTTGATGAAGTTTGCACAAAGTAATGAAAATGCAGCAGACAATTCTAGAGATTGCTGCAGCAGACAATTCTAGAGATTGCCACAGCCGAGACTTTTAAAATCAGCTGCTTAAATCCCAAGTAGAGACCTCAGAGACATTCAGAATGAGAAGGCTGTGCCATCAAAGCCCATTGCTTTCCTTATCATTGGCCTTGTTTGCCTAGAAGTTTTAAGAAACAGCAGTTTGGTCATCCAATAAACAACACGATCCAACCTAGCGTTGTTTTATGAACTACAGTTACCAAGTTTGGGTGCTGGGGTTTTGCCTGGCAGCTCCTGAGAAGCCTAGCAAAGCACAGGCTCCATTCCAGTTGCGGCTCAGCAGAACGCTAATACCTGCACCAGTAATGATGTCACCTTCCTGGCAGGAGGAATAATCTAGGTTGAAAGTATCGATTTCTTTAATAAAGCTTGATTTATTCACAGTACGCTCACACAGCTGGATTATCCCTCACATCTTGCCAGGGGAAAACCTGCAGATGAGGGCTTTGGTAATCCCCGGGATGTACAAGCTCTGCTGCTGACTGACAGTTTCATTAGTGCCGGACAGAACATGAGGACCCATGTGACTCGTTCCAATAATGCCACAAGGGCAAGGAAATGTGGTCAGTGTTAGACAGCAGACACAGAGGGGATAACAAGGTGAGACGGTCTGGTTTGCTGCTGTTGCAAAGCTCCTCAGCCCCATTGGGCTGCTGAGAGGTTCGCCGGGTTGATGTTACCTGAATAGCAGATGGCAGCCACACAGTCCGTAACAAAAACAGGCAGTGGTTGGGCTGGGACAAGAACTCAGGAAACGTTCCCCATCATCCCCTTCCTGTGGGCAGGTTGAGGCTCAGCACCCTTCTCCAGCTGCCCAGTGCTGCTGCGTGTTGTGTCGTGTCCTAACATGGAGACCTGCAAAGGCAGGTCTGCAGGTGGGACGGCAATGCTCTGTTCCCTGCCTGCCAGAGCACTGGGGGCAACTGTGCCATGCCCATCCCCAGCCCTGCCAGCTGCTGCAAGGAGGAAGGGGGTGGGCAGGTGCTTCTCCAAGCATCCCGCTCTCACTGTGGAGATTCCTGCATCCTCACACCAGAGGGTAAGCGCTTCGGACTCCCCAAAAGCAGCCAGAGGTTGGTCAGTGCACAGACTGGGCAGTATGCTGGTGCCTGTTGGAAACCAGGATGATCCCATTGGTGCCACAAAATAGATCTTTAGTGTTCCTCCCCTGGAGCACGACCTGGAAGATGCCTCACGTTTTCCAGGCTGGGGATGTTGGGTCTGGGGGGAGGGAGGGAAAGAAATGTTGGCAAGAAATCTGCCCAGCCTCGAGGGGAATGAGCTATTGTGTGTAGTTGGTGTGCAGCTTCTAGCAGGTCTCTTCACATTACTGAGAGGTTTAATGGCACTGCCTGCCTGTGGAGGGGCTCCGTGGGATTGTGTATTTTTCCACTTCTCATTTAAACAGAGATGAGCACCAGACTCCTGCTTTGTGGCTGTGATGTCTGAATGACAAATGTCACCACAGGGTGGATGAGTGTGATGTGAGGTGTCCTTTGTCCAGTGGTAGGACAGCAGAGGACAGGTATCCCACACCCAGCATCTGCCCCAGCCTTGCCTCCAGCTAGTGCCTTTCCATGCACAGGAGCTCCAGCAAGATGCCAAGAGCAAATACCTGGAGATGCAGTGTGGTTGTACACTGGGGTGCTGCTGGGTCCCTTTGTCCTGCTGCTGCTCCCTGTGCCCTGTCCCTCTCACTGGCTGGAGCGCTGATCGGGGTGTGCAATGGATCCCAGCTCTTGCCGACTGTGCAGAAATCACATATAATGGCAGGGCTGGCTCCGGCCAGTCGTACAGCTACATCCTCAGCAACAAATCATTGCAAGGCACTCTGCTCTTCTGTGGTTTCTTTGGATAACAATTTATGACCTCCTTCCACAAAGAGTGAGTGAAAACAAGCTGTGCTTAAAGAGATCACGTTGGCTAGCTCTTGCACATCACGCAGTCTTGGCAACCATCCATTTTTCTTGGCACAAACACAAGCACTAGGAAGCTACAGGGTGTCAGAGCCTCTTCTGCATGGTGCTGATGGTCAACTTTCAACACTTGGCTTATTAATTATCTTTAACACAGCATTCACTTTATAAAGGCCATGGTCACATAATGATCATCCTGTAACAGTGCACAAATGGTTCTTTTGATGCACCATGAAAATACAGATCACGTTGTTGGTGTAAAAAGGCAATGAAAAAGCCTAGCAGATTTCTACAGATCTTTTATCACTTGGAAAAGAAGACCAGCTTTAACAAAAGGGAAATTCTGCAGTCAGGACAAAGCCCAAATAAGCTACAGTATTTTCCTTAAGTGGATTACAAATGTCACTTTTGGAACACACTTAAAAATCAATTATTCTTTTCTCCTTGTGCTCAGTTTGTTTTTCAGTGTCATGAGCAACACAATAAAACAAGGCTGTTACGTTTCTTATTGATTCCACTTTGTGTTCAAAGCCAGTTTATCTTTCTAGATTTTGGTCAACAGTGAACTCTTGTTGTAGTTGCTGTTGTCTTTTCTAGCCCAGATGAGATGTTATCGGCACTAACTTCAAAGCTGCAAACTGTCGTTGTATATCACAAGGTTATTTCCAGCCTTCTTGGGATGTAGATTCTTCCATTAATTAAAAGATGCATCGCACCCAACAAGAGATAGCATGCATGTATGCATGTCAGAAAGAGAACTTGCTGAACATAAAAGTTAAGTGGGAGAAGACATACAAACAGAAGCTGAAGAGGGCTATTGTCTGAAACTTAGGAACTAAAGAGGAATCTTGAAGAAAGGTTTCTGGAGTTTGCTCATAGGCACAGTTGGAGAAAGCATGATGAGCAGCACAGGAAGCACCAAGCCTGGGGTGAAAAAGAGAGCATAGAAGGGAAATGTGCAAATGGGGAAGAAAGGTGAGTAGGAAAAAGGAAAACTGGAGCAGGGATAACAGGGTAGATAACATGCAGCGTTCCCAGTGGATAAGGTGTTCTGGATGAGGACAAAGAGCCAACATCTAATGTTGTTTGAGACACGAATGCTGAACAAGGCTTGTGGACAGAGGTCATGCTCCTATCCCTCTGTTCAGAAATGTGTTAACTCTGGCCTGGCTTCTAGAAGTAGAAATATGTTTATTTTCTGTATTTCTTGCAAGTCATGGCACTGGTTGTGCTATCTGTCCAAAGACTTTTTCTTCCCAGTAGAAGGCCACAAGTGCTCTATTTCTGATGTTTGAAAGCTTTAATAAACAATTAACTGACATTTTATGAGTTAATGGTGTTGTTGTTTTTTTTTCCTTACAACCAAAAAGCTTATTCCCGAAACTCAAAATAATTTGTGGGTTTTTTTTAAAGATAACAGATTTCAAGTTTCAAATGTATATAGTCACATATACGTAGGTATATGTAAATATCTGAAGAGGAGCAACCTCTTTAGCAGGGTTTGTGGTGATAGGACAAGGGGAAATGATTTCAAACTAAAAGAGGAGAGATTTAGGTTGGACGTAAGGAAAAAGCCTTTATCATAAGAGTAGTGAGGCACTGGAGCAGGCTGCCCAGAGAGGTGGTGGATGCCCCGTCCTGGTGCTAACAGTGGGAGGCAGAGCCCCTCTCAGAAGGCTCTTGTGGCCGCTGTATGGCTCACGGAACCCTGGGACAGCCGTGGCCATGGTGTGGGTCCGGTGGGTCTCTAGTGGTGCTGCTGAGCTGCCCTCAGCCAGGGCTGAGTCAAGAACCTGCTAATAATGCCTAAAACAGGCTTGTGGAGTTCAGTGAGGCCTGAACAGGCTTTCAGCCCTTCATTTTTTTATAAAGTAGCACCCGATCCTGCTATGGCAGCGGCCATGTAGCTAGCAGCCTTCTGCCTGCACCGTGCGGGCTTCCAGCCTGGTGCCTGCAGCTGCTGCAGCACCTGTGTTTCACAGATAATGCTCAGCTCCCCGCAGGAACAACAGCAGGACAAAGGAGCAGCAAGCACCGCGTGCTTCCAACATGTGAGATGCTGTAGTATTAAAGAGCCTTCATATTAGTTTTGCATTCCAAAATCTAACCTTTCTGTTTGCTTACTTGAAAGAGCTTTGTTTGCAGCCTGTGGTTGTTTGGTGGGAATCAGACCTCAAGAATGCTCCTTGGCACTGCTCGTGTTTTTCCGAAACCAGCTTTGTAATGTCCCACGGATAATTACACGGGGCTGAAATTCACAACTACAACTTTTATTTCCGTGTAATCGTTTTCATGCGAGCAGATCCTGTTTTCAGTGCAGCATTGTGTTCCTAGCAGAAAGGTTAACAGAAACCAATGGCAATCAGCTCTCTCCAAAAAGCAGTCATCTTATGCAAAACATAAGAGGAGATATATTTTTTTTTTAAATTGCAAAGGGAACAAAGCAAAATAAGATTATTTTTCAGGTTTGTGCGATTTTTGCTGACTGATTGTCCATTCTGTGGTCTGGAATGAAGAGGAGATGGAACAACTCCACTTTCTGCTGCACGTTTGGACTGTGGTACCAAAACCAAGAGGGAGATCAGCAGAGAGACAATGGTTTAACCAGCGGTGACACAGCTGCTGGTAATTACACATTCATGGTAACAAATGCTGGTGGTTTCCATCAGTCTGTGCTGTTTTAGCATTCGCAGGGAGCTTGACAAATTCAGGGCGTGCAGCAGGAGACCTCACACACACATCAGCTCCCTCACTGTGCTCAGGCTGCTGTCACCCATTTCATGTTTCAAGAAGAGGTTTTTGAGTGTTGTTGTGATTCAGGAGTGCAGCTCTCATTCCAAGAGGTGTCAAATCAGATGCAGCACTGCATCCAATTAGCTGCAAGCACCTGGGCACCTTCGAGGCGTGGAGGTCTCAGGGCTCTCCACCAGCCTGGCAATGGGACTGCTCATGGTCAGCGACACCATGCACTGCTCTTGCCACTGCAGCCTGCACTGACAAGCAGAATCCTTCTCCAATGAGGAAAGTTAGTGCTCCTGGGAAGTATTTATTTTAGCTACCTTGACTTCATGTGATGTTCAGACATGTATAACCATAATCCTTTCCCGATGTTTTCTAAGCTAATTGCCTCCATAATGAGTATGGAGGTAGTTTCTAGGGGCTACCCGTTTGCTTATGCAAACACTTCCTGCTATTCATTCTGTTGTCATTGCCTCACCTGCTCTTGCTCTTTCTGCATGGAAAATGCAGGACGCGTCATGTTGCTCCATCCTTCATTCTCCCCTTGCCTGGCAGTCTCTTTTCTGTCTCCACCCCAAAGCCTGCATGCCCATCTGCATTTTCTAAACCATGCTTGTTAGCCCTGCTGGCACACTGAATCATGGAATGACAGAATCATTAAGGCTGAAAAAGACCTCTAAAATCACCTAGCCCAACCATCAGCTGCCTTGCCCACTAACCATGTCCCTCAGTGCCACATTTCCACATTTCTTGAACGCCTCCAAGAATGATGACTCCACCACTTCCCATTCTTTCAGCAGTATGTCAATATATTCTGCACGTAAGAAGTTTACTCTCATGCTGGAGTTGCTCTCTGCTTTATCTCATGCCCTTGCAGTCGGCGCATACTCCATTCCACTGGCAGCACATCTTTCCATCATTTCCACAGCTTCTTTTTCACTAGAGAGCACACATCTATTGTCTTGGCCCTTGCAAATAACTCCTATCAAATTATGTTAGTTTGTCTAAACAGCATGTTTACCATTGAATTTATGAGGTATTTTATAGTTTGATTCTTTTTCCTTGCTCAACTATACTTCAGGGAAGAAATTTTGGAATATAAATACGAAATAAAACTGTTAGGCGATGTATTAATGTTAGAATTTCATTGTGCTATAAATTATTCAATATATAAATAAGGAACAGACATTTAATGTACTACAGTCTGTCTGAACTAGTCATATATGGTAAATCTCTGTAAAGGGGTCGCATTCGACTGAAGGTGTCTATTATTGTTGGCACATGCTTTCCAGAGCTGCTAGACTCCTCATGGCACTGGACCAATTTGTTATTTTGGGAGTAGATAAAGTCTTCTTTAGCCTTCTGGCACTTGGCATAGCTCTTAAAAATGGGTTTCTTTGTTTTGCTTTGGGTTTTCGGTTGCTCTCAATTCTGCTCCATTCTATAGAGTTTTGTCACAGGGGACCTGGGCCTGAGTATTAGGTGTACTCTTTCTTGGATGTCTTCCCAGAAGGTTTAAATCTGGGGGGGGGACTCTTGCAGATAATGTACAACACTGTACTTTTGCACTGTGGTGTCAGCACTCATGGCTTTGTCTAAGATCAGCAGCTCTCACTGCTGCTGTTATTCACTAGATGCCAGATAAGATATTTATATAACACCATAGCACCTGGAGTGCTTTGTGTTTGTTTTTTTTTTTTTTTTTTCCCTCAGTGTGTTAGCACATTGTGTACAGTCTATGGATAAAAAACTTGAAGTTAAATCCAACAGGGGACTTGGACAGTTAGAGAAGTGTGTTTATACCTGGCTGCAAAGCTCCTCAAGTTCCTGGTTTTAAGGTTGCCCCTTGCTGCAGGAACAGGGGGCCCAGAGCTGCCCTGTTCCTGGCACAGATGCCACCTTGGGGCGTGGAGGATGCCCAAGGCCAGCTGGGATCCTGTGCAAAATGTTCCTGCCCCACCTCCATTGCTGGGCTTTGTACACAGGCAGGATTGTTCTCACAGAAATGTCACTGCCAGCTGCCCTGGGGGCAGCTCTGTGCAGGATAACCTTGCAATTAGGGCAGCGGACAAGAGTCTGGGAAACCCAGATTTCATTCTCTTCCCAGGAGGATGGGATGAGCCTGCTGTCCTCGCCAGGCTGCCAGTCTGGGGCTGAGAAGGCAGCAGGTGGGGAAAGTCACCTGTCCCGCAAAAGGTGCTGCCTGCCCTGTTCTTCCTCATGCCCAGGCTGTTGCAGCTCTTTTTACAGTAGGTATTTTTCAGCCAGTCGAGTCTGAAGTAAGGTCCCTGGCAAAACACACTTGTTAGTACATACCTTAAGTCCCTTTATCCAGGGGCTCCCTAGGGAAGTGGTCATGGCACTGAGCTGGATGATGTTCTAAGACATATGGTCTGATTTTTGAGTAGTCCTGTGTGGAACCAGAAGTTGGATCTGTATGGGTCCCATTCTATTTGGGATATTCTATGATTCTATGATTCTGTGACCCTGAATGAAGCTTGAGTCGGGCACTGAGTATCTCTCAGTTGCTTTGCAGCAGCAGACAGTGGCTGCAGGACCTGACTTTGCTCTCTGTTCAGGCACAGGAGTTGGTGGGAGGAGGAGGCTGGCGCCACCACAGCATGGTCAGGCCTTAGAGTTGAACGAGGGGCTTGGGCTTTGGTTCTCCGTGGAGAAAATGATCCCTGGTATGGATGTATAGTGCAGAAACTGCACTGTGCTCCCTTTCTGGGCTCCTGCCCTGCCATGTGTTCCGGGCAGCTCAGCAGGGGTGGCAGAATTGCAGTATTCGTGCATCTGAGGCTTATAAAAGTACTCTGCAGTCCTCACCCTTTGGAACCAGAGCACTTCCATATTTTCTCAAAGTGTGTATTTTAAACACTGACCAATGAAAATGTCTCCAGGAATCTGGTTTCCCAGGAGATAGTTTCTTATTCATCTTGAGTACCATGTTATGCTGCAAAAGGCCCGGCTCAGCAAACACAAACACAGAGATTTACCTTAAGACCCAGGAGAGCTACACTGAATACAATCCCTCCTGGATTAACATGTGTTTGAAGAGTCTGAACGCAGAAAACTGATACTGAAAATCCTGACGACAGCCTGAGCGTGTTTGTTGGGAAGTGTCACTCAGCAGCACAGGGACGTTCCTCAGACTGCAGGTGAGCAGTCAGTGGGTGTTGCAAAGCGCTCTGCAGCAGGTGCTCTGGTAATAAGTATTTAATTGATTTCTAGAGGGGTGAGAGACAGAGCTCCAAGTTCCCTGTGAAAGCAATGATGTTTCAGCAAAAGGTAACATCTGGCAGTCTGTTTGGAGTGAGATAGCTAAATATCAGCTTGCAGAGTTAAGATGTAGAGCTATGTGCCCCTTATTCAGCTGTTACTTGGAGTTTGGGCATCTGGGCCTCCTGACCAGTCAGCTAAATGAGCTGATGCAGGTAGAACTGCAGCACAGCTGCCTACAGGCCTACAGGTGCCTGTTCTCTATAGGCAAGGGCTGCTGGCCCACATCACTCCTCTGGGGGATCTGAGAAGGAGAACACACTCCGCCCTCCTTGTACATAGCTCCTTGATCCTGAGATCGAGACTTTGGAATTTCTGAGATGTCTTTTGGTTTATTTATAGTTCAGGGAAAGTGGCAATACAAGGAGTGCTGGTACATTCCACTCAATGTGGGAATAAGAGTGGTCATACAAAGAGCACAGCAGTCAGCTTGTGTGGGTGGGCTGGCGAGAAGCATACCCATGAGGGTCTGAAAAGCACATGTGCACACTATTCCTGGCTACATCTTGAAGTGCTCATTCTATTATTTGCTCAAATGGGCTGTTAACATCAGAGAGGCTGTCTGTATCAAGCGGAGGCATGCTCAGAGTAAGAGCAGCAGTGTTAGATGCCTTGTAGTGGAGAAGGGAATATTAGAGTTTTACAAAAGAATATGCTTTAAAAAACAATCTGAAGGCCAAAGGGATACGAGGGGTGGGCAGGAAGCAGCCCTCTTGCCCTGTAGCTAGAGTGGGTTCTGACACAAGAGCACTGCATGTACAAGGAGGCTGAAAGACACGGCTGCCTCTTAGTTCAGAGTTTTGGGCAGCTCATTTGTTTGCTTGTTTGTTGGCTCCATAGCTGTACTGGCTTGTTTCCTTGTTCATTGGTGACTCACCAATTTTGTTTAATTCTTTGTCATTTCCAAAGAGACCAATTAAGGCCATTTCCTTCAGCTTCATCATTAGGGACAGGGTTCTTTTGTGTGCTCCGGTGACACAACAAATCTGATGAAGCCATCCCAGCCTTTGGGGAGACTTCCGAGGAAACTGGAACCTGTGTTCCTTTATCTTGAGTAGATCTTCACAGACTTCTGCACAAAGATGGCTTTGAGTTAGTGGGAGCAGGGGGCAAGCAGTGTCCCACATGGGGACGTTCAGTAACACATACAACTTGGGTCTTAATTTAAGGTTTAACCAAAAGAAAGGTGTCAAAATATTGATCTTTCCAGACTGCGTGCAGCATGTATGAGAGCTGGCTGCAGAAGTGTTACTTCAGTCTGTATTAGGATTGCTGATGCTGATACAAGTTACTAATATAAATATTATTAATAGGTTCATTTTTCTCCTTTAGTGTGGCTGCAAGTGGTCTGGAATTCTTTACTTTCCTATTTCATCCCTAAACGTTACTTTAAAAATACACATTAAATGGGTTGCGTTTATGGCTTTACATACGTATATTTGGTGTGGTCAGTGATGTTTATGGAAGAAAGATAGAACCTGGGTGAAAGTCATGCCAAAGCACAAGTCTACTTCCTTTATGCATTGTAACAGGAAAACAATGATGAAGGGATGTAGCTACTGTCCTGTAGTACCTGTTGATGGATGCAGTCTCCTGCTGGAAGATTTTCTGGCATCTTATTTTTGTTAGGGGATGAGAAGTATCACATTTTTTTCAGATTGAATGAGAGGTATGTGAAAAATTTCCTTTTTTGTGTGTGCTGGGTACAAACATTATGTCTCTGGAAGCTGTGATCAAAGAGCTGAAATGATGCTTAATCTTTGCTTTGTTTCTTAATGAATTAAACTAGTTATTTTCTCTTGTCCTGTGCCCAGGAGCAAGTGTACCTTCCCCACACACTATGTACAAGCACCCTGTGGTCACCAAACGCCAGTCCAGCTGTTCCCATCAGATGCAATCACTGGCAGAACTGGGTCTGGAGGAACCAAAGAACCTGTGCTTTCCTTTCCGCCCATTAAACAAGCTTCAAAAACTTAAATAAGAAGCTCATTTGACGGTAGATTTCCATGTTGAATAAATTAATGCAAGAAGAAAGGGAAAGTATGCACAACAACAGAGGGGTTTATAGCCCAGAAGCGATGAAAGGATATGGATTTTTCTGCCCACTGCAGCATTATGACCCTCATTTATTGGGAAAGGAGAGATAATTACACCGTGGTTGTGTTACCGCCAAGTTATAGTGTGGATAGGATGGTGTCTTTCAAGGAGACTATCAAATGGTTCAGTAGCATGGTTAACCAACTGTAGTTTTCTCTGCATGATGACACCAAGCCATAATAACTGGCTGGGAATAACGATGCTATATTTTTCCATTAAATAAAGTTTTATTTGTAGAACGTTGACTGATTTTTAAAGTAATGTAGACTTTCCTTACTGCTAAAGCCCACACATTCAACACACAGCCAAACTGTTCTCTCTGAAACCACATTATGCGTGTTGTAACAATACTCTCCCACAGATGATGAACACCGAGGACATATTTTTCCATGTGACTCATCCATTCACTTAAAAAATAAATTCCTTTATTAAAAAAATGCAGCCATGTGACAAATTTTGCAGTTCCGTGTTCCACTTTTTCATTAGACTATTAAAAATTTATTGCTGTTTCAAATCATTTTCTGATGACTGCATAATTTTTCCTCCTTATTCCCCTCATTTCCTTTCCAAGATAATATCAAGCAGTTTCCACCTTCGCTTTGCTGTGAGCACACTTAAGTAAAATAAATGACCAAGAACTGATCCTGCAGTGAGACGAATGCACATAGATCTGCATTGCTTCCTTCAAACCAGCCGTCACACATCGACCCATAAAGCTGCCGGTTGGCATTTCTCTGCTGAGTAAGGCCCCAAAAGAGAAATGCAGTTGTCATTACAATCCCTAACTCTGATCACTGAAAAATACAGACTCCTTGCAATTTTGTATGTTTCCTTTAAAACTAGAAGGTTAAGAGGGAACATGAAAAGCATATGTTGCTGCTGAAAGTCTGGTAGTCTGGGTCGGTATCCATTACCAGATGCTGTTCTGCCACTGATGATACTGCTTTTCATGGGTATTTGCTGTCCATTTAACAGCCCCAGATAAAAGGTAAACAAGATCCCAAGTTCTAAAAGTAACTCATTTGGATAATTGCTCTGCTGCTTTCTTTGTGCAATTTACTTCTATAAATATACACCAGGGGAATCATTTGTCTAGCATACCATGGCACAGTAATTTCCGATATAATTTCATCCAATTGCTGCAGGAACTCATTTGAGCAATTGTTAATTAATCATTAACAATCATTAACTTTGGGTAGCAGTGATTGCTAATCAAGATTTCCATGCTTCATTTTTAATCTCTGAAGATTCACCATTAATCAAATTAGTAACATTTTTTGTTATTTGAGGAAAAGAAACTATGCGTCTCATCAATTCAAAGGAGCTCTTAGTATTATCTTTCCCTTTAAAATCATTACGTGCCTTCACTCAGGCTGTTGGAAAAGTCAGGGGCTTTTTGCTGCATAAATTACTTGCAAATATTTTGCAGTTTAAATTAACAATGCTTTCCCATTGTTCATGCTACTGGCAATTATCCTGCAAGGAACAGCCATGAACATACTGACAGCACTCCAGCTCTTTCCATCGTGGTTAATCTTCTTTGCCCCATAGCACTGAACCAGCTACCAGTAATACTTGTAATGCTCTTTTTTTTCTCAGTGCCCTATCTAATAATTATCTATTTTTCTGTGCCCGGTGGCCCACCGGCACTGCATTTGTAAACGGTGTAGACACTGCTGCATTAAGATTTTTGTGGCTGCCCAACAGAGGAACATTTAATTCTCATTTCCTACCGCACTGCAGTGTGAAGACAAGTGATGCAGCCTGTGGACAGCAAGCAGGTGAACATCCGAAGAAGGCCAGCTGGGTGTCTGTGCTCCCTCTTCCACCGCGGGCCTGCCCGGCCTGCACCTCCTGCTGCTGTGCTGGAGCTTATCGGGCCTGGCCTGCCCACCCTGGATTAGCTGTGCTGTGAGCGCTTACCCAGAGAGATAAGCTGCTCACAGCTCAGTGCACAGGGAGCTGTGTGGATTAAGGTGCGCCAAGTCTCCTGAGGGGGGGAACGCCAAGATGGGCAGTAGCATTTTATCGCTGCCGCTTGCTAATGCTTGCTATTACGTCTGTTATTAAAGCTCGTTTCCCACAGAGCCACGCGTTGCGGGGCTGTGAATAACATCGGGCTGAAATCAGGGTGATCTTATTTCAAAGAATTCCAGAGGAATGAACGGTAATTTGCCACTAATTGCAAAGAAGCTTTGATAAAAACTCTGAACGGATTCCCAACAACACATATTTTCCAGAGCCTGCCTGGCAATTTTCAATAAGACCCAAGAACAATATGACCATTAACTGCTATGTTAAATGTCATCCAGATTTGTTCAAACCGTTCTTCACTGTGCTGCATCTTCTGTGCGTGTGTGTGTTCGGAATGGATGGTGTGAGGCCACACGTGGGCTCGCTCAGCAATATGTGTGGGGGAAAAAATGTGATGAAGTTCAAACGAAGCCCACCAGAGAGGGGTGATTACCTTCCCCATTTGGCTTTTCCTTAGAGTTACCTTTCAGCTTGTAGCTTCATTTGCAGACAGACTGCATCTCACAAAACCCCCTACATGGGAAGGTTTAAATGCACACAGCAAGTATTTCCTTGAAAGGAGAAGGTCACCAGCAGAGACAGAGTTTGGATCACACCATGAACCGCATGATGATGGTTCGTGGCAGCATCTGCAGCACTGTGTGTGTGCACGGCTTCCTCAATGGGTGCTGGGCATGGCAGGACCAGGGCTGAGCCCCAGCCCTGTGGACTGCAGGCAGGCAGGGTGGATTGCAGAGCCTCAGCAGGTCCTGCCCTGTGCTGGGTGCCACTTCCAGTGACTCCTGAGATGTCTGAGTTAGATTCTTTATGAATATGTTAAACAACATACTTTGCTTATTGAAAAAAATCACCCTTGTGTGCTTGGCTCGGCTGCTCATGTGTTTTAATAACTGTAAATGTTCAGAAAGGTAACGTTATTCTGAAGGCTTCCCCACTGTAACAATGGCATTTAATTATTGTGAGTGCTTGTAAAAGGGGCAGGTTGTGTTTGCTTAAATTTGCTGCTGCTTCATGTTCCAACAGCTGTAATCAACACCAGATGACTCAAGTTAGCAGCCAAACAAGAAGACTTGGCAGATAGTTGAAACAAACAATTTGTAGTACCTCATGGGAAAGTTATTTGTCCAAATTATTCAGCAAATATTGCAAATTCACAGACAATTAGAAAATCTTTTGAATGTTTTGTCGCCATGAAAGATCTATGTCTATAAAGAGTATTATTTTAAATTAATATTTCAACCGTCTCATGTTTAATTTATCGTGCGTAGCTGGCCTGGTTTTGTCCTATTGACAGAGGAAACGGCAAATTTATGAATGTTCTCCGATTCCCAAATTCCCTATTTAATAAAATATATTAAAAAATTAAGAACAAGCTTGAAGGCACATCCCAGTGCTCCGCTTGTTCTCCTAAGAAGATGAGCGGATGCGATGGCATCGCTGTCCCCGCTGTGCTGGGATCTCAGCTGCTGGGCTGAGATCTTCCCTCATGCATGCACAAGGCTTTAAAAAATACAAGTGTTGGTATTTTATGTTGCCTAAATGAGGAGATGTCAGCGCATGATATTCATTAGGCTGAATCCTCTGCTGACGTAAACCCTCCGAAAGAAATGGTATAAATGAAACTAATTGGCAATCTGGAAAAGCCTTCGGTATAAGATTTCTTGTGTGAAGACACAAGCAAACAAACGGGGCATTATCTTTTTCTGCTTAAGTACTGAAGGACAACTCAAATGAAAGTCTTTGCACCTTGTCGTACTTGCTAACAACTCAGGTAAGATTTCTCTTCTGTGCTCTGATTGAATGTACCCTCTGCCTCACAGCCCTTTGTGGCCACCGCTGTGGCCACCACTGCCACAGACTGAAGGTACAAAGGGGAAATTCTGAGTGTTTGAATCTCTTCGTCATAATTTAAATGCACTCCGATCTGAAATGCTGAATATAGTCAGATACCGATGTCATTTTCTCAGAAAGAGCCTTCCTAACAATGTGATCAAGCATTGGCTAAAACTTGACAGTGCTTCATATGAAGTGTACTTCTCAAGAGCTGAAATAATAAATGCTCAGGAAATTACTATTTTTTTCTGCCACTGCCAGTTAAATCCGTGGAGGGGGAACAAACACACTGAAAAGTTCTTTAACGACCAAATGGCTTTTCGGATGGTGACGTGATTCCTTCAAGCAGAAAATTTCATTTGGAAACCACTGTTATAATTCCCACCTTTATTTATACTTTGCCTTCTATTCTGCACATAACCTTTCCATAATTTTTTCCCAATATTAAATATTCTGTTTCTGCCCCAGCAGGTGTTGTAAGACCAAGACATCAGTTGTCATTACATTTAAGAAATAGTTTTTCTATAATAAAGAGCTCCAAAAGAAATACTGCAATCTGATATTCCTGCTGTAGGTAACTAGTATTCTTCCATGTTTTTTCATTGTTTAATGATAATATTCTGTTCTTTTCCTGATTTACACATTTTGGCCCTTCAGAGTACCCTCCGTTTTTCAATTAGTTTCCCTGTTACATCTATAATTAAAGACAAATCAGATTATGGTGATTAGCATATATTATAAACCATTTTACTAATTTCTGCGGGCATATTTCTAGAAGGGATAACATAGAAATTAGAAGACTAATTAGGCCAAAATTACCTTTGCTAATGAATCTAAGTAGTAGCTAAATCCTCTAACAAAGAAGACATTTTTGTGCTTTGGAGGTTGAAGGTTTGATTCTCAGGAGCCACCATTAGCAGTAAATCTGTGGAGTTTCAAGAAGATTTGTGGAGGACTCAGCTCCAATACACCTGAACTAAGTCTCTGCAAATCTGCTGCCATTAGGACTAACGGTGATAGCTTCACACATTCAAACTGATGTAAAAGTCTGAGGGAAGAAGAAATCCTTCTCTGTAGTGCAGTTCTTTCCACTGTTCCCTGGGCTCATGGGGACAAAGTGAGAGGTTTGACGGGCTAATGCCAGATGTTGTGTGGGGTGTGAGTCTACAGCCAGGGAAGAGCAGTGGTGACCAGCCAGCGGGGTCAGCTGAGTGCTCCCTTCCCTGGTTCTTCATGGAGACCCAGAGCCGGACCATCACAGCCACACCATTCCTGTTTGGTGGTTCTATTTTCAGGTACTAATTACCTGCTGAAACTTTCAGCCTCTGAGCTGAGGTTTTTTTTCCTCTGGAATTAATTTCATTTAAATGCGCAAGTAACGGGACTCATTCATTTTTTGCAGATGGTGAAAATATTCTCCCTTCACCTGAAGGAAAAAAAAGGGAGGGAGGGGGAGAGAAAAGCAATAGATTGTTTTGAACAGCTCTGGTGTCAAAATGGGTGAGTCTAAGGAAAGAGTGAAACTCTATAGGAAAATTGCCCTTGGAGAGGCGATGGGCCTTCTGGTATTCCAGTGAAGCTAGCCAAGGCCTTGAAATGATGGTTTTCACATGCACAGTGGGCTTGCACAACTGTTTCCCCACATTCTCCATAAAGTAAGGCAGAGTTGTGCATGGAGACGTTGCTCTTTGTACACATGAAAACACCTTGCTTCCCTGTTCAGTGGGCTGTGCTTACTTTGCTCTGGGATGTGGAAGGATCGGACACGGAAAGAGGACAAGTGGAAGGTTCCAGCAGAGAGGTCCCTTGGCGGTGACTTGCTTGTCAGTCGTGGCACAGAGCGCTTCTCCCAAGAGAGCAGCTCCAGGTGCGTCCCCAGGAACATCTGGCTCCTCTCAGCTACATGATATCCCTGTGCCTCTTCCTGTATCTCCTTCCCCTTTCCTTAACCATCCAAGGCTCTGGGTGAGCTGGCTGGGAACATGGCTGGTACCAGCACTTGGCCACCTCCCTGCAGCCACAGCTACCAAACACTGCTCGTTTGTGCCCAGTACAAACCTGTTGGGGCTATGGCACATAGAAACCAGTTTCCTGGACAAAGAAGGTCAAGGTGCTGGTGGCAGCTGGGCAAGACTCAGCTGTCTGGACCTAGGGCCTGGCAGTGCTGCCAGGGAGGGCAGGATGAGCTGTGTGTGGTAGATATGAAAGAAATACCTGCAAAATGCAGGATTGACACAAGGAAAATGCAAGGTGCCTCTCTGATGCGGAACAGAAGAAAAGCTGAGCCTGAACCATTACTGTTTACCTGTACTCACTCAGCGGTTGCCTATGCTGATGAGCTGAGAGATGCATTAGCAAAAAAAGTTAAAAGGGAAAAAATAAAGTTCTCTTCAACTGTGTAGCAGGCAAGTTAGTGTAACTCAGACTGAGGAGGGAGCTTTCAAAACCAATGCAGTAAAAGCTATAGGGCAGGGGAGCACGCTGCAGGGCAGCCAGAGCAAGCAGGTGAGCTGCCTGGCCGCGGGCAGGCCGCAGCCCAGGGCGGGGTGAGCAGTGCGTGGTGCCTGGGGGACCAGCACCCTGCACAAACTGGAGCACCCCGAGGAGCAGGCTGAGGTTACACCGCACGCTTCCTGGAAGCATTTCATTTTGGCTAGCACGGGTTTCTGCCCCTTACTGATTCTGCTTCTTTCTGTTCAGGATGGCTTTCTGTTAAGGCAAGCCCTGGGCTATAAGCTGATTATGTTCAAGTGTGCCTATTTATTTATTTTTTGCCTTGGGAAGAAAGCTTTCCCTCAACAAAAAGTGTAACAATTAATAACATTTTTCTTCCCTGCGGCACTTACAAAAAATGTAAGCATGAAGAATTATTGCCAAATATAGGATTTGAGACACAAAGAACCTTAAGTAATCTTCTAGCAGAATTTATTGTGGGGGAAGCAGCAGGGGGTGGAAGGCAGGGCTTCTCCCTACGTTTCATTTTCCTCCCTGGGTGTGACAGCAGCCGTGTCAGCGTGACTTTCTGGTGAGCATGCTCACAGGGAGCTGGAAGCTGGCTAGACTGCGATGGATGCTGCCAAACCTCTATTGTTTGGCTGAAGATGGGTATTCTGGAGTGCCTTTGCTTTAAAAACAGCTGTCTTCCAAACTTTCTATTCGATGCGAGGTTCCAAAAAAATTACTGGTGAGGCAAGAATCATGGGAATGGTGATCATGGAATGAATGTAAATCTACCACTCCTCTGAAATATAGTTAATTTAGACTGAAAGACAAAATGCATTCAGAAACACTTCCATGCCTGGGTAAGCGTTGCTGAGGAGACCCCTCTGGAACACTGTGCTCCAGGAGAGGATTCACCCAGCAGCATGCAGCCAGCTGTGTGCGGTCATGGCCCGCCAAGCTCCAGCCAGGCTCGTTCTGGAAGTGCTGGCAGCAACAAGAATGTTGGCTGCTGGACAGGCATGTGTTTTAGCATGGAACATCTGTGCCAGCAAAAGCCGGAGCGGAGATGCAGTTGTGCTAACAGAAAGTGCTCTGCCAGCACAGCATATACAAAGTACAACTGCAACAGAGAATCCCTTTCCAGCTCTTGGCATCTACGTGAGAAGCATCTGCTGTTCCTGTGCAAGCTGAGTAGCAGAAGGCTCAGCGGCTGCACTGTGGCTCAGGGCTAGGTGTAACGCACCTGCCAGAGGAGGCTGAATTCTGAGCAGCTGCAGAAATCGGCAGCTTTCACTGGCGGAGCGCACTGCGCTTTCAAATGAGGATCAGCTTTGGGTGCGCAAGGAGCTGGCTCCATGTGTGCACCAGTATGTCTGAACTAGAGCTTGGTCTCCGAGTGCTCAAACCAGGGCTAATCCCCATTATTGATAAGTCCTTATAGAAATCCCACTAAGAGCAGAAAATCTCACTAAAACGCCACTTGGCAAAATTCATGACCAGCTGGCTCAGGCAGACGAGGCTAAATGGTACTGACGGTTTCTTCAAGCTGAGCACCCTCAAGGCACTGCAAAATACACCGCACTGACACCTTCCTGGGGCCAGCACAGTGCAAAAGCCAAGGGGGTCTCAGGAAGATGAGACTTTGGCTTTGCTTGGGAACCCCGTAACAACAGCTCACTTTGTCAGAGGCCATCAGGTGCCAGGGGGAGGGGATTTATGTTCACGAGACAAATACAAATTCCGTTGAGGAGATTAAACTCATAAGAGTCTTACAGAAAATAAACATCCTGGTTAGTGAGAGAGACTAGTGCTAAGTGTAACCACTGCGTACTTGGACCTCAGACAGCACAGACTGTGTTAATGGATAACTTGATACCCAAAGTGCTGGAGAAAAACTCAAAAGTCCGTTTGAAAGGAGGTACATAAACTCTGTGTATGTGTAAGATAAGGAAGGAGGCCAACAAACACAGTTCGGTTTAAGTCACACAGTGTGATTGAAGAAATGGGAAGAGGATCCTAAAAAAAGATAAGGTTGCAGGAGACCCTGCTTTTCAGAGTAACAGGATTCTGATTTTCCTGACCTGAGATGCAGGGTATAAACAGGAGAAAAAGAGTTTATTCTTACTGAACAAGTTACCATTTGTGTAGATAGAAGCAGAGGTAGATCTGTTCACAGACGCAACAGGTAAGAAGGTTATGAGAAACAGTCAACATGAATTGCCCTCCACAACATTGTGATTCGCTGTGTGGGAAAGGTGAGACCTGCTAATTTAATACTCCTTGACTTTGTTAATGACTTTGATGCCATCACTCACAGCACTGTCATGTGGAAGCTGAAGAAATACAGGCTGGAGAAAAGAATAGTTAGGTGGACTGAAAAGCAGCTGGACCTCTGGGCTCAAAGTGTGATTCCCATCTGGTTGACGGCCGTTTATGAGACAAATTGTTTAATGCCTTCATTAACAACCTGCTTGGTAATGAAATAAACCATCAGCAAATTTGTAAAAAATATTTGATTAGTGTATGTGGCTGACGATATGAGAGGTAGAGCTTCAATCCAAAAGATCTTTGCTATACATGAGGACTAGGGCAACTTAAACAGCTTTAAACGTTGAAGAAGGAGAAATACAAAGTTTTGTACCTGTGGCAGTAGCAGACATGCTAAAAAAGCCCTGGATGTCTGTGGTGGATGATGCTGACAGGACACCTTCCCTGCAAAGAAGGCAACCAACATACTGGGCTGTATTACAAGAAACATTGCAGCAGGACTGAAGATCTAAGATATACCTCTCAATCAGCCACCTTTGTCCTTATGGGTGACTGCAACTTGGCAGACTGGAAGTACTACACAGCCAGTACAAATAGGTCCAGGAGATTCACAGAGCTGGACATCAGGAAGAACTTCTTCACAAGGAGGGTAGTGCAGTGCTGGAGCAGGGTGCTGAGAGGCATTGTCAAATCTCCATCCTTGGGATAGCAACAGTCCTGCTTTGAGTGGAAAGTGGGAGTAGATCACAGAATCACAGAATTGTAGGGGTTGGAAGGGACCTCCAGAGACCATCGAGTCCAACCCCCCTGCCAAAGCAGG
>JAOWBP010000001.1:33322186-33356544 GCA_028571105.1 Tragopan temminckii
GGTGTTCAAGGCCAGGTTGGATGGGGCCCTGGGCAGCCTGGTCTAGTATTAAATGTGGAGGTTGGTGGCCCTGCCTGCGACAGGGGGATTGGAGCCTCATGATCCTTGAGGTCCCTTCCAACCCTGGCCATTCTGCGATTCTGTGATTCTGTGAAGCACCACCTGTACCTGATGACTGAAAGTGTTAGAGGCATTGATGTGTTGCCTCAGCATGCAAGTAACAACTGCATGATACCATTGGACTGCTTGGCTGCTAAGGACTTCACATGGAGTTGACCATCAGTCAAAACTCCCAGACCTCTTTCTGCAAGAATGCACTCCAGCCACTTTTGTCTCTTTATCTATGTACATCCAGGACTACACAGCAGTGGAAGAGAGTATTCAGAGACCATGCCTGCAATCTCTCTCTCTTTTTTTTTTCTTCCTCTGGGCTGCCATAAGTTTCTTTTTGCTCAGATCTGTTAGTTGGGCTACTCATGATCATTTCTTCCTTGTATCAGTTCAGGTGAGATGAGTTAATACCTACAACTGGGGTTGTTTGAACGAACAGAAGTGACTGAGGAAATTAGCAGGGGAGAGTGGTGACAAGTGGTTGGCAGCAAGCTGACAGCAGTGATCTCTTTGACTGGCATGTTCTATTTGTCCTTAGTATCAGGTCCTCCAGTGAATTTGGCCAAGTGAATTTATCACCCTGCTACAGTGGAGCGGGTTCCAATCACGAATTTGAAGAGCGTGCATATAACTTTAATGATTTTACCAACTCCTTCAGTTAGAACGGCATTAGGACAATTAGCTATATCACATGAATAAGCAGACAGATATTTGAGAGCAAGTTTTCTCAAGTAATTCTATTATTTACCATAAAGTACTTATTAATAATCAGTCAAGTTGTGGAAGACAGTGTAGTTAATAGTACGATACTGTAATTTCTCTGCAGATTTAGATGCTATGGAAATCAAACCAAGCAGACTGCCATACTTGACAAGAGGTAGAGTAGATGATTCTGCACAAGGTAATTCTGTTTCCGGACAAAGCATATGTCACAATTGCAGAACTGTTTGGGTGAGAGTGGTGTGCAATATATTTTTAATTAAATATTTAAGAAACTAATGAACACTGTGTACTAATTTCTATTAATATTGACTGTACTTGTGACCTTGTTTAGATTACTGCATCTCTTTGTAAGTATCCCCATTTATAGTGTCTTCCTCATACAGATGTCGTGAGGATGCAGTAGCCAATCTTTATGAAGTGTTTTGAAGTCATAAATACTGCTATTACTTTAATGACTCTGAACTTCATGTTGTTAAGAGGGCATCGTATCCTTCACATCCTACTCACCCATCAGGGATGGCAGTTGCCATTTCACAAATAAAAGCATCATTCACATCAATCTTTATACAAGCTGCTGTTCACTTCTAAATTTCTTTATAGATCTACGTGATTGGAGGCTGCTGTCTGTGAGTGCCTAATTTTTTTGTGGCAATTAAGAAATAACTTACATTCATTTTTTACAAAAATTTTACACTGGAGATAAACATTTTTTGCATGGACTAGTATTTGTCACTCCAAGTGATTTTTTTCAGTTATGACTGATTCATATAATTGGAACTTCATCATTTCTCAGACAAACAGCAGAATCCTATTTAGACCTGGAAGCACCATTGAAGTGGCATAAAAAAGAATTACATGAGTTTATTTTATGTCTAAGCTCCGGAAGACACTAAAAGCTACTGTTGGTTTGGTTTTTATTCTGTGCTTCCAGACTAATATACCCCACTGATGTACTGATGTACCTCTGTTTCTTGTGCTGTATCCTAGAGGAGATCTCTCAAGCACAGTGAAGCAAGAAGTCTTGAGTCATGGAAAAAGTGTAAATGCTCATGGAAATCCTGCATACTGTTGAATCTCAGATTTCCACCTCGGGAAATAAAATCAGACTTTGTCCCAAGCTGACTGGTAACTTCTGTTTGTTTGTTTGTTTTCTGTTTGTTTGTTTATTTTTGGTCTTTCTGGCAAAAGGAACTGCAGAGCCATGGAAATAGGCAGGAGTTGTCCTAACTCTTAGAGTTGTTCAACATTGCTTTAATTTATATCTTGATGTACAGTCCTTATGCTAATTTGTCTTGCCTCCATTTCACTACATTCTTCTGGTTTGTTTGTTTGTTTGTTTGTTTGTTTGTTTGTTTGTTTATACTTGGATAATTTCCAGCATGAACATGGGGAACAACTGCTAGATGTCTGGCGTGGCATGAAATGGGCTAAGAACTGGATGTGGCTACTTGCCTTCACCAGGATGAATTACTGGAGAGAAAAACAAGGAAAATCATTTGTTGGTTGCAAGACCAACTCTGAAGAGACAGGTCTTTTGGTTTTGCTGCCATCTAGCAGAAGATAGTCAGTCTAACAAGCACCCACTCATAGGGACGGAGGAGTATAGCAGATTCCCTAAGTAGGTGGGGAATAATGTGGCCTTTGAGTTTTGCTAGGTGTTAAAAGATGCTTGATTTTGGAAGAGTGGTCAGTAGGCTGCTTGTGATTACTTTTCTTAACATGCAAAGACTTCTTCAAGCTGACAGTCATTCACACTGCTTAAGACTTGAGTCAAGCTGCTGCTGCCACGACAGTCAAGTTGTACTGGAAGAAATGTGTGGACACATATATGAGACAGAAAATAATTCAAATACGCCCTTTAAAGACAAAATCTCTAAGCAAGAAAGAGCCCCAGCTATTCTTCCCACCATACAGCATTCTCACTCCTGTTATGGTCCTCATGAGTAGCCATGACACAGCTGCACTGAGGAGGTTTGTCAACTGATGGCTCTGGCCAGTCACTAGTGTTACCTAAGGATTCTTCTCTGTAGTCTTTTGAGGTGCAGTGAGATAGCGACTGCACATGTACATCCCTGTTCTGAATTAAATGAGCCAGTACTCCTACAGGTTCCCTCCTGCTCCAGGTGCCTCTCTGAGGAAAAATTCACATCCATTAGTCTTTTTAATGCTAAGACCTGGATTTCCTGGAAAGAAAAGCACTCTTTGTGTGTATAGAACACATTTAAAAATAATATATGAATAATAACAGTCATCTTGATTTGGTTTGGTCAGAGTTTATATAAACAAATGTTACTTTCTAAAGCACTCCAAGCAGTTCATTAGTTGAGACTCAGTTTATACCACTTTATTATCTGAATGGTCATGAACAAAGCTTAGTTATATAATGATCATGTTAGGCTTCTAAATGAGTTTTCTTTCCTGCAATCATTAATCCTCCAGCTTCCCACTTGCTTGCAATCTCATTTTCTCCTGCAGTGTATGTTCCTTTCACAGAGATAGATAACTAGATCTCACGGACAGTCATTTATGGTCTCTGTTCATTAGTTCATAGGCAAAGGAAGCTAAGCAGACTCTACTCTGACTTTTCTTTTGTTCATTGGAAGCTGGACATTTATTATGGTTTTGTTGCTGATGGAAAGTTCAATTTCTAACATAACATAGGCTAGAAATTCACAGAAAGACAAATACTTTACGTTCAGGAGTAACTGAGCTCACATATATTCTCAAGAGAGGGGAAAAACCTACTAAACATGAGTTGGGATTATTGAAATGTGTCTTTGAGGCTAAAATTCATTATGAGGATGTCGTAGTTGTGCTCAAACTAAAGTTGTGCTTTAAAAGAAAGTGAGGTGAGTTAAGACACAGGAATACGCAGACAGATCACCCAGATAACTGTAAATCTACCCAGAAGTGGTGTTTGATTGTGTTCATTTTACAATCAAAAATAAGTCCCCTATTCTGCAAGATCATGTTAGACTGAAATTGTGTTTGTTTGCTTTAAATACAGTAGAAGGTTTAAATGCCTTTTTTTTTTTTCTCATGGACATCACACTTCGGTGAAGGTCATTTGTCTGAGGAATATCAGAAGCAATGAGCCCTACACTCAACTAAGTTTCTGGGCTATTGCTTTTTCCTAGGCCTCATGAATTCAGCACTAAATAACACTGTAGATCTCTAAATTATCTCTCAGAGGAGAGAGCTCTGGGCCACACCTTCAGAACATTCAGAGCCATGACTCTTATCAGAGCACAATTTATCAGGATGTCATTGATCGAGGCCACTGGCTGGGGTGGACTTCACATCAGCACATGAGCATCCACCCTCAGACTGGCAGGATGATGGGCTGGAGAAAGGGAGCTACAGAGTGCAGGTGTCCAAGGCATCATCATGGCCCACCAGGATGGGAGGAGGCCCCTGGGAGGAAGCTCCTTGTGCTGCAGGACCCTGGAGATACCCGGTTCATGGGAAGGAACTCACCAGCCCTCCTCTTTCTTCCTTTAATTAGGACCATAATTAAAATGTGATTTTATCACACAAACCTTCTTCAAATATTTTTTTTTTCATCGAGCCCAGTGAATCAGAGACAAATGTTTTCTCCACTCAGATGTGCAGCAGTAACCTTTCCTGAAGGGCTCTTTGTCTTACATTTAGTGGTCTAAAGATGTACCTTGACCAAAGGGCAAAAACTAAGGGATTCTGGCAAGTAGGATTTATACTCCTCAGTAACCACTTGATATTACAAAAGCATTTGTGCTTTGACTCCAGATTTTATGTGCCCTATCTGTACCACTAATTCACACCCTACCTATGGTTCTCTTCTTTGTTGGGCTGTGACATCCCGCTCCACCCTAGAAGAGCTTTATGGTTAGCGTTTGTACGTAATTAAGAAAAGAAACATTTGTGTATGCTTAGGTAAAATTAATGACCATAATCACAAGAGAAGGTAAGAGAATAATTTAAGCTTTAAAGCAAAATAGTGTTCAAAACATGTCATCATTATCACCCAAATAGTCTTTCTAAGTCCAGTAAATTTAAATCAAATAGAGTTAAGTTTGAAAAAATAAAAATGTCTCATGCTACAGAAACATGCCATCACTTATGACATTTATGTCATCCAGACAACACTATTGTGGCAATGCAGTTATGACTCAAAAACAGATTAGAATAAACTGATTTTTTTTTTGCACCAACTTACTGGTACATTTATAATTATTGCAGTCTTTCTGAAGTTTCCTCAGTGCATGTGTTCACATGGATTGGGAACTCTTAAGAACTTCAGTGAATGGTCAGGTTTTATGCTCATCAGATCCAGGCTGGTTGAATTAGGGATATTTTTACAGTGATGGGGTCATACTTGCAATCCAAATCTTCCCTCTAAAGGCAAAGTTTCTGTAAAACTAAATTTCAATCAGATTCAAAGAAGGTAGAGTTATGTGCATTCTTTTTTTATTATTTTGACTTACTGCTTTTTGCTATATTAAATCACTCACTACCCTATAAGCACTTTCTGTGATAATTTACAGCTGGTCTAGTGATTGGAATTGAGCACATCTATGCCAGCACAATCTTTTTAACTGCAGAATATCATATGTAATTCTATGAGTACATGGTAACGTGAATTACACTTTCAGGTCAGGAAATGTGTTTTTAGACAGCTGTCAGTACAAGGTCCCAGGATGACTTTTATACAAGCAGTAAATGCAGTTAAGTAAAGGGAGCTAGAGTTGTGTCTTTATTTTTGTGAAGAGCATATGGTATTGCCCAGGAAAGGACAGTCTGTCCAACCAACACAGATTTAGTTAGTACAGATTTAATAAAATCCAATATTGGGTGACGGATTTATATGCTACTGATAAGTGACCAAAAGCAGGAAATACCAAAGTTCCCCAAACCACCAGCATCTGTGTTATAAATGTTTATTTATATTCTAACATACATTAATAGCATTCATTCACCGTTCACTATGTTTTATTCATTCCTCTGTTCATTCGTCTGTTTCTAACAGAGGAGGAAAAGTTGGATTTTTTATGTTCTCTTTGCAAGATTTTCATTTTCTCACTCACACCACCAGTTCTTTCTGTGCAAATAACTGAATGGACGGTTTTGCTTCCAGCAATGATTTACAGGTTCAGCAGATGTCAGCTAGGCATACATGGAACGATGCTACAGGAACTGCAGTTTTTAAGCAAAATGTTTCCCACACTGACACTATTTAGCCTGCCACGTGGAGGTTGAAGCTTTGTGGAAAAAAATGTCAACAGCTATTAAGGAATATGCTCACTTGAAATTCCCGAAAGCTAAAACTTTGTAAAAACATAAAAAGGGATTTTTAAATAGAAAACATGAGGAATAGCATATTTCTGTCCAAGATGGAAACTGAGAGAACAAAGAGAAATGATTGCCTGTGTTCCCCTGCTGTTGAGATATTCCCACTCTCAGACTATTTGTGACTGCTTGAAAAACTACTATTTATGTAGAACCAAAATAAATGTAAGGAAATCTGAACAAAATGCCAAGACAGTGTCATCTATGTTATTTAAATTGATTACCCAGATACTGGAAAAAACACTGTGCTTTTGTCATGCATAGATATAGTTCCTTGGATAGCAAGCCAGGATTGCTCACTTGTTCTGTAATGCTGGGGTCTTGCATGGCAGAGACTGGCAATATCCTTGGGACAGCAGTATCTTTGACAACTTCTGATACCAAAGACTGAATCAGGTCAGTAGTTGTTAGCCTTTCACAAAGCAGCAGCAGAGTTCACACCATCCAGTAAAATAAATATCCAGTATTCAGGTGATACAGCGCATCATAGACTAAAGCCTGAAGAGATATGTGTACCTATAATGGGGGAAAATAAGGGCAGGCATCTGCAGGTTGGCTGGACCCAGAGGCCTGTTTCATTCTTGCAGCTGAGCTAATAACAGCAGTGCTGTGTTTCTGGGAGCAGATGCTGTATGGGACAATGGTGACAATTTCCAGAAGCCCAGGCCATGCGGTGACTTTTTGGGGGGTCCTTCTACACAGCTTTCACATTGGACGGCACCTCACAAACACATGTAAAAAAAAAAACATTTTGTTTAAAGGAAATTTGAGTCTTAAGCATGTTTGGGCCTAGACATGCAACATGACAGATTTTGATATCGAAGGCTAACATCAAACAGATGTCACTTGGTGAGATTTTTGTGTGTGTGTGTGATACAAAACTGAGTGGATGGCTGAAATTGAGAAAGAAAGATTTTGTGTTCAGCCTTGCAATTAGTATTTAGTTACAAATCAGCAAGATAATCATATGGAGAAAGCTTTGCAGAACTTGAATAAGTCAATAATTCTTGACTGAAGGTAGCTCCCCCTTGTCTGTCTGCTGAGATTCCCATTATGGAGGCTGGACTCTTTGGTGTCTCTTATAGTGAAAATAAACCTTTTTTAATGTCTTGTCGGCAGGAGGTGTTTGGAATCTGAACCAACTGGATGTGCACTAAGAGCTGTGACAGAATAGTGCTGAATGGATGATGGGGAATACTACTATCTGTGCTGCTGGAGACCATACCATTTCTACTTCCACACACTTCTCTTCCTCTATGAAATATCAACCCCTGTGTAGTCAAATAGTAGTTTTATAAGGCAGTGGAATTTGCCTGTCTGTTTTAGCTAGAAAGTCAGTTTAGCACTTTTCTCAGTTCTTCAGTACAATGTTTTCAGTATGGATACTAATGTGATTTTCCTGGCCATGGCAGATAAGGCTTTGGGCATGGCAGCAATATGTTCACAGCAATTTGTTGTTAAGCAGATATGCTGCTTAGTTTCGTATCAACTGAAATATTTTCTGTGTGTATGGCTCCCATTCCAGATGTGCATTCTGATAGTTATATTCAGAGGGTATAACATACAGATATCTCGAGTTATACTTGGCTCCAGAAACAAACCGTTGATAGGACAGAATTTCACTGTGATAAAGGAAGTGAAAAAAATACAATGTGATAAAACCTTGCCGCAGGCATTACAAAAATCTTGAAATGAGAAACCTTGGCTTAAGTGGTACGTTACCAAGATATTTTTCTTAGGCATTAATTTTCTCAGCATTTTCAGATAGATCCATTGTTCTGAATCTGCTTATAGAAGTCACTCCTTTCCTCCTCTTTCATTCTACTTTTTCTCCAGAAGTACAAAGTCAAATCCTTTTTAGCTCACTTCTTAGTGGAGCTGTACCGTATTGACTCCTGATGCAACTAAGTAAGTGACTTAAGCACTCACAGATACTTGAATGCCCTCAGTGATATGAGTGATAGCCTCACAAAATTGAAGTCCTCAAAAAGCAAAGGTCAAAGGAAGCTCATTTTATAGCTTTGCGCTATGTGTAACAAATTATCTTCTTGTATTATGTCATAATACATATACTGATGTCTCTTAAGTGAGATTTAATCCAGGTCTCAAGTGGGATTTTTTTTCTTCTGCATATGGTGTGATGGATGTCCCATATGAGTGACTCACTCATCCCTAAAATCTCTTGGAATTGCATCATTACACAACAGGATATTCACTGAAAAATCTGTCCCTTTACAGCAAACCAAAATCGTACTGTTGAGAAAAAGGCTCATAAAATAGGAAGTGATTGTGGTAAGGCTGAACAGTGAACCTATTAAATGGAGAGCTTAAAAATGACCTCCACTGTAACACATACAGATATACATAGATATTTGACTCATACTGTAACTCAGTGTATTGAGAGCAAGCACAAACAGAAATCAAACTCCTCAAACAGAAATCACAAATGTGATTGATCAATGAATTTCTGCTGACAGACCTCATGAGTTCATCCAAACTAGAAAAAGTTGAATTTCAAAATTGACATGGTAATAAAAGAGAAAAAAAGCAAAAAAAGAAAAAGAGAAAGATTCTTGTCCTTTATCTTTGGAAGCTCCACCGTACTGTAACAACGACTCAATTAAAATGTGGTAGAGAGCAGACTAACACAGATTCATTGGATTCTTTAAAAATAATGTTTTTCTGGAGAAAGTACTAGGTGGGACAGTTCTTGGTTTACCAGGGGGGACATGACTGAAAGCATCTCTAATTTTCAGACAAATTTTCTACTGCTTTTTTCAAGAATTGCTGCAATGAGGGTAACTCACCTTCCAGGAGCCTCTCTGCATTTCCTACTCTTTAGTATTGTCAATTTCTAAATGCCAATGCTGTGCAAGAAAGCAGGGATTGTCCCTGTAGCGGTAACATAGTTCTGTGCTCCTTATAGTCTTCGTCTCAAAGGGTGTGAACGTAACACCTAGGAGATAAGATTCTCTACCCCTCAGTTGATTTTTGGGTGGTTCTGTGCTGAGACAGGAATTAGATGTGATGACCCTTGAGAGCCCCTTCCAAATCAGGATGTTCTATGATTCTGTAGTTCATACAATGAGCTGTCTTGGAAATCCAGGATGTTAGTCAGAAGGGGTTTCAAACTCAGTTAATATAAGCAGGCAGAGACAGCACTGTCTCCAGCTGTTGTACAGTGCTTGATGAATGACAAAGTTGTACCAGTTATTACAATCCCTTAGAAGACCAGGTGAATGGTTTCAGGGGCTGTCATGAAGGAAAATCATAGTGCAATATGCAGTAATGGACTGCATGGATTTGCTGAGATTGCTCATTCTTTGCATAGTTGTTTCCAAACCCATGATCATTTTAAAGTTGCTTCATATTTCCATACGTTTTAATGGCTTCTATTTTGGTTCAGCTGCAGTTGACTTCCTGGCTGGCTCTTGTTACTGCAGAGACTTCTAAATTTCTTTCATTATTCTCCTCCACAACATCAGCATCTTGTCCTCCAAAGTGTTTTCAATGTCATTTTTTTCTCTCATATACATTTTCCAGCTGCTGTAAACAACCAATATTGCTGGTGAGAAGACAGGAAACAGCTTAGAATGGCAGGAAGGACATTAAAAATAAGCCCCTACTGGACAGAGCTTGAGTATCTTCAGCTGCATTAGGACAGGTATTCACACTTCTGGTATGGCAATTCTAGTACTACTTTGGTGTTATGCTGATGGAAGTCACACTCAAACTTCCATTAATTCTAGTGCATGCTAGATACATCCTGAATCTGCTTGATAGAAAGAAGCTGTAGCCAGATGTGACTAGAAAAAAGTCTCCTTGCACACAAGGCCTTCTGTGGGCTGCCATTCAGTGAATGCTAGTGGCTGTTGCAGTATTCTCAGAATGGTGCTGCTTGTCTATGATATACAGTAACTGCACATCTCTGGTTGGGAACGTGTTTAATACAGCTCACTATGCTGCTTCTTACTGATCCTAATATCCTCTGTGTGAAGGACAACTGAAAGGAGAATGTTCTTTTTACTCCCATCTGGTTTTAGCTAATCTCAGCCAGGCTCTCCTTGGCCAAGGAGAGGCCCAAGTCAAGACAAGAATGGTCTTTCTCCTTCCTAATTACAGGCTTTACCCTTTGGTCTAACACAGGAACACTAGTAATTAGAGTGCAGAAATGCCAGAAGCTATACGTGAACACGCAGTCAGCTTACAAGGTGATATGTTAAAGCTGATTCAGGCCTGTACACAATCTCTTTTTCATTATGGAGGGGTAATTAATCATTTTGTCTTATTATCACACAATTGGATTAAACAGTCACTTTAACCTTCCTCTATATCTTGGAATCTACTCTGGCACAACAGAAGCCAATTTCCTTTGGAAAATGTGATTGAGTTTCAGCATCTGTGTGGAGAACGCTCTGCAGAGAGTTGATCTTAGCTTTTCTATTCATCGCCTAAACTTGAAAAGCATATTAAAGCTTGTCCTTTTCTCTTTAACAAATCAAGCTGTCCTGCCCTCTAGGAGTTTTGCTGGCTAAGCTGAGGAGCTCAGCTGCATGACTCCCAGGCCAGCTATTTGCTGATAAAAGCAAGAAGAAAGCTAAAAGCAGGGGCCTGCCCTTCCTCTCCCCTGGAAGCTGCTTCTCAGCTGAGGCTTTACCTCTGGCCCCAGCTGGGCTACATCACAGCAGGGCAGCAGCCAGGACTGCCCCAGGACTCATTCCTCTGATTTTGACCTGGCTTGGCCTCAGGCCTTGCTCGTCACTGTGCTAGGTGATCAGTGGCTGCGCCTGACCCCTGGGCTCAGTCCTGACCCTGGCTTGCCCCTCCAGGTCCTGGCTCCTTGTTGCTGAAGGCACTGCCTCTGAGGGCCTTGTTCTCACACTTGGCTCCCTGTGCAGCAGGCAGCTCTCTGTGCCCTGACACAAGCTGCTGGGACTCACCTAGGTCTGATAATGAGAGATACTCTCCTTGGCCCAGTTCTGAGAGATGTCTGAATGCAGTTTCACCCAAGTTAAAACTGAGAGGTTAATGGGTAACCCTGAGAGTCACAATCTGAAATAGCCCCAAACTCTGGGCTTTAGCCTTGTGTTTGATTTCAACAAGTCAAGATGTATTGTTGCAAGCCCTGCTTTCCTGCTGGTTAGTTTGTTCCCCATAAGTTTTGAGCCCACTACTGAATTTCTGGCCCCAGGGGAAAACACAGAGTGGGCTGCCTCTCACCAAGCCTTGGAGAGGTGGTCACGGCAGGAAACCCATAACATCACAAAAATTCACAGGGAGCCAGGTGTCACAGCTGATATTGCAAAGCAGAAACACTGTGATGCATGGTTGTTTTTTTTTTTTTGTGTGCGTGTGTGTGTGGTTTATATTCTGTGATGCGAATGGGATAAGGCTTTGCACTACTTTGGGTTTTGACATCAGATTCCTGCAGGCATCACTTAATCCAAATGAGCCTGCTGTGGTAATCAGGGACCGTGCATTATGGAGGCACTCCTATCTAAACATAGACCTATACCACTCTCCCAGGTACCATAGACCAGAAACACAGATGTTTGCATACTGTCCAGTATCACAGAATCACAGTATCCATCACTTACAGCTGCAGTAGAAATAAAACAGTCAGTAGTGGTCTCCTCTCCATTTCACTTAATCCAAAAATATTTTGAGCTCCATACAGAATCCCATATTGTTGAGTAAGCGTTTCAGTGAGTAGCAGGGATGGCCCTAGCTGGGTGCAAAATGCACACCACTGCAAGAAGAAGCCAGAATCCACATTTATGTCCTTCCCTCAGAGCAGCTTCTATTTCCTTCACAAATATGCTGTTACAAACACCCCATGGGCAATTGAGCTCAGAAAAATGGGGCATGAAGGGGGAGTGAATCCTATGTGCCTCATGGAGGAGGATAAGGAGCTGCTCTTGACTCCAGCTTGAAACCAGACCCAGATTATAAATTGGCAGCTATGCTGGGTATGACGGGATGTGCCAGAAGGGTCAGGGATACTGTGATGCACTGATGCAAGCACAACCTGTGATGGCCTTGAGCCTCTGTGTGCTGTGCCAGCTGGGTACCAGAGAGCAGCCAAAGCTGCAAGTGAGTGCTTTGAGTCAGAGAGATTTTCCAGCAGCTCTGAGCAAGGGGGAATGATGACGTTATCGGGCACCTGGGAGGAGCAGGCACTGTGAGCTATTGGTAGCAGTAGCAAAGGCAGAAGAAATTGGGATGCAGACCTCCTCTAGGAAAGGATTTCCTGTAAGAAAGGCACTCTGTTTCCCCTGTCCTGGCAGAAGAGGGTTTTAGAGGCAGGAGATGGTGCTGAGAAAAGGCAATGATGCTGGGTACAGTCAGAATTTGTAGAGACAAAGGCAGGGGGCAGGTTGCAGCAGAGAAACATGACTTGGGCCGGTCTGTTCAAGCTGTCTACAACTTATAAAATGATATAATGTTTCTGGAGAATGGATCCAAATGTCTCTTCTGCTCAGATGAACTTGAGAGCTGTGTGGCCGAGAGGTATGCAAGCATCCTCAGTGTTGCCTCAAAATGTAACAGAACTGGGATTTGTATCCTGCATGAAAGCTCTGCTGCAGCAGTTGCAGATGTGTCATCAGGGGGGCTGGGCTCGCTTTCCTGCCTGCCTTAATCCATTCAGTCCTTTTTCTGAAAATGCTAAGATAGTTCTTCCTTTCTTCCTTTCTTCCTTCCTTCCTTTCTTTCGTTCTTTTCTATTTTGCCATAGGGGTCTAAGAGAACTCCTGCTAAGCAGCTGCCCACTGACTGATTCCAACATTGCATTTTAGTGGACCTCTATGATTCAGTGCAGCTTCATAGCAGAGATATCTCAAGGAACGACTGCTGCTTTTTACTTCATGTCAGCTTTTCCTTTTAATTTTGCCATGAAGAATTCCGCCTTGAAAAAGGGACAGAAGTCTGACCTGTTTTTGCACAGAACTACAAAAATAACTTTTTTATACACAAAATTATAACCCAGACCAAGATTTCCTGGGCTTTAACAGACTTAAAACGTTTATGAACCTCTGAGATTTGTTTTGCTCTCCTTAATTAAACTCTCCCCATGCTGCAAAAGGCAAAGGGAGGCTGTGGTCATGTTTACCTAGCAAAACAAGTGGCAAGGGCTTTGTTACAAAGAAGAGCTGACAGGCTAGTACTTTCTGTCTCCTAGTTTCTCCAGGAGATAACAACTCATTAGGATCGTGCAAGACTTTGCAGCATGCAGTAGCTTGAAGAAATGTCTGGAGAGACTTCAGAACTGGGGGAGGAGGGAGGCTGGCGCCTGAGTGAATCCTTTTATTCTCTGCAGAGACTCCTGGAGCCCAGCCCTAGTTACTCTGGCAGGGCACCGTGTAGTTATCTGATTATAGTAAAATGTATTCACTGATTGCATCTGAAATGTTCTTTCCTCTTTAATTGTATATGCTGGGAAGACTGAAAAAGCTTTTTCTTCCTTAGCCTCTTAAAATAATCTTTTATCTAATGAATCTTGAAGCATTTCTGTGAATGTCTGGTAGACATAATGGGCTCCAATCTATGTGATTTTAGCCTCAAGACACATGAACAGGAGTCTTAAATTAAAAATCAATGTCACGTAACGGTCAGACAGTAAGAGAAGGTCAGCCTAAGACCATTAGGCTCGTACTACATGGCTAGTATGAACATGTGAACACCCAACTACAGCTGAGTAGAAAAGCCCTACATTATTTTCAAATCAGGAAATGTGTTTGCTCACCTATTTCTCAAAGCCTGCTCAGCAGGGCTGCCTTGTCCTCTCTTCAGCTCTATGTCTCTCCCTCTCCCTTTCCCCCTGCACAGTCTACACTTGTTAGGCCTTGTGAGGCCAGGTGATAGGCCTGACTGATTGTAATGGTTGTGGTTTTAGAGAAGTCAAAGACTGATTTGCTCAAAGTCATGCAGTAGAGGACAAGCAGAAGTAAGCCCAGAACTGGGAGACAGATCTTCCTCCTTTCAAGCCAACATAAATCAAGAGCAAGTGCATTGGAGCCACTGGCATCATGCTGATATAAAGGAAGACAGGAAAAGAAGCATTTGACATTGGAGCCTCAAGTATCTGAAAAGCTGTTGTTCATCAACATTTTCCAAACCTTCCAGTTCCAGCACAGCTACAATAATGACAGGAGCCCACAGGGGCACCTGGTTTATCTCCATCCCTTGCAGCTCCCTCCTCAGGGCTGTGCAAGGTGGGTGCAATGTCACAAGCCTCAGTGACGTTGCACTTCCAGAATCAGGAGGAAAGTTACATTTACATATGGAGAAAAATTGGCCTCATTAATCCCCTCTTGACTTCATGCTGTGACCACAGTTTCAGTATCTTCTCCATTACGTCCATTAAGTTCCCTGTGCATTTCAGGTACAGGGGGATGCTTTTAGCACAAACTAATTGTTACCAGTTAATCAAGATTTTAAAGGGGCGTGGATTTAGTAAGCCAGATATTTGTTGGCTATCAGTGAGACACAGGGACTTTATCAGCATTAACAAATTGGCTAGCAAAAGGGAGGTTTTTCCTTTTGGACAATTTACTGTTGTGGAATAGAAACTTTATGCTTTCATCTTATTATGAAACAAGTTTCATTCTCCCCTCCCACCTAAATTTGGAATATCATCTATTAAATGAAACTGCTGTCACACTGAATCAGAGATATGGGAAAGGCAGAACGTCTGGCAACTCGCATTCTCCTGCAGGGTGAAAATGAGGGCTTTATTTATTCAGAAAATGGAGGAATTCCAAACTCTGACTGAGGCAGATCACGCTGTCCTTTCCCTAGGAGATCCTGTGTTATCAGACTTGGACGTCATGGCATCTCGCAAAGCAGAAATGCAGGTTTTTGCCCACTCACCAGCAGAATTGCTGTGCATTCCTAGTGGAGCAGGGAAAGGCCCAAGGATTTTGCAGCTTGACTTAGTGCTGACTGACACCATTAGGTTTCATTTCATCACGCAGGAGGCCCTGAAAAACAGCTGAAATTCTTGTTGTCTTGCTGATGCAGCCAATTAACTTGGAAAGAACCTGGATACTAATGCTTCTTGCCACGGAGATCTTCTCAGAGGATCACAGACAGCAGAGTGAAGCCCTGCTCTTTGTGCCTAGCCTGCCCCATGCTGTGCAGTGCTTGGCCCCTGCAGTGGAAGAGCTCATCATGCAGCTGTTTTGCAGACTTCCCTTTGGCTTTCTGCCCCTGAATGCCACAGCAAACGTGCTCACAGGAGATCTCTGGCCTAACCCCAGTGCTGGCAATCAGCCCCCAGGAACTTCTGTAATTTTCCCCAAAACCCATCTTTGTTAGATTTTTCCTGTGGCTTATTGCTCTGGTTTTCCTACTCCACAAAGACACTTGGGTGCCTCTTCCATATTACTCAAACAAGGGGCAGCCAGGCCCTGGGGCAGGGGTTGATGCCTGCCCCAGATCAAAGCTTCCCTTGCTGGCAGCACGTAACACCTTCCAGCACTGTGGGCTGATTTTGGTCTCCCAGCTGGCCCTGGCTGCACAGCTCAGGCCACGGGGCACTAAGACTTTCATCCACAGTGCTACAGCTTTTAATTTTCCATTTTAAGAGAGAGAACTAAACTAGAGGGCGTTTAATGTTCCCCTCTAATTATTTTTTACTTCAAAAGGATGCACAGATGTGGATAGGAACTACTTGAAGCTACAGCCCTGAACTTTGCCAAGGAAGCTACAGCCATGGCCTAACAAAAGGAGCTGGAGCAGGGTCTGTTAGCATTCATCCCATATCTTATCTTATTAATTTATAATCTTTCCTGTCAGTGGAAAGGAAAAGTTAATATTGGTGGAGTCACAGGTCAGAAATAAGCCAAACAATATTGAGCGAGCTGCTGAGTTTTCATTTTAAAAAACGACTTCTGAGGAGCTCAGCCAGTCGTAACTCATAGGCATCTTGCAGCTGGGTCTCAGTGACATTAACTCACATCTCTTTAACTACTGGGGGAAAGCAACACAGGACTTGGTGAAATCAATAATGAAATAGTCCCTGATTGTAATGGAGCCCCGAGGTCCCTGGTAGCGGGACAGGCCCCTTGTGGTGCTGATAGCTCCTGAGGAAAGTTGCCCACAGCCCAGTCCTAGGCCTCGCTTCTCCTGGGAAACTCCCACACATAGGCAAGGGCTTGAGCCTTTCATGCCAGGAGGCACGAAGGTGACAGGCCCTAGGCACATATTTAGACAACCAACTACAGCTTCTGAACGATGGCAGCCAGACCCAGAATATCTGCCCCATATTACAGGAGCAGAGCTTGAGGGGCAGAGCCATGCTCCTAGTCAGCTCCAGGTCCTTATTAGCCAGCTTACATTGCACTGGTCCTTGAGGCTTCAACAGCACTAATTTGAATGCATGGTGGATAGTTATTTATTTTAAAGAACGCTCTCCATACTGACATCACAGCCTCAGACTTGTTTTTAGTTCCACTTTTATTCTGTAGAAGTTTAATATTTTGCTAAGAGATAGGATTAAAGATAATCATCCCAACATTGGTGTAAAGCTATAAGCAAACAGCTAAAAAGATTGCTACAGAGCAGGAAAAGCAGGACAGTTATAGGCAGCAATAAAATTAATATCTATATTAAACTAGCAGTGCAAAGATACAAACTGAAAGCAGCTTTACATTAAAAATACCGCTTTTTAAATACAGAAATAGCACCAATTTACAAAAGATAATCAGAAATGTAAACGTGGCAGGTAGATTCAAGTATAAGTTACACACTCACCCTCTCTAACAACTGTTTTGGAACAGAAAGGTTTTACAAACCCTGCAAAACATCATAGGTATGCACTTTTTCTCAGTGTGAGTACAAATTCTGCTTTTCCAAAGCTAGTTCGCTGGTGAATTGTTACTAGTTTAATTTACTATTTTGCTTTCAATGAAGGCAAAGATAGAAAATAAACTCATTCCCTCATGACAGCTCACCCCTCTGCCTTGCCAGTCAGTTGCAAGCAGCACTGTCCCCAGTGTTGCCCAAATGCCCCGGTGCTGCTGCTCTATCTATCCCTCCACCTACTCCAGTGATAATTTTGCAATGACAAAACCAGAACAGCACATAAACACCCTTCTGCTCCCAGCCCCAAGTTTGCTTTCACAACCACAACCCATCAAACAGCTTTGATTGTGAGGGAGTTGATCCTCATTTCCAGGCCTGCTGTATTTACAGAAACTCAAAAGTAGAAGCAGAAATTGGAAACAGAAGATACATTTTCAATCCCTGCATTTTCAAGTATGCTATGACATAGACTACAACACAAGGTGAATCTCATGATCATGCTTCAGCTAGAGTCAATACTTGACCCCAGCACTCCCCTCTGCTGCCAGCTGTTATTTCATTCAAAGGCTGCACCACACTTGAGAGGAAAAGACAAGGTTTGGAAATCGACATCCAGAATGTCCACCAGAATCACTGCAGCCTCTTTCAAGCCACAACAGTAACAACTGTAAGTTAGCACAAGTACAGTGGCAGCACCGTGCCCATTTCAAAACTTTTCAAAATGAAATAAATATAAGTGGGTGTATAAGAAGAAATAATTCAGAAGCAAAAATTGTAAACTTTCACAATTGTAGTGTGATTAAAAAAAAACAACACAAGAAAAAACAACTTTAAATTTAGCAGTCTGAAGATTTCTTCTTATAATCCCTGAAATTTCCTATGATAATTCCACTGTAGAGATTTCCCTTCAATGAGGGCTAACCAACTCTCCTTATAAGGCTGTTATTTGTTTATTCTAAGATAAGGCCACATTAACTCAATTCCCAGTTTTGGCAAAGTTTTTTCTTAAATTCATTTTTCATAATACATTTCATTATAAAAATAAAAATCCTCATCAAATTCCAAACTCCCACATAAAATCCTAGCTTCCCTTGACCACGTAGCACATCAGGCTATCTACTCTCAAACACCAGTACCAATCAAAGCAAAGTTACTACTCATGAGGGAAGAGCTGATGATGTTGGCCCTATGTTTGCTAAAAATCCAGAGTAACATGATGTCAACAGCAATGTTTTCTGTCTTTTAAAAACGAAACTGCACAAGTTTCATGGCAGATTTGCTATACCAGTAAAGAACATACCCAACCATAAGAGTATTAACCCTTAAAATTATGTCCTATATTATTAATAGCACCACTCATTATTTGAGGACCCTGAATGTTAAGTGTTATACATGCCCTTTTCTTTCTCCTTATCTTCTCATAAGGAACACAATTTTTTTACTTCCAAAATTTGACTCCCATTCTTTTTTAGCTTCTTTTGTGGTTTAGACAGGTATGTGCCAAAAGATAAAATCTCCCTCATCTTCCAAGTACATTCAAACCCTATTAAGTAGTTACAAAATTCCCACAGATGAACAAACAGGCACTTAAAATCTACTTAAGGGGTACAGATTGGAGTAAACCTCTAAGGCACTTAAGGAGACTCAGGTTAAAGTGAATCTCATAGTGTGATTACTGACTTACCAGTGTCCCTTAGTCATAAAGACCAGAACAGACACTGCATGGGAAACAAAATCTTAGCACAGCTCTCTGAGTGGCTTGACATTCTCAAATGACTTTGTCAAACCTTTTTTTTTCAAGAATCAGGTTTTGTATTCTTCACATCTACCTTTGTACCTTTTGCTCAGATTAGGAGAAAGAAACCCAAGGAATAATGCAGTTCATTGACATAACTATAAAAATGTTAACATTCACAGTTATTTTGGTCTTAATAGTTTTCAAATGTATACATTCAGTTATATGGTGTTGTTTTTTCCTAACCACAAGTGCTGGGCAAATTGTACAACAATTGACTGACATTCAAGTAATCCCACCCTGAGAAAATCTGTTACTCTGAAGCTCCCACTCTAATGTACCAAATAAATAGCAAGAGGCTGTACTGCAGCAACAGGGTTTGGCAGATTGTTTCAGCTCATCAATTTCACCACAGATTTACTCAGGGTAAGCAGACATGTTAAAAAATTGCTTACCCCAGATAAGTGCTGGATGTCTCACTTAAAACCACGAGCAAAGAACCCGTGGGGACTCCAAGGAAATCTCTTTACATCTCCTCACGTTGATAAAGAGTTTTCCAGATTAAAACCACAAATCAAATTTGATGCCCACAAGGTTATGTGAACTACAGCATCTGAATTCAGATCAGTACTGAAGGAACAATTAAGTAAAAGGTTTTCACTACCAAGTCTGATTTGTGAAGAAGGTTAACAGAACTGGTGGGTGAATGGACAGTGGGGAAGCATGCCAAAAGGGATGACGTCAACATGCTCTTCTTGTCAGATTAAGAGCTTGTTCTCTTGTAACAAATACTGTGTCCTAGGACAATCTGCCCAACCTTTGCAATGCATGGAGTTAGTCAGTGCTGGTACTAGAGATTTCTAGTCTTCTCTGCACAGAGCTGGCATTTCTGGTCTGGTTGCCTTCGCTTTTTTTCCATGCACCAGGATCTCCAAGACTTCCAGGAGTTTTGAAGAATGCCTCATGACGTGCAGGACGAACGCTCTTGGGAGTGACAGGAGTCGATGAAGGCTATTTGTGAAACAGAACCAAGGTAATTCAGTAGTGTTTTTATCAAAGTCTACATGCAAGCATGCCTACAAGGTCTCTTCAGTTTGAAAGAAGCCCAGCATCCTATGCTACTACAAGGAACCATGTCACACAATACATTCAGGAGTTCCACATGAAAAGCTCTGGGCTATCTGCCAGTATGTCACTGCTGGGAAACTGAAAACTTTTATCTCATTTCCAACTTAAGTATATTCACCACTAGTTTGTACTTATTCATTCTTACGCTAGTCTTGTCCTCTAGATCAAATGGCTCTTTCCCCTCCTTAACATTTCAGTCACTTCTGTTATTTGCTAATGACAAAATAGATCTAAAATTAGTCTGCTAAACCCAGGCCTCTTCTGCTGTAAGTGCCACTCTAATACTGGTATCTGTAAACAAGATGACTCTATTACAGCCTTTTTGTAAAGCTTGAACAAAATTAACATAAAATAACATTCATAAAGCTTCCAAAAGTTCTATTTGTCTCTATTAGATGGTAGGAAAACACATCAGAGACTAAAAAATGTAAGCTAAAGCAGTGCCAAAATATCACTGTGAATAGTTGTGCACAGCTAACATAGTGTGACATGACTATTTTATCTCATGAGTTGTACTTCAGATTAATGAGTCCTTCATTTGTGAATTTCTCATTTATATATTCAAAAAATCCACCACTATAGTAAATTCTCAAAAATATTTGTTGATCTTCAAGAAAGATTAAGTGGTTATCACTCAGTTCTGTCAGATGCTGCCGCTAAGCTTCCTTTACTTAGTGAGCAGAGATTAGAACGGGGGTGAGGAGGTAACCCAGAACATTACCACCTGTTCTGGCCATTTGACTCTTTAATGATGACAAACAATCCTCCCATCTTCCTAATGCGTTTCTATACCTCCTGCGTGATACACTTAGAATGCTAGAATCAAAAAGGGAAGAAACAAAACAAAACAAAAAAAAACAACCCAAAGCACTCAGATCTCTGGGAAAACAAGCAAAAACTCGTTTTTCTTCCTCTGTTCATGTCAGACTTCTAAGATTTTAAAATTCTTGTAAGAATTGGAAACTCACCACTTCACCATTCAGCATGAGATACCTTACACTGGGCCATGTGTTTAAACAAACACTGTCCCAAGCCCTCCCACCATGACAGATGGACACATGAATTATGTGGATGACACCACCTCCCAGCCTGCCAACTTGCTGCTCTGGCACACAGGCACCAGCCTGCAGCACAAGCTGCCTTCAGTCCCATTGAGTCGGAACTGCA
Organism: Tragopan temminckii; assembly: GCA_028571105.1. Lineage (NCBI taxonomy): Eukaryota > Metazoa > Chordata > Aves > Galliformes > Phasianidae > Tragopan > Tragopan temminckii. The sequence goes on from JAOWBP010000001.1 coordinate 33,343,182, forward strand.
TTTTCACTGACATTCAGTCACCTTTGATGCTTACCTGCTGCAGTTTCAGAAGGGTCACTGGATGCCCCACACACACAGGGGAATCCAGTTTAACAGCACTGCAGGACCTCGCGAGCATAGGTCTCGGATGTGCAGCAGGGTGAGCAGTTTGCTGGGGATCCACTGATGGAGAGGGTGAGGCATTTGGAGTAACCACTGCCGTGGTGCCTATGAAAACAGGTGCTGTTGATGCCAGGCCAGGCATGCTGATATTCATGGAGGCAGCAGCTGAAGAGCCATTGGGAACTGGAGAAAGACGGCTGGGGATCGCAGGTGAACAGACGAGAGGAAAGGAAGCCAAGGCTGCTGATGGCACCATGACACAAGGGACGCTCAGAGAAGGTAACTGGCTTGCAGCCAGCCCGATGGCACTGGGAGCTTGGTTTGCAGAGAACAGGAAATTAAAACTGCTTAATCCTGAACAAAAGAGAAAAACAGCAAGGCATTAATACAGTTGACAAATTGGAATTAAGCTAACACAACTTCATATAGAACAGGAGGGAGGTATGACAAGAAAGAAGGAAAGATAGGCTGGCCAGGAAGAAACAGAACTGTGGCTGTTAAGCCAGGCTCTTTTTTCCTACGTACCCCCATGTCCCTCCCTGCTGCCTGTTCATTTTCTCTACATCTGTTCACTTCATTCATACTAAGCACCAACTACACCTTTCTATTTTCTGCTTCTAACTTGAGTAACAAGCAACAGTTTGGCTAAAGAAACTCTTTACACAAACAAAAATCCCATTCTCTGCTATATCAAAGTATATACACTGTGTTTTAGCAAGAAAAAATACAATTAGAAAACATCTAGATATACCCCAAAGGTGCTCATTTTCCTTAAAACTGCTGAAATATCATTTTGAAAAAGAAGCTGGTTCCCACTTTGTTTGACCTTTCAAAATTCCAAGATCAACATTTTCCAACCAAGCATCTCTATCCTACAAGTTGCTCCACAAAAGTGAAAGCCCACAGGCCCCATTCTATGCAGTAGTCATGAAAATCTCATGTGTGCTGCTCCCAAAAATTAGTCTTTGGCACTGTGCAAGCACAGATGCAAACAAGGGTGGAACATGAAATCCTGTTGTATTTGCAGATGCCTCCTCCCTATTCCTGCTGTGTCCATGGATGCTCACAACAAACAATTCAGTTTGTGTGGCATGATCCCATTGAGGCATAAGACAAGGAAGTGCAAAGCTTGCAGATGACTGAGTTCACCCTTAGGGAAATGCTGCTGCACTATTCTGACCACCTTACTAACAAATCTAGACTTCTAGTCACCCTCAGTTTTGAATGCCAGATAGGTGTCTTTGCTGCATGTAATTCAAGCATGCAAAATCCACACTATTTATCTCTAGTAACATTTGAGTGCCTAAAAAAACCAAAAGCCTCCATTTTCAGAGAAGCAACAATTCATATGGAAGTCAGAGTTATTAAACTACTACAGAATGCCGCTGACACTTCTTGTGCCAACTGTAGACTTCCTGACCTATCTGTAGGTCTCCCTCTTTGAATGCCTCAATGAACAGATGGAAAGGTTTGAGCGCCTCTAGATCTCACATCTGCCCTTACCAGCAGCAGGCTGAACATAAAGATACTGTGGTACAAAAGGCTGATTGGCGTTTTCTTTAGAGATGTGATCTTTTCCTGGAGAAGGTTCATCGGGGTCTTTGTTCTGAGACCATTTTTCTTGCTCCTGAGAATCCAAAGGCTTAGTAGACTTTTTGTCTGCAGTCTCTGGAGCAGCAGGACTTGGGAGGTCAAGATGAAAAGCTTCTAGATGTACAGCAGATGCACAGCCACTTCCTGGGGCAGTGTCTGCCTTAGGCAACTCAACAGGCTTCTAAGCAAAAACAAGAGAAGTAATGAGAAGTCCAAATTGAAGAACGGCATGATGTCTCATACACCTTCCTCAGCTACAGAATAAAACATGTACCTATTTCAAATTTATACTCAAACACTGGTATGGGGCCTGACCTCTATTTTCAGTAATGAAGAGAGCTGAGAAATAGATGCACTTCACTTTCACCATTATCTGCTCTCTCACCAATCTGCTGTGGGCAATACTGAGTGTATAACCAGTGTATACTGAGGCTGGAGATTAGGGAGAAAGTACAAATCGTATTTTCTGTGGCTCAGTGGAGTAAGCAATACTGCTGCTGTCTGGGAAAGCCTATGCGAAGAATGGAGGATGAGGAGTAATAGTCACATTGATTTCTTCCCTCCCAGCAGCTTGTTCTGTTAAAGACAATGATTCCAAAGGACAGCTGATCATCACTTCGCAATGCAAAGCAATCACAGTCCATTTTCTACTAATACTGCAAAAACATCTCCTAGTTAATGCCTATACTTCCTGACACAGCAGTCACATAATTGTATCAAGATGCTAATTTGTATCCATGACAAGAGTGATATTTCTAAAAACACTACACTGGGAAGAAGTTTTCTGCACCAATAGGAAGCCTAATCGATAAAGACATTCATTTCTTTACCTTGGGTACTACAAGTGGGATAGGAACATCACTCTGTTCAACAGTCTGCTTTTTAGCAGCTGGTTCTTCATCATCAGTAGGAGCAGAGGGTGATGTGCACCTGTGGGAGCTGCGTTTCTGGCAATTAGCTGGAGGTACAGCATCCTGAGCTTCTGGGGGCAAGGCCTTCTCCTCTGTGCTCCCACTCTCCCTTGAGAGATTCTCCTGGAGACCACCACACAGCATAAAAAAGGATGATGAGGGGAAACACAGGAAGGGTTGGCTGGGGAGTAAGGGAGGTTTTCCATTCTCTGTCTTAGAGGCTGCTGCACTGGAAGGATGCAGAGCTTGGCTGCTGACCCCTTTTGGCAGCAAAAGGCTTGGCATATCTGCCTGGACCACAGGGAAAACTGCCTGAGATAAAGGGTTAGCACAAAAATCAGAGTCCCCAGGAACTGGAAGAAGGGAGAGAGGTGAGGTCACACTTGGGTTCCTTGCTGCACTGAGTACTGCTTCTGTGGCACAAGCTTTGCTCCTAAAGACAAAAAAAAACCAACAAAAAACAAAACATTTAGTACAAAAGTAAACCTATGTTTTATTCTTACAAGCTACTATATACCATTCTTGGGCATAAACATGCATGTTAAAATTCATGAAAAAACTCCACTTATTTTACACAGTTTACCAGGAGGGTCACTTTCTATTATATCAAATTATACGGAAGCAGACTCATCAATTGCTTGGCAGAGCAATAATGCTTTCAGCTGCACTTGACTGGAGTAGAAAAGGCCACTAGGGAGCTACGCCTGGCATCCAGACACGAATTCAAATTGGGATAGATATAGAGAAGACTCACTAATATGACAAGAGAGGTTTTCCATGGAATTGTGATTTGCTCAGCCTAAGTAACATGAAAAAGGAGGCAGTAAAGCCCTGTATGAACATACCTGAGATAAAGAACTACTACTGAAGCAAAAGGACACCAGGGGAACAAACATAGATACATACATGTTGGCTGTGAATAAGCTCAAGTAGTTAAACAGAAGAAAGCTTTTAATTAACACAGCAATAAAGTTAGATTGTGATTTGACAGCAATAGGGGAACAAATAAACAAAGGAGTTTGAAGTGCAAAAGCTTATATCCTTGATTGGTTCTACATTAAAGCTTTCTGCATGAAAAACCACCAAACAAACAAAAATGCCCCACCAAACATACCATCAATACTGAGAGTTTTGAGAAATAAAATAGTAATAAGGAGACTCAGGGTACTTTCTATCCTGGTCCGATCAATGGAATCGAGCCTTTAACTTCACATGGCAAGCACCAAGCTGAAACAAGACCAGAGTTTTTAATACCATCTTACCTAGTATCTTCCTCTATCTTCTGCCTGCAGACAGATGCTAGATTTATTGTTTTTGAGCAATATTCATCTGAATTCACAATGCAAGCTGAAAGAACAAGGGAGCATTCAGTTAGTAAGAGGCAGGTTTACTAAGTGTATTTTCATACTGGCCATATAAAATACTGGCTATGGTGTTTCTTCCCTGGCACATTTTTATAATGTCTACTGATCACCTAAAGCCAGAACCTGCAAGAACTTAGAACTCTCACTCCCACTCAGGAGGTACTTGACATCATCATCTCCTATAACAGGGACTTGTGAAAGGCCCTGTAATTGCTTGCTCATTTTTAAGAGCTATCTGTTAGATTGTTACAGTAAAATCCACTATATTAAGAACCATAAATTAAAGCAATCATTTGAGTCTAAATAATCCTTCTTTATCTATACCACACTTTAACAGAAGAAGCCACACTATAGTTGCAGTTGGTGAAGAACATAAACATTTACCAGAAAACACGCTGCTGATTCAAGGCAGTGTTGCCCAAACTCAGCTCATTTAATTTTAGACACTTGCCTGGAAGATCCAAAATGCAAGTGGAAATACTGGCACCTACCTAAGGTAATTCACATATACTTTATTAGGCTGTTTCACTTGGTCAACTGCCTTAATGAATGAGCTTACATTTGGGCAGATTCAGTAGTATATAAACAAACACGCTTCCTTAGCAGTTACCTTGTCTCTCTCGATTTGGGCTGTTGGGCTCAGAGCTGACTTTCCTTTTGGTACCTTCACAGGGCTGTGCACCGTTAAATGAAGCATGACGTGTGAACCTCTGCTTTCCAGTAGCACACATCTGATACGGGGCACAGGCTCCTCTTCGTGCCTCTGCTGGAGGACCAGATGTTGGGCAGTGCCCTCTTGGCTCATCTGAAGGAATACAGTTTTGTACAAGTCATTCAAAGAACACAGCTCGTTATTTAGACTTCTGCCATGTTACAAAATTAAAAGTTAAAATTGGCCATAGGAGAATAGGTAACCTCTATGCCATCCCAAGCTCCACAACACTAAGTATATAATAGTTGAGTAAGCGTGGGTAAACAAGACAATGGCTTTCCTCTTTTCAGTTCCATGGTATCTGCAAGAAGCAGCTACATTCCAGTGTGTTTGGCCAGCAAGAGAAAGGGGACAGACTAAGATACCATTAACATTTACAACCAAGTATGCTTTACTTTTACTTGCTCATAGCACCAGCCTGACTCGTAGAAAATACAGTAGCACAAGGCTTTCCTTCACACTTGTTTCTAGACAAGCATCAGCAGCTTACAAGAGCTCGGGTCAGTGCTCTCCATTACAAACCTCTTCATGAGGAAATACAAGGTAAGTTCCCTTACCAAGAAAAGGACTCATTATCAAGTTATGAAATACTGAGGTGTTGTAATCACTAAGACCAACGGAACCATATTTGGAGATGTAGGCATAATCTTCTATTGTTCTACAATTCATCTAGTTAATTATCATTAAATAAGCTTGGTGAAGGCAAATTTTGAACTGGTAAGTGGTTGATAGCCACACAATGGTTAATGAATGTCAAGTCATTCTTCACATGCAGAAAACAACCTTTTATAATCTGGAAACGAATGTCAAAAGAAAAGTGGAGTGAGCTACACAATTTACCAGTCTTGCCAGGGAAGTCCACAGGCCCAATCCATTTGAAAGCTGGCTTGCGGCCTCGTTCCTCTGTGACATGAACTTTCTTTATCAAGCATAGGCTGGTAAGAACATTGGCGATATCATACAGCCTTCGTACCTTTGCTAAGAGGAAAGAACAAAAATAGTCAAAACAGTCACATTTGCAATGCATACAGTATGTATTTATGTAGTAATTTCATTCTGGAGTATCATCACAGATGACACAAGTAAAATCAAACTGGGATGGACTCTAGCAACCCCTCTAAAGGCTGCCATGCCAGGTCCCACTTCCACCTGCTTGTCATCACTCATTTTATTTTAGCTGAGCATTCAGCCTACCTCATTTTGATGGAAATGATTTAGGGAGTGATTACATCATTGGATGACCAGAAAAGGCAGCAACGTTAATAAAGGGAAAAAGCAACACATAGAATAAAGAAACTTGTGAATGTGCACAGTTGATTGCATATTTACAATCTCAAAAACAAAATGCTCCTAGAAAAAAATCTGAGACTCCAATAAATAACATTTCTGAGCTGGATACAGTACACATATCCACTGCTCAGCTAAAATTCTTTCATTTCTCCTGGCATCTGAAATAGCATTTTAAGACTGAAGTAGCGATACTTCATTTTAAAAGTGCAAAATGATTTGCTAATGCTGTTTTCATCAAGTTGTCCGGGAAATCTAAGTACCAAACTCCACTAACTGGGAACAAAACTATGCTATCTAGCTGTGAAAGACTTCTGGGGTGAAAAGGAAAAGTAACAAACTTCTGCAGAGAAAACACGAACACCATTCAATTCAACACATTTCATTTCAGTAAGTCTTGAAACACGTCATTCAGAAAGGAAGAGGAAATAAGGTATGAAGAATTAAACCCAGAAACCCCATTTTCCCACATTCTGAAGCTAAAACTTTAAGATGATCATTAAATTGATGCTTCTCACCTCAAGTTCTATTCAGAGAAACTACTGTTTCCAATCAATAGAACCCAAACCACATTTTGGCAAAAGATTCCTGACCTGTTCTTGCTGTTACCTACTGGTGTCAGTCCAAACATGCCCCTTTTCTTTACTCACTGCCTGATTTGTCTCTCAATAGCCAGCTTACTTTTAAACTTGCTGTAGTCCACCGTATCCTGATTTTCTTCTATCAGTATCTTCGCTGCGATGTCCAGAGTGACTATCTTGGTCTTGGAGACAAGGAACAGCATGACAAACTTTTGGCTCATAATCCGCAAGGACTTGTCCTTTCTGCTGTTTGCAGATGCTGTGTTACAAATAACACCCAAGCCTCTTAGCATATGTCATCCATCACAGCCAGAAAACTAATAAGTAGGTTTCTCACACATAAAAGGAGTAAAGTATTTTCTTGTCGGGAAGCAGAAATCTTTTGAAAGGCAGAAAATAACTGAGTAACGCAGACAGAAGCCTTTCTTCAAAAGGCAATAAAAATTAAAGCTTACAGAAATAGCCTTTAGAAAGACAGATTCCAAAGCTGATTCTCCACTGTATTACACAGTTCTGTGCAATTATCATTTTAATGGACTTAAACACTACGCATGATAAGGAGAACGTGTAAATAATGGACAAATGGAATATGGCACCTTCTGTCAAAACAACACATTTATTGCCAGGTATGGGTGGGGAAAAAAGGACTGGAGCATCTTGCAGAGGTTCCTGCCAATCCAGATGAGAAAAGGGAAATTTGTCCTGCCACCAATGCTAGGGGTAGGACAGGAGGATGAATTCCATCACCTACACAGTCAAGTCAGCACCTTTTTGCAAAAAGTAATTTTTTACCATTTAATTTAGAAGCATAGCAAGGGAAAAGGTCACACAGTAAACAGGAGAAAGAGACCTATATCTCACATTGAAGCATTAGTTATCTTACCGGATGTGCAATCTGGTTCTGCAAAGTCAAGTAATGGTCTGTCTTGTGAGTCTGGCACTGTTTCCTTTTTCTGCTCTCCAGATTTGTACTCAGTGTCCTGTTCCTTGTACTGGGAGGTCGCTAGCTCTCCATACTGCAGCTCCCCTGCTTCCTGAAGCATTTTCAGAGTCTGACTTAGGTTGTGCCGCCCGTGCCAACAGTACTGGTTCTTGGCCACACGGCTAACCAAGTGCAACGACTCCAGCACATTCACTATATCATAAATTCGTCTCCTCCCGACTCCTGTTGTAAGAGGGGAAAATAAAAGAGACATTGATGCTTGCCTAGTTTTAACACACTCTTCAGCAGAAGCTGAACAAAGAACAGGCTGTTCTCTACACTGAGTATTCACAAAGCATCTTTCACTTGTTCTCCTGAACATATTACATTAGACCCACCCAAATCTGCAAAATCAAAACCGATGCATGACTGTGGTATGATGCTTTCTGTCTGTTCAGCAGATAAAGCCCAACCGTAGCTTCATCTTGAACCACTGACACTGTTTAGATGAACTTGCTGCAGATTGTTCAGCTTCACTCAGACTTAACTATACTGTCCTAAGGTTTGCAGAGCACTTTGGCCTTCTTTTCAGAGTGTCAGAGTTCAGGCATGGACCTGCCTAAAAGCACGTGTGTCAGGAAGGGCAGGAAAGGGTCTGAGCCCAGCACTGACACAGGGTAGATATAAAATCTTACACCTGCAGTGGAAACAAGTCCTTGGCAAAAGCCAGGTTTGCACCAATGGGAAATCTATGAAGTAACACCAATTAGAGTTCAGCCTGACCGATGTGAGCAAAGCTGGGACTGTATATGAAGAGGCTGCTGGCTCCACTTGCTATCCCAGGTACTGCCCTCCAGTGCTGTTTGAAGCGTGGCTGTTAGGTATGACACAGTGTACAACACACTACTGGCAGCAGCTGCACCTGAAATCCCATAACTGTTAACAACAGCTGAGCAAAACATGTGCTAGCCAAAGGCAAAGGTTTTGAAAGACTTCTCTGCAGATGGCAAGGCCTTGATGCATCTGTTTACCCATCTGCATAATGTGGGTAACACTTACAACTTCATATGGATATTAAAACAAACAATTCGTGAATATTTCCAAGTGTACAGGCATCCTGGAGTGAAAGATACTCCAGATAAGCAGTGTGATACACAAATTTTGGTGCCCACCATACACCAGCAGCAAAATTTCTTGTCTTTAGGAAGGCGAGGTAACACCACTCCCAACATGGGTAAAGCACTACTCCTGCACAGCTACACAAAGATAGAAAATCAGGGTTATGGGCAAACATACAAAGGAATATCTGCCACATTTAGAAGAATAATTCCTTTAAGTAGTAATTTATTTCACTGTTTACTTGATCTGAATTCTCTATTTCCACTTTCCATTACAAAGGCACCAAAATGGACTTTTTTACTAGAGTCTCAGAGAACATTCCTCAAGGCTCTTCCTACCAACCTCTCCAACAGATCCACATCCTTTTGTTACTGATGCGATTTGAGTCCTCTCTCCCAAGTTCTATTACCTTTCTCAGAAATTTCATTAATTTTTATCTAAGACCAAACCTGAAAATAAGACCCAGAAAACAGACTATTTGATGCAGTCTCACTACCTCAATACAACGCACTTCCTCACTCTACTTTTGCATGTCTCCTGGTAACCTGTCCTCACAAGACAATATTTAAAGCTAAGATAACTTTGATAAACAACGGATAGTATGTCAGGTATGTACTTAAGTCATGAAGTATCGATTCCCCAGTTAATTTCCTACACCTACTTGTTTGCAATTGTTTCCCTAAAGTTTCCATTTTGACATAAATTGTTGTTTATTAGTCTTTCTACAAGGGGTTTGTAATTCACAACTGCTTCAGTGTTCAGCACAATGAAAATATAAGAAAGCAACAGCACTGGTAGACAGCTGAAGGACTTACTAAACTTACCCGTTTAGTAAGAAGTACTGTGAGAAAGCAGATTTCAAAACAGACTCTTAGGAATATTAGGCATTTCTAGCTCTTGATTAGTATGATTAGAAGAGTATCCAGATGCAAGGAAAGGCAGATTTTGAATACTCAGTAACATGGATGGCCTTCTCGAGGGCGTTCTGTAGCGTTATTCTGGGTGATCATTTACCCCATTTTTGCAGGTATACTTACCAAGAATTGAAGCCACTTCATCCAAAGAAATTGTGGTTTTTTCTGTTGACAATGGATAACTTGGATAGCGAGCTAGAAACTTCTGGCACAGGAGTCCTAAGCTTTTCTGTTTTCTGCTGGGCCTTTGCTTTTCAAATTCATCAACCGTGCCATCATCTACCATATCATACTGTTAAAATACAAACATTAAGCCTTTAGTGCAGGTGTTCAGAAATAAGGCATAGTCAAGCAAGGTATATTTGAGATGACAGCAATATTCAGACTTTCTAACACGAACTTCTTGCAAGAGCAGAGCACTTGACTGACACACTTTTGCTTGCATGCTCTTTAATCCAACACACAAGACCTGTAATGAAAAACTCTTACCTGCAAGTTCATGCAATAATGGTTGTGCATAAACAAACAAAACATAAGAAACTCTAAACTAGCAGATAAGAACTTGGAAGGAATAATTCTGTTTGAAAGAGGAAGAGGAATATTTTCTTTAACACCTCTGGATCTAATAAATCAGAAGATGAACAAACCATCAAATAGCTCCTGCAAAACCACTTACAAGAGATACTGCCCTTCACAGTGGTTAACTTAAAGGAACTGGGCCGGCTGGCATGGGGAAGAAGGAAAAGTATGATGCTAAGAGGCTATAAAAGGCACTACCCAGACTCTAAGCTTAAACTTAGTTACGCTGTTAGTTTAAGGGAACTTTGTAGGCTGGTCTGAACTGGCAGCTTTTCTTCTAATATAGTTTGGAAAACAGCTTGTTCCAGGAGAACTTAAATGTGATGGTTTCACCACTGTAAGCTGTACTTCTTTCACTGTCCTCACAGATCAACTCATCTTCAGGCTCTTGAGTGGTCCCAAGTCAGTCACCGGTAAGACAGCTACCTTCAGTCTTTGAAATTCACACTGGTCAAGTAGTGCTGCATTGGCAACTGCCCTCGGGAATGTTTGTTTTGAAATACTGTGGTTTCCTATAGAAGAGCCAAGGACTAATGCTCAGTTAAAAGAAAGTCTGAGTTGTGACTGAACGTAAGGTAAACGTGTTCTGAGTCTTACCTGTAACGAGTCAGGTATGTCATTCTGCTCACTGTTTTCTATAGGCCTGAAGAGCTCTTTCTTCTTTTCCCTGTCCCTCATGTCTGGGCTAGCAGCACTAATGAGCATCTTCAGGTTAGCAGTGGGGGTCCAAGGGTCAGCCTGAGGTCTGTCAATGAGCTTAACAGGTGTCATTGGATTTCTGTCCGGGGTGCAGCCCTTCTGCTTTGATAAGTCAACTGGATCATTCTTAATGGGAGTCTTTGGGGCCATCCTGGATCGATCAAGTATGTTTTCCTATTAAAAACAGGAAAGAAAACAGTTTGACAATCAATTTCATTTGTTCTTATGAAGGTAATCTTAGGCTAGTCATGCCTTGGCACTCACCACTGTATTTAGTGCAGTTCTTCTGCCCTCGCTGGAAGCAGTGAAATATTCTGTGTGATAGTATACAAGACACAACCCTGAATTACAGAAGCTGAGGTCAAGCAGTCAAACTTGGCCTATGCTTTTAAGTTCCATTATTACAAGACAGCATTGCCCACGAACATAAATCACCAGATTGGGTTGAAAGAATGCATTGGTCACATTACACTTGAAATGAAAACATGAGGTTCTGCTTGAAAAGTCTCCAATGAAAAGCCATGCTGGGAATGCAGCTTGGGCTGTCAGGAACATCACACTGAAGTGAACTTCACGTGCAAGGGGAGCAAGCTTTACACCCACGCTATCCGCTGCTTAGAACTACAAAGAACTCAATAATGGCATTCCTTGACCACAGCTGGGAGCTGCCAGAAGGAAAAGTCTAATGTGTAAACTGATTTTCATCATTCCTTGAATGAAGCGAAGCTCAATTCCCTCCAGTCTCCAGCTGCAGCCCAACCTTCTCTCATCTTTGGGTCTCACAGGAGGGCCAGACTCCTTACCTCTGCCCTTACTGTGAGAGCCCTCACTGCTGACCAATAACTAGCTGAAAGGAATTCATTCCAGAAAGCATCAGTGGCACTGAGAGATCAGCTTCTGAGCTACAGAAGACACTGTTTCACTGCAGCCTGCGGATGCAAGCAGGTCACGAAGGCTGAAGGAATGAGGAAGACAGGTCACACTGTTGTCTTTGCAGGATGCATCAGGTGGCATGGAGAAGGAACTTCTTTTTGCCCTGAGAGAACAGTCTGTTCTCAGGCAATCCAGTTACCACTTAATTTTACTTAGCCTCCCACAAACAGGGCACTATGGGAGTTTTTATTATTTCTCACTGGTTTCTAGATTTAGACCCTTAAATTGACTGCACATACCTTGAATGGAATGTGAGAAAGCAAAGCAGATGGCTTATCACCAAAAGCTTCTGGATAGCTTGCTGGAATTGGGACTCAAGAAAGCCCTTGAAACCACAGCAAACTGCTCTTAGACAACAAATCAGGATGGCAGCTGCTTGCTGTTTGCTTTGGCTGTGGCTTTTTTGGTGCTCACAAACACAGCAATTTGCCTTCTTCAGATCTACATTTCCATTTAATTGCTTTTCAAAATGAGTTGAGTTTTAAAAGCTCATTTAGATTGGCTATAATTTTTATTTTATTTTACTTTTTTACTATAAGGGTGGTGAAGCACTGCAACAGGTCACCCAGAGAAGTGGCAGAAGCCCCATCCCTGGAGGAGACACTCAAGGCCAGGCTGGATGGGGCTCTGAACAGTGTAATATAGCTGTAGGTGTCCCTGTTCATTGCAGGGGAGTTGGACTAGATGACCTTTAAAGGTCTCTTCCAACTCAAAGGATTCAATGATTCTGAAAACTTGTTCAAGTTTTGCTGTTTATCAGGAAGAATTCAGCTATCACTAGCAAATACAGGCATTTAAGCAGGTGACTCCACATACCATTTCATCAAGTCCAATCCAGCCAGAAAACACAACTACAGCTGGCTTTTACCAGGAGCACCTCTGCAACATTCAGCGTGGGGATCGACCTGGCCCATCAAAAGCATTGTGTTTTGAGCAATGATACGGAATATTTGTGCGTACATTTATCTATGAATATCCCAAAATGAGATAATAAGTATCTCCTTTTCCAATCAACAGCAGCCAGCTGCAACTGTGACAAATAGGGGTGAATTTAGAGGCGACAGTGCTTCTTGGAATACATACTTACACAGAGCTGGCACTCGGTATGTTCTTGCATGTTCCCATCCGGCAAGGAATCAACACTTTGCAGCAGAGGAAGTCCCTTTCCCCTCGTGTTTCTGCTCACCACAGCTGGTGCCAGTGGGACTGCAGCGAGGGCCACTGGAGAACCCGTGGTTCCCCTACCTCAAACACCCGTCCTCGTACAGATATCACAAAGGAGTAGCGGCAGCATTACTGTGAGATGCACACATCCATTCCGCTATCAGCCTCCCAGGCCCTGACATCTCGAACGCCACAAGTGCCCGCTGAGGTGAGCAGCCAGGCTGATGAAAGCCTAGGTTCACCTTGATCCAAGGAGAGACGGCTCAGAGCACAGGCGGGCTGCAGGAGCCGCCTTGGTTCACCCGGGATGCGCACAGGAGCGGGCACGTCTGCGAAGGAGCAGGAACACAAGGCGGCCCTCGGAGCGCCGCCGGCCCGGGCAGGGGGCAGCGGCCCAGGCCCGGCTCGGAGGTGCCGAGGGACAGCCCGCCGCACGGAGCGCTCCGTCCCGCGGCCCCCGGGGGAGGACGGCGGTCCCGCTCC
>JAOWBP010000001.1:33356812-33389807 GCA_028571105.1 Tragopan temminckii
TGCAAGTCGGCTATCTTTAAGCCGAGCTTGTGCTGAAGATAACTTTTCCTGTGCTGGCTGCATCGCTGCTGCCCGGCTCTGTTTGGGGAGGGGGGGGGCGGTCCTTCACCGAGCGCCCGGGGCTCAAGAGTGAGTACCACAGAAAGGAGACTTCGGAGATAACGTGTAAAATGTGTAACGAATCGCTATTTGTTACTTTGTGAGGAATAAAAAGAAGCTTTTCTAATAGGGCAAGAGGTAAACATCGAGCCTCTGGCACCGGCTTTAATTTTAAACCGGTCTTTTCCATCAGAGCGACGGTGTTGTGATGCACGCATTACCTGCATCCATCGCCCTGGGCTGGCTGTGCCCCCGGCGCCCCAGCTCGGATCAGGGTGGGACGGCCGCTGGTGGGGGTGGGCACGGGGAGATGCTCACCAGTCACCGGTAGGGGACAGACGTACTGATGGGGGGGGGGAGTTTGATTTATTACCAATTAATAACATAGCTGGGCAGCGAGAACTAAAAGTGAAAGAGAAGCAAACTCAAACCGTGTTCCCCCTGCTTCTGTTTGCTTCCAGGTTTGTAGTATCTGGATTAATGAATGTATTTTTCTATTTAACGTGAATATGGGTAAATATTCCCATCGATTTCATTAACTTTGTTTCTAGACATGAAAATACAGCACTCTGTGCAGAGCATTGGAGCAGATGCTCGCAGAAGTAGGGGAGCCTCCCTGCCTGGTAATATTGAGGAGATGTGGATGTGGCACCGAGGGACCTGGTTTAGTGACTGGAATTGGTAGGTCAGACTGATGTTTGAACCTGATGATCTTGAAGGTCTTTTTGAGCCCAAGTGTTTCTATGAGCTCCAGATGCTTTGCTTCAGGAATTCCCATTGCCTTGTTCAGGTGCAGCCTTGCTGGAGGTCACGGTTGCCATTCACAGGATGCAGCCAGCTCTGCCTGGTGGGTAGTGCACCAGGGCACTCAGCTGGCCTGGGAAATCCCTCTGGAGTGACTGGTGAGGCCATGTCTCGATGCTGTTAGGGATCTGAACTCAAGTAACCTGCCAAAGGTCACATAAGGAAGCAGGTAGCTCACTGAATCACATCTCTTTAATCAGACTTGCACCTGAAAATCACTTCCAGCTGGTGCTGTTAGAGAGTTGACTTTCACAAAGGTAGCATTACACCTCCAGCGATTACTGGATGGTGAAATTAAATTGTTATTAATGACCAGCTCTTTGTACAATTACAATTTCATTACTCTTCTCTGAATGAGATATAGTTTGCTTAATGTCTCGTAGCATAAACCTTCTTTGCTAGGGTTACAGATAGATGGCTTTTCAGCAGAAAGATGCGAATAAAGAATCAGTGTTTAGTTGTTTAACTAAGAATTAATGTTTAATGCAAACCAGTTGTAATAATTATTAAAACAATTACTAAAGTATTACATAGTGACACTAGAAAGCCACAGGAATTGTTGGCTGAAGTTTTGTCTTCCTGGGCAGACCGTAACATCTTTACCCTGGACAGCCCTCAATCTAAAAGATAAGGGGTTTGGGATATATATTGGGATATATGGCTTCCATGTCATAGACACAGAGTACATTTTTCTCTGCCTTGACAGATTGCCTTTAGTAAAAGTGCCCGAGTACCTCTGCTTAACCTGTTTAGATTCAACCTGAGATGAATCAGGAGCTCATAGTATAAGATGCTATTTAGGCATGAGACCATACCTCTCACCGATTCAACTTACATTCTGGAATTGTTTGTTTCTGCTGTGGAATATCAATGAAGTACACAACCATACAGTCATTTCTGCCTAACATTCACAGACGAAGACTTGCTGTTCCATAAAACTGTCAGTAGTTTAACAGAAAGAAGGATGCACTCTGTGCTGCAAATATTCAAAACTGCTCTCTAGTGATCATTTGCTGCTATTTCATTGTGTGAGATGTCTCAACAGCACTAGTTTCCTCCATGGACCTACCACCTGAAAGTTTGGCTTTTTGAATTAGCAGTGAAAGAGACTGCCAAGTATCTTCTTACAGATGAATGGTTTTCCTCCTGATTTCAGTCCAAAACCAGGACAGCAGTCCTTCCTCAATCACTTTAAAATTTCTCTTGAGACCAAACGTGGAAAACAGGGGTTTGAAAAGTAGGCTGTTACCTGAAAATGATGGACATAAATGTTATAACAGAAGTCTCAGTATCACCCCAGCAATGTGATTCTGTAAGAACATTTGCAGTCGGTGGTGAACTCTATCCAGAAAGCATCTTCTGATGGAGGAGCAAAATCAAGAGATGGATGAACATGAAGGAAAAGAAAGTCCTGTACTTCTTAGCTTTCTAGTGCAGCAGACCTGGCAAAGACTGACATGCACGCTCCTAGCTCATTTCATTACCCTGCCCAGTGTGCTTTGATCTTGTATGGTTGTCCCCAGATTATAAATCCTGAGGGACCATTAGATCATCTGATCTGACCTCTTATGTGTTGCAGGCTATTAAATTTCATTCATTACCCTTGTATTGATCTGAAGGTCTTTTGCCTGGCTACAGCTTGTGTTCCAGTTATGCCTGTGGTATTGATCTGAAGTCAACAAAAGACTGTGAATTCATCATTTCCACTATTATTGGTTTAAATATTATCCCATTCTCCCTATTAATTTTTTTCCCCTTAATTCTAATTTTATTTTGTCTCATTTCAGTTTCAAGCCATTAGGTTCCTGTTGGGATTTTCGATCCTAACCTGCCATACGTTTCAAGCACTTCTTTTTTCCTGTGTGAATGTTGGAACCATAAGCTAATAACAAACTCGGAATGACAGCCTTTGTTCCTCTCTAAAAGCCATTTTCTGATGATCTCAAATGAATTCTGTTGTTTTTTTTTTAAATCAGATTCTCCATTTTTCCTGCACATGTTTTTAAAATACAGATATCTCAGCTTTCTACTATATTAAAAATCATTGCCCACTCCTAATCTACACTTCTTTAGAAAACTGTATGCGAAAAGGTTCTCCTTCACCAGAAGAAAATATGAAACTTTATAGAGGTCTATAATTTTATTTGGGAGTTCTTAATTTTTCACAAAGCAAATGATCGGATGAAATGTATGTATCAATCAAAGTATACACTTTCATTTCTTCGGCTATCATCCTTCCATGAAGATCTTGGTTTTGATAGATTCAGCACTTCAGTCAGGATGATAAAAAGGCTGCTCTGCTCCTTGCTTCCAATACAGAGACTGCACTATCCCTACTTATATAGCACTGCAGCCAGAGCTCATTAATAACTGATTGTTACCCATGGGCTCTAGGTCTTTCACAGTCGCTGCTCTGTAGCCCCACAGCTATTCAGGGGGACCTGCATTGCTCCTTCCTCGATGAATAATGTGAGCATGTACGAATGTTTTCTGTTTGCAAAGCGCTCTTCTCATCAAGCTACCCATACTCCTCTATGACAACTCTTCTCATCTGTGACTTTTATCAGTTTTTATTTTTTGTCTGCAGATTTTGCACCTGCTGGGAAGATAGTAGACATGGCTCTTTGTTTGCAACATATCTTCAGTGCTTACTGCTTTGGCAAGTTACCACGCATCATTGAAACTCTCACCGGATTCTCATGTAGTAAGGAGAACTACTGGTCCCTCATATTCCATATGTGCTGTGTTTATGTGGCCTATCTGGTGCCAGTTCCTAAAGGTATGGCTACCAAAACATAAAAGAAAATCTCTTCTTAATAAGCAAAACTGGGGAAAAGTTCTTCTGTTTACAGGACTGAGGAAGCTCCTAGGTATTTGTAAGGAGTTGATCAGATTCAAACTTGAAGTGAAAGGGCACCTTAGGCAGACTTCAGCCTTCAAGAATAGATAGTTATCACCATAAAAGCCTCCACAGTGTGACCACCACATACCAGAAAATGAATCTGCTGGAGAAGAGACACACTAGGTTCTGCAACTGAATGGTTCCCATCAGCTAGGAAGAAAGTAGGCCGGAGCCTAGGCTGGGGCACTGCCCCCTCCCCAGCAGCTGTAGTTACTGGCAGTATCTAGCTTGAGGCTGGTACACACAGACAACAGGAGAAAATAGGGACAAAGCTGAACCCCTCAACCTAGGTGTCTGAAAGTGCTTATCTGTGTGATGGAGCCTGGTGCAACAGTCTTTGAAGCAACTGAACTTCTGGGTATGTCTTGAACCAGAAAGCGTATGCCACACAGACACCCCAGTGGCAATGTGTTATGTTGTCTGAAGGTTTAGGTTTCGGAAGTGCTTTTCTTGGCTTCTGAGCTCAAGCTGCTGTCATCTGACCCTGCACCCAGGCTTATAAACCTTATTGTAGTGAAGAACAGCTTCTTATTATGAGCATACTTAGCCTCTTTCCTTCCATTGTAAGTGGAATATTGGTCTGAGCTACCATTGCTTCTGTCATTTTTTTTTCTTTCTTGCCCCAACTCTTCCTTTTTGCCCCAAGCTTTCTTGTGCTTGCCCTATATCTATTCTACTATGCAAAGGGGTATTCCACCTGATTTTCAATTTCAATTTCAGTCCTTGCAGTCTGAGCAGAGACAGCTCTGTGGTTCTGTAGGTCACTAGCTGCAATCTGGCAGAGCAGCAGTATTTACTAGCTGGACTGCTTCCACCGAAGCATTGCTTCCAGGCTGTGGTATGGAACAATACAGGTGCACTCATGCAGTGCAGTCCCTGGAATAATAAACTAGTGCTGGGCTGGTTCTGCACAGAGCCCTATGAAGTGTCTCTACTTGCAGTGAGGTCAGGCTGTAATCCGGATAAATTGCCAATATGTAACTGAGCAGAGCTGACTATATATCTGAAGTCTCCTA
The DNA here is from genome assembly GCA_028571105.1 of Tragopan temminckii. Taxonomy (NCBI): domain Eukaryota; kingdom Metazoa; phylum Chordata; class Aves; order Galliformes; family Phasianidae; genus Tragopan; species Tragopan temminckii. The sequence goes on from JAOWBP010000001.1 coordinate 33,361,634, forward strand.
TGACTGCATTTTTGAAAATAATGACACTGAAAGAAAGCAACAGTTCAGTATTGCATTTGATAGACAGCTGGAGCTTATTTGACCTGGAAAGGGAGGAGGACATTTAGCACCTTACAGGAGCAAGCCCTCTTGGTATTTGTGAGGATTTAGTACTATACTTACAATGCACTTGAAGGAAAATAGAAGCCAACTGAAACTTATGGTTGGCACATGAAGGCTGTGATTTAATGAAATTTGTTCCATGATATGAAAGAAGGCTCTTGGAAATGGAATAAATTGAAATACCTATGTGTAATGGTCCTGTCAGGGCTAGAGAATAGAATAACACTGTTATGATATAAGTTGCATGGGCTATATTTATATTACAAAATCTCTCTTAAAAATTGCTTTCAATGCTCTTCAATTTCTCTGATATTTGTAAGCCAAGAGTAATATTTTCCTCTTTCTCTGATGTATGAATGTGGATGATTTGAAAGAGGTCAGCTAATGCCATAGAATAATACCAGAACCCTACCTCAATGGGCTTTAAAATGCCGCCACAGAGTAAAGCTGTGAGTCCCTTTTAAATAAAAGCCAAGTACCATTTGTCTGTTGTTCAAGACATGCCCTACAATCCTCACAAATCAACTGAGGAACTGCTAAGAGCTTGGTGTACTTTTAGGCACAACTTTCTGCAACAGCTCTCAATCACAGTGGAAGTGATTGAACGTAGACCTAATTTACAAACTCAGAAAGACTGCCTACCCTCTAGACAGTTCCTTTTGTGTTTCCCTTTTTGCATTTCATGCTTGGATACACTACAGGGAAATTCACAGGAAGATCTCCTTTCTCATCAACCAGTCATATTTTCAAGTGAATTAATTTTTCACTTTTTTTGTTGGTTAGCTTAACAAGTGTTTAAGCCTGATGTAGTCTTTTTGAAACAGATGGAGAGTAAGACTTTCTCATAGAGCATTTGGAGTGTATTTTGAGCCGCGCTTTACTAGGAAGATTCTCAAATTCTGTTACAAAATCACAGAATGGCTTGAGTTGGAAGGCGCCTGAAAGACCTTCCAGTTCCACCCCCTGCTATGGGCAGGGACATTTCCCACCAGCTCAGGTGGCCCAGGGCCCCATCCAACCTGGCCTTGAACACCTCCAGGGATGGGCCAGTCACAGCTTCTCTGGACAACCTGTTCCAGCGTCTCATCACCCTCACAGTAACGAGTTTCTTTAATGTAAACCTACTTAATTTAAACCTATTATCTTTTAGTTTAAAGCCATTAACCCTTGTATCACTGCACTCCCTGTTAAAGGATTTCTTTCTGGCTTTCTTGTGGGAAAATACAAACAGTACTTCCTATGAAAGAAGAGATAACATTGTCTGAAATATAGCACATGTCTAGATGTTTGGAACATGTCTACCCTCAACAAACTGCTTTCAGTTGCATCTTCTTGCTTGTGGCAGAGAAGTATGTGCTTAAGACATTAAAGGATAAGAGGATGATTTGGTAAAAAGTAATTTTAAATACAAAATTATTTAGAATCATTCACAACAGTTCTTTGTATTCAGTAAAGCAAAGCTTTGTGTGCTGCTCTGTAAGTATGTTAAAGCGTGGGTTTATCTGAAGATGTAAAAAGGGATTTCCATACTTAATGTAAACAATATTACTAAATTATCTTGATACCTAATTTGCCTACTTTTGAACTGAACCATGAAGTCACATGCTCTAAAATCTTAGTGATACTGATGTGAACCAAGTCTCAACAAATGTGACGTATGAACTAATTGCAGGAGAGGATGGGAAAGTGTATTGGCTCTTCAGTTGCTTCTTGCTAGTTCACTTGCTGCAGCTTATATGGGGCGGTTAACTAACAAAAATGAGGAGTTTCTCTTTATCGAGGCTACAGTGGCCGTTAATCATTGGATTTATTTATTTGTAGTTGATTTAGTAAATCAAGATTTCTCAGTATATACTTAGAAACCCAAAATTCTTACTGATAAAATTCATTTGTTTTACATCTATATTGAAAAGATAGAGCAATGTCAGATTTCACCTTTTTGTCAAGTATTTTAAAATATGGAGGAAATAGGAAGAAGTAGGAGGGAGGACAGGAAGGAACGTACCTGATGGGGTCTGTTTGGCCTGTTGGCTGCAATTAACCTGTGCAAACACACTTGATATCCCTTTTATTAAAGACTGCCACATGCAGACAAAAAGTCGGTTGCAGAGGGGATATCAGATGCGGGAGGATACCTTGAGCAAAGCTGACAACATCCATAAATTCATAGCTTTTACCCAGTTGCTGTACTTACTGCTGATGAATACAGGAGAAGGGAAGAGTGGCCGTGTCACATAAAGCCAGGGGCCTGCTCCGCCTAACATCCTGTGTTCCACAGCAGGCAGAAGCAAATGCTTTAGGAGAATGTATGAAATAGGACTGTACAGAAAATGCCCTTTTCCCTCCTCATCCATCCCAGGCCCAGCACCATAGCAAACTTCCCGATATGGCGTATCCATCCAGACTGCCATGTTGAGCAGTCGCCTCGGGACCCAGTCTGCACAAACAGCCTCCTGAACTCCTCCTGGCTGTGCAGCAACAAGCTCCACAGGCTCACTATAAAACATGGAAGGTACTTCACTTTGAAATGTGCTGCCTGACACAGTACAAAAGTTTTCTTTACATTAAGCTATCCGTTAAAACAGTAAAAATGAACTAATGAGAGGTCTGCTGTGGTAGCCAGCTATAGATTTATCTCCAAGTGCATTAATGCTACCATTTGATTTGCAGGTGTAAATTGAATATTTATGTGGCACTGCTGTTCTTATTCCCCTAAGCCCTCTACAGCGTATGAATGAGCTGCTGTATTTGAGCTGCAGTATGTGCAATCAGAGGCTTCTGGTTCCTTTGGGATTTCAGTTATAGCATGAAATTAATCTTTTTCAGCTACTCTGGTTGAGCAGGTGAAAAGTGAAAATAATTATCAAAGCACTGTGGCCTCTAGTAATTGTGTGAAACCTCTGAATATGCCTGCACTGCAGCTTGCTAACATAATTTGCAATTGTCTCAAATGACTTAGTGCTTAAAATAGATAACAGCGCTGTTTTATTCTTGAAATGCTGGAGCGCTGTAAAAACCACGTAGTCACTCACATGGCTTTGAAAAGCCACTCATTTTCAGCACAAGCATTGAGTGAATTGCTTATTCTACTTACTCAGTGCTCTTCTGACGTGCCCCAGGTAGCTGGGAATGAAAGTAATTGGGCTCAGTGTGGTGGCTGTCTTTTTAGATGGAATGACGAGAACTGATTTTGCTGGTGCTGCCCACATTATCAAGAAAGAATACAGTATCTAACCAAGAGTACTGGCACCAAACCTTAAATAGGAGCTACTGTTGCTTGTTTTGGCTGAATACCAAGAATGGCTAAATATAAGTTCAGGGCTTACTTTCACTGCTTGGTGAAAACTGTTAATAATCTAGCTGCTTTTACTTAACTCTTCTCATTCACTGAGGAATCAAAATAATTTCCAGAAAAGTCAGTGGCTGCTTCTTTTGCTTTTTTTTTTAATCTAGTCCTTTGCTTTTTTAAATGTTCAGTACAAATGAGAAACCTAAAGATGCTCAGGAGGGTTGTGAAGGAACAACTTGTTCTCATTCAACAGCTTGAAAGAAAGTAGTACAGGAGAAATCAGCAGATATATTCCAGCCTTGCTTAAAACAGACTTCTTTCCAGATTAGGAGTGATGTTCCTCTTCATCTGTGCATCAACAGAAATAATAGTAACTAGAGTCAGCAAAGGATCCATCGTCTAAAGGCTGGGAACTGCACCTGAGCAGACTGAGTCCAGAGCTAGCGGCACATGCTCCTATGAGGAAGACTGGGGCATCTGGGAATAATGGTTAGACAAATCTGCCTCTGAAATCTGTCCTCCTCCTTCCTTCCTTTCAGGAAAGGAAGACTAACAGCCACTAGGACAACTTGGTACCCAAAATCCAAGAGGTGTTTTCAATCTTGTGTTTTTAACCAGATTATGACCAAGGGAAGATACTTGAAATAGGTTGTAGGCACAGAAGAGGAGCAGGATTCCAGATCATTCTGCTGTCAGCTGGGTTAGGCATGTCCCAGGCTCAGCATATCAGATACTGCATATTCTATCCTGTCCTTTTCACAGCAGGACCTTGGCTTTAGGAATTTTACACACAGCCTGGCAGTGCCCAAACCACCATGAAACTGAGATCCAGCTCGGGTTAAGGCATAGGTGCTAAATATTCTCGATTATGTTGCTTATGAGCACTTCTACTTGTTACAGAGAAGTCACACAGAAAGTTATTAGCAAATATTCCTAGGGGACTGGAGAGAAATGCTGAGTGATTTGGAAGAGGAAGTTGCATCCTCCTACCACCTCTAATGGGACATCTTGGTTGCACTTAGCCCAAGAATAGCAAGTTTTCCTAAGCATTCAGCTCATGTGAAAACATAATTTTTTTGTGCAAACCATGGCACAAATGAGTCTGCTACTGTTAGTGACTAGTGTCACTGACTCAGGGTCAGAATCTTGCTATCGTCTCTAAAGATGAGTGCCAAGGGTTTACAGGCGAAATGCTCTTGCTTTGCTCAAGACTTATTGATAACTCCTCTAGCTGGGGACGGGGTACAACCTCTTTGCTTGTAAAGCAGCATGTAATATCAGTCTCAAAAACATGTAGGTTGATTTGGTTCTGCATTCTCCTGGAAACTGGAAAACATGCTGAGGCCAAATTATGCAAGAAGTACATGTGAACTTCATGACATCAGTCATGGACATGCCTAATTGAATCTCTTAGGGTTTTGCTTTTCTTTGTCTGTATGGATACAGTGATATAGTGTAAGATTTGTTATATGAAGATGCTGATATTTAGAATGACTGACTGTCAGTATTGATTCTGGAAATCAACTGTTGCTGAAACGAATCTGACAGAATAAAATGTCTAAGTGTATATCTGTCACTACTCATTTGTCCACTCTGGCCATTTTTATAGGTGTTATATGGGCATCTAAAATGAAAAAAGCATGTTAATAGCTCAGAGGTGAAATAAAAGTTGAGTATAGGATGTGGTAAAAAAAAATCCAATGGGCCACTTTCTGCTTGCCAAGTGATTTCAAAGGAAGTACGTTGATAGACCACCTGTTCACTGAGAAAGGTAACTCTAACTCAAGTGTGAAAGGTCTTACTTCTTAAACTAGAGGGAAGAATAGAAATACACACTTCAGCTACCATATTTAAGTCCTTTTAAGACTTATGAAACTGTGGCTATTATATTCCTACAGAAAATTCATGAGTTATGCTACGCGTGTCATGTAGGTAGAAGGTAAATTTCAGCATGCTGTAGACAGGAACTCTGGTTTATGCTGTCACCAGATCTGAGTTCAGGTGTTTGTTTCCCTTACTGCAGCACAGGGGCTTTTCTGCTGTTGTTTCTCTGGACACTTCCCACTTCAAGAACTTTTTGATGTCTTGGGGCTTCAATACTCTGTACTTTACCTGTGCACTCCTATGGTGCCTCTTTTCAAATTTTTAATGGTGGAAGTGTTTACCTTTTGATATGTCAATGGGATGCTCTGTCTGAGACCACCCATGAGACCAGATGTGTACAAGTCTATAAGGCCAGACAATATACATCCCATGGTCCTGAAGGAACTGGATGATGTGATTGCCAAGCCACTCTTCATCATTTTTCAAAAGTCATGACTGTCAGGCAAAGACTCCAGTGACTCACTGAGAGCAATCCTGTGGAGAAGGTCTTGGGAGCTCTGGTGGACAAAAGGCGTGACATGAGCCAGATGTGTTTTCTTGCAGCCTGGAAGGCCAACAGTATCCTGGGCTGCATCAAAGAAGGGAGGCCAGCAGGGAGAGGGAGGGAATTGTACCCCTCCACTCTGTTCTTTTAAGGCCTCACCTGGAGTACTGCATCCATGCTTGGGGCCCCCAGCACAAGAAGGATGTGGAGCTGTTGGAGTGGGTCCATAGAGGGCCATGGAGATGATCAGAGGACTGAACCTCTCCTGTGAATGCAGGTTGAGGGAGCTTGGTTTGTTGAGTCTGGAGACGAGAAGGCTCTGGGGAGACCTCACTGTGACCTTCCGATACTTAAAAGGAGTTTACAGACAGGAGGGAGGTAGACTTTTTACATGTTCTGATAGTGATAGGACAAAAGAGAACAGTTTTAAAGTCAAAGGGGGGAGATTTAGGTTAAAAGTCAGGAGGAAATCTTTCATTGAGAGGATCGGAGAGTCACTGGAACTGGTTACCCAGAGAGGTTGTGGATGCCCCATCTGTGGAGGCATTCAAGGCCAGGGATGGGGCCCCAGGAAACCTGATCTAATGTAAAGTGTCCCTATCCATGGCAGGGAGTTTGGAACTAGATGATCTTTGAGGTCCCTTCCAAACCATTCTATGATTCTGTGAATTCAGAGTAGATGCTCTTGTCTTTTCTTTCTGTAAAACACTGAAAGACACAAGGGTACTTTGCACTGGATGAGTGTTTGAGAACTTTTCATGTCATTCATTTGTATTAACCCTGTGTGTTTTATTGAGAACTGTATTGTTGATACACATCTCTAAAATACATTTTCTTTTCTTATTGGAGTGCAGCATGTGCTTTTGCAGAGTATTTAAGGAGGCATTCTCAGAAAGGGGTGCATTATGTAATCGTGTTTTGCAGGAAACTGCCTTTTATGAGCATCTGGACTTCCCTGTTCAGTAAGCTGTTTAGTATAACTAGTCTTGGATCCAAATTCAGATATCTGATTTTGATCAAATCACCATCAGTATCATAATTAAGTAAAAAGATATGGCTAACACGATTCAGCCTGGACTTTAATCTTTAAATATACGTGATTTTTCTTATCAATTTGACATGGAGGCAACAAGAAAAGTAAATGGAGATGGAAAGGAAGTTAGATAACACTTGGTGCAGCTGTGTTCAAGGTGTAGTAGTTGTCCTCACTGCTCATTCCAAACTCTCCATCCCTTGCCTTTCTGGAAGTCAGTGGATTGTTTACCTTTCTGCTGTCTTAATCTCCGGAGTGATTTGACTCAAAAAAACACATGCACTCTCACATCCAGGTTATATTCATCTTATACTTTCTTCAGCAGGTGTGCAGTTTTAGGAGTTCCTGTCCCTAGACACAAAAGGATTGTTTTGACCCAGAGCATTTGCCTGGCCCAGCTCCCAGCTCAGCCCCACATGTGCCTGGCACAGGGATGGGACACTGTGCAGTGGGAATCTGAGGGTATGTGAAGGCGAGAAGAAGAGAGAAGAGCTTCTTGGGACAGGACTGACTTCTGTAGGTCTACATGGAGACCAAGGGCAGGGCTGGCATGCCATGGGTGCTATTTCTTCCTGCGAAGCTGTCTTCAGAGGCTGCTGGTCTTTCCAAAGCTCTCCTTTTCCTCCATCTCCATTCTGCAGTTCAAAACCATTTTAGTGTGACATTTTTTTCTGTGGCTGCCATGTATGGCAAACCATAAAGTATACCAGACCTTATAAAAAGGGGAAAAGGAGAAATAAAGTCTTCTAAATTCGATTTCCAACGGAAGGTAAAGATGATGGTGTTGAACTAAAGAAGATGTGGTGTGGTTTTGATTTGGCAGGCCCTATCTTAGAAAGCCTTCTCCCTTCAGCTGTCACAGCAGGGCAGCAGCAGGGCTGGGAGGTGCTGTCTGTAATGTCTCCACTGGTCTGATGTAGCTGATACTGATGTATGCAAAACTTTTATAAACCTGAAGAAGTTTTGGCTGCTTGTACTGCTTGGACAAGCAGAGAACCGTCTGGAATAGATCTTCAGATATTGCCCTGTTAGATAGGAGTCCTGTGGTAACAAGAAATGGTGAGGCTGTGCTGTAACACAGCACTTTCCTGCATGATGGCCCAAAGGCAAGGCTGAGCGTGTTGGGAGGAGCAGTGAGAACTGGTGTACAAGCCTTTTAAAAACATTTCTTATTAAGAAAAAATGTTTTCTCACAGCTATAGTAAAATGCAGACTTGGCAGAATTAATTTTATATCTTGGTACTAGTATGTAAAGTTATGGGTTTGGTTCAGCAACATCTTGAAATTTTATGCCCTGAAGGTTTTGTTACTATTTTTGTTTTGTTTTTAAACCAAGGGTGCCAAACAAGATGAGCAGAATGGTGTTTTCCTGTGCTGAGGTACTTGAAAGATTCGTTTATTTTATTCATACTCCCCTTTACAGTCATGGGCTATAAAATAGCTTCCATAGCAAACTTTATTAAAAGGAAAAGGGCTCTCAGAATTGATCTTGCTTTCCTGTTAACTGTTATTTGCTTCACATCTTGAAGTCACAAATTAAATGCAGTACTTAAAGCCATCCAATATTAATATAAATAATGTGGGCAAATATACCATTTTACTTCTTACAAAGCCAAAAATACACGTCAGTTTTGAAGGTTAAAGCATCTCTAATGTGTTGCCAGTTTCAGTGGCTATAAAAACTTCTGCATAAGTTCCCATCAATCTTAAGTTCTGCAGACTCCCAAGGCAGCCATTCAAAACCCAACATATCCAGTGATCATTCTAGTCAGGTGCGTCTAAACAATGCTTACTGATGGAAGATACATGGAAAGCTGTATCCAGCGAATGTATTTCAGGTCTTGACTTTGACCCTTCTTATTTATAAAGTGCTGGTATTAGTTATTAAAACAGCAAAAGAAAAAGAGTTGGAAGCAAAATTATTTGCTTTGGCCCCTTTCAAAGAGAGTGTCACGTAGTCATCGTGTGCCCATGTGCTATTAATTGATTCTAGTTAGATTATGCAGTATTTGAAGAGTGCTTCTGTAGCAGAGGGTTTTAAAAACAAATATCGCTGTATTAATTATTAGGGAGCAGAGGAGCACTAGCTGGAGATGCACAAAGTATGGGCTCTCTGGCTGCTTCACTGAGTGGCACAGATACAGCACAGCTTTGTGTCATAGGGAGCAGTGAGGAAGATCCTGGTACTGATAAGGCATTTCAGAAATCTAACTATGAAACTATCAAAATCTGGTGACTATGCAATGCTCTGTTTATACAAACTTGCGTTGTTCAAATACAGATATTCTGAAGCAAGGTCTTTGGTCTATCCACAGGAAATGAACCTGGGAAGGCTGCTGCAGATCTGCCTGAGCAAAAGCCTCTTCCCTTCTACGCCATACAGGCTCCTGTTTGCTGCTCAGCAACTGGTAACATGATACATTTCTGCCTGAGAATGACTTGATTTTCATCCCTGTATTTTTTGGCACTTTGTAAGGGGCATCTGTCATTTCCTCCAGCAGCCTACAAGCCTGAGCTTGTTTTCACAGTCATTTGGTAGATACTCCCAGCAGGAGCAGTGTGTCACCTTCTGTCAAAAGGGTGGCAAGGTGGGAAGAAAAGAGAGACAAAGAAAGGATAATCAATTAATGAGGCAAAAGGTTAGAGGCATGTAGCAACAGGTATCCTAAAACGAACAGATTTACGTTAATTGTCACTCCTAAAAACCAGAGGAAGTTGTGTTACAAAAAAATGGAAGTTTTCTTGTGCTCTTCCAGCTCTTCACAATATTGTTCAGTGCTATGGAGTTAGAAAAGCTACTAATAATATGGTAAGTAGGGTGTTAAAAGAATATGGGGGTCTGGGAGTGAGTAAGAAACCTGATTGCCCAACCAGGAAGCAAACTTGTGTATTTGTTTTTGATTGCCAGTAGTCACATAGCTTCCCTAAGCCTTTGGATGTGTTGTTAGCACACACTGTCAGCTACCTGTGGGACAAGGTGGGGGGAAATAGTGAATGAGGGGTGGAGAGGCAACACACCAGAGAGAAACAGTGACATGGGAGGTTGTGATAGTGATTTAACTGAACAAATTCTAAAGCCCAGAAAACAACTTGTGCCTATGTATGGGTCTCATCTTCTAGAGAGTCTACCAGCACACCTGTCCACAAGGTCATCTTTTTCATCTTTTCACAGTAAGTCAGATTCCCATTTCTAGCGATAACATTTCTGTTGTAACATGAGGAAAATGATGCTGTGCAGCAGAAACTGTTTATTATGAAGAACTGGTTCCAGAGTCAAAAAGGCAGTGTGGGAAGGGGCACCATCCAGCACTTGTGGAAAACAGATAGTATTTGCCTGTGGGGTTGTGGCTGTCACTACTGTTGTTCAGACAGAAGGACAGAGAGACTGTCGCAGCAGATAGAAAGAGCTTGAGGAGGGTGCAGATGAGGTCAAACGTCGAAATATCTTGGTACAGGCTCTGGGTGGGCTGATTAGTTGACAGCTGACAAGAGAGATTATGCTGAGATATTGGACTCCCATGGAAAGAAAACTTTTCTCCTCAAGGATCCTAAAGATCCATGTAGCCGTCAGCCTGCTGCTTGGACAGCCTGCTGTCTCTGCCTTCTCCCAGCTGATTCCCCTCTGCCATAAGGAGGAGATTTCAAGGATACTATGTCTACTATGTCATCTCCTGCTTTTCTATGCTGAGAAGTAGCCCCTGTGGGCACCACACTAGAAGTGGCAGTTCTGAAAACTTAAGGACAGAATATTAATGTATGAATGCCTTCCTTGTGGCTTTAAGCAGGAAGCCTACCTGAAGATGGGACAAGGATTCCCAAGGCCTGCTGCAGCCAAATGCCCCACGGTCTTTGGAGGCTCAGCCCCTGAGGAGGAGCTGGAATGGCTTCAGGACCCTCCCTAGTACACTGGAGCTGCCATCTGCAGCTCAGGATGGACAGCTAATGCCATTCAAGCATCTAGCGAGTCCAGAAGGACAGCGTCGTGGCAAGGAAGATGTTGGCAAAAGGAGCGGCAGGGAACAAAAAGCACAAAAAAACTGAAGCCCGCTGGGCTCCCTCAGGCCCTCCAGAAACTGATGCAGTTTTGCTTCTTGCTTTTATCACAAGTCTCATAACATTTGGTCTTTCTCCTGAGTAACTTTCTCACAGCCTGCGCTCAAGGAAAACTTTCATCATCATCATCATCTTCAAAGATGGAAGCTGCCTTTAAAGAAAAGCACAAAAACATAAATCCTAAGAATATCAGTGCAAAAAAATGCAATTTAAAAACAAGATTTGTGATATATCTTGTGGCCATTTTTTTATGTCTGAGCTGTGGCTCTAGGCTTATTTCTCATTCTGAGCTTAGCCTTCTGCACATGAGTTTCAAAATTGCCCTCTCCCCTGTGGCCGTGGAGGAAAAGAGGGACTTTGCAAATCCCAGCTCTGAGCGTGACCTGCAAGCTGAGCATGCTGGAATCAGGGGAAGTATTGCTGAGAATGAACTGCCTTGAAATGTTTGTGCCTATTTATTATGTCAGTTGAGGAATGTTTTACATAGGCTAAACTAGTGTGAGACTTAAAGGGGCCTTGCACAGGGGCTAAGACATGGGCCTTCTCTCAACCCATCCATGGAATGGGCTGCTCCTGCAGTAAGCCCTGCAAGTGTGGGCTCCCATATACTTTGGTACTCTCATTCTGCTCTCTGTTGTATCACTGATGGAAGTCGGTAGTTCAAGTGGAGACTAAATCCTAACTTGCTAGGCAGACAACAGTTTCAGGATACCCAGTTATTCCAGGTTTTTCGTTAGATTCCTACTGAAATGGGAGCCACAGCCCAGTGATTGTCCTCAACTGGCTTGTAGGTAGTGGTGATCTCATGTCCTGCCGTGTATGGGCCGCTCTGGCTGAAACAGCTATTAGTATTTTAGTAGTCCCTTCTGTCCACAAAGCAGCATTTCCTGTCCTCCGTATTGTTGCTTATGCTGAGTATTTCCAAAAGCTATGCTTTTCTGTGATATAAGGGGAAAAGAACCTCCAACCAAACATTAAAAAATGCGAAGACAGTCCATTTTGTGATATATCGTTTTAATTTCATTTTTTTTAATTATGTGCCTATTAATCTGATATTTTTGTTCCGTATTTTTCCTTCACTGCAATATATGGGGATCATTTGTTTGATTACTGTAGTAAAAACCTGATGAAATGGCACAAGTCTATCAAATGGGCACTGGAGTCAAGGGATTTGTTGGGCAAAGGCACCTATGTGCTGCTATATGTAAAAACATTGAACAACTGATCTGGTAAAATATACACTGACTTCAAGGGAAATAGTACAGAACACTTCAGAGCCTTGAGAATGGCCAGACGTGTATTATACCTATATATGTCTACATTACTGTTTTATTGAACAAGGATAAAAAGAGGAAAATCAATCATATTCAAGCAACCTAGAACTACCAAATACATCTTCAACTGCATTAGGCAAATATTTTTATCCATTTATGTGGACAAATACTTTGGCTTGATCATAAGCAAAATAAAAATGTGTTTTTATCTCTGGTCAATTTGGCTGTTGTTGCAGACATAATAGAACAAAAAGGCACAATAGCCTAAGGATACATGTTCTGTCTGAGGAGCCAGCAATTTCTTTTCTTTGCACTTGAGTGAATGTTTGTTTTGGGAAGAAAATGTTCTTTTACCTGGAAACAAAATATTTCTCAATATCTTGGCTTTGATTTCAACATAAAACATATTTTTTTTAGAAGAATGCAGTTAAAATAACTGTTCTGGAAACATAAATAGAATCTAGCCTCTGAACATGTAGTAAAATGAAATGTGAAAATCTAAATTTGAAGTAAGATTTCATGTAGCTGGGGAAATTTCTACCAAGAAAAGTTTAACAAAAAGCCTGAATCTGGACATTTTAAAAAACATTTCATGTAACTCTACTCCAGTTGGGGAATTTTAATCTATTTCTAGAGGGAGCTGTGCTATATAATTCCAGTTTGCTAAGATTCTGCTGCTCATTGAAGAACACTCACTGAACCAAAGAAATCTAGGCTTGACTCAAACTAATTAAGCTTGTGAGGATTTACAAACAGAAGTCAAAATCTTGCCAGCAAAATATTCAGTGGGAAACTGAGTAGAAGCTCAAACCTCCTTCTGTAAATTGAACAGCTTTCATTGGAGCTCTAGCTAGGAGTACGAGGCTTAGGGGATATCTTTGATTTAAAGAGGGATTTTCAGAGCACAAAATGAAAACAAAATGCTGAGGGACCAAAATATTTTATAAACTTTTCCTGGTAGGCTGTGCGGAATGTCTGAATAGCTGAACAGATGATCAGTCTCCAGATGGAAAGCTGATTTGCTGTAACCTGGCCTGTGTATGCACTCCTAACTTGGTGCAGCAGCAGAGCAAAATATGCTAAGCTAAATTAAATATACAAGTTCTATTCCTCCATTACAGTGAGTCAGAAGCATGCGGATGGTTAGTTAAAATTCTTCGGATGATGAGTCAGCTTCTCAGACTGCAGTAACTTTGTCATTTGCACTTAACCTGATTGCCCGTGGTGGCAGTCTGACTGCCATTACTAAAACATGAAAAAACCAACACATTTAATGTTTCACTCTCTTAGCGGTATTGGACCTGACAACACACACATGGCACCTGGATGCAGCACAGTCCAGTAACATTCTCCAGAGTCTGCACATAGTGCCATACTTTTCCTTCCTGTGTTCTTTCTGGAAGGTGAAATCTTGAGTGAGGTGGGAGGTTTTCAGTCTGGCACATTCATGTATTTTTATATCGACACTGAGTCAGCCTGAACAGTCATGAGCACAGTTAAGGATCCATCCATTTTAATGGGTGTGTACTGATGAATGTCATGCAGACTTGGAGACCAGAGCCAGTTCCATAAATGCAAGCATGGCCAGTCTGTCAGTTACAGGATTTAGGCTCTTTGAGTTAAATCTGATTTGTTTTGTAACTGTGCTTGTTCTGAGTAATGTTAGGGAAAACCATACTTAATAAAACCTCAACTGGCCCAGTACAGTGAGCTGGTCAAGTTGGCTTTCTGATCCACATTCTGTAAAACAAGATTATTACTTACACTTGCACTAAACTTTTCCAGTTTGCTCCACCTCACACACAGCATGCTGCACAACTTACTGGTAAGAGACACTCAGAGAATGATAAAGAGCAATTCTCCAGAGGGCAAACCCACTCCTGTCCAGGCTAGGTCCCACAGGAGATAATTTTCTGACAGTGAGAAGCAGAAGGAAAGAGGAAAAGGCATAGAGCTAGGCAGCCCAATTCAGCTGCTTGAACAGAAGTGCCCATAGACCTCAGAGAGATCCAGTGAAATGTGGATGGTACCCAAGAGATGTGCATGGGGTTGCCAAATATGACATAGGGCCTCTGGAAGTCTTGCACCCTTGCGGAGGGGTAGCTGAAAGTGTTTGGAGACACCTTAGAGCACTAGATACCATTCAGTGGTGTGTGACATGAAGAACTCCTCTATTTTCCAGTTAGAAAAGTTTTGCTGCTTTGGGAGAGAACAGGAAATACCCAGACCAGGTTTGTCCAGAGTGGAAAGAAGCTGGTGGGGAAAGAATTGGAGGTGAAGAGTCTAGAACAAAGATGGCTGATTTTCTGATGAGGAATGGGAAGAGAGGTTTCAGATGGAGTTACAGATCCAGACTGGTAGGAAAACGTTTGCACTATTTTCTTCAACATTTACCTTGATTAAGCTGGAGGCTATGCAATAGAGAACTCAACTTTGCATTAAATGCTGTATTTTTCAGTAAAACCACTACAATTGCTGTCTGTCTGGCCTGTTGTAGATGAGCTACTGTCTTACTGACAGGCACCATGGAGGAGTGGGAGATAGCCCAGTCACGGTGCTTTAATGTCCTTCCCAGACATCACTGGGAATCCCAGTCAGCTCTGAGGAGCAGTGTTGCATTGGCACCCTAAGTAGAAGTCTTAATGAACTTCGTGACTCTTGAGAAGAAATTTACTCTGCAAACAGAGCTAAGCTCTGCTAAGAGCTTTCCCCTTAGCAAACTCTTCTTCCAGATTTATATGTTAAATCACTAGTGCCTTTTTCCTTCACCAAACCTTGTATCGAATCATATGTTTCTACTGCACTTTTCTTGTTCATGTATAGGTGATCTCTATAAGGTGTTAATTGCCCTCAGCACTGATTTATTTCCTAGTTAATAGCAGTTACTATTAATACTCCAATCATGCACCTGCTTGGGTGCTTCCTGCACAAGGGTGATCCAATCCAGTTCATACTGAAGTCACTGGCAGAGTTTTAATTGGAATTGTATCAAAACTTCAATTTTATAGATTCCTTTGGGCACTGAATCTTTTCAGTATCAAACAGACAAAAGGTACACAAGGGTCTTATAAAGCTGAGTTGCCATTGGTGAATAATGCTGAAAGATTGCTGGCTAATTACCATTTGCTATTCTGTTAGTTTCAGCAGCCAGTAGCATATTATTAATCCTGCTTTGAATGATTAAATCTTAAGATGATTCTCTTCAAAGTCTTCTCATTCATTGCACAATAAGCTCTATTTGCCATGTTCTACATGAGCTATTTTTTATTGTATGAAGTACTGAAAAAAAATGACTATCTTCTTAACTACTTCAGAATAGGATATTTTCAGTAAGACACAGCATTTTATCTTATAAAAACAAAAATACAACACCTCTAATCCTTTGTTAGGATGCAGCTGTTCACTCGTTCCATAATTTTTTTTTCATTCAATCTTTCTTGAGGGAGAGAGGAAGAGAATTTGTTTGTTTGCTGTTGACAAGAGCTGTAAAATGGTGAGAAGCACTTGACAGAATCATCTCAGCCAACAGGTAACTGAGCCTGTGTATAGGAACCAGAAAAGACAAAATAGATGTCTACAAGGAATTTTAAAGTAGACATAGTGCAGAACAGTGTGAGATACTTGTTTCTGTTTAATTTTTAACATAGATCATTCCACAGAGGTCGACTTGGAAGAATGCTATGTGATTAACAGCAGAGATAGCAGTGAGCAGGGCTTGACAAGCCCTGCAGAAAGGGATCCTTAAGGCTATCTGAATGAGCAGATGGTTACTTCTGGAATAAGAGAGAAAGCAAACTTTATGAGCCTAGTGAATGACAGAGATGAGGATGGAGGT
The DNA here is from genome assembly GCA_028571105.1 of Tragopan temminckii. Taxonomy (NCBI): domain Eukaryota; kingdom Metazoa; phylum Chordata; class Aves; order Galliformes; family Phasianidae; genus Tragopan; species Tragopan temminckii. The sequence continues at coordinate 33,377,588 of JAOWBP010000001.1, forward strand.
GGAGATGATATGGCATGTCTGGAAGTTGCTATTGGATCCTGCATGGCAGAGTTTTAGGCTTCAGAACCTCACAATAGCATTTTGTAGCTAATCACACAGCTGTAGCTCCATGTTATTAAGTAGACAGACAGCAGGCAGCATTTATACACAATATATTTTTCATATTCTTCTTTTTCCCTGAAATACTGTCTGAAACTTATTCTTCCATACAGTAGATCACTTGCTAACAAAAATGAAAAGAAAAAAAAAAGGTTTCATCTATTCTCGATCTCTTTCAATTTTAAGTTCAGAGCTGTGAAAACAAGGAGCCAAAGACATTTCAAAGCCAGGCTGTCTGCCATTTGTGAGATAGGGAAACTTGAGTTTGATAGCATCACCTGAAATTACCAGTAGGATAAACTGGTCCTTGAAGTAGGCTGAAATTATCCATCAAGCATGTAGCAAAACAACAACGTGTTGTCAAAAAGAATGAAGGTGGGATTTTTTTGTTTTTTGTTTTTATGAAGCTGTGGATATAGCAAAAAAATGTGTTTGCATGAAGGAATCAGACATCCCTGTATGATACAGCAGAGATCTGTAGTGGAAACTAAGTAGTACAGAAAGTTATCAAATATATGTGGTAGTTTCATTTGTTGATCATTCTTCTTCTGCTTTTTTTTTTTTGACAATTCACTGTGAGAAAAGGAGTGATGATCAAGCTGGAAAAAGTGCCATAACCATTTTTCCACTCAAACTGCAGAAGGTGAGTGGCAATATTTAGAAAAAGTGCTTGTTTTGGGGAGAGAAATAAGTTTTCAGTTACCTTTCATATACAGAAAGATAAGTTACTTGTGGTTTGGATTCATTAAATTAAATTTACACATTATCTGCACTTCAGGTAAAGACAGATAAATACCATCCCAGCAGTCTACTTCTTCCAGTTGTTCACAGTTTTTAACTCATATTTTCAAACACTGTTCATAAAGTGTTTTTCTGTGTACTGTACAGATTTTATTCAGAGTGCCTTCTTTGCTCAAGACTTTATAGACAGCCTTAAAATTTCAAACAGTGGTAGTGGAACCAGGATAGTGTCATGTGATTCAGAGTTGCTGCAAATCCAAGTGCTTATCTTCATCACAATCATTGTAACAGGCATATATATTATCACTTGAATAGTCTTCACTCTGTTTTTGAAGAATAGTTAGTTCTAGTACCCACATGATAAAAAACAGCTGTAATGTAAATTCTACTCTCATAGTTAGACCTACACCACAATTGTTCTTACCCGATGCCCTCAGCAACATGATTTGAGACTTCTGACATCACATTTTCCACTCACCAGAAAATATTTCCATCTGCCACTACATACACATATTAGCAATCGATAAGACTGGATATGTAAGTTTACACAATTACTGTAATGCTCTGATTTTCATTTTAAATTGACATTACAGGTTGTATTCATGACTCTGGGCTGCTATATGTGTTTCAGAGGGTTCTTTGGTTTACAAAAAGATCCATGTACAACTGTGTTGTGCTCATCGTGGATGTGAGTGATGGAAAAATATGAGGAAAGTTTCAAATGGCAGTAACCTTTCATTTTTGTTGTAGTGTGTTGCTTTTCATCATTCTTACATCTCTGATCAAGCCATAAAAGTTGCTGTGCATATCTATGCTGTATTATTCTTCATATTATGACCAGGCTGTAGTATGGCAGAGTTCCTTCATTGCATCTGCAGGTATTGTATTTCACTCAGTTTTGCCTTCTGCACTGGCAAATTATTTGTTGGAGAAGAGACAGAATGGGTCATGAAATTGCTAGAGAACTAGTGAGGCTCTAGGTTACCAGTATGAGTCACCTTCAGTTAGTAGTTAACAAATGTAATCAACTTCCATACTGCTTTTGATCTGTATGGAAGTCAGTTGAATTTGTCTGTTCCCCAGGATGCTGCCAGAAGAGAGGACAGTTATGATCCAGCAGTTTCAATGGGGGAGCACTTACCTCTTGTACAGTGGGCTTTTTAAAAATAGCTTTTGGTGCTTTCTGTATCATAGTGATATTGTTCTGGTGTTCTAACCAGGTGAGTGACAGGCAGCTCCCAAGATCACTGATACTTACACCCAAGGAGTAAGGGGTTGTTAGTGGTAGATGCTGAGTAATTATGATGGGAGACATTTGAATGATGCGTAAGGGTTTTTTGCAAGATTTGCTTGTCCCAGGCAACACTTCATCCACAGCTTGCTTAATTTTTCTGCTATATTAAGAACAAGAACAGGTGAGATAGCCATGCTCAAGTCTCTTAACCATGTCAGTGCTCAGTCTCTGGGCTGGATCCTCAGGAACTGTGTCATTTTTTTATTGTGTTTGCGCTAGAATTTCATTTACAACGTGTATTTATAAAAGCTGCTGGCGTAAGCTTTTTGTTACTCGCAATGTTATGAATGTATTCTGTCTTTGCAGGAAAATGTAGAGAGCATTTCAAAGATCCAGTCCTCTGCTGAAGGTTTTTCTACTTATGAGTGTCCATGCTAATACACCAGTACACACCATGTACCCAAAGCTCACAAGGGAGTAGATATGGCAGTAGAGAACACAGTCAGATGTGGCCTGGAATAGCCTTACTGAGTGCTATTTACTATTTTATGTTTATGTCCCATTTATGTTGCAGATCTGAGAGAAAAAAAAAAAGAACAGATGTTACTGATGTTACTACCTTTGCATGTTGTGAGAGAAAGCCATTGCCAAGATGAGAGAGAGAGACTGACGTTAAGACAAATTATGAGCTAAAGCACATATAATTGTTTCTGTGAGCTCTGAAAATCAATTTTTGAGCCTTGGCAGTGTACAAGCTATTAAATTTCCCACTAAGTCTCTAAACAAATTCATTGAAAAATGTTGTATTATGAAACTGAAATTCATGAATACTTACAAAAGCATATAGAAAAGAAGCAGCAAATAGAAATTCAAATTCTAACATTTCTAAATGCCTGTAATGTTTTTAAATCACCCATATGACCTAGGAATCACACGACCTCTCCTTGAAATGAAACGTCCAGCAAATTATTCATAGTGGGACTTTTCTCTATAGCGTTCAAATGAAAACCGGAAACCACCTATATCAGTAGAACAGGAGAGGTAAAGCAGTATTTCTCACTGTCATACTTCTGAAAGTGTTGGTAAGTAGTACATGCTGTGGATTGGCTGTGTGTCAGCTTTGCTTTTTCTTTTCTTTCAGCTGTATGTAGCACTGATCAAGGAGCTGTCAGCACAATGCCTCTCTGCATGGAGGCAAGGGGCATACTGAGTGCACATCAGCACAGGTACAAGAATCTGAAATGAATGCTAAATAAATGGTCACTTGGTCTGCCAGACTGCAGCTAGCAGAGCTCAGTTATGGGATGAGATTTCTGAGTGGTTACCTAAATCACAAGAAAAGGGCTCTGGTTGGTTCCATAATTCAAAGTTTGACCTTTAAGAAATTAATTGGTAAAGTAAATCTTTTTACCAAGCATACACCTGCAGATGCTTTGACTGTACAGGACTCTCCTAGGTAACCTGTCAAGTTTATTTGTCTCTCCAGACAGATCACCAGTCTGTTTTCTCTGTGTTCACATACCAGTGGCAATCTAATAGAAACAGGTGAAGCACAAAGTGAAAAAATTTATGCGTACAGGGTAGGTCTCCCTGTCAAACAAGGGAGTGCAAATTTTTCTTTATTACTTGACTGAGTTTCAGATGCCCCTTTCTTACAGATACATTACAATCATCCTGGGCTCAAAATCCAAGAGTCATGGATATTCCATTATTGCTGCTTTGGCTTCATTTACCCCTCTTGCATGATGTGCTTACCTCAGAAGATAAAGTTCAGGTTTCAGAATAAAAATTCTTTGCAATATTTTTGTAAAATAGCATCAAAACCAATGTCAGGGAAGTCACTTGTTGATGCTGTTGCTAGCCTGTGTGAGCTATACAAGAACACTCATTCTTCTATGGACAGGGGAAAACAATCCCCTATCAATAGACAGAAGAAGCATTAGTTCCCAATTCAGTGAAATAGGAGGTTAACAAAACAAGCAAAATAGGTGTGAGTCCACATTCTCCCTGCGTTCCCATCCAAGTCTTGATATCTCCACTGAGGCCCACAGGGGTCAGTACTTCTCTGCTCTTAGTGTCTGAATCTGCACATAAAGGCGGTATTGGAATGGGTAAGAGGAAAGAGAAGGGGCAGAGCTCTTTTGTTTTAAGAAAATCATGGCAGCAGTGAATCAGCAGGATGCCAATAGTAAGTAAAATACCCATTCCAACAGGATCACAGCTCTCTGATGGCCTACTTCCTTTCTCTCCACCCTATTGTTAGCTACTGGGACTAACTCATAGACTTTCCTGTCACTCTTCTTACCAGGGTTAACTAGGATCAGATCGTGAGTAAAGATTCCTTTTAAAACTTGCTTCTTTCATTACAGTGCTCTGCAATATTTTTTCTAGCCTCTGCTCACAGACAGAAGCCTTCCCATCCCTTTGCTGCCTGGACTTGAAGAAACTCAAATAAATTTCCTTGGTGTGCTCTGTGCTTACAAAGATACAGTCGTTTACCTCCAGTAAGTACTTGCCATTCAAACTCACCCCAAGGGTTACTGGCTCTCAGGTGAAAGCCGCACTTAAAACTCCAAGGATGTTTTATATTTTTTTATTTTTTTTTTCTCAATCCTTGTGATTTTTTCAGTGTATAATTGGTGGACACAGCCTTTTTGTGCTCTTCCAGAGGTACCTTGAACATGCAGAGGGACTGGCTTTGGTGACAGCTGACTGACACTGTGGGCAGTGCCCCTGGGGAAATCCCCTCTGGGGTGCTGCATATGGTAGAGGTATGCAGCACCAGGCCCAGCAGATCCTGAATTATTCCTTCACCTGGAAGAAAAGCGTTATTGAACTGCAATGGCAAAGGCAGCTGCCATTTAGGAAGGGCTGCCTCAGTGCCGCCTGCTTTCTTCTAACAGCAGTGATTGCAGCTGCAGGTCTGCCACACAAAGCAGCAATCATGGATGTTTGCTGCTCCCATGGATGCTGCTCCCATCTTTTTGCCTGGAAGGCTCCTTCCTTTACCCAGGCCAAGAGACCTCAGTGCTATAGGTGCTGGAGGAAGGTTCATGCAGTTCCCATCACTGTTATGGTTAACAGAGGGCATTAATGCTTTTCATTCCATTGAAAGGCAAGGCAGATGCAATAAGCATATTCACGGTGCATAAAGCTCTCGAGCTAGCCCATCCTGTGAGGGTGTACTCTACTTTAATCATGCTTGTTACTCTGCTGGGCTTTGTAGATGAGGTCAGGCTGCAACCTACTCTTGGCTTGAGCTGCCTTAATTCATTCTGCTGCTTTTAAGTCACCAAGTAAGGATTCCTTTCGGAGTGCTACACCTCAGGTCTAATTGATTTCTAACCCAAGCAAGGAAAATGCTTGCTGAAGGGTTCCTGCTGGTCCAGTGCCTTCTGCTAGTCCATCAATAGATGACAGCAGGCAGTTTCTCCAGCTGTAGTCTCCAAAGCAGCGGCAGCAGGCGATGAACTTCTCCCATGTTTGTGATGGTTCGAGGTTTAAATCTGCCTGCAAACACTGTTGCTTCTGGGATTCTGTCCCCTTTAAACAAAAATGTGTTAGTTTTCAGGTGTGGTGCATGTTGTTATCGGAGTATAATGGAAGTAAATAACACCACTCTAACACAGCAGTATCCTGAGAAGATTAAATGTTCAGAACCTAACAGATTTTGTGTTACGTTCAACTGATTTCTTGACAGTCAAGGGTTCACAAATCCTATTTCTTTCATTTCTTCTTGAGTTGGATAATTTTGTGACAGTCAGACAAGAGAACCTACATTTCTGAGGAAAGACAAAGATGGGTAGATATGGAGTATCTAAGAAGATGGGAAAACCAAACCCAAGGAAAACAAACCATGAACCCATACCTTAAAGGAAAGCTGGGATACTTTACATGCTTATATGCTCCCTTTCATTATGAACTCATCAATTGTTTTACAGAGATGTTTGCTAAATTTTGTCAGTCTGTGTTGAACTATCAGCAAAAGACGCAGTGTGCTTTAAAAACAAAGCTCAGGTTACATTTGGAACAAATAAACCCTGGTGCAGCATTTGGCCAAATCAACTCCCTCCTCAAAAGAAATGAGTGAATGAATAACTAAATACATCAATATTAGGAAGGACTGGGAGAGAACTTTTGGTATAGCCAACCTTCCCAGTCACATAGTGCAGAGCTAATTCTGCTCACTGATGGAGAAATAAAGAACCTGGCATTTCATTCTGGGTCCGAGGCAGAGCTGGCAAAAGCCTCTTGTGTCTATAGAAGCTCTTGGAGTTCTAGTGTAAGGCAGTAGGAGCATGGCATGAAAGTTTAGCTTTGTTTAGTTTTTCCTAATGAACAGCTGCATTGTGCTGCAGAGTGGTTGTTATGACCAGAGTAATGCAAAGGAGCCTCACAGTAATGTAAGTTTTAATGCTCTCTCTAGTGGATAGAATTGACCCTCTCAGGTGTTTTTATCTTTGTTTGGAGACTCAAAGTTTTGGAGGCATCAAACTTATAGTTAATGACCAAGTTTCTGCCTTGAAAATGATATTAGCAAATCCTTTATCAAGAAGACTTAGTGTCTCTGTGAGCCGGCCCCACAGTCACAGGCATGAATTCATCATACTCATTTACTGTGAAAGCAGCGAATTTCAATCAGCAGTGTAATATAGTGCTTTGCTTCCCCAACTTCTGCAGTCTCCAGAGTGGAACAAAATAAAAGTAAAGCCAGGTTTTCATGTGAAATGATCTAAACATAAAATTCAAGCAAATTCAAGGTGAGCTGACTCCCAGATTGCTGATTTTAACCTTTCAAAAAAGACCTTCAGCTGATGTTCTTAATATGAGCATGCAGGTTATGAGTCAGGAAGTGTTAAGGGAAGAAATCCAACCCAAATCCACGGGAGCATCCTGTAGGGAGGACTGTGTTCTCTTGTGGATTTGAAAGTGCTCGGTGCTCTCTTAGGTCTCTGCCTTGACAACATAAGACATTTTTATTTTGTATAAACATAGATGTATAACAAGGTTTGTTGGGAGGAATGCAATTGCTCGTTAATATTTCAGTGCTGCTGTGAGCCTAGAGGATTTTCAGAATTTTAAATATTTGTGCATGATTTGAGTTTATCCACTAAAGAACTGTACAACCTAAACTGGGAGGGAATAAGGAGAAACAAAAGGTACTACTTGAAAGTATGAAGGCCTAGAGATCTGGTTAGTTTACTCAGGAGCTCCAGGGAGGCAGTAAGGCTAGAAAGACTATCACTTTTCAAATATCCTTTTAAAAATGATGATCTGAACAGCAACATTTTTGCTTTGGGATCATTTCTTTGTTATTATTTTCTAGGTATATTAAAAAACCAGCATGAATTCAAATACCTCAGTGTCTGTGAACTCGAATATGCTGCCTTACCATTTCTTCTTTCCTGTAGGGGGCTTTCAGAAGCACAAGAATCAAGGCAGAATTGCTTTGTATTCTTTTAATCCAAGTCTTGAAATGAGGATACTCTCTGTATAAGCACTAACATACTGTTCTAACTTTCTCCCTTTTGAAACGAGATCTAAATAGCAGATCAAACCCAGCTGCAGATATCAGCCATCAATATCTTTTCATTTTACATTTCACAAATATGGCAGAGATGCTGTGTTTGTAGTTTTCCATGCAGCTGAAAAAGGACAGAATTACTCACCAGCTCCTGGAAGTCATTTGTATGTGCTTCCTTCTCCAAGCTGTAGAGCAAGCACAAACACTCACAGTCTAGAAGACTAAATCACTTCCTTCCTCCATCCTGATCAGGGTGCATGCATAAAGATGGGTCCTGGGTGTCACTCCACTGATTGTTCTGAAATTCCTCTACAACGAAGTGAAAGAAGTGAAAAGGTGAGCAAATAGAATGAAAAATGTAAGAAATAGCATCACCTGAATCCTCCTTCACAAAGAGCCCTGCTGTTTTCTCTGCTGCTGGAGTCAATGCCATCCATTGGGCAGGTGGGACAGAGACAGAGACATGAGACACTTCACCAGTGTTTGATTAAAGGAAAGTTGTGCTGGGAAGGGGCTGAGTCCACTTATGGGAGTGCAGTTTGATGCTGCAGATAATGTCATTTAACAGGTATTTGCCCCTCAAGTGGCATCCCAGTGGTTTTCCCTGTATTCTGTGTGTTTTCCCACCACCTTCCTGGCACTGGTGCTCATCTGTCTTCCTGGAGATAGCTCAGCAAGTGGAAAACTGCCAAATGAAAAGTGGAAGGAGGAAGGGGAAAGAGGGAGCATGCCCTTTAGTAACAACTAGCTCTCTTGTTTGCATAGTGGAGTTATTAACATCACCCCTGGGCCTAGGGAACCATGCTGACCCTTGCAAATCCAGCAGCTTCAGTGGTGCAGAGCATTGCTGGATAGAGAGTAGGTAGATTTTGCTCTTTTTTCCAGACTTCTACTAGTGACATTTCTCTTGTGTGTAAAGAGCAGAATTTGAGCATCCGTGTGGGCAGAGTAATCTACCTTGTATGTCCAGTAATGTTCATTTGAAATGATAAGTTCATACTAGTTCAGATAGCAGTACTGTTTTACCTGTGAACAGATGTAAAAAGGATAGAGTGAAAATGTCTGCAATTTTTCTGAACTTACTTTGGCCACTGAAAAATTCAGTTAAACCTGACTGCACTAAGGTACTTCTATTGTAATGCCAGCTTCAGACATGTGTCCCAGTCTCTGAAGGCATTAAATCCATGCTAAGCGTAGGCCAGCAGCACATTGTTAGTACTGAAGGTAAAGCTAAGCAGGAGCACGCTCAGCATTTCTGGCAGTCCTGACAGGTGTGGTAGGCTCTTGAGGCCACAGCTCTGCAGTTATCTGCTGAAGGGCACTTGGAGGAGCTGTGACAGTTGGTTTGCTGGGCATCTTCAAAAGCCGCCTGGACAAGGTCCTGTGTAGCCAGCTCCAGGTGGGTCAGAGGGCCTCCAGAGGGCCCTGCCAACCTCAGCCATACTGTGATGCTGTCATCCTATGTGTGCACAGGGATCAACTTCAGTTATCTAAATGAGTATTTCTTGTGCTGTTTGGGATGCTCTGGGATAACCTCCAGCAGGATGCAGATATCTTATGGATTTTCTTTTTTCTTCTTTTTGCCACACCCTTCTCATATGTGCCAAGGCATCTCAAATGCATGGTCTCCTTTCAGACAGCTGTGACTGCTCTATGACAGACCTGCTGGACGGCCTAGCTCCAGGAGGAGGTAATAGCTGAGAGTTGCCATCAGAGCAGTGTGAGAACTTAGTTAACTTTGAAGTCCTGCTTTTCTCATTTCCTCCTGGCCAGATACAGCAGCCCCTGCTCAGTGTGGTGACTTCTCAGCACTATAACCTAGGCTGACTGGCTCTCCCTGGGCATGGTGTAGGGCAATAAAGATTGCAGTAAAAATCACTGTGGAAGCAGGGTTCCTTATAGATTGGCTTACTCGGTTGTTTATGTCATCTTAGGATGTGTTACAAAGGTCCATCTGGAAATCTGCACCCATTACTTAGTCAGGCCTCTGTGAGCTGATAAATAGCAGACAGGATCCGATGGCGTAGCTGAGAAATATGTGACTGTAACCCCAAAGGACCCCAAATCTGACCTTGCTCATAAGTGCTTCAGCAGATAGGTGGAGCAGTGGCTGGAGGAGGAATGACTCTTATCAGGGGAGACTGTGATGGTGTAACCTGGCTGACAGCTCAGCACCACGCAGTTTGCTCACTCCCCCCCAGTGAAATGGTGGAGAAAAATGGGAAAAAGTAAAACTCACAGGTTGAGATAAAAACAATTTAATCAGAAAAGGAAGGGAGAATAATTTTATTTATTTGTTTGTTTATATGCAAAACAAGTGATGCACAAAGGAATTGCTCACTGCCCAATGCCCAGCTAGTTCTCGAGCAGTGGCAGCCCTCTGCCCCTGGTCAACTCCTCCAGTTTTATAATTCCATAACTCTGCATGGTGTCGTATGGGATGGGATATGGGATGAGTACGGGATATCCCTTTGGCCCGTTTAGGTCAGCTGCCCTGGTTCTGTCCCCTCCCAGCACCTTGTGCACTCCAGCCTCCTTTCTGGAAGGCATCAGGAGAAACTGAAACATTCTTGAGTCTGTAAGAACTGCTCAGCATAAAATAAAGCATCAGTGTGTTATCAACATTATTCTCATCCTAAATCCAAAATATAGCATCATACTAGCTACTAGAAAGAAAATTAACTCTATCCCTGCCAAACCAGGACAGGGAGAAGCGAGCAGCAAAGAGGAAGCTCTGTCACTGTGCACAGCAGTCCTGCTGTGTACACAGAGCTGGCTGCAGTCTCCTGACATGTTCTGATGTTTTTCCCTAGGAATTCAAAATGCGGTTCAGTATCACTGTATAGCCCCTCAGGAAGATGCATGTGTTGGTTAGAGAACAGAAATATCCCACTGGGTGCATGTGCCGCTGCCTTTCCATGCGAAAACTGATTCAGTTCCTCCCAGAGCTCTCAAAATAGCATATGTAAATGTGTTCTTGCTTTCACATTCATTTTCTTCTGCTTTACACCTGTTAGAATTCATATTTTCCACAAAAAGAAGCAACCATTAGCCATTGCCTTTTTTTTCCAGAAAACATTTCTTTTCCTGCCAGAGCCAGCCAAACAGCTTGTGCTCCCGATCAATTTAAAAAAAAGCTGTTCACCTGAAACCACAGATAAGTGAATCATATTCAGCAAGGTCATCTATTCCCAGCTAAATAAATTACTTTTCTTCCAGGGTAATACAATCTTCTGTTACACAGAGATTAAATTACCAGTTTTTAAAAAAATATAGAAGTCTTAACCTTTTAGAATATCAAATGTTTGGGAATTTGCTTTCAACGGCCTTACTAGCAGAGCACTCTACCAAAGCAAGCCAAGAAATGCTTCCTCTTGGGTAACGTGAAGTGTTCCAGGTTTCCCTTAGGTCAATATTCCTGCTGGAGGTTTTTTTTCTACTGTCTCTAAACTATCTGTTTACTATCATTACTGCTCCGGATACAAATGGCTTATGACTTCAAGAAGTCAATTAGGAGACTGGCTTTGAATCTCTCTTCTACCTAGCTTCTGTCTGTGGCTGGTGTGTTGCCAAGGGAGCTGTATTGTTTCCTAGTGCAGCAAATGAATAAAGTTAAATTTATATCTTGCTATGTGCTAGAGAAATAGAGATGTAGTTATGTATGCATTACCTTGCATATAAATCATATAGAGATCTCCACCTTCTCTGTCTGCTACAAGGCATGCATGAAAATGTACCTCTGGAATAGAAATAAAACTGTAGAACACCATGTCTGCAGCTAGAGATGAGTCAGATGGAGACTTCAAAAGTGGATCCAGATTTCAAATACCACCCAAATCTCTGTGCACGATCAAAGGTTTTGGTTCTGACCCAACTCTAAATCGTCATAACAGCCTGGATACAATTCTGAAGCTATAAATCTCTACCTTTTCATACACTCGTTTAACCATATGGAGCTTCATTCTGCAAAGATGGGGCCTTTGTGAGGTTTAAGTATGACTCCCGGGTCAGCCATGAAGCTGTTTTGTGGCCTTGAGTCTGAGCCTGGATTGTATTTCCTGAGCAAAGAGACTGAAAAGAGCATCAGAGCTGGGGGTGTCCCCATGAGGTGCTGAGGAAGACACTGGATAATGGGGATGTGTGCTGCGGACAAGGGATGCACCTCCAGTTAGAGGTGCCCAGCAGTGAGAGGCCTGGCACCTACCAGCTCACTGTAGGCCCTGCACTGTGGGGCTGACTGGGGTTTGGCTTGCATGGGCGGGTGAAGGGTCCAACTAGGCTCCATTCTTTTCTTACACAACTTCTTCCTCCTTTACAAGGTAACTAGCAATAGAACAAGAGGTAAGGGCCTTCAGTTGTGCCAGGGGAAGTTCAGGTTGGACATTAGGTTGGACATTTCTTCTCAGAAAGAGTGGTGAGGCATTGGAATAGGCTGCCCAGGGAGGTGGTGGAATCACTGTCCCTGGAGATGTTCAAGAGCCGTGTGGATGTGGCATTGAGGGATGTTGTTCAGTGGGAATCGTGGTGATGGGCTGACGATTGGATTTGATGATCATAATGGTCTTTTCCAACCTTAATGATTCTGTGATTTTATGATTCTTGTTCTTCTCCTAGATTAAAGC
>JAOWBP010000001.1:33389907-33405137 GCA_028571105.1 Tragopan temminckii
TGTGCTGCGGACAAGGGATGCACCTCCAGTTAGAGGTGCCCAGCAGTGAGAGTCCTGGCACCTACCAGCTCACTGTAGGCCCTGCACTGTGGGGCTGACTGGGGTTTGGCTTGCATGGGAGGGTGAAGGGTCTAACTAGGCTCCATTCTTTTTGTACACAACTTCTTCCTCCTTTGCAAGGTAACTAGCAATAGAACAAGAGGTAAGAGCCTTGAGTTGTGCCAGGGGAAGTTCAGGTTGGACATTAGGAAACATTTCTTCTCAGAAAGAGTGGTGAGGCATTGGAATAGGCTGCCCAGGGAGGTGGTAGAATCACTGTCCCTGGAGATGTTCAAGAGCTGTGTGGATGTGGCATTGAGGGATGTTGTTCAGTGGGAATCGTGATTATGGGCTGATGATTGGACTTGATGATCATAATGGTCTTTTCCAACCTTAATGATTCTGTGATTTTATGATTCTTGTTCTTCTCCTAGATTAAAGCTGTCTTCACCCTCTTAAATAACTCACTGTCTTGATATTCCAGTTTTGCCAATGGGATAAATGCTTCCTCCACAATACTGGTAAATGTGTGAGGAGAAATATTCTCTAAATTGTAGGGCACTGAAATCTAGTGGTCACAAGGGCAGAGACACTTTGTGAATTTACCACCAGGTGACCTTTAAAGAAAATACAGGCTTGTTTGGTGTTTTTTTCCTAAGTAAAGTTTCATTTTGAAGTAAATGACCTTTAGACCTTGTTAAAATACTCAGTCTTTTTTTTTTTCCTTCAAATTTTATTTTGTTGAAATCATTTGTCTCCCTACCCCACCCCCCAAAAAAAAACCATTTAGAGTGCAATGGGTAAACTTAGAAACAGCTCTAATCATAGCTCTCTTAAACAATGATTGCCTTCTCTCTTACTGTCTTTGAAATTGCATTTTTGGTGACTGTGGTAGCTGAATCAGAGTACCAGTTAACACTAAGGTCAGATAAGGGTATCAGGCTTGAGTTTAGTCAAATCACTCAATTCACTGTGACTGATTGTGTTATATTCCCATATGTTACATCCTACTGTAGTACAGGCACGTACTTTGCCTTCCAGAGATGTCCTAAAATTAATTAATGAGCCATGAGAGTTTGATGAGAAGTGGCTGTACCTCCTTTAGTAAGAAAAGGACCTTATGTATCACTTCTTAGTGTATCATTAGTCTTGACTGAGAATTATCCCTCTTGCTCATAAATAAATATGACAGTTTGAATTTAGCACATCTCTTAAAAATAGGCAAATGTTTTTTGTTGTCAGAGCAATGGAAGGGATAGGACAGGACCACAAGAGGAAAGATCTCTCCTTCTGCACATTGTTTTTCTCTTTACAGAGGAAATTGTTAAAGCTAGGAAGAGGGCAAAAGATTTTCTTGTCTACATTTAGGGGAAAAATTTGTAATAACATTTTTGAGGTCGAGACATGAAGTGAATGAAAATCTTACTTTTAGCATGCAGCAACAATTCCAACTCTAAATAGGAATGTTACTTCCATAACGTCTCATTTTAAAGTGCAACAGTTCCATTTCAACCTTCTAAAGCTGTTTTCTGTTTTCCTAGTAGCGAAAGAGAGAAAAGCTAAAGGAATGGGGAAGACAGCATTTAGGATGGGAATTAGGACAAAAATTTGAAAAAACAGAAAAGTTTCAGATGCTTAAAAAACAAGCAAACAAAAAAAATGAAAAACGTTCGAAATATTCTTGTGGAATTAGTGCTGGTTCTTGGAGTCTTCCAGTTTGACAGAGACACTATTTCACTGCAGCAGTCCTGTGCTGATAAAATCTGAGCTCATGAGCACTGTGTGGAGAAGCCATATGGGAAGCTTTGTAAGCCTCTGGCAAATATCTGTATAAACTACATTTGTGTAGTGCTTTTTGCATGCAAAGCACAAAATGGCAATGAGTGAAACCTCTCAGCATCTGTAGGAGGCAACAAATCACCTTCTCCACTTACAGATGGTAAAATTGGACCCACCTGTGCTGCTTGTAGCTTCATCTCTGAGGAGGAAGGTAGTCTAAAATTTTGCTGCGCTAAGCCTATAGTTAACAAAAGAAGGCTGGGGAAGGGAAGAGTGAGCCCAGCACATTCCTGGAAGGAATGTAGTCTAGATTGGGCTCCCAGTCCACCCTTCTGCACAGGAGTGTCATCTCATAGCTGGTAAGCAGAAATGCTCTGCAAAGATACAGGTACTGGTATCACATTTATTTGGTAACTCAAGTCTTTATACATTTTAAAATGTATGTGAGCAATACAAATGTAAATCAGCTCTGATTGCAGAGCAGAATTACAGCACGCTTCAGGGCATGGGGGATCCCTCCTCCTCCCAACACTTCTTATCATCATGGTAACATGCCACATTAATAAGCTTTATCTTGGTGGGTCATTGACCAGTCACAGCTTGGAGCAAGGAAGCGGTCTTCAAGGAGCAGTGAGCCAGATGATACCCTTTATGGCATTTGCCCAGGGAAGGCACATGCTGCAAAGCGTAAATGCTTTGGAAATCAGTTATTTCCAGGCAGGCTATGAAACACTGTGACTACTTTCAGGCCCATCCATAATAAAAATGAAAGATTGGAACTTCAGTCTTCCCTGTTTCATGTATATCTTTCCCACTCAATATTCTCCCTGAGCAGGGAGTATTGGAACACCTTTATTGAGCATTACAATATATCATACACACCATTAATTCAGCTACATGCAAGCAATTACAGCCATCTAAACTGAGCATCAGAGCAGGTCAATATAGAGAAGCAGCCGCCATCACCCTACAGAGTTATTCTGTTTTAAGCTATCCTGCTTCCTAATTATTCATGTGCCATGTAGAGTACCAGAAATGCTTACCCCTGCACAGCAATTTTAAAGTGCTAAATTCTTTCCCAGTCATTTCTACAGAGCAGTAGCTGTGGTACTGCAACTATTGCCTCTACAGACTGTCATCAATAACAACAGTCTCCCTCTCAGACACCACTAATAAATGCTGAATTTAGCAGCCATGTACACAAGCAAGAAAATCTATCTGCAGGATTGTTTATCGCATACAGCATCCATCAATAAAAGAAGACAGAATGCAGTCTTTATGGAGATCTTACAGACCAGCTAAGAGAGGGACTAGACACTGAGATTACATATCCATACCCTAATTTAGCTGCCTTATGCCTGGGCATTATGATAAATTTGCTAATTACATGATCACATACGGTGTTTTCCCCATTTAACTCCAGCTTTGTTTGGTACATAGGATGCTCTGTGATGGGCATCTGTTCAGCGAGCCTCTTTTGCCAGTTCCCTGTGCAGGGGCCCTGTGCTGCTCTGACTAAGCATTGTGCTGCATGAAATGGATGTAATCATCTCCTTGTGTGCTCTTCTGAATTGTGAGTCACTGGGAAACAGAGCACTTCAAAAATACCAGCAAAGTTATCTTTAGAACTCCACCATGATAAAAGAATATATCCTACTGAAGAGACGTGGCTGAAGCTTGTGCAGGTCTGGTATCATAGAATCATTAAGACTGGAAAAGACTTTTAAGATAATCTAATCCAACTGCCAGCCCACCGCCACCATGCCCTCTAAACCATGTCCCTCAGTGCTACATCTACACATTTCTTGATCACTTCCAGGGACAGTGACTCCACCACCTCCCTTGGAAGCCAGTTCCAATGCCTTATCACTCTTTCTGAGAAGAAATGTTTCCTAATATCCAACCTGGACTTCCCCTGTTGCAACTTGATGCCACTGCCTTTCGTCCTAGGCCATTACCTCTTGTCTTCAGCAATATTTGCTTGAATTTGACCCTCAACTCTACCATCACATCAATCCAAGCAGAGAAATGAGAAGTAGATACTGCTCCCCAGGAAGGCTGTTTTGCAGAGCAATGCCAAAGCAAGGCTGGCAGGTTTGGAGGGAGTTGTGCATCACCCCTCACGGGGATCAAGTGCATAGTCCCCATGTAACTAGGCCAGAAGCAGAGGCCTAGGCTGGGGAGGGGGTATTCAGCCCAGCTAATTACCCTAGTAATACAGTTAGACAATTGGTGGGGGAGGTAAGCAACCACAGCCTGAACAGAGTAAATAAATCTTAAACAGTAAAATCTTGAAGTAAAACTGGGAGTAAAAGAAAACCTGAAACCTCATACTTCCAGACTAAATGTGAAGGGTTCTGGAACAGCTATCCTAAAACTGTTTTGTGGATTTTCATATACCTTTAGAACTATCTTCTGCTTCAGACTTGGCAGCTGGGTCCACTTGGAAAAATCTGCATTTTGGCCTGAATGGTATCTGTCTCCCGTTGTATTAGACATATGTAAAAGCCTCTCAACCCCAATAATGCAGCAATTTTTAACACGCCAGTGCTGACTGACAGCAGGAGAACTGACACAAGACATAGTAAATGCTGTAGGTTTTCCTACTCAATACAGGTAATCTGAGCTGCAACTCATCTTTCATGTAGTAACCTAAAGTTCTTGGTCAAGGACAATGAAGTGTGGGTTTTAACCCATTGTTCCCAACTTGTAGGGACTGTGCTACTCAATATCCCATAAGTAAGATAGATAGGAAAAAAGACTGGAAAAGTGGGAAGACAAATCTGTGGGAATAGGAACCTTTAGCTCTACCAAATGAAACTATGGCAATGTAGAAGGCAAAATTGATGGTCTGCAGAGCAAGAATTCAAACAAAAGCCTGAATTGTGGCCCAGGAATCTGGGGACTTCATGCTTTGGACTGTACTCAGGCATACCTTTAATTCATTTTTTTTCCATTAATGACTGTGTAAAAGTGCATGGAGGGATGCACCAAAACCAATGGAACAGGACTTAGAATCCAGTCTGGCAAAATCACCTCCAAAGCAAAGTATCAGACAGCAAGGGCTAGTCATACTGAAAGGCATAACTCCTCAGTCCTTCCGCAAGAAGGCCATCAAGTTGGCCATATGATTAAGGACCTAGAAGATTTGCAGACAGATGCTCAGTTCCTGTAAATCTTTGCATAGCCTGGTATGAAGGTGTTATAAGTGAAAACGGATAATTTCCTTATTTGAAAAACTTGACAAGTAGTAATCATATTAAGTTGTGCTCTAAAAGAGATTTTCTCGTGACTCTGAGTTCCTTTGATCAGAAATGCAGCACTGATTAAATTAACACTTCCAGTATCCCTTGCCTTGACTGCAGACATCCAGAGGTCTTTACACATGGCTTCTTGCAGGCAATCCAAAGTTTGTATGGTGGAAATCTTCTCAGTTCCCCAGTTCCAAGCAAATGGCACAGGCCTTACTTTGGTGGACCACGTACCAGCAGGTTATGCCTCTATCCCAGCCAGGGAAACACCATCAGCACTGCCACTCTTGTACAGATCACTTTATGCCTTGTTTGGCAAAGAACAGAGAAATTTTCATTCACTTCACAGCAAAAGCAGCAGTTGCCCTCCTCCCAGCTAAGCAGGACTGGCCTTACAGCTCTGTAAAGAAGCGGCCTCTTTCTGTAAGCAACCTCTTGATGTTTATGAGCTGCAGAGAAGCAGGCACACACCCTTCCCCGTGGGGCTGGGATCCAGCCATCTTTCTTGGCTTTGGGAGCTGGAAGCACACTGAAATCTGCCAGCTCTGACTAAGGTCCCTGGGCTGGGTCCCAGCACCTGCACTTAATTTTCACTTAAAATTGGGGGACCGGCTGTACTTAATGATCCTTGCAGAGGCTGTAGTTCCCCCTTGCTTGCCTGGCTGTGTTGTGCATTGGAACACTGTGTCTTCTATCAGGCCTGTGTCAGTTGAGCACATCTGGATTAATCTGTCCATCTTCATGCCATTCTAGGGGGAAAAACTGTTTCTGGGTGCTTCTGTGGATCTGCCTCCTGCCACTGTTCTGGATGGCAGCCTGACAGGTGCCACAGGTATGAAAAAAGCAAGGATCCAGGACATAGTGCTATTCAAACAAAGTGGCATCTTTTCAAGAGCTGCCACCTGCCTTCAGGGGATTATGGCAATCTGGCCTGGAGCTACCCTGAGCCTCCTCTGGCTGCACAGGGAATGAGACCACTGAAGAATTGTAATGAGTAAAATTCTACTTCAGCTGCTAAACTAAAATAACACTGTAAAGTATGCTGTAAAAGCTGTTCAGTTTGTATCACTCCGTGGCTGTTTGCAGACTAATTTACAAGAGCTTTTACTCAACAAATATTTCAGTTTAAGCACCGTTCTCATTTACATCCTCGCAATTTCACTGAAGGTCATGGGGGTGTATGCTCTATCGCATTGAGCACTAAGTGGGAAAAGCAGACAAAAAATCAAATGAGTCATATTAAAGCGGGACTATTCCCTGCAGTCTGCAGAATTGTGCTGTTAAACCCCGAGATGGAGAGTTTAACAAAGGCTGGAGACCATTATCTCGCAGCCGCTAACCACTTGCAATTTGCAGTCGGGGTTTAGCTGTGTGAGCGCTGCAGGATTTGGCTACCGTTGAGGCTTTTTCAAACCTTGCATTCACTCGAAATCTGACAGAGGCTGATTTTCGTCAGGAAGCAGATAAATGAAATGTAACCGTCTTGTTAATATGGATTGCTCAAAAATCAGAAGATTTACTGTGAATCTGAATTAGAAAGGCATCATTTAATATTTGGCATGTCATTAAAGCAGTGCCAATTTCCAGTGTTTTTCTTTGTAACAGATATGTATGCTCAATGTAACTGCAGCACTGCACTGTGTCTACACAATTTCTATGTGATGCACAAATGGATGGCTTTATATAGGACCTTCCTGTAGGACTCTTTCAAAATTACAATTCAGAATCTCTTTCCCACGCTTTTATCCTAAGTACAGAATCTAGTCCAAATACAGCAGTGAGGCAAAATGTTCCTAGGGCAAGCCAATCTCTTTTGGAAAACAGGAAAACTGTTAGCTGTTTTATGCACATGAATATTGCTTAAGTGTATAATTACATGTAGGAAATTATTTCAAACACAGAAACACAAGAAACATCAAATCAAGTGTGATTCAGTAAAGGCAGTCCTCTGCTATGCTTTTCCATGAGGGGAAGCTGTCAATCTTAATCTGACATAGTGGTAGTTCCCAGAAATGAATGAAAAAGCTGAAAGCAGGATTCGTTTCAGAGAACTTTTTCATCTAAAGCAAGGTCTCTTGAGCAAGCTCTTCACCTGTGCTCCCTCTGGGATCTGAGAAGCAAGAGAGGAGAAGAAGAGGGAAACCCTGCCAGGCACTTTGTCCCATCCTATAGTAGGGCTTTCAGGTGGTGGATTTTCTCCTGAAGCTGCCAGTTCTGATCACTAGCCAGAGAAACAGAGGCTTAAATCTGCATTCTTTTTCAAATGGATGAAGCTATGTGAGCAAGCCTCACCCTGCCAAACTTAGCAGAAACCTTGCAAGGCACCCACAGAGGGGATCTCTGGAGCAGCAGCTCAGCTTCTTCCCTGAGATGAAATATTTCTCTCCTTTTTCTGATCTACTGGAAATCCCTTTGAACTCCAGTTTTCAAAGTTTCCAGAGGACTTTATTCTTTCGTGGGGTTTCAGTGGTGTGGATTTGGACGCTTTGCTTCTGACAGAGTCCTGTGCTGTTGTGTGCCCTATGGGATGCAGTGTCCCTGTGGAGCAACTGAGCTAGCTGCCCTGCACCGGGGAAATGCCAAGTATGCAAGCTTGTTTCCTATTGTGCACAATGGCCTTATACAATTCTTCAGTCCTAAAGCATTTTTTTTCCCCAACTGATTCAAGACACCATTTCTTTGACCTTTTTTTGTTTTCTTTTTCCTTCGTTCATGAAGCTCTTTGTTATCATGTAGGTTTTTTCATGTTTCCCTCAAGCCCAAATTAACCACCACATGTGCCTTATTTGGGATTTTGTTTGTAATTAATGTTCAGAGTAAGATAAGCTGTGTTTGGACCATCTGATCTCTAAGCATATGCTTCTGATCTGCTTACCATTACCAGCTACCTTCCATTCAGAATCATTAGTCATTTCAACACTATGACATCTTCATTGTGTTTGTTGATTTAAACAGAAGCCAGATGAGCATACCAATGAGAACTACATCCCTCCAGAAGCCATCACCTCTGTGGCTGTACTGAGGCTGCTTGCATGAAATCAGGGACAACACAGCACTGCAGAACCCCTCATTCCTGGAATAGCCATGCAGAAACAGCTCCCCTTACACTGAGCTAGATGCTCTGGGAGGAGATGCGATGCCTGATAACAGATGGTCATCAGGAAACATGTTGCTGTCCATAAACCAGCCTAATCCCACAGTTTTCTGTTTCTCTGAACAGCCTAGACACAGATGCAGCCTTTACTGCAGAGGGGTCATGATGCCATGCCCTGCTTTACAGAGGAGTGCTCCCTGCATGAGGAGTGCTCCCTGCATGAGTGCTTGCAGGTTCAGTCTGTGATATCCTCTTGAGAGAATGTGAGGATGGTGGAGCTGAGGATCCATCCTCCTCCTACGGCATGTTATTTCACTCTGCTTTCTGGAGATATACTTTCCGGCTTTTTCCTCCCAGACTACTCAGTGGATCATTAATATCGCTTTATATAGTAAAGAGAAAGCAGAGCTAAGACAGTAATATGATATTTTTCTCTTTCAATGGAAAATATAGATTTTTGTTTGCTTATTTCTAAATCAAAGTGTAAGTCTGCACTTTTATTACAACGCGGCCTCTCTAAAAGATTTTATGATTATTTCAAAGAATGTGGGCTGTAAAGAAGTGTAAGTTTATTATATACTTGGATAAAAAGATTTAGATTTCCCCAGCAAAAAAATAATTTTTAAAAAAAGTGCAGCTTTTGAAAAAAAGGTTTAATATGCTGTGTATGCTGAAGATTTTAGCATTCCTTGAAATTTTCACACCAGGGTTTACATCTGAACACAATAAATAGCATAAGTAATATCAGTTCAGGGTAAACTGCTGAAGGACAGTTGATGCCCGGTATTTTCTTGTTCACTGTTTAGAAGAATCTCCCACGAATGTGAGGTGCAGAGATCTCTGCAGGATTCCTGCACTGAGTGAGCCTCACTCCCTGCTGCTCAGTCTGTAGCTGTGGGCTGGATAAAGGTATTTGTCTTAATGCCAACAGAGCTGCTGGATCTCAATGTTCACGAGTAGACAGGTATCACAAGTGTAGCAGGTATTTTCACACTGAAGATTTCTTTATTTTCCTTCACGTTGGGCTTTTTTCAGGCTCTGCATATCTAAAAATTCCTTTGCTCTTCTTACATACTCTGCTTTGGATCCATCTGTATGATTGTATAGGCTTATCTTCATTTTTAACTAATGAACTGGCACAGAAATGTCTTTACTATTTGCTACTGCAATAAGCACGATCTACTTATGGGCCTAAACATAGTATTTCTGAGTTCTTCATTTTAATTTAAGCCTACATTTAAAGCTTCTTCATTCATGGCAATATGTAGGAAGATCACTAAAATATTTATTAAAAACAATTGTCAAACTAACACGCCACTTGCGGAATGACAGTGTCTTAATAGGGTTTGCAACTTTGTCTAGTGAAGAAAAAGCAGACATAGCAGCTCCTGCTTGCATCGGAGGCAACTCACCCACTGAAATCACTGGTGCAGCAACATGTTCTTACGTTGTAAATCCAAACAACCACCTAATGCATTACAATTTGCCACAATGACTTCATCAGATGCATGTGGCAGATATTTCCTTGTAATGGCAAGGAAGCCATGTGTGATGGAAAAATAGACTGAAAGACATTGGCGATGTTGCAGTCTTGCTTGATTCGCGTACTTAAATATTTGTGTCCTCTGCACTTTCTCAATGAGAATACACGATGCAATTAGGAATAAAATGCAAAATTCTAGTTAAGAAACTTACCTGTTCTTTAACAAAAGGAGTCAGGAGTAACTAGTGTGCTGCCATGCTGAGACTGACATTAGTGCTCTTGGTGTACAGCCCTAATTGTGCTGTGATTTCTTTTTCAGTTGTACTTGGTTTTTATTTTGTTACTTTAATCTGCTCAGTATCATTGAAATCAAGCTGCATTCAGCGTCTCTGCCATCTTTCTAACTGTTCTGGGGAAAAGCAGTGCCATTGGTACCTACAGCTGAAGGAGGATGAAGCAGAAGACTCTGGAGATCATCTGTAGAAACGGAAGGCTTTCTCTGTATGTACCCCATGACACCTTAAAGCTTATGTATAGAAGATGGTATATACTACCAAAGAGATGGCATATACTGATGTATGCCATGCTAGATCTTTAAGATATCGCTGTCAGTGTCATCTGAAGACACGTATACATGAATCAAATTCCCATTGAGGTGGCATATATTAACCAAAACAGAAATGCCTGGAGATTTGCTTTTAGGTTATTGTTCTAAGTGCCTCCTGTAAAGGGTATGCCCTTTTCTGTAGGGAGTTAGGGGAGCCTTTTCAGCACCTTGTTTTACCAGTTTGGGATTGTGTAATGTTTCTTTAAATTGGTAAGAGGATCTCTGAAAACAGTAGTTAGGGGATCTAAAGGAAGCTCAGAATGTTTCCAAGTTTTAGGCAAGATATTGTCTGATTTAAAGTGGATATTCTTCATAAAGCAATAGAAGGACACTATCCTCACGGTCCTCTCTTATGCTGTTACTCACCTTGCTCATATTGTAGCTACCACTTTCTGATCTGGCATTCCTTTTACATGAGACATTTCTATTGAAATTAATGAAAAATGTGGGTGTTCAAGGAAGGGAGTTCTATTTTCATGTTTTAGCATAAAGATGCAAATTAGGCCCAGTATTAAAAACCTTACAGAAATGGATGGAGCTGTAAAGCAGAGGTTGTATTGTATAGAATTAATTTTTTCAGACATTTTGAATAAATATTACAAATAATTTAGGATCTTTATTATACATACTGCTTATTCTGAATCCGGCAAAAAGATTGCTAGTGTTATAGAACAGCTTTTTAGTTAGCAGTCTCAGCTTCGATTTTGAACTGATTTGGGGAATTTACTAAAGCATCTTCCACGATGTAGAGATTTTGTAGGTTACTGGACAAACTGGGAGCATGCATTCATTAAGGCTCAGCTTTTCAGAAGGAAAAACTTGATTTAGGAGTCTTAAGTGCAAGTCCAGGCTCCTATCATAGTCAGCTGAGATCTAAATCATGTAGAGTGACTTTGATCACCCTGAGTGGACACATCCTGGTTGGATGTGTCATCCTCAACCTCTGCTCTCCACTGAAAGATCTGGCAAGGTCTCTGTGGGCTACTGTTGGAACTGTGTCTGCTCCCTGAATTACAAACCTGAGTTTGGATGGCACAGCTGGAACTGAATTCCACTCCCAGAAATTTCCAGAGGTGTGAACATAGGAAAGGGTAACTCAGGGGACATTTCCAATTGGAAGCTGTGGAATAAAATTAATAATTTCTACTATAACAAAATTAATGCTGACTATTCCCTCCATGTCCATGGGGTCTAGACTCCCTGCCTGGTAAATTTAAGTACTGACTGCTCTGCCTAGCTGCCCCTGCTCAACTGGGATCATTTTGGTCATATTGCTCCTTGGGTGGTCTCCCACCTGGCCCAAGAAGCTGAAAGGAAGAGAACCTTCCTATACTGTGTCATGTGTTTTGTTTCTGAGTGCTTTAAAGCTTACCAAATCCCTGTTTAAAGATTTCATCCAAAGGAAATAGAAGGTCTTGTATTTTACTCTGAAATAACTTCTGGAGACAAGCCAGACTGAAGAAAATGGAAAAATAAATTATTTTTTAAAAAAGGAAATGAAAAGAAAAAGCATTTACAAAATCTAATCTGTAAGTGGATTTTGAGTCTGAACTGTTCTTATGTGAAATTAGCCAGGAAAGAGAATACGTAACTCTCAAGAGAGGTGAGTAATGTCAGTGTGAGTCTGTAGTTTAGAGCCTACAAAAGATATTCTGTCTATTCTACTTAGATATGCTGCTGCCTGAAATACAGTGATTTGTATAAAAATGATATTGATGACAAGAAAGATAAGATGTTAAGTAAGAAAAAGGGGAAAGAGAATGAATAGCGATAGTAGAACGAGATGGGAAAGAAAAGACACTGACTCAAAAACTCGTATTCTAGGAGATTTTTTACTTATTTCATTACAGAAGGAATTATAGCATAGAGAGGTGGTTACTGATAATGGAAGACAAATTTTGCACATGGATAGTCTCATATCACGCATGAGTGGGGAGTCTGTTGCTGAAGCACCAGTGATCCTCCTTGGAGTAAGCTGCAAGAAAGGCACATTATCGACTTTGATTTGGTTCTGTTTATCCTAAGTGTAAGGCCTGCTGGACGGAAGCAGTACTAAAGCAGCCCTTAGCCTTGCAGTTGCTCATCCAGCACTGGGGAGAAGTCAGCTCAACTGTCAAGCAAGAAATACTGGAGACTTCTCATGGAGCAGATCACATTTGCACTATAACTTTTCCATTTTTTAGAAAAACATTTGAAGCGATACTTGTCTTCCTGCAGACCGAATTTTCACATGGACAGACAGTGATAGGAAAAGGAAGAAAGGCTTTACATTAAGAAAAGGTGAGATTTAGTTTGGATGTTAGGAAGAAATTTTTTTATTCAGAGAGTGGTGAGGCAGTGGCACAGGCTGTCCAGGGAAAGTGTGGATGTCCCATCCCTGGAGGCATTGAAGGACAGGTTGAATGGGGCCCTGGGCAGCCTGAGCTGGTGGGTGGCAGCCCTGCCCACAGCTGGGGGACTGGGACTTGATGATCTTTAAGGTCCCTTCCAACCGAAGCCCTTCTATGACATACCTGAAACATTAATGGCAAAGTAGCATATCTTTTAATTTGTAGATTAGATGGTAGATTGCATAATAATCACAGTAAAATTACTGTAGTTCTGTGTTGCCTGCATTTAATAATCAATATAGGCTGACTACTACATGATTCTTTATTACAGTATGGATTCAACATAGTGTATCTGGAATCTAAAAATAGGTATTAAGTAAAGCTGAGTGATTAGGAAGTCACTCAGTCACAGAGACAACCTCCAACTTTTAGAGTACATATGCTCAGGAAAGTACCATCATTGTGAAACCACAATGGCTTTGATGTAGCCTTAAAACAAAGTTTTGCAATGTTCTGAAATGCACATTTAGCTAAAGGACATGAAAATCTGTCTAGTTTTATTTACTTTATGGCTAGAGTACAAAATACTAATGCAAGTTGCTGTTTCCGTATATTTGAAAAAAAAAAAAAAAGTAAGAAAAAAGAAAAAAAAGAAATCAATATCAGTTCTCTAAATAGTCATTGTAGGTCTACAAATCCAGGATTGAAAATCTGCCTGACCACAAAATATATAGAATTTGGATTTATACATTTTCCACGTCGTGTCACAGCCTCAGAAAGGTAGAATGAAACATAAAAAAGGATAGTAGGAGACTTCCACCTGAATGCCAAGATCTGGGAAAAATACCAAAATAATAATGATTGTTTAGAATGGCATTCTGTGCTCCAGTCTGTCTCTCAATTAAGCTTATGCAGTGATTTCTCCGTCTAGCTCAGACTTTTGTTTGAACCATAGCATATCATTCTACAAGACGTTCACTCCTGGCTTAAAAGCTCAGGGTGAAGGCTCAGTAGTTATTTACTCTCCATTTTGAAATGGAAGAATTTCTGGACTGAGTTTGTCTGCTGCTTGCCGTTGGATCATGCATCTTTTTCTGTTTGATTGAAGACTTGCTAGCTGTGAAATGTCTCCTGTGTTACAGTTCTTTTATACTGTGATAAAACCACCTCTTACCATTTTCTTGGGTAATCAAAATAGATGAAACTTCTAGATTTTCTTACCAGAGAATGTTTCCTAAATCAGATCATTCTTTTCCAGCTCTCATTTAGTTCCTAAATAGTAAAATATCCCTCATATCCCCATCCCTAGACATCATAGCAAGGATAATCAGTGCCTATGGATTATCCTACCCATTGCCTCTGGAGCAATGAGCTTGGCCTGGTCTTGTTGCTGGGCATGGAACCAGCACAGGAGAACCAGAATCTGTAAGGGTAGACCGGCCACCTGAGAAAAAGAAGTGGCAGCTCCACTGACACTCATAGTTAATTTTGTATTTTGAAGTAATGAACATCATATACAACAACATAATGCTATTTCCATATTCCCTCTTGTCATTTGCCTGTTTACATGGTGATGGACGGGGTTTGCTCTTTCAGCTGTTGCAATGTACTGCTTATCGGCTACAGCTACTAAGTCCTTCTAAAAGCCACTGCTTCAGATATGACCTCCCTTATGAATGGGATTTATTCTCTGAGTGTAACCTTGTATTTGTCTGCGTTGAAGTTTGCATTCAAATGAAGCCGCCTTTCTGAATGATCCAGACGTATGCCCATCATCTTTTCTCTCTTCCTTTTTATTCTCTACAAATTCTATCAGCAATGATTTAATATTTTCTTCAAGATCATTGATAAAGTTACTGAGGGGGATGATGGCAGCTCCCTGGAGGCTTCTGCTTGCAAAAACCTAGGTGACTGCAAATGCCTTTTTGAGATGTACAAACTGAGCAATTCTTAATCTTTTTTAAATGAGTCTGCATTGATTTTCTTGTACAGCTAATTTTTATAAGAACATTATGAAGGACCAGCTGTAATTCTTCATAGAAATTGAGTAACCGAATCAAATCTGTGATGTCACAAAACTTCTGAGGCGGATTTGAAAACTAAAATACAATATTGATTGAATCACTTGTTCTTTTGACTCCTTGCTGATTGTTTTCCCTGCCAGCTTTGCCTGGATATTATCAAAGACCAATGTCAATCTAAGCTTGTCTGTAACCTTGCAAGCTGGATTTTTATGATGGGTCTAGGATTTATTTGTGTTAATAATTCAGAGAGCTCCTTGGCCGCAGATTTTAATCCGTACTGGTGCAGATTGCCCATTCTCAGAGACTCAAAGAGGTCTGAGCAGGTCGTGTGGGACAGAGCATTCCCTCCATGTGTCAGTCCCCAGTGTCTGGCTCTGGCTGATGTCACCTCAGCTCCTTGCACCCGAGGGAAGCACTGCCTGAATGCTTCAGCCTTCTGCATTTTGTTATCGATGTTACTGCTAGCCCTGCCCAGCAATGGGGCCATGCTAATGGCATTTAATTTCATTTGTTTTTCATGTACATAAACAACTCCTGGGTAGCTGGCCATTGATGCCTCTTCTCTTCAGTCATGTTTTCTAACTCCTTATTTCTACCCATTTCTAGCAGCATCATTTTAGTTT
>JAOWBP010000001.1:33405237-33420182 GCA_028571105.1 Tragopan temminckii
AGTTTTTAACTGTATTTCTACCTCGATTTCACTGCTGAGTGGATGGAGGCATTTATCCCCCAAGGAGCTGAGGAGTCTTTGCCCAGATATGGATGATTAGGAGCTGCTTTCTACAGAACTTGATTTCTCTCAACCTCAAATCAAGGAAATATCTACCAGAGCACAGGACCAGGCCTTTCTAAAATAATGTCTTTTGGGTTCAGCAGCTGTGCAGTCAGCTCTGTCCCTGCAGCTCATCTCAGCACTGAATTTCCTCAGGGCTTCTCAGTACAATGGACAGACTGAGGAGCAGGGCTGCTGCTAAAGCACAGAGGAGGAGGGATGGTTCTAGGGGTGATTCCTGGGGCTACCTGGCTCCCTTCTCCAGCCTCATGAGAGTGGAGGAGAGGCTTTAAGGTAGTAATGAGTGAACAACTGCTCATTTGAAGGGCCCTGGCCTCAAAGCAGTCTATGCCTACATGTTTGGAGCCATTCCTGCTGGAAAAGCATCATCAGAGCCTTTCCATCAGTAGCAGCCCAGTGCCTTGGCTACAGCGATTACAGCCCTGCACTCCCATGCTAGGACAGCAGGCTAGCCATGGGCCATGGCATTGCAGCCACACTGGCTTGAATCACAGCTCGACATGAAAACTCATCCAGAAATTACTGCAAATGCTGGGCAACAAGCCCAAATTCACTTCAGTGCTATCATGTGTACATTCATAGCCCTAAGCCACTGCTTACTATTATCCTGAAGTTGATGTTGAAATGCTTTCTCCTGCTTTCTCCCGCTTTTTTTTAATATTTATTTTGGGGGAAGTCATGCCTTTGAAGAAGGAAGTATATGTATACTGGTGAAGACTGTATCTGATAGCACATAGCAGGTAAAAATTGTGAGCACTTGTATCTATGCTATTCGTTGACTGACATATTTGTGTTCACACTTAATACCGATTTATTCCCAGGTGTTGTAGTACATTTTCATAGAAAAATCAAAACATTACCAAATTAGCTGTCTTGAAAGGGTACATTTGCCTAACAAGTAAAAGGGAGGGAATTTGTTTATTGTGCAAATGTGAGGTTTTACTGATAGTTTTGTAAGGTCCTATTGTATATGATAATGTTTTTATCTGAAAAGCCAGATAATGACATTTGAATTGGTACTTGCAGAATAAATATTGGCTGATATACTGGCAGAGGAGGTCTCAAACAAAAATACTTTTTCTATTAAATAGTGCGCAATTTAATGCATTCAGCTTTACCTGCCAGGGTGTAGCTGATCTTTTAATACATTTTTTTGATTTTATAAGAAAATATTCATAAATATTATTTTCTAAAAACCAGAAAAGATACTGCATAGACATGGAAGATCAGAAAGATGATGAATTTACAAAGTGACTGATTACTATTAACACTATAAGAAGCAGAATGAAAGACGTTAACTATTTTCTGCTGTTGATTTAGGGAAAAAAAAAAAAAAAAGAAGAAGAAAGGACTAAAGTAAGTAAAATTGAGAAATCATTCATTACGTGCTATCTCAGCCCATTTTGTCTCTGGATGAAATTTGCTCTAGTGTTACTCCTGCTCTTCTGATGTTTGCTATTCAGAATGCTCCTGATCTCCTTACATGACCGTGTCCTCTTTGGTGTTAGGTTTTCCTGCTGCTGTCCATGCATGCACTCCAGAATCAGCACTCTTCATAGTGCTTCTGGCAAATCTGTCCTGGGGCCCAGAGGAGACAGACCCCACTATCCCCATTGCTGAATGCAGTGGATGATGAATGCCATATAAAAAAGGATAAGCTTTGCCACTGGGCAGCTTCTCCCACTTTTGCTAGTACTATGGAAGCCAGATCAAATGCAGAGAAATGGCAAGCCTTTAACACTAGGCATATTGCACTATAGCTGAAGTGTAAGCTGTCATCCTAAGTGAAAGTTTTCTCTTAAGCTCATTCTCCATTACCATTGGGTTCAACCTAAAATAAATTGTGGATATTTGTGACCTGGCACATCACTTAGCAAATGTCAACAGAACTGTCCTGAGTTTAGTGGTAAGCAGTGATGGCAAGGCAGCACACACGAACTGCGGATGGTGGAAGCTTGCACAGCTACAAGGCCTTAAACCAATGCTCAGTGTTTCCGTTATGCTTTTTCCTGAGATGTATCAGGGGCCACTAAGGAGATAATCAAAATTATGCATAGTCACAGGGGTAATTCAAATAAATTTACTTTAAAATGCCATAACTTAATGAAGGCAGTTTTACTGCCAATGAATATCATCCCAGATGCTAACACACACATTTATGCAAAGATCAGTGAGTTGCATTTACAACAAAGAAGAGCAAACTGAATGCAGGCTGAAAGTTGGTTAGCAACTTCAGATTTTGGTTAAGTTTCCCCACTGGACATATGAACCATATGTAGAAATAAAATGTGTGTATAAAGCTGCATATCCCCGTGCAGTATATCAGATACTTGACACCTCAATCAACATACTAATGTACTTCCTGAGACACCTCATAAGCATCTGCAGATATTTCCTTTTGATTGCTTTTGTTTTCTTGTGAAAGAAAGAAAAGCCTTCCTCTTCTGGCCATTCTTGGTATCCTGAGCATGTAATCTTTTGTGCTTTTCCTTGGCTCAGAGCTAGTGCTATCTTCCTGGAAATATTGTGAGTTGTTTTCCAATGGCCTCACTCTGGGAGTGTCCAGCTTCCCAGGGGAATCTCCTTTGGCTTCTAGCCATGGGTTTTAAAAGGGGGCCTTTTGAGTAAAGAAGTACCTCAGAGCCTTTGAAGAGCTGTTTAATATCTTTACTCTTTTTTTTTTTTTCTTTTTGACAGAATCCTGTGCCATTCAATTTATGGTAATAAAAACAACAAAAAATTATCTGCAGTTTGACTTTAGGTCTCTCTGTGTACACTGGTGTTAATAAATAAGGATGAGAGAGTCTGTTCTCTGATTCTGAAGGGAAGTGCCAAACTCCGGTCTGTGCTCCTATAACCAAACTCCTCCCCTGTCCTTCTGGATGTGATGATTTCATTCATTCTGCCTTCTGGACTGTGTATCATCTGGCTGGCTTCCAGGTAAGTACCACTTGGTGTGGGTCAAACCTGTGCCAGGTAATGTGTTACTGCAAATACTCAGTTAAACAGGATAGATGGCTATTTGCTGCACTGTTTGGTTTGCTGGGATAGGTATAGCCCCTAATTCCCATCAGTAGGCATTTCCAAAAAACATTTTGTCTCAACAGTTTGCTGGAAAGATGTAGACTTTTTATGGGGGGAATAAAGAGCTGAGTCCTGCCTGCATTTGGCAGCTGCTGCCCTAGCTAACCTGCTCTGGGGCTTGCAAAGGGGCATGCAGGAATCTTGGATAGCAGGACAGAGGTTTTATTGTTCCACATTTGCAGTGATTGTTGATGCACAAAATCACTATGCTAACACATAGATATAAAACCTTTCCTGTTAAAATGTGTTTTCCTTATATATCTTCCTTGCTCCATCATTCTTGCTCCCTCTCCCTCTATCTGTCTCTAGACATGGCTTGCAAGAGATGGGGTGCCACAGATTTTGAACAATGACAGCTCCCAAGCATGCAGATTATCAGGAATTTGCTAAGACCTGTTGGTAGGTAGAGTCTCTATTTGCCAAGTGACAAGTAAAAATATCCTAAACATACAACATTTTTTATTTGCCCCTGTTGGAGCTCAGAAGGACTCCACAAGCTGTACAATCTCATCATAAATTTTAATAAGCAGCTGACGAAGACCTCTGTCCCAACTAGATCCTCCATTCTAAGCAAATGTAAATCCTACCAGTATAGGGAAATAAAGAAAAACATCAGACAGGAACGAGTTCAGAGACAGGTAACTGGCCTGGGAATATCCCCAGAAGGATAGTCTCTCCAGCTGATGGGAGAGCAGTGCAGCATCTCATTTAGCTATTGCTTTTTTTTTTTTTCCTTCCAATCTCCATGAACCAATTGCTTCATCACTTGTCAGGCCACAATTTGTGTTCCTTTGGCACCCAGCACTTCCTGGGCTGCTTCTCTCTTCTGTTCCTTCACAGCTCTAAGAGCTCAGTGACTTAAGACACAAGTGCCCTGAGCCCGCAGGATATACAATTTCACTGCATCACTATTCCAGAAAGGCCAGGGCTGGCAGAGTCCTTTGTGTCCATCTGCTCCAACTCTTGTTCTTCAGGGGCACCCAGAGCAAGGTGTCCATGCCCATATCCATGTGATATCTGAAGATCTCCAAGGAGGTGACCCCACAGCCTCTCTGGGCGGTTTCTGCCAGTGCTCCATCACCCTCACAGCACAGAAGTGCTTCCTGGTGTTCAGAGAGAATCTCCCGTGTTCTGGTTTGCACCCATTGTCTCATGTCCTGGCAATGGGCCTTTGAAAAACTGCTGACCCCATCTTCTCTGCACCCTCCCTTCAGATATAAAGAGATTCTGATGAGAAAACCCCTGAGCTTTTGCTTCTCCAGACTGAACAGTCCTAGCTCTCTCAGCCTGTCCCCACAGGAGAGGTGCTGTAGACCCTGAATCATCTTTGTTACCTTAGCTCATTTATTCCCAGAGGGGCAAATTTTTGGCCCTTTTGATTTACAGTTTATTTGTCCAGAGCCAAGATGCAAAAGTGAGTGGACGAGAGTTACTTGTACACCACTTTGAAGCAGGGCTTGTGTCTTGGAGTGCATTTCTTGGGGCCTCGGGAAGCCACCACCAGAGATGGAGGTGTCACACTGAGCAGGAAGGTTAGGAACCCAGATACTCATTCAATCCAGAGGACAGAGGAGTGTTGTGCTCAGCTGCTCCAGGAGCAAGAGTGTCAGGCCACACCTGCGAGGCTCTGGGCCTCAGTGCTGAAGGAGGAACCAGCGATTACAGAATGTGGGGAAAGAAAACCAGCAGTTAATTTCAACTGTTTCTGTATCAGTAATGAGTATGGATAATAATTCAAACAATTCAGTGATCTAGATCCATACATCTGAACTGCCTAAATGCATCCAGGACTATGGTGCTGGCTTGAGGCCTACACTAGGAGCCTGCATTGCTGAAGCAGAACACCAGTTGCTGCTGCTGCTGCTTTTACACTTGAGAGAAGATCGTGCTCCACACTGGCAATTATGAGAGCAGAAACAGGGAAAGGTCACTATTCTACTGTCTTCAAGTATCTGAAACAGCTTGATAGGAAAACATAGCATTTGAAGACACTATAATAATTTTCCTGCTTTTTGTGAAACCATTTTTTTATTCTGCATGTTCATCACTATCTAAAAATGGTCAAGAGAAGAAAGCACTTCTTACAAGCTGTTCTGAATTTTCAGGATTTTTTTTTTTTTTCATTCTCCACTCATTAAAAATTCAAAACAGAAGGTTTCTAAAACTAGAAATGAAAAGTGAAATTGACTTTGAGCACATGCAGTTAAAATGCTCTTTCTCTTCATGGGATATTCATTTCATGTTTCAAAAAGATACATGTGTATTTTGCATGTTGTTGTGTGGTAGTTTAGTCAATACCATCTTTTGCAGTGTGATGAAAAAGGCCCTTTGGATGCTGAGGCATAATGCTGGCAACCTATTTCTCTCAAAGGGCATTGAGATAGTATTCAGTAAAAGAATGTATCTACTTAAGATACCTACATATAAACTCATGTGTGTGTAAATGTAAGCACATCTAGAAAGATGAATCTCTTTTAGCATTTTTATATAGTGTATTTAATAAAGAGGGAATAAATGGAAAGAAATGAGCTAGGAAGCACACAAGCAGTGAATTTTTAATGCTGATATTACCTTTTGCTTTAAAAAGAAAAGAAGGCTTGTTACTGTTTTCAAAATATCTGAATTGCGTGTCTCTAGTGATGTGGTCCTTGGTCCTTTCATGACCTCTCTGCACTGTGTGTTCCTGGTGCATACAGCAGGGAGTCAGTGCAGATTGGTGGATGGAGACCTAGCTGAGACATTGTTTTATTTCAGCTGTTTCATTTAGGAAACGCAGGAAGCACAGGACTACTGCAGTTATGAGGAAATACTGTCTATTTATCTAAGTTACAAAAGGCAAATTTTGAAAGGGCATTACATTATAAAAGCCCACAGGAGGGAAGAGAAAGCACACACACTTAAAACCTGACATCAGAAAGACACAATACCTCTGAGTAAGCCAATGGAGATGTTAAAGCTTAGAAGCCAAGCAGACATCTGGTAACTTAAACATGCAACTGGCAGCTCTCACTGAGCCATGCTCTCATGTGTTTCTCGGCTGTTGCTTGCTTGTATTTTCTAATTTCAACATGCCTCCTTGGTGTTATTCTTACATGAACTGGCAGTGTTGTCAGAGACAATCATGTCAGTGCACTGCAGACCACTTTTTCCCTCGTGAAGAGGAAGTTAACTTGATGGATCTTGTTGCCCAAAACAAAAAACGCAGATTTCATCTGTTCAAAGCTTTCTATTTTGCACTGGGAACACTGCGTGTCCCTGTTTGTGGGAATTGGGCTGAGGAATCTGCTTCCAGCCATGAAAAGAAAACCAAGTAGAAGAAAGCTAATTCCTCTCACTGTAAAGCAATACGGTCCATAAACAAGTGGATATTCCTAAGGTTCAAGGGAAACAGTACTAAATGTCATCTGTCTGCAGCAGTCACACAAACCAGTATGACAGCAAACAGCAACAATGGCAAACCCCTCCTGATTTGGGATCACATCGACTCTCTGTGGAAAGCTGATGTATGGTATAATTAATTATCAGGGCTAAGTAAGCTCTTGCAGTCTACTATTGGCATGGATCTTCACTCTAGGTGCGACTTTTGATTTTTGATAACGATAGACAAGGGTCGCCTCTGCCCTTTTTCTGTTCCCGTGTGATGTGCAGAGGCAGCTCTTTTTGTATCATCCTCTAACCGGAGTAGTATGTGCCACAGCAACTCCACTAAAACATTTGTAAAAAAATACACTAAAATAATCCTGAATAAGTATGACTCATGTGTTTTAGTCATGTTCCTATGGCCTTTAACATTTCCAGAGAAATGCCTGGCAGCAGAGATGCTGCAGATCTCGGCACTCCTCTTGAAAGGAGCAACAGGGAGGAGCAGCAGCCTGTGGGAGCCCATGTGGACCTCAGCAGCACTTGGGACTTCCCATGGCTGTCCTCCTGTGACTGGCCCTTCTGACTGCTGCCTGAGTACAGTGTCCAGTCATGGATCTCCCCACACTACTGCTTGCAGCCAAGCTTGGCTCTAGCTGGGAAGTCTGGGAGGCACCCATTCTGCTCCTGCCCAACACAGTGAGAGAGTTTCCTCAGTACCACCCTACAGGACTCCTTGTGTCTTTCAGAGGAGGCTCTGCCCTATGGCTTTCCCCTGGCAGCACTGTAGAGGTTGGTGAGTTCCAGCAGAATGTCACAGCCACCCAAAATGGGAGCAAAAGAAAAGGAAAACAATACAGGCTGGGGGATCACGAGGTCACAGACCCACCCAACATCCGTAACCACCAGAACCACTGATGTTTTAATTGAGAAATAAGATTAATTGACATCAAGGGTAGAGAGTTAATTATGAAATGTTTAAGCATGCACTTAATTCAGTCAGTGGGAACTCAGCCAGAACTGTGAGGTTTTCTCAGCACTAATAACAGGAATCCAGAAACTGTTTTTGCACCTCTTCCAAAAGACCAGCACCCAGCAGCCTGTTTTATTTTGCTGGCACTTGGACTGAATACTCACTTTGCAGCAAAAGCCAAGTCACAAAGAATTACAGAATCACAGGATCAAGTCTTTCTCACTTCTTTCTTCAACACCTGAAGGAATCATAAACTCCCTGTTTTCTATCTCAAGGCTGACTCAGTCCATCTCCAGTAGATAAGAGAGAAAAACTTGTGATAACACATTTGTAGGCCTGAAAAGGACTGGTATTAAACACAAACTTTTATGTCACTGTATAATATCGATTCTGAGTATGTATTTCATTCTCTCTGCTGGCTTATAGCCATGTATGGGGAGCAGTAGACAGCTGTACTTTGTCTCTGTCTTTTATTATGTTTATATCAAAGGGATTGTTTCAGTGCATTGATACAGCTCTGCTCTCAATTCCTATGAAAAAATGAAGCCTGCAAATCAGTGATCAGTTTGCTGCTCTTTAAGCCAGGAGTGACACTGCTCTATTGAAGCCCACCCTATCTCCGGGGTTGCTTTTCAGATAAAAAAGAATACCAAAACAGATTTAGGAATACC
Source organism: Tragopan temminckii (assembly GCA_028571105.1). Taxonomy (NCBI): domain Eukaryota; kingdom Metazoa; phylum Chordata; class Aves; order Galliformes; family Phasianidae; genus Tragopan; species Tragopan temminckii. Next base: position 33,413,449 of record JAOWBP010000001.1, read on the forward strand.
CACACTGTTCAGAACAGAAGAAATGAGTCAAATGCAGCAGTGTACAGAAGTGTTTTAAAAGAAAGCAACAACCTTTTGGGGCAGCCTCCAGCTCTGAGCCTGTAACTTTGCCCTTTGGACGTGTCTCTCTGCAATCAATGGGATGCGCAGCAGCAGCTTTCAATTCCAGGAGGACGCAGCTGCATTAATGCAGGAGGTAAACAAACAGAGAGGAGCTTGTTTGACAGCTCATGTGTGTGACTAGGAATCCTTTAGTAGCATGCCAAACACCTTTTGGGAAGGTGCAATTTGGTAATGAATATGCCAATCACTTGTGACAACTATGCCATTTAGAGTTTTGTCACTCAGAGCTCCCAGACCTTATTTTCCTTAATATATTTGCCTTTCGGATAAGATTAAACCTAGCAGTGCGTTGTGGCATTCAGAGGGGTAAAATCGTTATAAAAAATATATATCTTATCAAGGTAATCTTTTCCACTTTTATTGCTTCCTCTTCATTTTACGTCTGGTTAACTCCCTCTTCAAATAGAAGATGGCAAATTAACTAAGTTAAGCAATTCAATCAAAGATCACCACATCTCAGGCAAATCATGGTCTATGAAACTTCCTTCTGCAAATCACAGCCTTCCCTCTAGCAGTTGGTGTCTGCTAATATAAATCCACTCAGTCTGATTAAATGTGACTTTGAGCAGTGGGCGTTTTTGTGCTTGTCTTTATGCGTAAAGGTAAATGTCAGCAAAATGAAGAGAGCTTTGGGTGTTACTCATGTATTTGATGAACCCTCTCTATACTTTCCCCACAAGTGTATTGTAGGAGCTTGACTAGATTTATCAGCTGCTTTATAAGGAGCGGCAAGAAACCCAGATTAAAGGTTGCTAAGTTACAAACCAGATAAGACATAGGCATATTTCCAAATTTATACAAACTCCATGCCTAAATTCTAGAGAAGTATAAGAAGCAGTCTGAGTTCAAGAATAGGTTAGCGTGTAAGATGGATTTCTCTCTCTATTTCTCTGCATGGATTTACTTCCAGTGATATTTCAAAGGGGCATTACAGCATTCAGAACCTATTACAACACGCCAAGTATGAGAGAAATAATGCCTAGCACGCAGCATGGGGGCTTTTTAATGGTAATACAAATATTATGCGGCAGTTCCCTCCCCAAGTCAAGCTGTGCTTGCCTTGAGCACAATCCTCCTACAAATACATGCCAACACGTACATCCTGGGTGCACAGACCCTCGTTACAATGTGGACAAAGTAGAACTGTCTTCACACACAGATAACACAGACATTAATCCGAAGATTGAAGAAATGGGATTTTGAACTGTGCAAATTCCAGTTCAAAGGAGGGATCCTTCTCAGCATAAATGTCTTTGTTATCAGCCCATGTTTAGCTAATAAATGGTTTATTAGAAGTGGCACGGCTATGAGTGGCTTACATACACATTACCGGGTTTGGAGCAGTCCAGAACTGCAGCTTAAAGCACTGTCTGCTTAGAGATGCGTACGTGCACTGCACAAGGAAGCTCCCACAGGATGGAGTTTTCAGTAGGCTGCGCTGTTTCTAGTTCCTAGGTGTTATTTTTGTCTGCTGTTATCAGCAGATACCATGACGGCCTGGACATGGAGACCTTAGGTGTGACCAGAGGTGCCACCAGGTGCCCCAGGGCACCTGTCAAAATAGTGCTATGGAGCTGGGCCGCGGGTGAGACCAAGCCCAGTATTTTAAAATACCTAGTCTGTATTTTACAGACTGCTTTCTGCCTTTGGATAGACATTTATCACATGATTTTCCCCAGTTTTTGGAAAACCTTAACTGAAATCCCCTGTCTATGACTAGAAAAGGCTCTGGTAGAGGCTGGCTTGCTGGGATACAGAAGCACACTGGCTGCAGTCATTTTCTTATGCCCTTTTTCACATGCAAGAACAAGATCCAGCAAAACCAGACAGACTTCTGCTGTACCATATTGATGCCTTCAGGAGATTTCCAGAGGAGAGATCTTCTAGGGCTTATGGCTTCATTCTGGTAGTTAAACACAAACTAATCACCTGGCTTCCAGACCATGGGTACTGCTTAGCCTGACTATATCACCACTTGGAGCTCTACAACATGATATCTTAATAAAGTAGGAATGGTGGTTGGTTGGTGGGATGTCATCTTTTCTTCTTTTTAAAGGAGCATTTTCATTTACATGAATGAACAACAAAATCCAGCCTGAAATCAGTCTTTTCTTCTATTTCATTTCTATTTAATTACTAGCTCTTGGTTTTTATTTTTTTTTTAATTCTGTTTTAAAGTGAGGATAATTCTCATAAGAGGAGTGAGGAAGCATGAAATAGGGCTGCTTTCTAGATGAGAGCCAAAAAGGTGCTTTGAAAGCCTTGACAGGCCAGACAGTAAAACATGGCTTAATGGTATTCAGTTATAACAAGAGAAAAATGGCATGGCCTTAGATCATCTGATAAAAGTTATGGGCATTGTTTGGCCCGTGAGCTATCTCTGCCTCATGTCTAGCAGGAAGACGGAGAGTGCCAGGGACAAAAGCTCTACATTTTGGACGTTGATTTAAGTCCAGCTCTGTCACAGGTACTAAATTTACTTTAACTTCCAGCCACAGTGACAAAACATTCATTAGGAACAGTGTGCTTTAATTTGGAAATGCTTTTTCCAGTTACCCATCACATTTTCTTTTTACTTATAGGACAGTCTTAAAATGCTCTGTGAAGGTGCATTTACCATCAAATTTTTATTTTGTTTGACACAAAGCCTACATCCCTTCTTAGCTCTGAGAATTCCAAGAGAGAATGATCCATGCGTTGTTTCATCTGTACTGATAGGACCACAACATCTGCACCGAGCAGTTTTCCACATGAACCATACTTATGCCTCACTACTCTGCATAAAGTCAAATTGATAATGTTTTGTAATCACTGTTACTAGGCTTTTTTTGTTGGCACATGATCTACGTTTTCCTACTGTTCCTTGCTCTAGGCAGGAAATCACCATGAGGACACCTAGTAGAAGTTAGCCCTGCTGCAAGATGAAGTTTAGGACTGAGCCTTTGTGTCATTAAACTGACAACCAGATGCTCTGTTTTTCCTTTGTATATTTGATGACAACTGAGTCTTTCTCTGCCTGTCAGCTCCCAGCTGTAAAACCAGCCCTTCAAACCATGCTCCTGGAGATCTCAGTCATCCCAATAGCCAGTGGAACTGGTTGTTGAAAGGGGGTAAAATGATATTACTGGTATTCCTGCTTCTTGACCAAATCACTGGAAACTAGGTCCTTCTATTGCATTCATACATGGAAGCCAAACCTCCAACCAGTGATGCCTCTGGTTTTGGAAGAGGTGCTGCTTGAACAGATGACACTCATTTTTTCTGCACTTTGAGTAGTTATATAGCTATAACATTCTTCTTTAGATTAAGATATCCATTGATTGCAACAAGAGCTTTGCTCTAATTATTGAATCCTTGATGGCTGTACAGTCAGACTGTGTCCAGCTATGGATGCCATATGCCAAAGAACTTTTTGTTAGATACTCGCATTTAAATTTGACAGGGCTGGTGAATAAAAGGAAGCATGTTTTCATTGCTGAGAGGTTGATTTTTATGTAGACATTTATTTGGAGATTATTTTCTAGGAACAACTTCTCCTTGGAACTTGTCAACTTGTACCAATTTGTCCCAAATGGGGGAAGATATGTCAATATGAGCATGGCCTCTTGTGTCCTCTGCTGACCTCAAAATGTAACAAAAATGTAAACACTACGATGTCTTGCAGGGTCACTAGGACAAGGAGTTTCAGAATGTCACTGTGTTTGATTATTTATCTATCTGTCAGTCTATCTGCCTACAAACTCATTACAATTAAGTCACGCATTCATCCCCCATTCAGAGTAGGTTCCAGGTGAATTATAACAGCTCCATATGACTTTTGAAAGTCCGAGGAAGTAAAAATTTCACAACGTACGTTGTTTTTGTAGTGTTTGGATATTGTGACCATTTTTTTTTTCTATTGTCTGGAATGGAACTTTGTTACAAGTTGTGCACGTTGTCTTTTGTTCTTTCCTAAGGTACAGCCAAGAAGTGTCTAGCTGCTCCTTCTTTCTGCTCTCCCACTGGGTAGTTGAAACCCTCTCTCTGTCTCTCTCTGACTCTCTCTCTCATCCCTGCCCCTTCTTTCTTCTGGATATTTCTCCTAGAAGAAGAGATTTGATCTCTTCCCTCTCTTAATCCTAAATTCTCAAATGTATTGCCCTTATCTGTGGCCATATAGAAGTGCATGGACTTCAGTGAGCATTCGAGCCAAATTTAGTTACAGCCCATAGTGTGATGTGAATACATTACCATTAAATTACTTTTTTGCATTTTACTATTTGCATTTATCCCTTATGAAATAACCCTGCAGCTTTTAAACCTCCAAAAGACCAGCACAGCAAAGTGTTAAATCAATGGTGGTCTTTAAAACTCCCTCTGGTTCATATCCAACTTCTTTTTCCAACTCCCTAGAAAAAAATGAGCTTTTGTGAAGGATGAAATCCCATGGGATGGCTGATGCAGGGATTATGACATTGAATTTAATGGGGCAGTTGCTGCCACTTCTGAAGGTCTGCACTGCAGCTTTTTATAAATCCCATAAGGACCAAAGTCATTTGGGGCTGGATTGATTTTGATTAACTGTGCTTGTCTAGCTTGAATTTGATGCCCAGGGTTCAGTCACTTAGGGTCCTTTCTAATTCACAGCCTTTCTAGTGAGTCAGTCAGCCTGCAGGTTGCCTTCTTTTTCCATTGATTGTATAGCAAACACAGCTGAGATGAGATTTGCCATTTTTAGGCAGCTAACTTTAGAAAAGACGAATCACACCTTGCTAGTGCAGAGGCTTCTTCCTGTCATAATTCCTGTACAAGCTGAATCTCTGCATCCATCTGCAACTTAGCTGGATTTTAGGAGGCTTCCTGCAGATGCAGAATTCAGGTAAGGGGTGAAGCAATGTCTGAAGCTACACACGATGGAACAAATACTAATGCACACTTATGGGACAGGAGCAATGCTTCACATCCAAAGTGTGTATCTACATACGCTTCTAGTTAGGTTTTAGTTATAATTCATTATACCTTTAGAAAATCTCACAGTTGTTTATAAATTACACTGACAGTGGCTACACTATGCACTTTAAACTATTACAGAGAGGTTGGAACTTGACACAGAAAAAAGAGCACTTCTACAGGCAAAGAAAAGGAGTAGGAATGAGCATACATTTTTCTGACATCAACTGTGATAAAGACACAGAAATGTAGCATGACTCTCTTCTCCTTTCAGTTTCCAGAAGTACTTGAGAAATTTCGAAAGGCCTTACAATGGAAAAATCCCCAAACATAAAATTTAAATCTGCATAAGCTGTGACAAAACAGATCTACGGCGTCTGAGATCCATGGAAATGCAGATTTTTTCGACTCACTCTAACTGGGGAAAATAAACCTTCACTGTATATTTCTATACAGTCTGATTTTCTACCTAAGGCACATTTTCATACTCGGCCTACGTACTCATTCTACATTTGCTGTGTGTCTGTTGAAAACAAAGAAGCCACACACAGACAGACACACAGACACCCCCAGCTGTGATGTGGGAGCCACAGCCTACAGCAGTCCCTGGAGGTTCCTTAGCAAGGAGCCACCTCAGGCAGCCGCCGGGATGTGTTTGCAGCACATGGGCACTTGTGGGGAACCTGCTCATAATCAGACCAGCAGGGACATGAGAAAGCCAAAAGCGTTACATGACATCTCCATAACAATATTGAAGGCTCTGGTGGTTGCTAATGTTATTCTGTAAATGGCGAACCAAGAGTGCTCCGGACGGGTGGGGAATGATGGATAACTGGACCTTAAAAACGTAAGTTATCTATCACATATGGGCAAAATAAGCCAAATATATATGAGGAATATAAGACTGATATGAGTATGTTCCATAAGAAACAGACTCAAATGTTTATACTCAACCTAGAAACAGCAAGACTTTCACATTTCCCAGCAATACGCACTAGCTGGGCAGCAGCACCAATCCCCTGCTTGCTGATGAAGGGAACAGATACAGGAGAAAAAAATCCAGGCTCTTTGGTGTTCACTCTCACTGTCACTCCTTTAGTCCCCTCACTACTCTTTTCCGCTACTTAATTAAAACACATTAATGGCAACGTCTATCAACTTGCGGCTTTGCATCCGGCATCTGTAACTCTCAGACCGGTCGCTGAGTCGATCTGACAGATGAGAAGAGTGTTTTGGCTTCTGCAGTCATTTAGCTGTGGCCTCCGAGCATCTGCAGAGTGATGCAGAAGGAATGGGAGCAGTTCAGGCCTTCAGTGAGAAGCTTCTACCCAAGCACTCATCGCTTGCTGTACATCTGCCCCTCTGCCCCAGCTGACTTCAGCAGCTGACTATGGGCTGTACCACTGATGGTCATCCTGCTTCACCATCAGTAGTGGTTAGTGATCAACTATCAGCTTTTTAAAACTGTCTGTGCCACTCTACCTCTGATAAGGATACTTTTAAATAATGTTTTTTTTTTTTTCCCTCTGTTTGCTTTTCCAAATGTAATTTGCAAACAATGTAGATCATTGTACTCCAGGGAAAGGTAGTTATGTGAGAGGATTGGGGGATTTGTTTACTGTTTTAAGAGGGAAAAGGAGGTCATAACCAGCATCATGAGAAAAACAAATAAGAGTAGATTT
>JAOWBP010000001.1:33420365-33434979 GCA_028571105.1 Tragopan temminckii
GATGGAAACAAGCTCTGATTGTTTTATTTTTCATGTAGAGCTGTCATGCATCAAAGAACTTCATATACATCAGTGAAGTCTCATGACACCACTCTGAGCAAATGAGCATCGCATAACAGATGGGTAAAATGAGACTTAAAGAAGCTGAACAGAAGTGGCCTCCCTGGAAACAAAGCACAGCAGCCTCCTGCTCAGACAAGCACCCTCAGCCTCTTTCAGCCTCAGTGTGTTTGCAGCCGCCACCCTGGGCACATCATGCTGAGACAGGAATGGGACTGTAGCATCAGCTGTGGGATCTGCTGCCCTTGCTCCCTCGCCACACCTCGGTGCATGGTGTCCAGCCTCCTGCCCTGCTCTCACCTTTGGGAATCAAAGCCCACGCAATGTTCATCAGAAACAAGAGCAATCTGAATTGCCGTCCTGTAAGAAATGCTGAGAACCACACCAAGCTGTGTGCCACAAGATCAGTGTATCACTACTGCATACTTTAGCTGTCAGGATATTTTCAGTCCTACTAAATACTGTCATCTGTAAAAGTGTACCATCAAAATCAAAGGCAACTTCTACAAACCGTAGACAACTCCCCATACGCACTCAGTTATCCACAGAGTGAAGGCAGTAGCTGGCACGGGGCGTGTTTCACCACAGAATTAGCTCAGAATGCTGGAGGGTTTTTAAATGAAGCCTCTTCATTGGTCTCACCACAACCCTTTGAAAAATGATATGGTAAGAAGCAATTCCCACTCATAGAGGAACCCTCTAGTGCACTTGAAATTTTGAAATGCCTATCAGTAAGAGCTGTCTGTCTGAAAGATGCTGTTTTGCTTAGCGTGCACAAGAAATACAGAGGAACCAGTTTCAGTGGCAGTAAGGTATTTTTGTCAGCTGACTTTGATGCCAAAGTTCTCATTCTGAACGATTGTTTCAGTCCTTTGACTCAGTGTTACAGAAAATATTTAGCTCTGTGCAAAAAAACAGATGGAGGACCAAAATCTTTCCCATAACCTGCAGAAACTGCTGGATTTGCTCCAGGGATGCATTTAGTCCCTTCTGTTCAAAATTTAGGACCTGCTGTTTTTCTGACAGCTCAGGTAATTGTTGCAGCTGGAAGAGAACAGTGTCTCGTTGACTCTGGCTCAGCATTCCCTGCCTTTTTTTTTTTTTTTTTTTTTGGTAGGACCAGAGCATCCCTTGGAGCACTCTGAGGGATTAGCTCTGTGCTGGATCCCTGCTGGGATGGAGCATGTGGGGGTCTTTACTGCAAACTGTGGCACATCCTGCACTTACTTCTCTGCAAGAAAGGGTCAGGCTTCACCTACCGAGGTAGCCTGAAGAAATAGGGCAGATCAGGTTTCTGGGGAGACACCCTCCCCTCTAACAGCCAGGGCACCAGCGACAAATCCCCCAGCTTTGAGTGCTTTCTCCTACATTTCTCCAGCTCCTGATTTCCCACTGGGAGTTACTGAGTTGACAGGATCATCTTCCCAATATGCCAAGGTGAAAGTCTCTGTCCTGAAGAGCTTTGAAAGGAAGAGATAAAGCAGGGGGCACTAGAGGCTGAATGTTAGCCTGCAGCTCAGAAGTGAGATCACTATGGTAGTGATTTATGCAAGCTCATGATCTCATCCAGCCCATGGTGGGTATAGGCAGACTCCTCCACAGTCCCATCTGCGTCATGCAGATACGCCCATGTGGCTCTAAAGCCTTTCTGGATCATTTGTTAACAGAGGAGAGATGTTTCAGCTTTCAGCTTTCCTAGTCGTAATCACTCATTGAGAAACTTGTGAAAAGGGCAGGATCAAGAGGTGAATTGTTGGATGCTGTGGTAAGAACCAATTGACTGCCTTTCTTCTACATGATTCTGATGCTGAATGGATACATGTTCTAACTCATAAAAGCTCCAAAAGAATAGATTCCAGTCAGGATCACATATGAATACATGTAACTCTTTCTTGGATTAGAAAAATCCATCCATTTCTCCTCTCCCTGTAGATGTAAACATGCACAAATCCATACAGACATTCAGCTATGGTGCAATATACAATAAACAAAATATGTAAGTGAAATGATTATATCTAAAACTCTGCAAACTCAAGAGATGCATATCAGCAGTTCCCCCACATTCTAAGACCTCCCTGGCTGCACATCTACAGCATAGACTTTTTTGGGCTTACCACTGCTAATCACTTCAATTTGCAGTCATTCCCTTAAAGTGATTTTAGTCAGATTAATCTTATTTCTTCTTCTTAATAAGAGCATTTTCATGCTGAGTGTAAAACAATAATCCACTTGTAATGCTTACTGGCATTGGCTCTCATCAAAGAGATGGGTGGAGAATTGCTGTTAATGGCTATGACAGCCTGCTCGTTGGGTGGCTGCCTTGGGTGTCTACCTGCCTGTTGTGGGACTCCAATCAGTGAATTTTAAAGCTGCTTGCATACGTATCATCATTATGGAGGAATCTCAGTATCAGTTCATGGCAACGGTAAGATTTTATGAGATAAATTTCAGTACCGCCATCTGGATTATTTGGAGAGATAAAAACCTGTGAACTTGCCTTCTGCAGCGCAGCAACCCTCATCATTATAATGAACATAAAAGCAGAATTATTTTTTTAAATCATTTTCACATCCTCCCATTCTGCTTGTTTGTTTGCCAGTATGTGTTGGAATATGTGGATTTGGATGTTTGGAAGAGCAGGATTTTTCCAGTCGTTACACCTCTTAATGGCCTGGGACCAGCAGTGACCCAAGGCTTCATGCAGAGAAGCTCCATTGCTCAGCCTGCTGTTTCCAAGCTCCAAAAATTCCTTGTCTTCCCCCAAAAGATTACGACCATGCAAACAACACAAGTCATTTTATCACTCAAAAGATGAAGCCCAACCTTGAATTATACAATTTCCATAAATAAAAATAAATAAATGAATGAACAACATATAGAACTTGAGAGAGTAATCAGGCTAAAATTCTATAGGTAGTGAAACTGTATTTTTATATGAGAAGCAAAAGGACAGGTTTTCTGACAACACCGAGCTTCAGTCATTCTAACAGAAAGCCAAAGCTAGAAAATTGTCCAGTATCTATTGCCAGAGGATTGTGGGTATTTTTATTGTGGCAGAAGGCAAAATGTTCAGTTAACAACAGTGGTATTTAGCCTGTGAAAACCTGTCATAGATCAGTCACTTTACACAGCCCTTCTGGTACTACCTGATATTTGCAAGCAGGCTATAAAGTCCATACAAAGACCTTGCGAGTACTTTTCCACATGTCCTTCTTGCTGGAGCACGCTGGATTGTACACACAGAAACACGGTCATGCTTTCATCTGGGTGAATGGGAAATGAGGATCCAGGATGAGCTGTTTGGCTGAAGGAATACGAGAAGAACAGGGATATAACAGAGATTACATCAAATGTGGAATATAGAAAAATTTCCTTTTTTGTTCTCAGCTTCGTTGTCGTGGATGAATAAGAAACAGCCTTCTTTTCTGCTCTGAGCTCTGTTAATGGCTATTTTAATGACTGTCTCCTCCAGTTTACAGCCAGCTGTCTAATTACGGAATGTCAATATTTATGAAAGCCCAGCATATCAGTGATAATGACACAACTCAATATTTACAGGAAGCGCATCTTTCTTAAGTACCAACACTGACTAATAATTGTAGCTGAAAACAAGCAAATTTCCCTTGAAACTTAAACTCACAGACCATTCGCCTCTCACCATGTTGGTGACTTCAGACCCTGTAGTTGCAGTCGGAGAAAACTGCAGCTCCCGATTCCTGATAAATCATTGCTGAACTGATGGATGAGGGACATTTCTGAGACGCCGTGATTGGTTTGCAAGAGGCAGGGAGCCTGGCACAGGGAGCGACAGGAAAGCAAGCTCTGTCTCTCATACAATAACTCCGTGATTGTAGCAATGTCTGGAGAGGGGGAGAAGCTCTTTCTCTTGTTAGAAAATTCTAAAGACGCTTCTTAGAAAATTGCTCAAAATCAGAGGCATTTCTTGATTTCGGGGCCTGTGAGATTAAGCAGTCGTTGAGAGCAAAGTTGTTCTCCAAGACTGAGATGACTCAAATGCACCTACGCTGCAGTTCAGGTGGAATGCGGCCAGTTGGAATTGAGTGCAAAAGCTTGTGAGAATGGGGCAGGACACACATCGTGGCAAGGACCTTGCTGGCAAACTTCATTTCCATGTAGTAAGGGAAACATTGCAACTCTGGACATTAGAGAATCCATTCCTGCCTTTTGCTGACATATGTACTTCCATGTTCAGGACACAATTATATTTACCACATAATTGCAACCAGAGGAGTAGCTTTGGTTTTATGTCTTATTCAAGAGAAAACTCTGTATCATTGCAACGTTTTCTAATACTAGGCTCCCTTGATAGCAATGACGTCAGTAGCTCACACCATTTCCTGCAGAGCCTGCTTCCTTCAGACATGTTACAGAGCAATATTCATCCCAACTAACAAAAGGTGTAAATTAAGTTGAATAAAATTGGATAAAATTGAGGAAATATTCATTCTGCCTGGGAATGACCACATGGATATCTAATGCAGTTTAAATAATGTACCCTAAATGCTTTCCTTTAGGCAATTTGATTACTATTCCCGACCAGCCCCGTGTAATAATCAGATGTTCTCTGCTGCAGCATTAACCAGACTTGCAGCTCAGAGTCTGTTCTGAAGATCTGAAAAAAGATTCCACTGAATCCATTGGGCTTTGCATCAGATAGCCAGCTCGCAGGGCTGGCTGAAGCGAGCCTCAGAAGCATGGGAGTAGCCTGCCCTGCTACAGCATCGCAGTCTAACATAACACAGAGCATTCACATTATGTCACTGCAGAGGCTCATCTGGTCCTGCTTTCTCTCTCCCATACACATCATTAGGGGATGTTCAGGCAGGAATATAAAACAAAGGAGTGTGCTTTTGTGCGTGCATTCATGCACGCATAGAGGGGAGGAGGTACAAAAGTAAAGGAGGGTGATCTGTCTCCACGTACCTCCAAAACATCAGGGGAATCCCAGAGCTACAGGCTATATAATCTGGTGCTTATGCTTGGTAGCCATGAATGGATGACATTTCCATTAATTTATTTTTCTCCTCCTTAAACTTTTTATACTAATTAAGCTCCATATGAAAAGGGCTTTTAAAAAGAAACAATTTAAGTCTATCGCACTTTAGTCCCAGCTATCTATTGTATTGAGTGTCCCCCCTTGGCTTTCTGTCCCTAAGAACAGTAGTGGATTCCATATCAGAAATAACCAAGTAATAGAACAGAAATTAAGCTTTTTGTCACTGTCATTTACTTGGGGATGGAAGGGGGGAAGGTGTTGAGATGTCCGTGATTAGTTGCCTGAAGAAAAGAAAGAAAACTGAAGAAATTTTCAGGTTGAGGTATGTGCAATAGGCTGAGTGGAGGCAGAAACATTGTGTTTCAGTGCAACATTTGATCATTTCACTCAAACTCTTTCAATTGTATTCTCAGTGAGGTAAAATATAAAGAGAAATGAGTAATATAAATGACATGGATTACAATAATTAAAATCTGCATAGTATTCTGATTTTTTTAATGACAGTTTAAAAGCAAGACACATTGGGGTTTCTTCATCTTCATCGTAAACAGTTTGCCTTCACTGACGCTATCTTTACTTAAACGGGTTAAATAACTGCCCACGTTCTTACTGAATGTGCTCACAAAAAATTGTAAAATGGCAGCTTTCAGCCCCTGCAGATCCTGCCCTTTTTTTCTGGTTGACACTTGCATGAAGCTTGATTTTCTCATGGCACAAGTTTGGGTTTTTGCTCAATTTCTCTTTTGCGCAGGAAGGAGAAGAACTTGTGTGAGCGGAGTAAGCTCATTTTTGTGTGAGGATATGAGAATAACAAATGAAGACTTACTTCTGTAGAACAAATTGTACCTATAATTATGGTACATATTGGAAAACTTCATCAGCAGTGATCTGTGAAACTGGATCTTTGACATGAACGTGTGAAGCAGACCCTGAAACAGAACACGAGGAAAGGGTCATATTTGCAAAAACATATTAGACATTTGCTATCGTTTCCAAAAGTGTTTGCTGAATGAGAGTAAAAGCAGATTTGTTTTGCCGTGAGAGGCTGCTCTTGCCACCACTTGATAGGAAGAACGAGTGCAGTTAAAAACCCGACTGGTTAAACAACTGTTATGATGGAACATAAACTTCTCTTACTTATCAACTTTGACAAAGTATACTGAACAGAAGACCAATATTTAAAAATTATCTAAAAGACTGAATAATAACTTTGGATCTATAATTTTTTTCCCTGTGATTCTTTCCCCACTCCATCCCCTTCCTGCTCTCCTTCCAAATATCCAGGTTTACTCATAATGAATTTTGGTTTCTTGTTAACATCTTTCTTCCCCTAATTCAAAAGCATTTGTGTGGGTTGCTCATATCTTAATTTACCGGGCAAGTTTAAGTTTCTTTACTGCCACCTTTACTGCCACCAAGCATGAATATTGTTTTTAAGCCTAATGTTGTTTTACTCAAAAGGCATCACTTTTCACCAATTCTTTGATTCTTTTTTTTTTTTTTTAAATGGGGTTTCTAGAAGTGCTGAAATGTTACCTAGCATGTGCATCCTCATTATGACAAAAACATAGAGTCAGCCTATGCATTAGAAAGGTTATGATCCAAAGATAATTTGAGCAACCTGATCTAGTGGTTGGCAATCCTGCCAATGGCTGGGGGTTGCAACTCAATGAACTCATTTCTGTCTAAGCTTAATCTTTGAAATACATTATTATGTAACCTCTGATTCTGGGCATTACACACAGGGGAAACCAAGGCGAGTCTTGACATTGCCTCTGCCATGCCCATGCAGGTAAGGTGCGAAGTCAGCAAGAGAGAAGCAGGCTTGTAACCAGGAGGCTTCACTAATGGGTTGCTGGCACAGTATGAAGACTACATTAGATATTCACTGCTGATAAGACAAGATACTCTCCCAACAGGGACCATAGATTGAAAGAAAAGAAACATTGCCAGCCTGTAATCTAAGCTGCCCGGCTACACACCAGTATACGTGCCTACTGTTAGACTTCTGCAAGGTTTTGTGAAGTTAGCAAACATTTATCATTAATGTTAAGGCTTTAAGCAAATTCCATGCATGGAATTAACTAACGGGACAGGCTGAGTCATTGCATTCATTTTAGCTTTGGCTGTGGCCATATGGCCGCCCCGTCCGACCTGGGGTGAATGTTCCCTATCAGGAACATTGTTGTCTACAACAAGGATACGATGGCTATGTACCATCTCAGCCCCCTTACTTGGGGGGCTTATTCAAAGAGAGCGCATATGAGACAAAAGGTGGAATGAAATTGGGTCAAATAGGCACAACACAGATGAGTAATATCAATACCAAAGCATTTGTTTCCTCTAGCTCTATAGCCATCTCTCACACTAAAGGATGCACATTTTAAGAAAAACACTTTGAGCTAGCATAGATATAGCCCTTCCAAAAGATAACCCCACACCCCAAAGGATGTAAAGGCATATTAGTTGAAGTACCTTTTAAACTCTTTTCATTATTCATTGGATGTCTAGGGAAACATTTTGAATGGTGTAATTCTATATGCCCAACAGGCTGGTGCCAGAGATTCCATTAAGCCAGTGAAATGACTACCTGAGCTGCCTGGCATGTGAGGAGAGCCTCAGCCATGTATTAACCCTTATTGATCAGAGCACGAACGAGAAGAGAGAAAACAATGCATGCAAGGGCTCTAGACTGTAAGTTGTCTGCACAAGGTGGGCTAAGACTTCAGCTAAGGGCTGAAGTCACTCATGAAACAAGGGCTAATTTGAGGGCAGGATTTCTGCTCCTCTTCGAAAATTAGGAAAAGAACTCACTCTGATTCCCCTGTCTGGGATGTGAATGGAAAAGCAAAGATTCTGCTTGGTAGTGTGAAGAATCTGGAACTGGTCAGAGGAGAGTGAACAAAGGCTCACTGTCACTCTGACACTGGTTGAAGAAGCAGTCATTTTTGCAGCTTCAGCATTGAGCCTGGCCAGATGCCCCGACCCTGGCTGCTCCATCACATCTACTCACATCCCTGTCCCAGGAAGCCCTTCCTATCCTCAGCAGAAAAACACTTTTGGAGTGAGACAGTGTGATGGATGATTTTTGTGGTCTCTGATAAACTATATTCAACCCAGATGGGTTCTGGACTTGGCTCACAGGGACCCTGCAGCGTCTCATGGCAGAGACACACACACACATTAATGGCAGTGAGTGGAAAGACCATGTGAAATTCAGAGACAGTGATTGTGTCTCCTAGAGCTCTCTGTGTCCAAGAGAAGCCAAACATTTGTTTAAAGTGCTGCTTTGTATGCATTCAGGGTCACTTCCATTAGGCCTGTTAATTCCCCAGAGTAATTTATATTTACATATTCTTGCCCCCTCCCACAGCACAGTTATTGCAGCTGCATTTTAATTTATGAAAAAAAGAACAGAAAAATATCTGTGTATACAAAGATAGATACCTTCCAACAGTAGTTGTCTCTAAAACAGAGAAGTTTTCTGATTGATATGTATTTAAGATCAAGGCAGTGATGTGGCCCTTCTGACTTCATTTCTTTTGGCCATTATTATTTCTCTTAAATGATTTTCTTCACATTCTTACAGAAAAAAAACCCACAAGCTGTCTCAAAGACAGAAACAGTATATGCAGATATATCTTAGAGGAAGCCAGTCAGTACCCAGGTACCCTGTGTCCCGCTTAAGACCACAGTAGTTGAATTGTTCCAGGATTTTTCCTTCAACAGCATGGGACAAAGTCTCCGACTGCCATGGAAACAGGCTGGGTAGTGCTGTCAAATGGTTGATTGTACAAATAATCTGCAGTTAACGTGAATATTGCTCATTGCCAAGGTATAAATGTCGTACTTCATAACAAAAAAGTTTCCAGCAGATGTTCCTGTAATCCAATTTACTGGTTCTGTGCTATTTCCCCCCGGTCACTTAACATGACTTTTCAGTGTTTTTTTTTTGTATGTTGGAAAAATCTTTATTGAACACAATGTAAGAAATAATCTCTCACAGGCAGAGGAATTCAGTGGATGACCTGAACGATTTCCAATTCCTACTGGTTCTTTGTTATATTAAATATGTTCATAATTAGAGAACAAAAGAAATATTATTATGATGTAAAACTATGTTATGTTCTGTAACAGCAAAAATAATGTGCTAAAAAGTCATGCCCCCCGTGACAATTATATCATACAAAAGTGTGCATCAGCCAGGCTTGGCATACAGCTCTCTGTGTGGGAGGCTGTGCCGGAGTGTGCCCTGGCCTCAACAAACACCATTTCTTCGGCCATTCACTGCATGATTTCTCAAACTATTAAACAAAACGTTGTTTCTCTCCTTGCTTACTAAACACAGATTAAATCTGCAAAAAGTGCAGCTTTCACAAGACTGTGTGGCTTCTCTCCTACCTCTCTTGCAGCTTGCTTGGCTGTAATTTTTTAAAATCTCTTCCTGGAAAATCATTCTGACAATAAAAAGAGAGAGAGAGAGAAGCAAGTAATGCAATGATTTGGCTTTTCTGAAAGAAAGCTGTAGTGGAACAAATACCATTTTAACCCTAGATGTGGTAGTAGTCCTCACGTGTTTGCCCGAGTATTTTCAGCACTAACTCTCTCTTAATTTCCCAGCTGGAAGGCAACTGTTCCTGGTTCACATAGTTACTACAGAGCTGCAATTAAGTGTGGGGAAGGAAGAATTAGTAAATTAAAGCTAGAAGTTATAGGGAAGTTAGTGGAAGTTGTGAAGTAAAAATGTTACAAACGAAAGCTTCCATCAGAGGACATTGTAGTCTCTGACAAAATGTAGCAAACAAATATGTATTTTAAAATGAATATCAATGGATCTATAATTGCTGTCTTTGAAGTATAGTAAGTGCTTAGAAAAGGCACAAAGAATAGGGTGCTCTGTACAGAGGACAACCCTGGTGTCACAATACACAGGAGCATTCTCTCATGGCCTTTCTTATATTATTGAATTAAAACATGGCATTACATTATATATATCAGGTAGAGAGAGTACTGAAGTCACTTTGGTGTTAATGAGCCAAAGTTACCCATATTTCAATCAGACTTTATTGAGAAAGAGACGATTAAGCAGACTAAGAGTTTATCGATGTTCCTTTTTAGACCTCAGGGGCTATCTTTAAAGAAGACTGACATTATGTGTCAGTAATTTCCAGATGAGGTGAAATAATGTTCTCTCTGAAATAAAAAAAATAAAAATTAGTAAAAAATAATAATAAAAAAATTAAAAGCAAAAAATGAGACAGTGTCAGTGCAGGTTAGGGGAGTACCTAAAGTGTGGGAGGCACCTGGATGAGGCCAGTCTCTTTTCAGTGGTGTGTAGTGATAGGGCAAGGAGCAATGGCCAAAAAATTGAACATAGGAAGTTCCATGTAAATATGCAGAAGAACTTCTTAACAGTGAGGGTGATGGAGCACTGGAACAGGTTGCCCAGGGAGGTTCTGGAGTCTCCTTCTTTGGAGATGTTCAAGGCCCATCTGGACACCTACCTGTGCAAACTATTGTAGGGTATCTGCTTTCACAGGGAAGTTGGACTAGATGACCTCCAGAGGTCCCTTCTGACCCCTGTGGTTCTGTGATTCTGTAAATGGTCAGTGCTGGTTTAGCTTCTCATGCAAGCCCCAGCACTACCGATGGTCCCTGGAAAGGAGCCAGCATCCCAGGTAGGACACCAACCCAGAGCTTCCAAGGTGAATCACCAATGTCCCAGGATCTGAACTGCACAAACACTGCTAGCAACTTGGGAACAGCATTTGCTGCCTGCTCCTCTGCCATACCTGCCTTTCATTCTCAGTAATTTGAAAGCAGTGGGAGCTCCACAACAAGGATGTCTGAGAGCAGATTTTGGTCCCTGGGCTATTTGTTTTGTTTTTTTTTTTGAGCTAGAAAGACTAAAGTGGTTGCGGTAGTATAATATACACATCACTTGTCAAATTTAGATCAAAGCAGCTTTAGTTATGTAAGAACAGAAAATGTCTTAACTTGGCAAACTCCTTTTTTCCTCCAGGGATGCTATACATTCGTCATAGAGAAATTTCACAAGACACACTTTCAGCTGCCACCTACTCCTAAAAACAATGCAGCTTCTCTGCTTAATTTCTAAAAAAGACAGAACGGAGCTTTTTCCAGCCCTGGCTATCCTCAACCCTGGGCAGGGGAAGATGCTGGGCACAGCATGGTGCCACCAGGAGGGCTCCATTCTCTCCTGCCTCAAATGGGGAGGACCGAGCTCACAGGAAAGAGGCTAACAACAGAAGTAGGTATCTCCCAATCCCTCCTTTCCTCCTTTCCTCCCTCCCTTCCTTCATTTTATTTCCAAGGAACCACTGTACCTTAGGTCACTTCTATGTCAGATTGTACTTCACATCATGTCTATTTGAGGTGTAATTTTTACTTTGAGTACCCCAGAAAAACATTATGAGGAACCTGAAAATTGATTCTATGAGCTTGGGTCAGAGTGCAGCTTTACTTAAAGGTCATGAGCACTAACTTTCTTTGCCAATAACTATTAAAATTTGTAAGCCTGCATTTTTAAGAGCTTAAGTTGAATTCTAATGACTCTAAATGGCTCTTTAAAGGTGGTGACAACTATGCTTCGGGTATTTTTTCCCAAAGCATATATCATTCTCTCTCTTTGATATACTAATCATAATAAATATTGCTAGACCTGCAGAGACTGAGCATGAGAGTCTCTCCATTTTTTCCTGTTTCAGCTGTGCTAGTAAAGGAGATGGCATTTCCCTACAATCCCCACCTCTTTTGAGTACATACCTTGTGATATCATCATACTGAGGTAATAAACAATATCAACCAAATTCTGAGCTAGAAAGCTTACAGGGAAAACTGCTATTGAAACAGTAAGTGGTGTCAATACTATATGCATGGAAAAAATTGTTCAAATCATGGATACCTTCAAAGCTGCAAGTTTTCTGGTTATTTTTGAATATTCTGATGAGCACTGAAACAGCAGAAAAGTGCTTTTCTGTGTTACTGTATGAACCACAGTCCCTAAATCGTGCTGTGGGTGGATATGGGGAACTCACCTCCAGCTCTCTGTGTCTGCCTTGAGAGTCCTTGAGAAATAAAAGCAGAGCAAATACGAGTGTGCCTTATCAGGGGAGACTCAAGGGATTAAATAGCCACCCACTGGCCTTGTTTTCCAGAGCACAAAGGGAAGATTGACAACCCACTCTGGCAATGAAACATCACATCATTTCTGGAAGTTGCCAGTGTGTTTGTGTCGAGTACACCTTGCTCCATTGCAAGTGGCATGCTGAAGGTGAAGTCAGCAAGTTCACTGGGGATTAAATGCAGCCTCTTCCTTCAGGACAATAACTAATTCATATTGGGGAGATGAGAAGTCTGCTTTTTAAAATAGTTATTGCTGCCTTCTTCTGTCTGGGAAGGAAAGAGAGGGAGTCTTGAGCAGAGTTTCTCCTGGTGACAGCAGGTTGTACCTTGGGCATTTATTTTCCCTTGCTATTTCTTTTCTTTTTTTCTTTCTCTTTGTTCCTTGCTAAGAATAAATCAATATGCTGCTTGAAGCTAAATATCAGCTGATTTGATGAAGGCTTATATATATCTTCTGAGGATTTATTTTAATATCACAGCAACAAACGTGGGAGAACTGGGCAGACAAGCAATGTTTTGCACCTGCAGCCCCATGCAAGTAAGTGACTGCTTCAACGGCAGATGTATTGACAGCTTTTGTTTGGCTACAGATGGAAGGTGGATTGCTTTCTAGGAGACAGTATTTTTCTCAGACTTGCCACACCAAATGTTCTGGAGGGTTAAGGCTACACCTAGGCAGTGCCAAAATCTTGTAACTAATGCAGCATTCACAAGTAGGCTTTAGAAGCCAAACTTTCTACTTCTAATCAGCTGCACTCCTCAGGAGCTGAGGTGAAGGATGTTTGTTTCTGCGGTGACCAGTTCCCTCTGGAGGAACTCAAAAGCCCAAGCCTCATTCCTGCCAGTTAAGGGCTTCTCCACTTAATTACAAAAATGCCACTTGCAGCTTTAGGGTTATAGAGCACTCTCATCTATAAATCTCTTTTTTGATCCCTGGTTTTCCAATGGATTGTTTATTCCACTGTAATTGGATGGAAAGAGAAAGCATGGACACAACTCTGCTGCGCATTTTCATCTTGTGCATATAGACTCAAGGAAGAGAAACCGTTCATCCAAGGTTCCTCCATGTGACACTGTGTCATTTATCATTGCTCTCATTCCACCTGTCAACATGTGCTGTCTCTCTTATGCAACTCGTCTGCCAGTCCTCTAGTGGTCTTGAAGAGCTCAGAGCAAAACTGCAGTTGCTACTCACAGTACACTAGAGTTTTGCAGATCTGCTTACCCTGAGGAGCCATAAAGGAATTTTTGCAGATTTCAGTGCAAGTAGGAAGATACTTTTCCGTGGATCATGTGTGGAGGGAACCAAGATGCCCCTCAGTTTAGATACCTTTGATTTTTTTGATCTTAACTTTTTCTTCTCACTGGAGAACTATTTCATCTTCTCACCTTGAGAAAAGCTCTGTACATCTTGCTTTGCTTTTCATATTCTCATGAACTTTGTATTGACATGAGGACGTAACAGCCTACAGAGAGACTGATTAAGTGTTTAGAAAAATGAAAACCTTAAGTCTAGACAGCAAACTCTTGGATCTGGAAATCAAATGCATGCGTGGATGACTCATTCTTATTTTCTTGAAAGAAAACTGTATGCCTCCCTTTAACTAAATTTTATGAATAAAACGCTCTTCACTGTATGTTCAGCAGAGACTATTTGAAAGATCTTCAAATGCGTCTTGTATTGCCAATGTACCCTAAGCAATAAAATATTGCACAAATTCAAAGCTATCATCCTCTCCATGTTTGGCCAAATTGCTCAGAAATCAGTGAAAAGCCTTGACAATGCAATGAAAATAAGAAATAGTCTTTAAGAACAATTAATAATTCTTGAATAATTTTTCAGATACACAAGGTTTTATTTTTCCTTTTTTTCTGCAATCATACTAACTTGGTTTTCATGTGTTAGAATGTTTGGACAGCAGAGGAAATATTTCATTATATCCCTTTTCAAGTACCATAAATTGCACAGCTTTCCTGCCAAGTATAAGATGCAAGTACTGTGAAGTTACTGTCCTTTTTCTGGCTCTCGCACAGGTCTGTCACACGAATATGGTAAGGCTCTTCACTTTTTGCCTCTCTTTCACTCCAATACAGCCCACCTGGAAAGAAAACTTTGCAAGACAATGTTTCCTCTTAGAACGTGTCCACTTCAGAGTCCTCCATTAGTTGGAGTTTGGTTGATACAACCTAAATAAATAACACATCACAACAGTACACTCAATAGTTGTTTTATCCCATTCTAAACAATCTCACAGTATGGCCTGTAGATATTAGATTTTTACTGCTAGTTTGAAAATAAAGAGTGAGACACATATCACAGAATCACAGAATCACAGAATCACAGAATTGTAGGGGTTGGAAGGGACCTCCAGAGATCATTGAGTCCAACCC
>JAOWBP010000001.1:33463327-33480254 GCA_028571105.1 Tragopan temminckii
TGTCACACAGCAGGAGGGTGTTGAAACTCGACTGCCAATCAGCTGGCTCCAAGCCTGCTGTCTCAGCAGCCCGCCCACAAGCTGCCAGCTGCTGCCAATCCCCAGCACCGGCACAGTGCTTTTGCTGGCTCAAAACGAGTCCTGAAATGGTGTAATACACTTCAGATATTCAGTATTTTGTGACTTTCTGAGACAATAGTTTTAGTGTTTATATTCTTGGTAGAGTAGCAAAGGATGCTCTCTATATCATGTTTTACTTGTCAACACTGCTTCTATTATTAGCAGGGGAAATTGCACCATATAGTATTTGAGGCATATTGAGTCTATATTTTCCATTATAGGAAATCCTCTCTTTCTCCTGTATGACCAAACTGCAGTCTGCTAAAATCAACAGACAATAAAATAGTTGGATTTCGAAGACTTATAAAGTAATTCTGTTGCCATAAATAGTCCAGAAATCAGCTACTTTATCCAAGTTCCAAAATGCTGACTCTCATCTTTCTTTCAATGAACACAATAATTAGTTGCATGGGAATATACTTTATGAAATTGAAAATATGTTATTGTGAGGCACTTGAGTGTTTTGAACACTCAATGAAATGTAAGTACCAAATTGTGGTTTAACTCCTGCAGGCAGTTCAGCGCAGCACAACTGTTCACTCACTTTCCCTGAGTGGAAAAGATTTAGAATGGTGAAGGTTCAAGAACTCGTGGGTTGAGATAAGACGGCTTTCTAGGTGAAGCTAAAGCTGTGCTTGTAAGCAAAGCAAAGCAAGAAAATTCATTCATTGCTTCCCACTGGCAGGCAGGCGTTCAGCCACTTCCAGGAAAGCAGGGCTCATCCTATAGTTTGGTTTATTAGGATGATGAATGCCATCTCTCTAATCATCCCTCCTTCCTCCTACTTTACCCCTACTTTTACTGCTAAGCATGACGCCATATGGTATGGGATATCCCTTTGGCCAGTTAGGGCTAGCTGTCCTGGTTCTGTCTCCTTCCAGCTCCTTGTGCCGCCCCGGCTCCTCGCTGGCAGGGCAGGACAAGAAGCTGAAATGTCCTTGGCTCTGTGAGCACTGCTCAGCAGCAACTAAAACATCGGTGCACCATCACCACTATTTTCAACAAAAATCCAAAGCAGAGCCTCAAACAAGCCTCCACAACGAATATTAATGTCATCCCATTGAAAACTGGCAATATCCACATCATCCCCTTAGTCTATGGGACACCTTTGTGAAATGTCCATAAAATGTTTGTAAGTTGTCTGCTGAGTTCTTCCGTTGTGATGGCCACTCGTGTTACATGGAGTTGGACACCAAAGCCACTACAGGTCAGGTCACTGTTGCACTTGTACTGCTTATTGGGAGGCCCTTCCTCTTGGTTTGAGTGGTTCCTTCTACTGCAGCTTTGTTCTATGCTAAGCAACAGTAAAGGCTTTGGACTTGAAAATGCAGTGTATATATCTTTTAATGTTTACATAATCGTTTGATGTTTCAGGGCAATTCACGACGTTATTGAATGCCTTTATTGGTAAAAAGAAATAAAGGTGTCCAGCGTGAAGGAAAAAATGACTCATCAGTCTGTTTGCAGGAGAAAATTTAGCCAAGTTACAGCCTTGGGAACAAAGAGAGTGGTAACACTCCTCCAGGCTGCTCTCCCACTACAGCAAAGAAGCTGTGAAAAATAGACTCTTTCAGGGCTTGAATGTGAATGAGTGAACTCTCCAGCTACTAGGAAATCTTTTCAGAATCAGCTGAGTAGGTTTTCAGCTAGTTGTATCCCATTCATTTCCTCACCCCTTATCCTGCACATACTGATTCAGCTTGTAGCAGCACAGGTTAAGGCTTTTGAAGTCTGATCAAAGATCTCACACCAGCTGCAGCGTGGTGGAAATGAAGGCACCTTGCTTTTTCTGCTCTTCCTTGTTGCGAATGTTACAGCTCTGTCACAGCTATCAATGGCATCTAAACCAGGAGCAGAAACAAAGCAAAATGCAAATTGCACTGTTACTTGCCTGGTATATTAGTTGTTGCATCATGAATAATCCAAGAGACCGGCTAATGCTGAATGATTTTGTTCGCTCTGCTCACATGCCGATTACTTATCAAATCCTGCAACCTAATCTCCCTGATCTAAACTATCACCTCTATCTAAATGCATTACACGAAGTGTTTGGAGTTGAATGCACCTGCATTACCACTCATCTGGCAAGAGCTGCCTGGCTTCTGTCTTATGGCTTGTGAACCACAGGCATGTTTTTACTTCTTAGATATCCCATTTCAGTGGAAGGAAAACGGAGCTGGAAAACACCTTGTATTAAACATTCGTCTTCTAAGTATGACCAAAAAGGCCCTTCTAGCTCCATTTTTACATCAGGTCCACTTGCTTAGAAGGAAGGAATAGTAGGGAAAATCTCTGTCTCATGGCCATTTTCCATCCTACGAATCTTTTTTCTGGAACAGATCAGAGAAGAGATTGTGAGATCCTTCTTGGTAAACCTATGAGTGTGAAGAGACCGCTCTGCCTTTCCCTTTACTTCTTGGGCTCTTTCCTCAGCAGCTGATGTTTTGCTGCCCAGTTCTTTTATTGCTGTTTCTCACTGTCTACATCTGATGTCGGTACTGACATGTATCAAGCTGACCAAAATACTTGACTAGTCAGCAGCACGATACCCACAAACTGGCACTTTTCACTTATCTCAGCATTCTCCCTGTAGATGAAAAGGCAAATGTTTGCAGTACTGCTTCTGATTCAGTGCAGAGGCTGCATTCAAATGTCAATTCATTTCAATTCATGTTGCATGTTGCGATT
Source organism: Tragopan temminckii (assembly GCA_028571105.1). NCBI lineage: Eukaryota > Metazoa > Chordata > Aves > Galliformes > Phasianidae > Tragopan > Tragopan temminckii. Next base: position 33,466,136 of record JAOWBP010000001.1, read on the forward strand.
TTATGTGAATTGCAAAAAAATTATTGTCTTTTATTATCTGCAGCACAATAAATATGTTTCAGTGAGATTATTGATCTGTAGCAAGATCTGAATCAAGGGCTTTCCCAAGTCTATGAAGGGTGGGCAAAGTTATGGGCAAAAGCTGGGGTCTGTTGAGTTCTGTTTTCCTTCACAGCCTCATTATTTAAGTGGCTGCTCATAAATGAGGTACAGAAAATGACAGTAAATCAACTCTAGGCATTGCTGCCTAGAAATGTCACATTGCTGTCACTGCACTGGGAACAGGACCCAACTTGGGCTGTTGTGTACAATCCATCTGGTGAACTGATCCTCAGTCCTTTCTTGTACTTTGCAGAAGAGAGATGTTGGCCGTGAGAAGTAAAGCGAGAAAAAGAAACAAATATCTGCATTTATGTTTGTTATTGATTTATACAGACAACAGAAATAAATATTTTTGGTTTTTAAAATATAGTGAAATATTTCCTGGTCCTGGTGGTTTGAACAGCATGTAATAGTGTCTGAGTAGCGACGTGAATTCGTTGACTACCAACTGTTGAATATTTGATCTGTTTCTACTCTTTATGTTTTATTAATGCCAACTTTCAGTTATAATAAGGCCTGATTGTATTCTCAGTCAGCTACTAAGAAATGAATTTTCTAGGGCTGAATCCTAAGGAAGAAAGGATGTAGGACTGAGCTCGTCATTCCTGTGGAACGTGCTTTGGTGTTGAGGGAACTCTTTCAGATCCTTTCAAACAACATGCATTAAGCAAGGGTAATAGCAGACAACAAAAACATATTCTGTGAGCTCTGTAGGTTTATACTTCAGTACACTGAAATCTGGAGTCAGAAAGTCATTAGAGTTGCAGGCAACATTCTGTATTTCTACATGAGTGCTTGTCGTGACAGGTAGTGAGGTGCAGGGACCCTTCTCATTGCATAGCAGTTAAGGACAGGACAAAACCAATCAACAGTTGTGATATGCATTATATTTGTTAGATGTAATGCCTCTGGGTCTGTTTGTAAACTACAAGAATCAGATCATCATCTGATCTGCATCATCTTCACATCAGCATGTGCATCCCACAGATAGGGAAAAGACAAGGATGCCATCCTGTTCTCCTCCTGCTCCCTCTGTGCTGATAGATGGAAACTCAAAAATGTGGAGGGGAAGTGGAAGAGCCTTGGGATGAGATCCAGCACATCTCCTGACTCCAGTTGAAGCGGAGATGGGGTATGCTGCCCATGGTGGCAAGAGAAAGATTTCTAGTCATGGGATACGCTGCTTGATCCGGTCGGCTTCTGTCTGTGCAGAGTCATTAAAAATTTGCTGTTAGGAAAAGAACATGGGCTGGCAGGTACCATGACCTGTTTCAGTTTATATTTATTTCAAGAGATTCTTCGTTTAAAACTAGAAGATTCTCCTGATCTGATCATTTCTGTGGAAGTGTCCATGGAGGCTCAGAAGCCTGAATGGGTAGCTCAGATTTAAAATAAATGACATTCACTCGTGTGTAACCACATTTTTTGGGGAACCCTATGAAAGAGGGTCTTGGTGTTTCAGTGGTACAGCAAACCAGCCCAAATCCCTTCTTTATTTCTCTTATATAGCTGAGATGATTCTTCTGAAAATTCCTTTTAAATTTGTCTTTAAAAGCAAACAAATACTTGAAGGGGGGCAATGCTTCTGCAGTACAAAGCTCATGAGATTTGGACTTAGCGCTTTTCGTAACAACAGGCTGTGAAGCTTTTAGTATTTGTCTTTGGGATATTGTACCTTACAATATGAACAGAGAATGTGTTTGATTAATCAGATGATTTTTGTGTTGTCCTTTGTCATGAACTAACCATCTATCAGGTACGCATTTTCCTCTGAGATTCAACAGCAATGTTGTCTTGATATTTTAAGCAACAGGCATACTATTGAATTGTTGGCGTATCCTACGTAATCCTTTGTATTTAGTCTGTTGTTCTACAGAATCTTTTCTTTTTTCTATGTTGTAAAGCATGTTTGTGAGAAGCTTTTCTAAAGTAAAAGTATATAACCAATGCTTTAAAAAATACTGCTCGAGGAAATCATTTTATTAATCCTACACGCAATATCCTTCCTGTCAAACAGTGGAATTTAGATGGCAGAATCAATAATGTAGTATCCACATGGGGATTGCTAATACACAAATTAGTGCATGGTGCTTCTGTGCTTGGTAAGAAAGAAAGCCTGTATTCTCTCAGTCCTTTATTGCTGTGCAATCAAAGAGAATTATGGACGCAAACAACCCAGTAAAATATAATGGAATATTTCATGAAATGTGATGTTTACTAACAAGAGTAGAAGTTGCTCTTTCAAAGACGTGGCTGAACAGAGTAGCAAGCAATATTTAGTATAGTAATAAAAGGGAAATTATCCGTGTTTTCCTTTAAAGACCATCGCAGAGGTAAACTAAAATCTAACGCGATCTGTAACGTTAATGCGTTTTCTTTATGGCGAAGTATGTGAATATCGGAATACTAATGGTTCATCATATTTATTGCATATAACAATATTCTTCTGAGTTACTGAAAATGTAAAGGGATGTAAATTACTCATAATGAAATAATTTAATTTCTAATGATTACAGAATGATCTAAATATACTGAACAAGACCCCATGACTGCATATTTCAGTAATTGCTCAGTTGTATGCTTATTTTCATAATCAATGCATTACTCAGACTATCTTCAGTGGAATTTATTACCTCATTTTCAGTTTCATGCTATTTAAATATGCAGTAGCTGGTCCCACAGAAAATTGTGATCTGTGCAGCGAAGAATCATGGTGTCAGAGGTCAGAGTTCTTTGTTTTCATTCCTTTGAAATCACACTTTAATGTTCTAAAAAGGGCAAAAAGCATGTAATTTGCATTTAAAGCACTGCTTTCCTGCATTACATCCCCTTGAATATATCTTTTGGATAATGGACATTTATCATAGTGTTCCTCTTGACTCTGGAAGCAGTGCAGAAGGTAGCTGAAGAACCTTTATAACCGTGCAGTACAAGGCAATAAATCCCAAACTGTCACATGATTACTATGGTAACCATCAAGCCTCTCGAGCTTCCAGCCATACTGAAAAGTAGATTCAATTTTCAGCTCATCAGCTCTTCCTGGTGATTTACTTGTTGACACCGCACATTTGATATAGTAGTGTTAATGCCCTCTTGCACCTCTGGGGACTAATATCAACACCCCCTTTTACAAGGCCTTATGCTGCACTGACCTCAGGAAGTCATTTAAAATTGTAGAATTGTATTCTTGTCAGCAAATGCGTAAAGTGACATAAAGTACTGGATTTAGAATCCTGTTTTTGAGCTGGCGCAACTTGGTATGGAAAATGAGACCCTTTTCATAAAGGCAGTGAGAAGTATGAATTTGGCATTGAGATGGAAATTCTGTACTTGCTTAAGCATTTCTACCAGGGTATATGTGGGTCGACCTGGTGTGTGCATCTCTGTGCTTGCAACCTTCCCCCATTATTTGCTGAAGAGACAGAGACAGTTCTGGTATGCATCGTGGTGATTTGTCTTTTTGGTTCTGGAGTATTCCCCATGGAAATGATCTGTGTTTCTCAATGAGTACGGCAAATGCTGTTACGCCTCAAACAGATTACTTGAAATGTTATGTTTTGCATTTACACACCCTCTTACTTTCTGCCCAAGGCAGACGGAAGCTGAATCAGGTGGGCCAAATAATCCAGGGATTGCTGGCTGACATCGCTGTGTTTTGTTGCAGCCGTGTCTCAGCTTTCTGGGGTCGATCCAAGGATGAATGCTGTGTAAGCTTAAGAAGTTTTTTGATGTTGAAGAAAGGAAAGAAATCCATATTAACTTTTAAAATCCAGGGATGTTCCGAAACAGCGTGACTTTTGAAGCCTGATTTACTAGAAGATTCCTGTGTATGTGTGTGTTACCTGGAGTGTGACTGGATCCTCTGGCATCCAGTTAGGCGTGAAATCTGATTGCCTTAGTGGTACGTAATGGCAATTAGCCGTAACATCTCTGTTAGGAGTACATTCTTTGTGTCTTGATAGCCAAACTCAGCATTAAGTTTTTCATGGAATCATAGAATCCTTAGAGTTGGAAGGGACCTCTGAGGGCCATCTAGTCCAACTCCCCTGCAGTGAGCAGGGACACCACAGCTAGATCAGGTTGCCTAGGGCCTTATCCAGCCTCATCTTTTTCTCTCCGTGGGAGAGTTGATCAAATTTAACTTCTCTACTCTGATGCCTTCAAAAACACTGAATTCCTTTCTGTCAAAGGTGATGGAAAGTGTCTGGTTGTTGCTAAAGGTAGCAGATACAGGAGGGAGTACGTCCTCTCACAAAGTGCCAAGGAGCTACTGCATCATCTTTTTTTCCATTTTTTCCCGGAAAAAAAAAAAAAAAGGAAAAAAACCTTTGCATTGAACAACTAGTGTGCTGTTTGTCTGTCACCTTATAAAGTGGAGCTTCTTGATCAGAAAAAGTATTACTCAGTTTGAGATAGTTTCCTCAACCCAAACATTTGGTGTCTGACAGTGGTGTTCATCCCATCTTCCAACACAAGGAGGCTTAAAAATCTGCGTCTTGAAAGATCTTTAGATGTTCCTGCCTTCTTTTCCCAAGAATAGTCCAAAATATTCCCCTGAAAACACTGTATATGCTACAGTTAAAAAAAAATAGAGAAAGCATTGCTGATAGTATATCTAGGAATTTACAACAGTATATCTGGCTACATCTGCAGCTATAAAGTGTTCTACCTGCTGAAAAACATTTTTGTTTTGTTATCTGTAGAACTTGTTGCTAATCTTTGAGACATAAAAGTTATTTATTGGTTGGTGACAACCAGTTTGTTAGTGTGAAAACCGCAGGAAGATAACATATACTACTAGTATATGAAAATGTGAATACTCTACTAGTACTAGTAGAAAACGTGGAAAGCTCCCAAACCGAAAATGTGCTCTACCTTCTACCTTCCCACAGTATAATCTGGATTTTCTTCCAAGGGTAAAGGCAGGGGTGGGAGTGGGGCGGCATAAAACAGGCTGTGGCTTGGCACACTTGTTCGCTCCTGTAGTCTGCTCACTGCTGTATCAAGTTGTTTTCTTCCAGTATTGTTACAGGCAGATTAAAGGAGATTTCATGGAAAACAGTGCTACAGGCCAGCCTTGACCACTGGATTGGAGTAACGGGCACTGTACTATTGAGTTGCCCAGGGCCAGCTCTTGTGGGGGCTCTCTGTGGACTGTGCCTCCTCCAGGCCTCATCCACTGCTGCATCACGGGCTCCTCCGTGGCTGCACGTGGAGATCTGCTCCGTGCGGTGCCCATGGGCTGCAGAGGGACAGCCTGCACACCATGAGCCACTCCTGGGCTGCAGGGAGCTTCTGCTCCACTCCTGGAGCACCTCCTTTACTCCAGCACTTACCTTGGTGGCTTCAGCACTGTCTCTCTCACATTTTCTCACTCCTGTCTCATAGCTGTTTTGCAATGTTTTTTACCCTTTCTTAAGCACTGCCAGCACCACTGGTAGCATTGACAGTGCTCAATGTGTCCTGTGGCGGGCTCCTCTTCTTTCTGAGTGGGTCTGTTTGAACATGGGGGCAGCTCCTGGTTTCTTCTCACAGAGGCCATCCCTACAGCCCCCACCGCTGACAAAACTTTGCCACGTAGATCCCATACAACAATGCCTTTTTTTTTTCAAGGTGCAAGCATCTGTAATGCAATTGAGAGTCTTTTGGAAGAAAAAACTAATGTGTGTTTTCTTTTACTGAGTGGTGCAGACTGATATATCTGATATTTAAGATTCCTCTCCAAAACATGCTGTTTTGTACTGAACAAGACTTTGCCAAGAACTACTTCTACTTCACTTACTGTTTGTTAAAGACTGTGTGTATGGAAATGGCTCATCTAATTTCAGTAAGGCTTCCTTTGAAAGCAGAGCTATTTCTGCTCAAAGTTCATAGTGACCAGCGCAGAAATGAAGACTATTTTGCAAGGTAATGTCTAAGATATAAGTGAGACAGTGGGCAGAAGAAGCTATTAGCTTCTTGCTTTGTGCTGGCAGTATGGTGGCATTACATCTAGAGAAATTACAAAGAAACGTATTTCTCTAGCTTCTTCCAAAATATGATGTCTTTCCTGACTTCATTAGAATGATCACTCCATTCCATACAATAACTTAGTCTACCATTTGGAGTATCAGTAGCGCACTGTCATGCAGGGCCATGGGCTTTATGGAGAAAGGACAGAAAAAAAGGGGGCACTGCACATTACAAAGGATAGAATGAAGGAAAATCAGAGAGAAAAAAAAATCTGTTTTTGTTTAAGTGCTTGACGGTGATAGATTTTGGTTAGTGTTGCTTTCCAGACCACAGTTGCTTGAAGGCAGTCAAGTTCACTTGTTTTGGCAGACCATAGCTAGAGCTTTGTTTGAAATATTAGTTCTTGGCTATGCTGTTAAGCAGAAACTTAATAAGCATCCATATTTTCACAGTCCTAAAGCTCTATCTGGACTGAGATTTGAGTAGATGTATGTGTCTTTCTGGACAAACACAGATGGATTCAGTTCTCATTGGAAAGCTGCTTATAATTTTCCTTGGGTAGTTTATGCATATTACAGATTAGAAACGTGCCTAATAAAGCCTGGTATCATCTTACAGTAAAAGCTACGTTCAAATTATCTTTCCTAGAAAGGTACTAAGGCAGAAAAAAATGCTGACTTCCTACCATGAACATCGTTGACAATTTATTAAAAGTCTTCTAGAATTGTACATCTTCGAAATTCACCTTTTGCCACAAAATTTGGTTCTGGGATTTTGAGCTTTTATTTAAAGAGAAATTGATCCCTCACTCTTGTTACTGCAAATAAAAACTTAAAAAGTGTGAAGGAAAGCGTGTCTTCCTCCATGATCTTGGCAACGTGTACTCTGAAACTTAGTGCTTTGATAGTTTTAAAGCTTGCTCAGCTTCTTCAGTGCTATCCTTCTTAGCAGATGAAGCTTCTTTGCTAGCCTGTACTGTCATCATTAATAGCTATATTGATTCAATCATTCATTGTAATATTTAATTCATTACAAAAGTGCAACTGCTGAAGAGGTTACCTAATCCAGAAATCTCAGTGCACTGAATCGGAAGTTGGAAGAAGGAAACTGTAAAAGGCAAGGGAACTTTCCTTCCTCTTTATTGCATGAGTTGTCCTTTTCTTCTTGACGCTGCTGACATGCTTTATGTGCTGTCATTTAAATAGCTTCTGTATTTTTTTTTCTGTCCCTACATCTCTACATGTTGCTGCAAAGAAGATTTTTTGTTTCCAGATATTATTGGCTCTACTCCATCAAATTCCGACAGTATTGCATTAAAGGGAAGCCAGGGACTCTGTAGGAGTTTTCAAATGCTTCATGAAGACTGTCCATTAGTGTATATACTAAACATTGTTAATCCATAATTTTGCAGTTACAGGGATCTGTGATGGATTCGCTAGTGCTGTTTGTACATGTGCCACTAAGTAGTCAATAATATCTCAGTACTTCATTTTTAAAATAAAATACGGCCTAAAAATGCTCTAATAAAATCCAAATGTATTGAAATGCTGAAAGAGATTTTCTTTTGTTTAAACATATTTATTTTCAATTCAAAAGAACACTGTCTCCCGATGATGAAGTTGAGGATATCATCCTTCACAGAGCAAATCAATGACAGCTCTGCCTCAAAAGTGCAGAGCCTAGGAAAGGGTGAAAAATGGAGCCAGTTAGACATCAGGGGCTTAAATAACTCTGGATACTAACAGATAGGCTAAGGTTTTTGAGAAGAAAGTCTGAGGGAAGAAGAAATGTGACGAGTGTTTTACAGGACATGCAAACGTGCTGGTAGATGGGAGAAACATTCCTGCTGTGAATAGGACTCAGTGCTGTGTGGTGAAGGATGCTTCTGATAGGCAATGCATGTGATGCTGAAAAGTTTCACAGTGTGAGAGTGTGACATGTGAACACATCTGCTGGCATGGGTTCCTTGGGAAGGACTGACAAGACTAGAGGAGTCGCTTTGGGGAGGTGATTATAGGGACACACCATGGTAGATTCCTTGTGTTTGTAGTACAGAGATTGTCTGTATAATGGAACGGCTGGGAGAAATGCAAAGGCTGTCTGGTGACAGCTAAGATCCAGCACACTCCTGCTGTCATCCTTAAAAGATTTCAGAAAACAGCACACAAGCAACCTCTGAGGAAAACAATCCTCCCTCTACTACAGAAGGGAGAGTACTGTGTTGTGTATGCTAATTTGAAGTCCCTTTATAATTTGCTTCATTTGCAAATCATGTCATTGACTTTCTGTGTCATGCTAGCCTACGCTCCAGAGTGAAATATATTGTTTTAAGAAAAGGTGGACAGCAGCATAAATCAGGTACGAGCAGGTCGTTGCTCCATGGCTCTTTTCTTTCAGCGAACGTACAGTAATGAGATTTAGAGAAGGTGGAGGCAGGGCTTGCAGTAGAGAAATATATGATCGTGAGTGACAACCAAAGCATGAGGAATAAAGAAACCCATGTTTTCAATTAACCATGTCCAGGATCAGATCTTGAAAGAAATGAGATTGTGGCTATGTAAACCATGCATAATTTTTGCCAGCCTGTATCAAAATGAGACATTATCACAGTGTGCTCTGGAATAGGTTGCCAGAGGCAAATGCTTGTGTGATAACTTTCCCTGGGGAATAAATGAAAAAAACAAAACATGCATGCTGTCAGCTGTAACATTTTATCTGTTGGCAGCTAGTTTCCGTCTGGGATGGATGGTTGGCAAGTGGCAGAAACAGACCCTTTACACCCAAGAAGAAGGTCAGAGAATTGGAACATATTTAATTATATCTTTATGCACACAATAGTTTTCTGAACCTTTTTCCTTTGGGGATCTTTAACACTCACTTACATAGATTTCCTCTAAGTTAATGCAGCGCTAGTGGTCAGAGTACACAGCGCTGCAAATAAATTCTAAATTGGTATCTGAGCTAATTTTTTTTCAGAGGTATTTTAATGACCTGTTACTCATCTATGTATTTCTCCATATTGATGTATTTTAGTGGAATGTATAACAAACTGTTTGATTCTGCTGGATGAGTGGCACACGGAACGACTAGTATATCTTACACTGGATATAGTACAAGAAAAAGTCTTGAACAGTGATTGATCTGGTTTCATACGTGCGTGCATATGAATTTAACACTGCTAACTCATAAAAATATCTTTACTGCTTGATAACTGGATTTTATGCTATCTCATACACTACATTCCTTTTATCAGAGATAATTAACCTTGTGACTGATTGAAACCACCTTTGGTGTCTATTAATAAAATTCCGTTACCAGTATACATGTCTCAGATGTTCATAAAATGAAAATTATTAAGGTGCTAATTTCCCAAGTAACACGAGCTATGAAGCTTTATCTCTGGCCTGAACAAATATTCTTGGTTTGCTGGTGATCTCATTCAATTTTGCCACTTCGGGCTTTTTTTTTTTGTGCTTGGGCCATGTTTGTTCTAATACACATCCGTCTTTTTCTGGTTTTGTTCTCTCATTTTAGCGTCCCTCTTATTCTGCAGCTCTGATGAGCTCTCAAACACTTTCAACGGTTCAGTGTTTTTCCTTGAGTTTTCCTTGAGGTTTGCTCTGTGCAGAGCAATACTTTCAGAGGGACTTCTCCCTGTGCTTGGCTGAGTGACATCGCTGTGCCCTGTGAGTGCTGCAGGTATCTCCTCTCCATTCAGACACATATAGCTAGTGAACATTTCTTATCTTTGAAAAGAGAGTAGTTTCTAGCTTATGCTGAGATAAATATGCTGACCTTGTCAACTGACGTGCTTCATTGTGCTATAGTGTTCCCCTGAAGTGGAATTTCTTAGACACAGTCTGCCAAATTCTATGTGTTGAAATATATACTTGCTTCACGTTTGGATTGAGATTCCAGGAGCTTCATATTGGTTGGAATTCTTTGCTTTCTAACAACTGTTAGACTGCAGAACTCTTAGTCATGGCTGCAGTAGGAGAATGGTATTTTCTTCTATACAGAGCTCAGGTATTAAACAGTTGTGAAGGCTGACATGCTGCCTCCTGAGCCCCCATGAATATCTCTCCGTGCAGCTTGGCTTTGCACACAGTGTGGTTGGAGGGCCTTCTTCTACCTCATCTTTTGCATGGCTCACGCTGTGCTGAGTTGAGCAATTTGTGAGTGCCTAGTGAGCCACTTCAGCCAGCTGATGGAGTGGCAAACCTTGTTGTGGCAGATCAGCCTTCTGCCAGGCAGGTCACCATGCCAGCTGGTGCTGTGGGCACCACTGTAGCTCACTGTTGGTGCTGGGCCTGGTGGGGGATAAGAGTGGGCTTTCTGTGGCAGCTCACTCCTCCACCAGGCTGAATATAACTTTACACTGAATTTCAGGACTCGTGCCTGGATTTTGAGGCCTGGTGGATGGATTTTATGCAGTTATTCTTAAACAGTTCACACTGCACTGGCTTTTACTCTCCAGAAAGAGAGAACTTAATACACTAAATTGCATAAATCCGTATGAAGGGGGTTTTGTCTTGACACGCTTTGTGTCATTACAAGCTAAAGTTGAATGCTACCTCCTCCAGAAATTAATTGCTCTCTGCCCCTTTCTTAGGGATCTCTTAGTTTTCTGTTAATGCTTTTATCATTTGTTGTGACATCTCTTACAATTCCCTTTCCTTATTTGTATCAATATTAATTTCTTTAATTTGATTTTTAAGATGCTTGACTTTGCTTCCAATGTCCTTCATAACCTAAGTAATAATTATTTGGATGCATGGATGTACAATCAATGAATGTATAGATGTTATAAATACAAAAGGGCTCAGCTAAGCTGTTATTATACCAGAGCAAAGAAAAGATAAAGTGCTCACCCGTATCCTGGGCTCACCAGGAATCTCCAGAAGAGATGATCTCCAGAAAAGATCCTTCCCCACTGGTAGTCAGCTCTTAAATGGGTCTAGAAGAAGTGGAGTCAGGCTCCACCCCTTCCGGCAGCACAGGTGAATTGCCTTCACCTGTGCTCCCATGGCTGACTAACTGCTCGCCCCAGGTGATCAATCAGAGGTTCAGGCCGTGATTCAGCAGTTCCCAGACAATGGATTACCATGTTTATTCTGCTAGCTGTAAACTTTCAGGCTAGCACTGTGATGTTTTTTTCCAGCCCTTATTTGGCAATAATGCTCTACTAGTATCTACAAAGCTAATTTTTTTTGTTTGTTATCCTTCAGATCCCTTCTAAAACCTGTATTATAATCCTATAAAACCAATGGCTAGCTGATGCACTGATATAGCTAGCTGTCCATCTGCTACACCCTTTCCTTTCTTACTGTTTCATTCCCTTTCTCATCTATCTCCCTCTCCTCTTCTCACTTGTAAGCTCTCTAAGACAGGCCCATTGATTTTGGCTTGTATTGAAGACAGTCAAGCCCAATGGGGCCTTGGTCCTTGACAAGGACTTAGTTGTTTACACGCATGCTTCTATCTGCCATCCCCAGTCCTTGCAGACTTTTTCTCTGATGTGTTTCTGTTTCTCAGCTTCAATATTTTTTTCCTCTCAGTATTTCTTGTGTACCCTTAATCCAACAGTTATCCACTTGCTCATTTATATTGTTCTGAAAAGCACTTGCAGGTTAAAAATGTCTGATGATCTCACCCAGAATGAGTTGTGTGGATTAGTTAAAGAAATATCAGGATTCCTGTTTGTTCTTGGATCCTTGTAATGAGCAATGATAATTATAGTTGTTCTGATTAGAAGCTCTTATATTTGCACCAGGACGTTTGCTACAAGTATTTGCTGTGATGAAAACAAGTGTTTAATTCCTGGGTTTGGAAAATATGCTGTAGACCTTAGAACCTGAACTGTGATTTTGAAGATTGTTGACTGCACTTGTATAATCCGGCTGTATACATTAAATCTGTTGTTCCTGAGATGGCAAGTTTCTCTCTTAAAAAAGTCTTTCTATTCGTTTTCATGAACATACTCTTCTCCATAGTAAGACAGCAATGTTCTTCCCTTTCTCTTAACTTTAATGGGTTGCAATTCCATACTAATATGTTTTTGAAGTTCTCAAATGCGCTCAAGTGAACAATTAAAGTTCGTAGCTATTTAGTAGTATCTGTGTCAAACAACTCCATGAACTGCTCTCTTAAAGGACATTTTTTTTTACATAAAGTTGCTGAAAACATGGACAAAAAAAAATTATGGCAAAATCATAGCTACTAGAAAATTAAGATTTTATATTTGGTAAAATTTTAAGGACCTGGTCAACTCAAAAATTCTTCATTAAAATGAGAAACACCTCAAAATTTACATGAAAGTAATGAAGAACAGGTCTGAGTTCTTAATTTGAAACAATTTCACTTCTAATAAAACAAAAATAATAACACAATGTTTTTCTTAAAAAAAAAAAAAAAAGAGACTATGTTTGTCGTGTTTCACTGGAATCATTCTGTTTGCCTTAAACATGTACAAAATGAGAAAAATTATACAGTGAATGTTGCTTAGGGTCTGAACTGTGGAAAATCCCCTATTTAACCTGAAGCATTTACATAAGAAAATTTCAGTCAGAAAATTGATTATATTTAATTGATATTATGGTATAAAAATATAATTTCACACCTACGCAGAGTATATGACTGTATCTGGAAGTAATTCTGGACAATATCAGATGATGCCAAAATGCTGACCAAGTAACCAAGAAAATGGATCATAACAAAAATGACTTCTTATCTGCGAGATACTTTAGATGATTTCCTATGGCAGCATTGCTTGTTTTGTGAAGATGCTATTTGCTAAATTTCTCTATGCATATTGTTTTGCTTTCAAGCCCTCAAGACAGTTCAGAATCCTTTGGGTTATTTTTGTTTTGATTTTTGCTCTCCTCTTTTTCATGCCTTAGTTGATTCAGGGTGATAAAATAAACTTTAGTTGCATGCAGCACTGATTCTGTACCTTTGTTCAACCTGGTTTTGCTTGCTTTGTATGGTGTAAGTGAAACATCCTCTGCTTGACCTGCAAAGACCTTTCTGATGTCTTGCCCACCACTTCCTGATGTTGTATGCTCTCTCTAGTTAATGATGTCTGTTTCGCTACCCAGTACTATTTCCTTCTCTTTACTGATCTCCTTGTTCTATTTGTTTCTTCCTCCCTTTCTGGTTGTCATAAAACTGCCTTTTCCTTTGGGAAATAGCAGCTGCTTGAGTTTGGTAATTAACTGCTGCACACCAGATCAAAGGGGCGAAGACTGATCTGTAATCTGAAAGTTCACTCAGCTGCAGTATTTAAACGATTCCTTGAAACTTCCTGGATCAAAACACTGAGAAAGCTGCCTTGCGCTATTTTTTTCATTATACTTTGGCAACTGCTTGTAAAGAATTCCGGATATTTACACAAATCACCAAAATCAAGCATTTGTTTTGAAAAGAGCAATGATCACTGTAGCAAGTTGTTAGTAGCCACAGTGCTGGACAGATGAAATGACATTTTCCTTGTGAATTCTGTGCCAGTGGGACATATATGTCTGAGATCGATATTCAAAAAATGACATCTAACCTAGCGTTGGCTGCTTTACTGGGTCCATTTCTCTCCCCCCCCACACACACATTATCAGTACAGTTTTGGGACTGAAAATAATAGTCACTGAATAATAGCAGCATTTTAAAAGCTTATGTATGGTTTCTTCCAATGTACATCTCAGAAAGCATATGAAGGCTGATCCAAAAGTAATGCCTCCTGTTTTATTATGTTGGCCCACAACGTCAGAGGAGGATGCTGGTGGTATGGCAGTAGAAGTTGAACCTTCCCACCAATATTCCATTATATTTTGTTGCCATGTGAAAGATGGCAGCAGGGAGGCAGTGTGACAGAGTGGCATCTGCACGGAAGTGCATATGAAGCAAAGGGGTGGCACTGAATTCCTGAATGAGGAAAAAATGGCACCCATTGACATGCACTTATACTTACTGAATGTTTATGGAGACCAAACAGTGAATGTGAGCACAGTGAGGCGATGGGTGGTGCATTTCACGAGTGGCAACAGTGACAGTGATCACCTCTGCTGGTGCA
>JAOWBP010000001.1:33491839-33506805 GCA_028571105.1 Tragopan temminckii
CTCTTAAGATGATAGGCTGCCTGGTAGGGTTGGCAATCGGAGTGCTTTTGGTGTGTGAGTCACCTGTTACCTAGGCTGCTGCCTGCCAAGGGATACGTTGAATTGAAAGTCTCACATTGTGGATATATGGATAAGTAGAATGTTAGGTAAGTTATTTTGCATTTCATTGTATTTCTTGTCTATACAGGAAAAGCTTTGTAAGATCACTGTCTGGTGAGTGCTGTTGGTGGTAAAAGAACAGCAAAAACCAGTAAACATTGCAGAAACCACAGGGATGAGTAAAAAATTCCAAGCTGTTAAAAGAACAACAAACTATTCTTTTTTTTTTTTCCTGGCATTTTAGTATCTGGGCTTTTAGCAATGTTAGCAATCTTAGCAATATTAGATGTATAGAATCTTTAGAGTTGGAAGGGACCTTTAGAAGGTCATCTAGTCCAGCTCCCCTGCAATGCTTTTGTATTTATTTATTTTTTCTTAAACTGTGAGATCTTGAAATTATTGTTAGTAGTATTTTTTTAAATGCAATTTCAGGAGTATTTTCAGGCTGCTTGTATTTTCATAATTACAGGTGATGGATAATTTGAGTGGTGCTGACTGCTGTTCTACTTATCTTATGTTGCTTTGCCTACTCCCAGACCCATGTATTTGCCTGGACCTCCTAGCATCTGTTTTATGTTGATCCTGCAACACTGAATTCTGATTTTGTTCTGCAGCAAGTAAACTGCATGCACTTTGTGTGTGTGCGGAGCTGGTTGGTGATGTGATCATCTAGATCAAGGCACAAGAGGAAGCTGATGAAGGCAGTTAATGTAGCTTACCAAGTACTCCTGTCATGTACTTTTAACAAGGCGTGCTGTCTGATAGGTTTCAGCTGTAAATCCCTAGACAAGCTCAACCTCTCAGGAGGCTGCTCTGATGGCCGGAGGTGTTGCTTTGGCAGCCAGCAGCAGCTGCAAGAGGAGGCTCGTGCTCCGCTTGTCGCCAAAATTCTCAGGGAATATGGGACTTGTGGGATGGTAGGTGCAAAAGTGGGAAGTACAGAGCTGTAGGCAGCTGGCTGCAGAATAACTACATGTAGAAGTATGAAGCTGTTCCTGGAAAGCTCCGCTTCTTACTGTGAGGAATGCTTGTAGTCTAGTTAACAGTGTGAAGCCGTTTGCTTGTTGCCAAGTGGAATGCAGGCATGATCAGGAACTTCACTTGAATTTCACTCTATAGTATTGCTCATGCGATTATTGGTATTTTTATTAAGCTTTATTCTTCCACAAGATAAACTAATACTGAAAGAACACAAGTTACACTTTGTGTGTTGTAAAGTTAGCGGAGAGTTTCCTTTTATTCTGCTGGAGCGCAAGTGGAATAAAATGGTGTTTTTCACCGTAGCACATTTTTGTTATATTCTCCAAGTTTTTGTTTGTTTGTTTTTGTTTTCACTTGATATCTGTGCACACTATGGTCTGAAAAATATATTTATTTTTGTTTTTTATCATTTGCTTAAAACTTCTTTGTTTGGTACAAAGCTTGTTAGCCTGAATGCTCCTCAAACTTGTCACTGTAATGTTTTTTCTTTTCTTGTGCCTCTACTGAATCTAAAGAAAGAAACTTCAGATTGTTTAAAATCTGTAGTGAATGTTCATGGGATTGTTAAGGAGATATACACTTAGAGGAAAAAAAAAAACAAACATTTATGTAGAGAGGAAGAAATAAAATGGAAAAAACCTGAAGTCTTAGCTTCAGTGTGAGACCAAAAGTGTAAGCGTGGTCTTATTTCTTCCTCCTTGGAGATATTTCTTGTTTGATATTTTCCAGTGCCATCTTTATTGCCCGTGAGAGTGCATGAAAAACTGAGCTGAAAATACCTTTGGAGCATTGGAGATTTAAGGTCCCTGAGGGAAATCTTGGTTTGCTTCTGCAAGTCCCTGAGCCCTCAGGTGGTTGGGTCCAGGGGGATCGTCTGTATTGATACTTTAGTTTAGTATGTCAGTGTTACTGCTAAATGAAAGTCATCCACAGACAAAATTCAAATGGCTTTTAGCAGGTACTGATGCTCATCTGCTGGTGGAATTAGCTCAGCCAGTTCTCTACTACTGCGGTAATTTGGTAGTAATCCCAACTTGATCCACAACCTCCGCTTCCCCTCATGGCCTCTCTCACTCTGAGCAGATAACTCAGGAGGAGGCAGCTGTCCAAAAGTACTGGCTGTGCTGCATCGAGTTGCTACAACTGGAAGTAAAAGGCAGGGATGCCCTGGCCTGTGCTGGGAGGTGCTCCATGGAAATGCTGATGATGGAACGGTGCCAGATAGAAGTTATCCCTCTTTGAGTACTGATAGCTCTCGCTTCTATTGGAGATCCCACAGCGTGGTTTCTGTTTGGGCTTTGGGTGAGTTTCTGAGCTAAACACCAGCATCTTGCATAAAGCTTATTTTTCCATGTGAATTAAGGTCTCTACCCATCAGAAAATTTACGCTCTAAAGAACAAAAATCACTTGAACGATTTCAGAATCGAAGAACTGTGGAAGTGATCACTGAGCTGACTGAAAAAGCTGATTTTTTTTTTTTTTTTTAATCAATCTGGTGGAGTGTTTAAGTTCACAGTTGGGCTGTGATAGAAGGAACTCAGGCCTTTTAAGATCAAAATCCCAGGAAGAATACATGAGCGTGTTTGGTACAGCACGATGTGCAAGCATGTCTTTCCTGAGAAGATTTACGTTGTGTTTGTGTAAATTAGCAGCTGTTATGTGGTACCAAGGTAGATAACTTCAGGCACTGTAAACAGACCTACTTTCCAGCACTTCCTATGGTAAGACTGTTATGTGGTGCTGCCATATCTTAAGCTGCTTCAAACTCTACTGAATATTCAGCTTTTGGGGAGGAAGTCTTCCATGACTCTTACAGGTCTCAAATTGTCTTGAAGAGAGGTTTATACAACAAAAGCAGCTCTGCTCTTTCTCAGAATGTGCATATGAACGTGTGTTGCTTTGCCCATGTTAGACACCCGTGGTTATGACTCTGAGAAGCTTAAGCCTATCTGTTCTTTGACAGAAGTGTTTTCTGAATGTTTTGTTCAACAACATATTTTCACCATTTTGTGAATGTTTTTTGAGGGGTGGTGATGGTGGTTGTCATTTGTAATAATGGCTGGAATCTGTTTATGAACCTCTGGAATCTGTTTCCACAACTGCTCTATATTACAGCTGGCTGAAACTTGGCATGTCTGTTTTGAATGAAATGCCAACACTGAATTTTCCTCTTTTGAATGAAGATGAAAACAAATATTAATTTGTCCATAAAACTGTTTTTTTTTTTTTTTTCCAAAAAACATTACTTCAGCTTCACTGAAGCTTTGTTGTAATGAAATCAAAACATTGTATTTGGCTTTCAACTCTTCTAATTGTCTCATGTAATAGGAAATAACATTCTAAATGAAATGTTTTAGAATGAAGCATGCCTTTTTAAAATGAAAAAAAATAACAGTAATTCAAAACATCATTTGCACTTGTTTTTGTTTCTGTTCTTTTATTGAAATGCTGAACATGAGCTCTCAAACTTCCAGTTTCCTCAGAATGGCAGTTTCAGTTATTCCTTCTGAACCCAGCTGAGCCTTGTTAGTGCACCAAAAATTACTTAACATTTCAGTATCATGAAGTAGTTTTTATGCCAGGGCAATAAAGGCTGAATGAGACCTTTTTTGATTTGCTTCTGACAGCCAAGGGACAGAAATTAAGAACACTATCTCTAAATTCTCATTGATCTCTGTCCCATTATTTGTGCCTGGATGTTAGGAGAGAATACAAAGGTATAGTTACAAGGGTTTAGAGGAGTTGCATGCATTCAGAGAGCTAGAAATGGGAAATAAAAGTGTGTCTGAACTTAAATGCATAGTAAACAACTTAAAAACTAAGAGATATGATTAGAAGTGTTAGGGGGTGAGGAGCTGTGAGTAGGTGTGGGGATGTCAGTGGGCACCCTGGATTTGGCCATCAGCAAGAACTGAGAAATCTGCTGACAAATCATGCTTGGCTTCCTTTTTGTGGCCCCAGGAGAAAACTCTTTTGGCAAACAGCCTGGATGTTGTGATGAAGTGGATCTAGCAGTTGTCTCTGCTCACTTGCTACCTTGGGGAATGTAAATAAGGAACGGGGATTTCACTAGCTGCAAGAAACAGGGAAGTGCTTGGAAGCAGTAAAACTTCAAGCAAATGAAAGGCAAGTCTTTCCTACATAATACAACATATAGAATTTGCTGCCAGATGATAAGTTAGATGCTAGAACTATGAAAGATTTGAAAGGGACCAAAGCAATGCTGTAGGAATGAAGGAGCTGTAAGGCTCCCAAGGAGACGATTGCTCAGCACATGCTTGCTGCTTAGGTCTCTAAGCTTTGAGCACTGCTGGAGGCAGGGTGCTGAAGCTGATAGATCTTAAGCCTTGTCAGAAATGGCTGGTCTTGGTATTGTGCAATGAATTCTTTCCTTTTTTCTTAATGTAAGAACTGTAGAAGTTAAAACTACGACATTAATAGATGCTTATTAAAATCAAATGCTTGTCTTCATAACATAGCTTTGTTTATTCTGTTTTGTTTTTTTTTTTTTTAAATTATGTTATTATTTTTTTAAGCTAGAGAAACAGGTGGGAATTTCAATTTCACTTTCCTGATCAGAGGATTTCGAAGCTACAATTTCAGAATTACAGTTGTGGCCCTCTGGTATTTCATCTATAGTATGTACTGCCAAGAGCAAACTGACAGTAACGGCACTGGTTGCAGTAACGGCAACTTTAGTTGCAGTCTCTTTCTTACCCTGAAACAGAGTCAAGGAAACCTGCGTAGCCTTCTCTTCTCTCTGCTATAGCAGTTGAAAAGATGTGCTCTTGTAGGGGCTCATTCCAAGGATACGTGATGAGTGAGGACTGTACGTGTGATCCTTTCCGGTTAAAGCTGTGGGTTAATGACTGTCTTACCCATCCATACCAAGTGACAACAGGAGGCTTCTTGCAAGTGGTTTGGTGAGAACCTAAGTGTGTTCACCTTTACTTTTTATTTGGGTGCCGTTAACATCTCCTGAATGCAGAAATAGTTATTTCTCTTTTTTTTTTTTTTTTTAATATTATTTTTGGAGATTTCTTTCTCAGCTATGCCAGAATGCAGTGGAGTCAGCCTGCCCATTGAATTTCAGAGCTTTGTTGCAGGTCGTTGAGGTGATAGTGACTCTCCAGGAAGGTCACAGAGATCGCCTGAATAGAATAGCTCAGATAGAGGGACCATATTCCTCTTGCGTTGCAGGTTTCAGTTGCACAGAATTTCTATTTTCATCTTTAAAAAAAAAATGAAGATAACTTTTTTCAAATGTAGAATGAATAGTGGTGATGATTGTTCTTTTTAAAAATTTTTTCCTCAATTTTGCTGCGGTTAGATTTATCATCATTTTGTCAGTAAAGGTAATAGCGACTCGCATTATGTTTACCTATACAAAGTGTTTAACTTCTATCTTGAAATTTTAGCAGAAATTTTTGAATGTAAGTATTCATGAAGTATAAAACTTCGGGCAAAATGATGTTCCCAGTTCCCTTCACTTTGCCACAACGTTTGTTATCCAAATGGTGAAGGACAAAGAAAAATTTCTGCTGATTTAGAATCGTAAAACAGTTGAATGACAGGATGACCAAGGTTGGAAAAAACCTCCAAGATCCAGTCCAATGTCCACCTATCACCAATATTTCCCACTGAATGATGTCCCTCAGTACAACATCTAAATGTTTCTTGAACACAAACAAATAGTTATATAAAAAATAAAATTTTATAACTATAGCTTTATCTTGCCGTATTCAGCCTTTTGAGAGAAACCCATAGGAAAAATCTAGGGAGACAGCAGCATCCCTGTGGTAGTCTTGCATTTCCTGCAGTGTGTATGATTAAAAGAGTCATGAGTAAGGGACTGTGGGGTCCCATGGCCCTACTTGCCTGAAGGACTCTAGGACCTGGAGTTCCCTGGGTGCATGTGACTTTGAAGAAGAGAGTAGTGGCATCTACAGAGACAGTTGCCTTTCTGAGCTACAGCTTGGCCTTTCCTTTCTTCCTTAGCTGTGATACTCTTCAAACAGATACTCTGTTGTTGACAAGATCTCTTGGTAAAAAGCCACAGAAGGGTTTCAGTGGCTGTTCCTGGTTGGTTATCAATAGTGGCAGTCACTGCTGGTGTTACGTAAACTACAGAAATTCGGCAAATCTCTAGATCACTTCCCCCAAAAGTTGCTGCAAATAATTTAGAAAAATAAAAGGAAAAAAACGATGTTTAAGGCAGAAATAAAGCTTGTTGGAATGTAATACAAAATCCTTCATCTCATTAGTATGGAGAGACAAGATATATCCATAAATCAGTTATCTAAATTGAACTGCAAATGAAGCTAATAACAAAATTTACATGGTAATAAGATAAGAATTAAACACAAGATTAAAGTGTTAGTGGTAGGTTGTAGGTACCTTTCTTACTTAAATTCAGGTTTGTAGCTAACATTTTCTCAAAGGGCAAAATAGTTTTTTATTCTACACCACAACTACAAAAACTTCGTTGAAAGAGGGCTGAAATAATCTCTTGGAAGTAAACCTTGAACTACATGGAGCTTGAGAATCATTACACCCTAGGCTATTTTTAATTAAGATTTATCAGCATTTTTCAACTGGATTATGAAGTGTAAAGCTCCTAGGCATGCTTATGAACAATGCATGGTAAATACGCTGCAACAGTGTTTTCCACTCCCTTCTTCAAACCCTCCAAGTCTTCAAGTTGAAAAATAGCATTTTACACAGTACCAGCTAAACCTTTGTTATTTAAATATGTGGTGGTTAGGGCTCTAATTTTCTATTGTTTGCACGTGAAGTAGCTTTGCATTTTCACAGAATTTCAATGCAACTTATCATTATTCTACTTAGCAGCTGGTGCAAATTGATGGATGCTGGCCAGAAGGAAAGGTGGGAGAAAAAGCATAAGCTTCTAAAGAGCATTGTTTTTTAAACACTGGATGCCCACGCTTCTTTTTCCTTTTCCTTATGTTCCAGACTCAAAAGATGATGCATCAAATTTGGGTATCTGAAGAATTATTGCAGTTTGAGAATGGTACCTATATTTAAGGATTTATTTTATGTATGAAATATGTATGTCTAATTCCTGTTGTGATAAGTGAAGATTTAGGAAAAGTTCATTTGGTTCTAGTTATCTGTGATCCTTTGGGCCCTTTAAATGTCACCCAACACCTATGTAAAGACAGCTGAATTGAATTCCATGTCAGGATAGGCTACTGGCTCTTAGAGAGTGATTCAGTTTTCCCTGAGGTAAGCATTTAAGTTTGTTGCCTTGACTAGTGACTACAAAGAGAGCTTGAATGCTTTTCAGGGACTCCTAAATGTAGATGTTTTAATTGTGGATAAATTCCAGTCAGAGCAATTACCTTGCTTCTGATAACAAGTTGGGATTTTGATGGCCTTAGTTGTTAATTTACAAGTATTCTTGTACAACAGCAGTGTTGTTTAACTACAAACCTCTAATAAGCTTGTTCAATTTGATGCTGGTTCTTTGTTATTTTCTACATAATGTCGTGGCTAGAAAACCTATATATAGGTGTGAATATGTAGCTTGAGAATACTTAGCTTGGTATGTTTGAGCTGAAAGTGGCTTGCTGAGAGTAATTTGTATACAGGCATTCATTCGCGCTTTCCACTCACACACATGCACCATGAGCAGATTTCTTGTACTATCTGATTTAATTTCAGATGATCCCTGCAG
Source organism: Tragopan temminckii (assembly GCA_028571105.1). NCBI lineage: Eukaryota > Metazoa > Chordata > Aves > Galliformes > Phasianidae > Tragopan > Tragopan temminckii. Next base: position 33,499,618 of record JAOWBP010000001.1, read on the forward strand.
CAGTTTGCTTTATTTTGAAGTGTTTCCGCAGAATAACTTACGCTGAAAACTAACTTATTTTTATATAGCCTTGTTTAGAATGGTGCATGTAACTAAAAATTGACCTAGGAATGGTTTCTTAATCACTCCATGGCTTCTAAATGAAAGACATAGCATGCTGCGCTTTCCTAGACTAGATAGCATATAATGCCTGGGTAGCTGAGAATCATTATGTTCCTAACTTTTCAGACAGTCACATTATAAAGATCAAAGAAACAACAGAATCCCATTAGCTTCATAAACATGTGGAATGCTTGATTTCTTGTTTGTATTATTCTAAAGCAATAATGTGAACAAAACTTTGGTCTGCTGGTTCTATTTTATAGAAAGGCAATTGTTTGGCAGTGATGTTGTTTGACTGTGATGTAAAATTGTAACAGTCAAATCTGCAAACTTGCCAACTCAGGATCTTTGGTTGTATGTTCACTATCAAATAACTGAAACTAGCTTTGTTAAGAGGAGAGGAAGATTTTTTTAATATTGACATAATTAGAACTACAAGGCTAGCAAAGGGCATTTCAAATTTCCCCTGTATATTATAGTAATAAAACCTGAAAATTGTTTGTTATTGACCAACATTTGGCAAGGGAAGGACTGAACAATTAGAATAATAAGGTTTCCTTATAAAAGTTACAAAATCTTATGTGAGGAGTTCAAAGCATCTCTGGGAACTGGTAAACTAATTCTGCAGGATTGAAGTTGAGCATAATTTTAACTGTCTTACTCAACATGTAATGGTTGTAATGTACTTTTGGTCTAGGTCAACCAAGAAAAAAAGTACCGTCATCCTGCTTCAGCTCAAAATCAGCAACAGTCTGAAGTGCAATAATTTGTGTTTACCTGGCAGTCAGTGAAGGGCAATTGCATCTGGTATAACACATTTTGTTGTGATCTGAGTGAAGTCAAGTCCTTAGCCCAAATCAAAAGCAAGGTCGTGTGCAGAGATAACTGCAATGACTTGTCTCATTAGCTTTCCCTTGGTCTGAACTGGTAGCTTCATCAGTGAAGTCCTGTGACCGCTGCTTGTTTCTCCGAACTCCTAAGTAGATCAAGAACTGAATCTGGAAAAGAGTGTGATGACAAGACATTTCTTCAGGATCATACAGTAAGGGAAGCAAACAGATGTATTCCTTGCGTAAGGTTCAGTGCTTCTCATTTAAGAAAGTACTAGCTGTTTTTTTCCATCCTCACCTTTCTGAAAGTCTCTTTGGAAACCAGGCCAGGGTATTTAAAGGTCTTCTTTCTAGGACTTTGTTTTTGAAAGTCTGATTTCTGCAGATTGCTCTCTTTCTTGTAGCTGACTTCCTCCACTTTTGCTTCATGTCATCTGTTTCCCATGTGCATCCTTTTTCTGAGTCTCTCGTGAAGTGATTTTTTGTTTATTTTTCCTTTTTCTTCTCCAGGTGCCTACAAAGATATGGTTCTACTTAAGAGAAAGCTCTATTCCTTCATTTTTTTATTCTAACATCTAATTTCAAAAATAAATATTATTGTCCATAATTTTACTGACACACTCTTAAATTTTTTGCCTTCATATGGATGCTAATTGTAGTCTGTCTTCACTTGTCATGGCCAGTCCTCCCTTGGTTGCCGATTAGAGCAGCTCTGTCACCTGCTGATTAATGCTGAACCCTAAATGCGAAAGGAGCAGGGTGCTCTAGGGATCATACCTTTCACATATCTTTATTGGTAAAGGCTGTGATTAGAAGCACAGACCAGCCACACGACAAATATTTGACTAAGTGACCCTCCATTATGGTGCTGCTGTCAAATTAATTCAGTATCCATGTCGTGTAGTCACTGTTTCCTATAGCTGTCTAACTGAAGACAATAGTGTACCATACTTCTGTTGTTTTTTATACAGATTTCAATTTCAGTCTTGTAACCTCTTCAAGCTTTATTGCTACAGATAATTTAGTTGTCAAGCTTGTTTCTAGGGTCTGGAATATGCTTTGTAAATTCATGAATACAAAAACTCTCCTTTGCTCTTTTCTGCCCAAGTTCTGTTCAGTTTTGCTTTTGATACTTCAGCAGAGGGCCATCAAATAAGGAAAAAAAAATCCAACAAACTGCTCAGAAATGATAGGGTAATTACTAATATGGGATTTTTTTTAATTAAAAAAAAAAAAAAACCACAAAACTTCTTTGTCACACTTTTCCGTATTGGGTCAGTGATATTGATCATGTGAGATAGTGATTCTACCTGTTGAGTTAGGTACCAAGGAAGGACTATGGGGAGGACAACTTCCCAGTCTGATCTCAATATGAATCAGCTATGGTTCTGCTCAGAATGTCTGAGACCTCTGTGAGTTGGTGGTGCTTGCAAGCCGCATAAGAGATAAAATGCACATTTAATTTGTGCCTTATTTATAACCACTGAAAATGGAATGAAGGTATTTTTTTTTTAATGGCCCATCTCTTTTGTGTATTGGACTGCATGGTGTGCTTGCACAACATCACAATTACTCCTTTGTGTACTTCTTCAGCTGAAGCCTGCTAACTTCATTAAATAAACCACTTCTGCACCACTACCCGTAAGAGAATATTAATCATAAATTTCCACTGGTTTTGGTTGCATTAAAGCTATCCATATGACCATTTTTAGCTATCTTGGAATACAGCTGGACCTGCACAAGTTAAGCTTTCCATTACTTCTTTCCCCCACTCAGTCATTATAGCAGGGTAAAACTAAAATGAGTTAGTTATATATAAACGTTGGAGCCCAGATGAATCACGAAGAAAATTCTCTGAGGTGATTGACCAAAAATACTGTCTCTATTTTCTCAGATTAAAAAAAAAATACAATCAATCTGTGTAGAAGACAGCGTTAAAATTCAGCATTGCATGGAAGAATTATGTCACACATGCTCTCAAAAATAGCATCTTGTTGATGGCATTCAAGCATCAGTATTTAACTGTGCATTTTTCACAGTTTTTCAAGATGTTTGGTGCAATTTTATACATAACAAGAGAGCTGAAGTCTCTCATACTCTTTGTGCTACAGGGGGAAGGCTTCAACCCAGAAAACTGTGAGAGGACAAAGAAATTCATTTTGCCCTTGAAACCCTATCTGCTCTATTTTAATTGGAACAGCTGTGACCAACCTCTATTTCCTCATCTCTTTGAAACCCTCTAGATGGCAGAAAATGTTTCAGGTTGGACGTGTTGTCCCTTGGAGCCAGATGGCACATCAACCAGTATTCACAATGGTTGAAATTAACCACTTCTGAATGAGGGATACTGCAAGTACAGCTTTTCTCTGATAGGAGCCAGATTTTAGACAGTGGGAATTTGTTGCAACTTTAACTCTTCACATAGCTCAAGGTCGCTGGAGTAGGACCTTCCAGTAACAAGTTTCTTTCATGGAGTGGAGAACAAATGTATTCTTTGTTCACTCTAAGCATGTTGCTTGCAATGCAGGGCAGAAAAAGATGAGACGAAGAGTAGGCACTGACATATGTATGCTAGCAGGAAGTCTCTGAGAAGAGGGTTTTGGCTGGTAAAGTTTGGCAGAAGTGCCTCTTCTTGCTGTCTTGCTGTGAAAAGACAACTCATGCTTGGGAATCTGGCCCCATGTCTTTTTGTGCGTATGCAGTCATGACAGGTGGCATATAGATTGTACCATATAGATAGCAACACATTCAGATTAGAATGAACTGAAATTCAGGGTGACTCAGAAGGGGATGAGGTGTGCCACAGACTCTTATCTATGGAGTTCTTATCTTCCTACTGTCATTCTCTTCCCAAACACATATGTGCCCTTCTTCTTAGCCTCAACAAGCAATTAAGTCATAGGCTGGCATATTTGGAATGGCTTATAAGCTCTTTTGAACCAGGACGTTGGTTTCATGACCTTTGCCTGGATTTAAATGTGCAGTAGGTAGGCTATTCTATTCCCTGATTAAATTACCTGATGTGTCACGTAGTTGCAAAGAGCAGGAGATAGGCATTTTGGTAATGGGACCTGTGTTGACAGCCTTTTGGCTGACAGCTTACTTAGCATATGTCTTGTTAGTGTTTGAGCTTGGGTTATGGGTATACATTTGAAGTCAGTATTTCCATTTTTGGTCCATAAAGCAATATTGGACCACTCTCTCCAGGATGAAACTAAACCAGATGAAGTGCTCCAACACTTTATGGAGTTACTATTTAGAAATAGTTTATTTCCCACACTGTGTTTATGCTGTGGATGTCGTGTCCTTAACACTGGCTGATTCACGCTACAAATCCCCTGTAGATCTGTGCTGCTTCCTGATGCAGCCCAAAAGCTCTGCTGACATACATGAACTGACTCAGGGCACGCCAGTGGGAGAGATGTCTTTTCTAGGGGTGACAGACTGGTTCTGCTTTAGGCACTAAACCATCTCTCTCCATGTAAATGTAGAGGGCTTGCTTTTTTCATGAGTGAAACTGATAATCACACAGTGCCTAGCGAAACCTGTGTGGAATAGTCTGTCTGTACCTAAAACCACTTGAGAAAGCTATTGGCCAAGATCAGCAGCTTACACTGTAGTGCCTGGGCAGCTTAGAGATCCTTTCAACTCAGAATTGCTTTATGTAAATACATCTACATAGCAATCACATTAACTATTTTAATAATCATGTGAGAAGTGCTTCTGAGGCTTGCTGCACAGTCCGCTCTCTTGTCACAGTGTTTCAGAAAAAAAGATCTATGTTAAATACTTGGCTAACTTGGGCTTGCAAAGGTGAGAACCTGGCAAAACTGTGTTGCATGCATTTGTGGATAAGAACTGAGTTTCAAGTTTTTATAGCTGTCTTGTGACTGTTTTCTTCCTATTACATATGTGCATATCACAGCTGAGATCCTCTTTCCGTGCGTATATCTGACTCACCAGCGTGCCACGCAAAAGTGTCTGAATATGTGTCTGAATGTGTATCTGTGCTCTGCTCATTCTCTCTTTGTCTACTTAGAGAAACAAATGCATACTTATCAAGGGAAAATGATAATGGCAGAAAATCCCTAACTCAGCTTTCCTGCAGTTACTGGAAAACATAATCCACAATGAAGCTGCAAATATGTACTTGTTGGTCCCTCTTCCTACTCCCACGTTTCTTGAACTCATGGGATGTTTTCCTCTTACCGCCTTTACTGAAGACTGCTGTGAATTAAAAACTAATTTTTTCCATGATTTGCAAAACATGCATTTGCTTCCGTGATGGTAATGTCATGAATATGAATATGTTGTGAAGACAGCAGCTCTGACCCAGCTGTGCTGCTATATCCACAGCCCTGCTCCCACAAGGACCACTACCTGCCCGTCACTCCTCAGTGCCTCTGTTTACGTGTAAAGCAGAGCAGAACTGTGAAAATGCTCAGTGGCTTCTGAAGACTTTCTGGCACACCTGTGCCCTGCTCAGACCTCCAGCCATGCCTGTAAACTCACTGGCTGTTAGTTCTGGGAGCTGCTGTTGAATTGTGCTCTCATTCATGTGAATGTTGTAGGGACGATGATAAGGGGCTGTGGAGCATGGCAAAGAGAAGCTAGTTAATTTTATCTTTCTCTACTTTTGCCCTTTCCTCTTCTCGGTTTGCCTTGTTGCTGCTCTGATAACTGCCACCCTTCAGTGCCTTGTTACTGCTCTGGTTTGTATGGCATCCCGTGGTAAATCCCTGATCCTCACTGGATTTTGTAGGTTCTCTGAAAGTACCATTTCTACTACTGATGTAGAAAAAACCATTAAACTGTTCAAAGTCATATCCCTTTTCAGATTACAGAAGAATAACTCTTTAAATAATTGTGCTTTTTTTTTTTTTTTTTTTTTTTTTTCCTGTTTGGTTATGTATTTTTTGGTAAATAATGCTCTGAATTTCTGCAACTTGTTCCACAGTTCTCTCGCTTATTTTACTTGTCACTTTAAAACGTGTTTATTGAATCTTGCTCCACCTTGTACTTTTAAGTACCATGAGCCTGGTCCCTTATTAACACCATAAAATCTTGATTGCATAGAAACCTGTATGTATCACTGCAAAGAATGCATTAAACAGCAATTTCCTCTTAAGATAGCAATATAAGTAGTGGTATTGGGACTCCTGAGCTGCTTATCAAATAGAAATGCTATCTTAATGCCTGTAGCTGAAATGAAGTGAAATACTCAGTGATCACCATGCTACTGTTTCCATGAAGGAAATGGAACTGGAAATGTATGCAAAAATAGTGACAATGCTTGGTATAAATGCTTATTAAAACTTTATGAAAGGGTGTGGGAGAGAATACTCCAATTTATAGTTTTGATATTGAAGATTTTTTTTTTCTTTTAAGAAAAGTGGTGATTCTTATCGTTTTGTTGAGGAAAGAAAAACCTTCTATGTTTATTTCAGCTCTGGGCTGAAATACAGGATATAATGACGCTTTCCTCCTCCTCTACCAGACTTTGATTCTTTAATCTCTGTCAGTGCAGGAAAGCAAAATGCTGTCTGCAGAGCTGTTGGATTATTCCCAAGCCAGCTTCTTCCATTAAGAGTATTATTTTATAATATATCATGGCCTGTGACCAGTGGTGAAACATCCTTTGAAGCTAGAGCCATCTCTCTCACTTTACTGGCAAAGACAGTGATGCTTCAAGTCTGTGGTCTAGCTCAGTTCTAGGAAAGTAATTCATTTCATCCAGTGGAAGCAGTTCAAAGGGATAGTCATTGAACAGTTACTTCTTCACTATTACTCACCTATTTCAGACAGTTATGCATTGTCTGCGGCAGCAGCAGCTCTTCACTTGAATTCTCCTGTGGTATGAAAATGCACAATTTAAATATTGTGAGAGTTTGATTCATGCTTTCCCTTGCATACTGTAAAATTGTATTTATGGTGGTAGGGCAAGAACAGTTTTTATGAGTATCCCTTGCTCTGGCTGTGTCTCAGGGTTTAATCACTGCCGTGAGCAATATCCCTGAAAGTGCAACAGGATGTGAACATCCTGCTTCACTGAAAACATTTGCAACAAAATTATTAAACAATTAGAATCATAGAATCATTAAGGTTGGAAAAGACCTCTAAGGTCACCTAATCTAACCCTCCCCTACCACCAATATTGCCAGCTTCTCCAGGAGAATGCTGTGGGAAACAGTGGCAAAGGCTTTGCTAAAATCTGGGTAGACTACGTCAACAAATTAGTCTCACTATAACATGAGTT
>JAOWBP010000001.1:33506905-33518153 GCA_028571105.1 Tragopan temminckii
GTGGGAAACAGTGGCAAAGGCTTTGCTAAAATCTGGGTAGACTACGTCAACAAATTAGTCTCACTATAACATGAGTTTTTTTTTTTTTGTTTGTTTGTTTGTTTGTTTTTGTTTTTTTGTATAAATGCATTTCAAGCATTTTTTGAGGTATGAGACTACAGTAGTAGTTTTAATTGAAGTATGGAACATATGTTTTCAATAGTAAGATAATCAGTTTGTTGAATATAGTTAATAATATAGTAAGCTGTCCAGAGTAGTGGTCTGACCTTGTTCAATCAGTGTTTGTAATTTTGATCAATTCTGCTTGAACACAAAGCTGGGGAATTTCTAAGTGTTTGTTGCGTTTACAGAAAAATTACCAAAACATAACTAAATAAAATGCCACTGGTTCCAGTGGTAGCTTTGTATACATTGATGACTTACATTTAATTATAAATTACTGTAGTCATTTCTTTTTTTCTTTTTCTCCTCCCCTTACATGTATATCACTGTGCGATGTTATTTGTGTCCTCCAGAGAAAAGGTTTTTTTCCCCCTTCTGAAATACTCAGTGTTTTATAACTTAAAAGAATGAGAAGCCTCTTCAATCTATTTTTTTTTTCCAAAAAGGTCTAAGTAGGTTATTAAAGTTCCATTATTCTAAAATGGTAAAAGTTCAGTTCTCATTAATCGTCGTAGACCTTAAGTGAACAATTCAAGTCTAGAGATCTGTATCTATCTATCATTTATTATTAAAGATAATCATTTGTTTAATTATTCACAACACTGGCATGGATTGATTTCTCTGTGGTCTGGGGATTGAATTTTACTCTGATTTTTAAAGTAATGTAGATAAACTTTTGTACAGTGTCTCTGTTTGCAGCATACATAGTTGAGAAAGTTGCTCATTTTTCCCTGATATTATTATTGTTAACCTGCTAACAACAAATCTTTTATATATATTTTTTTAATCCAAAGAACAGAATAGCTCACATTTATGGATTAATTTTTTTTTTTTACATTTTAATTTGAAGTGTCTCATATTAACAGATGGCTAAGAAAAAGACAATAAGACTTTTAAGTAAAGTTCTACATTTACTACTTCCAAGGAATAATGTTAAGATAACTTGACAGCCGTGGGAAATTTAGATGGAGGAAGGAAGTGGGTATGTGATTTTGCCTCCCTGCCCTCTTCCAGTGCATGCATAAATTTCTGTCTGAGTCTGTACTGAGTATCTCGCTTCAGGTGTTGTGGTATCATAGTATCAGACACAGATGTTGAGAACTTGTTTCTTATAAAGTAGTATATTAGCTATTAAATCTTGAGTAATAGGGATGGCAACGGACCTGGCTGTATGACCGTCGTATCTTTGCGCATGGTCAGCCTGAGTTGCTTCCCACTGATGTCTGCGGGTGTTTTGAGCAGATCAGCCAGTGACAGCATTTCTGTTGTTCACTTCTGGATACTTATTCCAGTTGTATCCTTAGTCCTGGAAAAAGTTCCTAAAGCTTGCATTTTTTTATGGACTGTGTCTGGTTTTCTCTGGGTACGTATCCCATTCTATTTGATGTTTTCTCATGAGACCTGTTTTCTATACCCTGAATATCCTCACAGCCATTAACTGGGCTTTCTGTAGGGAGTCTACATATTTACTGAAATGCAGTAGTGTGAGGCAGGATTCCTTTACGACTTTCATCTCTCCTGTATTTCAGAGCCCTGGCTAGCTTGATCTGTGTTGTGTTTCAGTAATGGTATTGGAAGGGCTATCTATTAAAAAAGAATTGAGCAGTGTTTTACTTACGATACCGAGGGGATTATTTTGATAAGAGTGTACGTTCTCCATTCTTCTGGTTGGACTATGTATTTACTCTGAGTGGTAAGACTTTTGTTGAGCTAATGAGATTATTATCTAATTTATGTATCCTTAGCATGGAATCCTTAGAAAAGGAATGTCAGTAATCATTATTAAAGACAAGATACATCATGTTTATGCCTTCTTCACTAGTCTAAAGGTTACAGCTTTGCTTGTAGATGCCTTTCCTCCCCTGTCCCCATATAGAAATGTCATTTCCAGACATCTGGAATTTTGTTCTCCTTGAACTGCCATAGGCAAATGTTAGCAAATCTGGAGTTACTTCAGACAGATGTTGATGCATCCAAGAATAGATTTCACGAAGCTTTTCTGAGCTGGGGACAGATGCCTTATTGCAGTAGTCTTTAGGAACATGAAACTTGGCACCTTGATCAATCGTTCACACTTTGTATGTGACAGTGTTCAGTAAAGGTTGTGTGAGGAAGAGGTTTCTGTCCACAACTTTGAAAACGATTCCTTTATTGTATGTCCTCTTAACTTTTCCTCAGTATAAAGGCTTCTTAAACTGAAGTCGCATCTGATATTTGTGACTTCTACTAGATGCTGAATTTTAATCAGCGAGCTTGTCTGTGATCTTGGGCCCCTTTTTAAGATTTTAATGTTACATCTTGTGTTACTGTATTCAAAAATGTATTTTCTCCAAACCCAATGATTTTGTTTCAAAGTTCTGCTTGCTATTTTATTTTACTGATGTTTCATTATCTCATTCTAGACTTCTTTTAGTGTTTACTTTTCTAGATCATTCATGATTTTACAGAATTTTCGGTCACCATTTTCTTTCCTACCACACTCAGCCTGAACAATAACACTATTTAATTCTATCAAAGGGAAAGTCTTTTCCATTAATTTATTCACTCTTTCTGTATTACTCTATTTCTAAAAGACACCAGAACTTCACGAAGTTACCCAAGCTGGGAGCATGTGACGTGTATGAAGAGTTACATGTTGAAATACCTTCTTTCATTGTAATCCTCCCTACTATTCTTATGGCACTCTGGACAGCCATCCGAAACTGAATAACTTACGGAACATTTGATGGTGAATCTGAACTACTGTTCCTAAATGGTAATTAAAAAATTACAGTCCGTTACTGGCTGCTGATAGCCAATGCTAGTTTTGGTTATGTGCCTTACTTGAGATCTGAATGTCATTTGCTGTTCTATTGCCCGGTTTCTCAGTATTGTAAGATTTTACAACTCTTCATAGCTTCAGTTTTTTGAGAATTGCTCAGGGTTACTTAACATACTTTTCATTCATAATCCTTTTGTCTTAAAGCACACACTATATTAATCTTTGAATTTATCTTTCCTCTTATTTCAAGATAGCTTTTGGTATGGAACCTTACTGCTTTGGTGACCGCAATTCTGCTTCCTGATCAAAGACATTTTGTAAATCTGTAGAATTGCCTCCTTAAAAGAACACTTAATATTTTTTTGTCTGATATCAGGTCTTTCAATAAAGTCATTTGTGTGTATCAAAGATAATCATTTATCTAGTGATGCCATTCTTGTAGTTTCCAGCAATGAGGAAGATTTAAATGATAGTGCAAATGGGATATTGTGGCAATACTTAGGCAATTTCACAGAAGGACTCTTTTAAATCTCCTGGGTGAGCAACCATCTGGTCTTGGCAATTTTTTACTATTTTTTATCGATCTGTTTTATAGCTGATTTTCTGGCAATTCAGTTTATGACAGAAAGGCTGTGAATGCCCCTTCCTGGAAGCATTCAAAGCCAGGCTGAATGGGGCTGTGAGCAGCTTGGCCTAGAGGAAGGTGTCCCTGCCTATAGCAGGGAGTTGGTGATCTTAAAGGTCCCTTCCAACCCAAACCATTCCATGATTCTATGATCTTTCATAACCTCTTGGTACAAAAAGAGTCTTACGGCCCTTTTGCTATCTATGTGGGAGGAGGCCACAACCCTGACTGTTCCCCAACGACCTGGGGCACATTGTCTAGTCATGTTGTGAAGTGCCACTTCTTCTCCTTGAAGGCCCACTACAGCGCCAGCTTCACCAGCATCACTGATCTGTCTGTCTGCTTGCCTGGAATTCGCATATTAGAGGGGCACATAGCTCTAAGCATTCCATGCTATATAGTAAACGAGGAAATGCTCCTGCTGGGCTTGCGTTCATTATCATTTGCTTTCACCTGTAGATTTTGAAGGCTTCTCTCTTTAATGTTTGCTCGCTTGCTTCTGCTGTTCTCTCTCCTCTACTAGAGTGCAGCTTTCTTTTCTCCAGCCAATCTGTAGATGTCTGTGGTGTTCTTTGTTGTTGGGTGGTGGATTTTATCACCCTTTTCTCAGAGTTAGAAGCACAATTACCTAATTTCATCTGTTCCCTTGGGAATCTCTTGAAATATGACTTTTGCTTCTGAACGCTAACAAAAATTACGATGTTAATCCATAAGAATTAATATGCATGGAATTCTGAGTTGAGTATTATTGTTCTTGTTATAAATCATAATCAATATTTAACTGTAATTCCTTTGTGCTATAATATGGACCTATCTGACAGGATTTCATTTTTTGCTTACAGTTCTTACATTTCAGCTCCTGACACCTTTCTTTTATGATAAACTGGTTCTTGTTTGGAGACATCCAGCAGCAATTTGTATGCTATTACCTTGGATGTCTTTTTGTTAAAGAAGGTAGGGAGGACTGTATGAAATCAGAAAGTTGGGCACAGAAACATAGGTATTTCTATTTAATTTGTTAATGACATGCAATGCTTAAATAAGTAAAAGCAAACAGAAGAAGAGCACAAAACCCCCATCCTGTTCTAAATTATATACAAGGGCCACTCCAAAAGTAATGCCTCCTGTTTTATTATGTTGGCACACGATGTCAGAGGCGGATGTTAGTGGTGTGGCAGTAGAGGTTGAACCTTCTCACCAGTATCCTGTAACATTTTGTTGCTGTGTGAGACGGCAGCAGTGGGGCAGTCTGGTGTGGAAGTTCATGTAAAGCAAAGGTGTGCCACTGAATTCCTCTGTGCAGAAAAAATGGCACCCACTGACATTCAGTGAGATGCTTTCTGAATGTTTATGGAGACCGAACAGTGGATGTGCGTGCAGTCAGGCAGCAGGTGGTGCATTTCATGAGTGGTGACAGCAACCGTGGTCACCTCTGCTGGAGCAAATTTTTATGAGCATGGCGTGCAGGCTCTTGTTCTTTGGTGGCAAAAAATGCACAGCTAGCGGTGGTGACTACATTGAAAAACTGTTTTGTAGCTGAGAATGTGCTCTGTCAAGTAGTGTTATTTTGCTCTTTGTATCTGTTGTGGTTTCTGTGGAATAAGTAGGCGGCATTATTTTCAGAGTGACCTATTTATATTTATAGACATGTTATACAGTAAATTATCAGCTGATGCAAGTTGTTATAATCCTTCGAAATTCTGAGACCTTCTTCAATTTGTGCAAACTGATGCTTTGTATGTTTAAGTCTTGAACAGTGGGGAAACACTGAATTTGCTGTTGCCTTAGCATGGCTGTGGCAGTGAGGACTTTTTACCTGCTGCTGTTGCAGACCAGCTGTGCTGGGGGAAGCAGGGCTGCCTTGCGATCTTGCAGAGATTTTGACAAGAATCACAGATAGAAGCTCTGTCGAAGCTGGGTTGGAACCAGGGCACATGCCTGCAGTCCTTGGTGAATTCAGCTGTCGAGCTCTTAGAGAACCTCTGAGCATTCATGAATTGAGACTTTCAGGAAAACATCTTTGTGTTTGATGCAGGCTTTCAGAGGTGCAAAAGGCATGGTCTAGTACATAGAGCAGCCTCCCACCCATTTTGAATCCTGTATGTTTCAAAGACCTTTGCCAGCTTGGTGACGCATGGTATCCCACCCTGTTTATGGGATGCAGACTGCACACCCACGTATTTAGGTTTTCTGCCAAAACCACGTGCTGTCTGAAGAGTGTCCAGACCAGTCTGTCTGGGATACAACGCATCTAGTAGTCTGTTTCTTGTTATCCACTTTCTGGATGCTCCTTTGTCTATTCTCATCTCCCCTCCTCCTCGTGGTGCCTCTGCCTATCCTCCATCCCACGTGTGGCCAGGTGGTAGGGGTGATGCTCTGGCATCTCATGGAAGCGAAGTGATACGAATGGTTTGTGCAGACAGAAGAGACCCTCTGACCAACAGAGGCAATGAAGGAACCAGGAAAAGTTATCCTTGGAGGTGGTACAGCACGGAGCATTCTCCTCCCTGTCCTAATGGATTAAAAATGCTAGAACTCTCCAACCAAACCACTGCCAGCTCATTTATTTGCTTAATCATTTCACTTAAGCAGTGGAGTTATTTAATCTGATAAATCTCTATACTAAAATGATCCATGGAAAATGATGGTATCCTGAAGTAGATGCTTTGGGCAGAATATACCCATTTGAATGATGAAATTCTCAAAGATACAGCTGACTGAATACAGTCTTATTACAGATTATATGATTAATTGCAAGAAGTTAGCAGTATCACCTGTGTGTATATATATATGTACACATGCCTCTGAATGCTTCTTTAAAAATTACAGTACATCACTACTCCATAACCACAAAACTCTTCATTCCAATAACTCAAATAATTGTTCTCCTGGATGACTGACTCTTCAAAGTCCTCGTGAGCTCAGTAACTATTCAGTTAATTTTACGGCATGTGAAATTTTGCTGTGTTTTCATGCTCTGGCTGAATATTTTACTACAGAGTTACATTTTCATTAGTGATGCTGTTACTAACGAACATATTAAGTTGTTACAGTGTTTTGTAGCAGTGTTTGGTGGAGATCATTTCATCAAAGTAGAATTATTGACTGAAGAAGGACGTGTCTTTAGAGGATTAGTGATTTGTAGAATATCTCTGTATCTAATGAAGGGTTTAATGGATCCTACAGAACTATGAGATTTTCACATGCTCAGAAAAATATAATTGGGTTTAAAAAGAAAGAATAGAAAAATAAAGATAATTGAGAGTATACAGTAATAAAATTTGAATATATCCTATTGTTCAAATACTATTAGGTGTTACATATGTTATGGACTTGAAATTCGGTAGTATATGCTGCTTTGTAAACCAAACAAAATGCGTTTTATATGGGATAACTTTTCTTTAATCTTCATTGTTTTTGCAAAGTTATTGTTTTTTTTTTATTATTTAATTTCATGGGGGGATGTAGAAAAAAAAGTAACAGTACTATTTGCTGAGAAGATAAATGTCTTTTGGTTCAAAACTGAAGGATGACTATGAAAGTTACATCTTTCTACCCAGGAGATCTGATCATCTTATTTTTAGTCTGTTTCAATAATGACAGAAAGTCATCTTTCACTGTTTTTTTTATTCCAATTGACTAGAAAAGTCTTTGCAGAGCAAAGAATATATTTTATTATGCTTTATACTGAACTATTAAAGTTGATAAAATTTGGCCCCTCATCTGGGAATTAATTCTCCAGATTTGGCCAGTCAAATTCCATGGCATCAGTAATTTAAAATGTTGAGAATATTATAATTGCAGTGGTGTAAATGCAGATAGATAGATATAGATAGATATAGATATATATCTATATTTTCTTGGTGACAGGTCTTGTATTGGAAGAGGAATTCTGTCCTATACTGACAGAGCTTGTCTTTTAAAACCCACTGGGCAGAGTTTTCCAACTGGTCTGCACCCCTACACAAAATCCTTCTTCAATTATGGAGGTCCAGTCTAGAAGCAATTGAGGTGCTGCCATGAATACTGCCAAGAATGAAACCCGAGGACAGGCTTCTTGTGATGAGACCCATTATTAGTACTTTAGTGGGTAGTGGGCTTTAGACTGTGCTAACTAATGCATTCTGAAGTTATTAAAGTCATAAATAAATTGGCCTCATAGCAGCTGCTTGCTTAGGGTTTTCTTGGAGGTGGGAATAGTCAAAGGGTTGGCATATTCTTAATTAGCATTAAAATCAAACAAAGAGTTCCCAATGCCTACTGCTGTTTTGACCACAAGTGAAGAATTACTGTAACTTAAAATGTATAATTATTTTTCATTTATTTTTAATTTATGCTTTCGCAGCTTTGCTTTCTTTTTCTAATTTCTTCCTTCTGCTGACATATTTTGATAATGTTTACCATCCTGTTCCTTCATTAAAGAAAGACCAACTAAATTTACATTTACTTATTTAAATTCAAGATCTTGGAAAGAGGCTTCTCTGTTTTCCTGCAGTGCCCCAAATGACTCTTCAGACATGGTTGAAGCAGTGCCTATGATGAAGAAATGCATGCATGTTTATAGACTGAGTGAATTACATTTGGGTTATTCTTTTCTAACAGAAATCACTCTAGTCTGGACTGAGAGAATGTGGGTGAAGTGCCTGTGACTATGTTTGCTGCCTCAGCACAGATATATTGCTGTGCAAGACAGTAACAGTCTGAAAGAAAATCTACGCTTGGTGCTTATGTGCTCTCTTGTAGGACAGTACCCTGAGGTCTGTAGTTCAGGTTTAGGTGGGGATGAAGCACAAGGCTGAAGACTGTATTTCCATTGTAGCATGCAGTAAAAGTGTGGTGCCTCCATCCTCCTGCATCTCTCACGCAGTCCCCAAACACCAAGTTGTGTGGTGACAGATCTGCTGCAGAGCAGGAGCCTGTCTGCAGAGAATGAGGCTGCTGTGGGAACACGTTGTAAATGAGGATATTCCTGGCTCTTGGATGTTCTGCATGATGCACTGAGATTCATGTCAGCCAGCACTTGAAAGTTAGTAAGAGCTTTCATAATCCTCCCCCAATTTCCTTCCAGTGTGAAAGGTTCTGAGATGTGAGGGTGGAAGGGGATAAAGAAGTGTGGAGGAGCTCCCATATTTCTTTTGATCCATTCATGAATCATGCCTGGCATGAAATGTTCAGAGGCTCCTGTGAAATGGAGTACTGGGAAATGTTTCATCTGTTCCTTATTCGTTTTTGGATTATGGAAAAAGGGCAGCTCTTAAATTTGATATTTCTATTCTGTATCTTGTAAAGTTCGTCTTTGCACAAATTTACAAAAAAGATCATACTGATTATTTCTGTGGTCTTTCTGTGTTGAATAGGGAACATCTAACAGGGAGAAACAAAGTTGTTCTTCAGTATTATTCCATTTATTGGCCTGCAGAAAGAAGAGTTAAGCAAGATAATCTGTGATCAAGTGTGTAGTTAACAGGCATGATTGGCTTGTCTCAATATTGTATAAATGTTTGAGATGGAAGGGGCCCTTGAAGATCATTTAGCCTCTCAGCCTGTCTTTATAGGGAGGTTTTTCACCCCTTGGATCATTTCTGTGGCCCTCCTCTGGATGCACTCCAACAGGTCCACATCTCTCCTGTACCGAGGACTCCACATCTGGACGCAGTGCTCCAGGTGAGGCCTCAGCAGCACAGAGCAAAGGGACAGGGTCACCTCCCTCAACCTGCTGGCCATGCTGCTTTTGATGCAGCCTAAGGTATGGTTGGCTTTCTGGGCTGCAAGGGCACATTGCTGGCTCATGTCCAGCTTCCCATCCACCGGTCCTTTACGGCAGGGCAGTGCTCCATCCTTATATCCCCCAGCTTATATTGATAGTGGGGGTTGCTGTGACCCAGGTACAAGTCTTTGCACTTGGATTGATTGAACCTCATGAAGTTCTACTGGGCTCACTGCTTGAGTCTGTCTAGATCAATGTGTGAAACATAATGTAACTTCATAAAATAGGCTGGTTGCTCAAGTAATACAATTTGTCTATGACAAAGCCCAATTCAGATACAAAACTAGCATCTAATTGTAAGTATCCAAGTCAAGAATGTACAACTTTGATGCATAGGATTTATTTTCATTACGTCATTCCTTAACGGCTGCTAAAATAAATGCCTCTGTGGCACTGGGGAGTAATTAGGAACAAAATCTGCTCTCAGTTATTTCCAGTAACTTCAAAATAACTGCAACATTTTATGGAGTTGCAAGGATGTGATTCATAGTACAAAATAGTCTTTTGCTTTCTCTTTAAATAACAGAAGGCTATTTCAAGTCTGTACATGGTTTTGGAGTTCTCCAGTAGCTGTCAATGTGAAGTTTCTGGACACCGTGCTGATTTTAGGCCTGCTCTTCTGCGGTTGGCAGGGGAGAGATGCAGGTGTGCAGTAGCTGAGATGGCCCAGGTATGGCTGTGGAGGAAGTCTCAGTATTTAGCTGGTGCTGCCTGTGGACAGAGCCTTTTGTGGCTTGCCAGCCTGGTGAATCATTAAAGTTAGTGTGGGATACAGAAAAGGCACGAGTTTAATTACGTTCAGGTTTTTGCAGCAGCTTGCAGTTAGGTGGGTAGGAAGAAATCATTGGAGGTCTAGAGGGTACATTTCTGAAGGGTACTGTGATTTCACAGGTAATTGTTCAACTTGGTTTGGCAACTGTTCTACTGTAATGAATAAAAGCAGATAGTATCATCCTCTGGACTAAGTAATAGCATGCTCAGTTTCTAGAGAAACAGCAGCTTTTAACTGAAGTATTCCTACTAGCATGAAGGAAGTTTGACATAGGAATATAATTCATATTTTCATAGCAAAAAATGAGATTGATTCCTTATTAAAATGACAGTTTTAGCAAATATTGAAGACAGTTACTCTGTGTTTGTGAGCTGGAACTCCATGCTGCGATTGAATAGTCAGCTTAGCTTCAACTGATTTACTTAACTTGCTAATTTAAGCAGCAGCTGTACTCATAAATAGCACATCAGCAGAAGTCAGTAGGAACCTGGCTTTTTGGGCTATATAAGGAATATGTGATGGACCTTTTGAGATACCTATAGAGCTACCCTGTATCATACAGTTACAGGAACTGTTCCTGTTTATCAGGCTTGATATATCCATGTGCAGGGGTAATATTTCGGATAAAATTCCCTAAGAATGCCAGTGTTGTTTTGTTGTGGGAACCTAATTCAGTCAGTAAGGCATAACCTGACCAGGTAGAGTGAATGCAATGGGCATAGGGTGTCGTGTAAAAGGTTTCCTCATGCAAAATATGATACAGAAGAGAAGAAGAGGAGATTTAGGAAGAGATTGTGCCAGCAACAACTTGAATCCTCTAGTAGTGAAGGAAGGAAAGGGGAATGAGCTGTGCTACTGGAAAACAAGTGTGGTTTGACCGGAGGCGGGTGATGGGAATTAATGGTACCTGTGGTGGAATCAGCAGGGTGAAGGCAGAGAGGGTCCGGCCACAGCACTGGGGGCTTGGGCATTGCTTCCCATGGCCTTGTCCAGGGCAGTCTCAGGAACTAGGACTACAGTCTCCAAAATACCAGAAAATCCCAGAAAATCATACTGCTTGGCCCTGTACCTGTTGACCATTTAAGTTTGGCTCTGCAGGGTTTCTGTAATTTGGCCTAATCTGTTTGCATTTTGGTTGTTTCTTTTTTTTTTTTTTTTTTT
>JAOWBP010000001.1:33518253-33541511 GCA_028571105.1 Tragopan temminckii
TGTTTGCTTTTTGGTTTTTTCTTTTTTTTTTTTTTTTTTTGGTCTGGAGGAGAGATGAACAATTCAAAGATTTCAACCTGGATGTCGTGTATCCCAAACTCTACGTTATAAGGTGGAGCTGCACCTCCAACTTCATTTGGTGTTCAAGGAACATTTAGATGTTGTACTAAGGGATGTGGTTTAGTGGGGAAATACTAGAGGTAGGTGGATGGTTGGACTGGATGATCTTGGAGGTCTTTTCCAACATTGGTGATTCCGTGATTCTGGGAGGAGCTGGGGATGCTTTGTCCTGCTCGGAATCCAGCTTGAAAAAGGAGAAATTTGCAGATGGATCGTATTGGTATTCTTTCAAACGTCCAACAATCCAAAGTTATTCTTCAAGCATAACCTGAACTTGAGAACAGTTTTGGCCATCATGATGATATTTTTCATGAATGAAAATTTCTGTGGAAACATTCTATTTATGAAAGTGACTTAAGAGAACCTAAAAAATTTAGGATGAGAGATGGTTCTGTTGAAAGAAGTACTCAGTAGTTATTATCTGGCAAATGCCCCAGATATTTCCAAGTGCTCTATAGGCAGTTTGACAAAGTACTTGGTTTTCTCACTGTAATTCTATATTACTGAATTCTGCATAATTCTGCATTAGCCTTCTTAATCTGTTTTGATATGTCTTATTGTAATAGCAAGGCAGTCAAAGCAAGGCTTGAAACATTAGCATTTGGTTCCACTTGTCAGGAGGTTTCTTTTTTTAACATGAAAAGATTAAAGAAATGATGTATAAAATGGAGAATGTTTAAAAATAAATTTCTTCTTAAAATTAGGGTCTGGATTTTCACGTTCACTCAGTCATTGCACTACTTCTGACATAGTGTAACCCTTGCAATTTTATAAGTGAGTTTGAAATGCTTGGTTTCAATGCCGAGGTAATTCTAAGTGGTTTTCGGGTGTTTTTTCATCCACAAGGTAGATCCTGTGGGTGAACTATGTCGGTCTGAGTTTCTTCTCATCAGGCTATTTGCAGCCTTGCCTAAGAGAGGCCCAGGTGTAGGACTTGCATTGAGTCTTTTTACAAGGATGCAAGTGAATGCCACCTATTCCAGGCATCCTTCCACTAAGAAGAGTGGAAACTATTTTCCTTTCACTCCTGGAGTGTGATTATGGTTTAAGGTGATTATTTTTGATTTCTGTCATTTGTGGGTGATTTGAACCAACAAAGTGTTATAAATTCCATCCCAATTACGTTTATTGTGGAATCCTGATGTATGCATTTATTGTGGTAAGGATTAATGACTATATACCACAAACACCGCAGAGCATCGATTTTCCTCCATCTTGTCTGTAAAGTCAAGCTGAACTTTCAGCAAACCCAAAATAACTGCCCCTGATTGAAGGTTCATGTAACTTTTAGAACAATGGTAGAAAATGTGGAGCTTGGTTTCCTCGTGGTAGGTTTGTGCTCAGAGCTGTTGGTTCAGCAGGGAAACGTATCTTAGAGGTATGGCATAGCCCCGCATTTCTAGTTATGCCACCACCATTAGCATACTGGAAGACTTCCCTTAACCAGTTCTACCTTCCCACTGCTTCATCCCCGTTCTTATCAGTGTGTCAGTAATGCTGGCTTCTTGCATTTTGGGGATTGGTTTGGTCCTTGATCTAATTAATTCCTCTAAAAGGCAGCATTGTAGGCTGTGTAGAAACGTCACCTTAATGATTTTTGTCTACAAGAGTAAGTAGTCCTGAGAAATTGAGGAAAAATATGACTTGTCAATAGTTTTCCTTTTTCCTTTTTTCTATTTCTTTTCCCTAGCAGTATGAATTCCAGGCTTATCCAGAAATTAGGATTTCTTTTAAGAGATTCATTGTTTAGTTCAAGCCACATGCTGTGTTCTAGAATCACTGAACAGTTTCTTCCGTTTCTGTGAGATCTCCATTGGAAGCAGAAATTCTGTAAACAGTTAATTAGCCATCACTCTCCTTACTCAAGATCAGCTATAAATAGTACTTCTGTATTGAGTCTGGAAGTCTTTGCCTTTGATTTGCTGTCTTCATTTTCTGTGCTAGTGCATTTTTTTTTTTTTTTTTTTTTTTCCCCCCCTTTGTTATTACTCTGAATGTTTAAATATCATTTTCAGCAGTGGAATACTGATGCTCCACAGAAAAGGAAATACTGGTTAAAAGAATCTGTGATACAAAAGATTTTTTTTTTCGTAAATCAGCCAAATAAATGACAATTAGAATGAAACATATCAATAATCTGTAGAAACTGTGTTTCTCTGAAGCTGGTTGATACAGCTTTTATTAGCAGTGCACGTGTTTCTTTAGCAAACCTAATCCAGATTGGTAGGATCGGTAATAAAGCTGGCTGTGCGTGTGTGATTAGCATTGGTACTCAGACTGACATGGGGAGTTCTTAGGAGGCAGCTCCCTGAGTGCTCCCTATGCATCTGCTGTATCTCGTGAACTGGGGAAATGGAAGGAGGGTGTTAAAGCAATTCTGGAGTTGTAGCTGTTTTTTGTTTGTGTGCGCCTGCCTTGTCCAACCAGCAGAGCAGAATCTGTCTTTCTGTGCAGTTTTGCCTCAGCTCTGCATGAGCTCTGCGTGACAGTAGTTTCAAATATATATGGGGGAATATGCTTAGAATGAGAACGTTTCAAATTTCAGGCTGTAATGTTGGGGAAACAACATTCTTTATTTAAATCCTATGAATATCGATGCAAGTACCTGAGCTGACGTAGAGTTATGGCTGAGAATTTGAATGCAAGAGAGATGGGGGGTGTGAAAAAAAGCCAGGAAATTCAAAGTGATGGTTACCAAAGCAACTGTAATTCTTCCCTAACTTATTCTGTAGTAGTACTGTATACTTATCAGCTCTGCTGAGCTCTGATGTGTTAATATACAAATGTATCTGAGTTACTGTGGGAACCAAAGTTGTGGGATTTTTGAGATGTAAATTCTTGGTAGAGTGACAGAGATGGTAAAGACTTTTGTTTTGGTATTGAATTCACTTTTTTTTTTTTTTTTTTGCAACAGTCATAAAAACGAGTGTCACCACAGACAGATAATGAAAAGTGAGAACATATAACCATAACAGAGCAAAATGTATGCAGGTCCTCTCTCTCAGTGGTCAGACTAAGGCACAGGGGAGGAGAGAAGTAGACTTCTGTATTGCAAAATGTGATTATTTTCCTGCTCCTGGGAAAGGAAATAAGTTAAAAGATTAGATTGAAAGCCATAAATTAAAAATTGTGGTAACAGCAAATGGGATGTGCCTTAAAGATAAGGAGCCAGTTGGAAAAGCAGTGCACCCTTCCGCTGCCGCCTGCCTTGCAGAAGTGATGGCACTGCCCGAGCTCTCCTGACAGGCAAAAGCACCATTGTGACCAGGTTTCTTCCTGCATGGTGCAGTGAGAGCTCCCCCTCCTGTTTTCAGCCTTACCTTAGCTTAGATAGCTTACCTTAGCTTCTAGATAATATCAATAATATTAAATAGCATTTTAAAACAAGTATTAAAAAAAAAAATAAATCTGTAAGGAGCAGTGAACAGCCAAAAAGCCTTTCCCCTGAGTGACCTGACTGCACGTGGTGCTTTTTGGCTCTTGGGTCATAGAGCAGAATTTCTGTTGGAACGCTTCAGTGGAGGAAATGCAAGACTAGCAGTGACATTTGTTACCAGGCACAATGCAGATAGCCTCTGCTTTTGCAGGATCCTTCTGTTTTCAAACCTTCCCCAGCCAAAAACGCTGTGCAACAAACTGTCTGTATGCCAAACCCTGCAAAAAAGTCCTAATAAACACAGGAGGGAAGGAAGGAAGAAAAGAAGGAAGAGATGAGATGACAAAGCATTATGTCTGTATGCTTGTATCTTAGAGATTTCAGTGGCAATTGCATTCATACAATCATATTCCTGTTGTATTAGTCAGAAAATGTGATTGAAGTTTATTTTAGCTTCATGGTTTTATGTCAGATACAGTATCTGATAGAGTATTACAGATACAATCATACCTTATCTACTGTAAAGGAGCAGTACAAGTTGAACTGTCGGATTTGCTTGAGCTAAGATTAAATCAGTGATTTCTGTCACGTAGTCCCTGCAGGTTGGTCCAGTTACTTTTTCTACCCTGTCAATTCAGAGTTTTGGAACAGCTGTGACAGCAAATAGGCAACTTAGGCTTCCAGGCTGAGCCAGGCTTCTTCATCCCTTTGCAGCTCATTTTTGTGGTAGGCAAACAAGTTGGATAGTCTTCACTTAGTGTGTGGCACACTATCTTTGAAAGGGTTGATAACTGCAGGACAAGGGGAAATGGTTTTAAGTTGAAGGAGCGGAGGTTTAGGTTGGATGTCAGGGGGAAATTCTTCACAGAGAGAGTGGTGAGGTGCTGGAACAGGCTGCCCAGAGAGGCTGTGGATGCCCCGTCCCTGGAGGTGTTCAAGGCCAGGTTGCATGGGGCCCTGGGCAGCCTGGTTTAGTATTAAATGTGGAGGTTGGTGGCCCTGCATGTGGCAGGGGGTTTGGAGCTTCATGGTCCTTGAGGTCCCTTCAACACTGGCCATTCTGTGATCTTAATGGTAATGAAGATAAGAGATTCCACTTAATGTTTCCACTAGTCTCTTGTGCTAAAAATCCAGGATTTAATTTGACTTCACCTGTAGAAATGCAATTCTATAAAGAAGTAACAGTTAAAGCTTTGCAGCCACCTCCACCCCTCACCTTTTTGTCTGTGTCTTTCTCAGCAGAAATTGGACAAAGCAATGCTGAAGTTGCAGATGCTAAACAGGATCCAAGATATCCGTGCCTACTTTGAGTTATTAAATAGATATAGATACCTGAGTAACGCTGCTTAAGCAGATAGCAGTAGTCTGAGATAGGTAACAAGCTTTACAGCTGTGATGGTAAGGCAAGAAATGTTTCGTTGTCAGTACACAAGTGAATTTGCTAAAGGATTCTTCACTTGAGTGACATAATCGCCTTAATGCTTCTAGAGTCAGCCTGAGATATCTTCTTCATGCAAAGTGGATCACCCATTGCTATCCACATTTAGAAAAAATATTTGAATAACAGTTGTTTGCTGCCTTGTGACAGGTTTCCCTCCTCTTGATTTATTTTTGGGCACAGCCTCAATCTGTTTCTCTTCGAACAGTGCAATAGAATTAATTCCATAAATAACTCAGCACTTTTGTGTGTAGCATATCTAGCAGACAGATTTTTTTATTATTTTTTTTTAGTGGATGTATCCTTGTGTAGGTTGCCACATTTTTTCCTTGCATCGCTTTTAAATGAAGCCACCATAATCTGATCTTAATTTAAATGTCAAATTAGGAATGTGTATGTGGGAGTCAAGGATCCTACCCCAGCTAATTATTCACTAGGGCTTCTGCATTCTATGTTAATGAGGTAAGTGCGCAAAGGACCAAGTAGCTGAACATCAAAGCTGCTATAAGTGAACAAGGAAAAGATTTAAAACTGAAAAAGCTCCAAACAGCACTTTCTCAACATGTGTAGATAAAAAAGGAGGTATTTAGATGGCTTTGAGCAATAAAAAAACATATGAATTCAAATCCCTAAATGTCAGTCCAGTGCTGAAAGACGTCAGCTATCCACAAATCAAGACTCGTTGCACACAGAACAGTCGTAAAATGGATGGAGCTATCCAAATGTAGATATGAGTGTAATATTATCAATTTTCAAAAAGAGATGGGTCAATCTTCTGAATAGACATGGAATTTTGACAACCACGGCGTACGGTAAGATCACCTGCCACAAGCCTGCTATTGACGTCCTCACTTTCATTCACTAGTTTGGTATTCAGCTGGCAGTTTTTGGATAATTACAGTAACAAGGACTGCAAATCTTTCATTGCCTAAGCTGCTAAGTTAAATGCTGTCACCTGCTCAGCAGCCTGACCTTGCTCTGCTCCTGTGTGCCCGTCTGCCACCCTACAGCCAGGCTGCTCTGATGTGCCACGTCAGGACAGAAGCTTCCCAGCAAAGCCTGCCAACAGCAGCAGAGCTGGTGCTTGGGGAGCTGAGCTGGCAGCCTGCATGTTAGAGCAAGATCCTTGTGTGGTTTATTCTATTTTTTGACAATTTGAAAGCTGTTTTGGGACTTGGTGAAGAGGGTCAGTACATAGCCTGTTTCTGATAGTGGCAGCAAAGGTGAGAGGGATTTCTGTAATTTTGGATGATTCAGGGCAGCTATTGAGGTATTTCTGTGAAGGCGTCTTTAAAACCACCAAAAGGGTATGGGAGTGTTTTTGTTCCTTCAGTGATTTATTTTGCTTGTAGACCATCATAAGAATTAAGTGTTTAGTGGGCACTGAGCAATTCTGTTTTCCTCAATGACATTGATAAGGTTGTGAAATTGGCTGTTGCAAAAGATGCTAGAGAATAGAAAAGGGCCCTCTGGAATAGCTAACATCTCTTATAAATCTAAAGAAATAATAAAAGTAGAAAATGTGTGTTACGCCCAGAACAACAGACATTAACGGGCCGCCTGGGAAATACCTTTTGACTGATTTGCTGCTCAGTAAATGGCTGATGGGATCAGAGAACAGTCAGGAAACAGCAGTGCAGAAAAGGCTTTTTTTTTTTTTTCCTTCCTTAAATATTTGTCTCTAGGACTATCTAGTAGACTTGTCACCAACCAGAAGCAGATGCTGTGCGTTCATTCTGCACAAAATGCAACAGATAATGAAGAACACTTCTGTATCCACTTACCTCATCCTCTGTTCTTTCTCACCGTGTCTTTTTATCTCTTTTACATCTTCTGTTCTCACATTCTCCCCCTTTCACTTCGTCTTTTCCTCCATTTCTTCATTGCTACTTAAAACAAAATAGAAAACACCACAGGACTTTGCTGTATTGCATTCTCTCTTCAGTTCCAGTGACTTTTAATCCATCTCTCCCCTTCACCTCCTTCCTAAATACTTCTCTTTGCCTTCTCATACCTTTTGAAATTTTCTTTTTCTCCTTTCTTCTTCTTAGATTTTTCTCTCCTTGTCAGGATGTTCATCTGTTCTCCCTAGATACAGTGTTCCCTGTCCACTCTCCATGAACTTCTCTACTCTTCCTTTATTCTCTGCAGGTAGAACTTTCAAATATGCTTCCATGTGTATCTAAAGGATGGGGGGAAGAAAACGCAAGCCAAAACCATGCCAGTTCTTTCAGTGCTGGTTATGAGCCCGCAGGCACCAGTCTTCTAATAGCAGGGCTTTGTGTGTGCACTTGGGGTTGCACTAAGCAGCACGGATGGCTAATGACATTCCTATGCACGTTCTGATTCAGACAGTAAATCAGATGCATACTGAGACCTGGAGGGCTCAGGAGGATAACATTAGGCTCTTTTTTTACCATTCCTGCTTTGAAATAACATCTAACCTTTCTGGTCTCTTCTGGTAATAGTTCTTGAATATATCAAAACAAAGGAAAAAGGGTTAGGAGGGAAGTGAGATCAGATAGATGTCACACAAAAGGATGAACAAAATCCTGTTTGCTGCTGTGACAACACTTGATTCCTGATTTCATTTTTTTTTTCCTCTTGGCCTCATGAGCTGCTGTGAATCAGCCAGAATTTCACACATTTGGATGCATATAATATAGTGCAGTATTTCATTTTTGACTTCCAGTTCTCAGCCCTGTATGTGTCCTCTCAGTGACTTGTCACCCTTGCAATCTCACTGAGTATAGAAAAAGAGGTAATATTTTTTTATCTGCCTGTTTTGTTTCTTTTTATGAAGTTTATATTTTAGTCTGCATAGTCTAAATCTCTGCCTATTCATTCAACATAATATCTTGCAAGGATTTGAAATCATGTGAGACCCAAAGTTGAACCATTGAACCAAAAACTGTGATTTTTTTTTTTTTTTTTCTTTTGAATTCTCTGGAACTCTGTATTTGTGTAATGAGTTGCTCCAGCATGCTGAATAGATCAGGAATATAAATGGTTTCATGGGGTTCTGGACATACCAACAGAAGTTCGCAATGGATGCTGATACACCGATTCAAATGTGGCCTTCGTCTCAGAGGTCTCACTAAGCTAAAGATTGCTTGCAGCTGGCACTGTTTGTTGGATGGTTTTCTGCTTGCACTATTCTTTATTTTGTGAACATATGCTATGGGATTTTGTCCCTCAAGCAATGCAAACTGAATTTTGATGAACTCCTCCTCAACCATTGTATGTGACATGTCTGCATTTAAAATGTATTGACAAAACTTCTAGGCTAAAAGATGATGTAGAAGCTTTTACTTCCGTATCTGTAGTTTTCCTCAACACAAATCTTGGGATTTAAGAGAAAAAAGAGTTAGCAGCTCTGGGTGATGTATTGATCAGTTTGACTTTTGAGAAATATGAATGTTCATGTGCATGGTGGATCTGCCCTTCAATAAATACTGCCTTTCCTCTTCCGTGGTATTGCTGGGTAACATGAGCTAGAGGTTGCGTAGGACACTGTTGCATGCATCAAATTATGCTTCAAGCCTAGCTCTTGGGCTGTGTGCAGGAGAGGAGGAAGTGTGATCTGGTCTGTGGCATGGAAGCTATGGGGTCCCATTTGGTTCCTGTTCCAGAACCTCTTATGCACAGTGTACCATGGTAAAATCTGCTGTGATGACTGGTACTGGTCCAGGAATGTGATGCAGCCTGCAGAATGGAGGATCTGTCACAGCCTCTGCTATGATTAGTTGATGCTGTGAAGCATGAAATAGCATTTGCTTTCTCTGCTACAGGTATCAGATTGTGCGTCCTTCTTACTGCTCCAGTAATATGACAAAGAACTCTATTTCATAATTTGGCATTTACAAAGATATCCCACTTGCTGAGGTGATACAATAAGTTAAACAGTAAGTATAACCAACAATGGCTTATAAAATTCTAGAGCTAATTAATTCTAAAGGTGAAAACCTGACTGAAGAATGATATGGAGTCTGGTGCATTAATAAATCCCATGGTTCAGTTTCATTTTCTGCAGCCCTGCTTCCTTTGAAGAAGATAAAATTTTGACCTTTATTTAAAATGAGATTACTTAAAAGTGATCATTAGCTGAACATAGGCTATATAAGGAATATATTTAAACAACCCTTCCGCTAGAAAGGTGGGAAGAACTGAGGGTCTGTAATCACTGGAAAATATGATCAAAAGCAAATACAAATAAAAAAAAATAATAAGAATCAAGTTTCCATTTGGTTGATTTTTAACAGAGTGCTATTTTAACAGGCTAAGAAGAAATAAGAGATGGTGGTCTCAAATGACAGATTAATTTTTGTAGTGAACTCAACCTTGGACCAAATGGTTAGCGCTGAGCAAACTCTCAAATACAGACAGGTTTGTGAGATTCCAGTGCCAAGGCATGAGAGACACTCAGCACTCAGGCCCTTTTTTGGAACACATACTTTTGACTTAAAACTTACTTCATTGCGTTTCCTTACACAGTGAGGCTGTTCAGGGCATTACATCAGCAACCTACCTTATTTTTTTCCAAGAAGTAGTAATTGCCTGTTGTCAAATCTAGGTAACATAAAACTACTCGACTATCTAATAGCTGCACTGTACATGCTTGGCTCTGGAGGACTGCTTTTGTTTCAGCACAGAAATCCCATAACAATACAATCCGATGATCTACTCATATGGATTAATCCATTCACATAGATTGCACAAAGTTCAGATTTTCTGTTGCTTTCTGTGCTACTTTTCTGTTGGCCTTACTTGTGTTTCTTCTAGTCAGTCAATTAAATAAGTTCAGGTGAATCTATACCAAATTACTTACCTTTTAGTATTAATATTACATACAGTGAAATATCTTCCTAGTTTATTAATTTTCTGTAGCTTGAATCCTTCCTTTTTATGATAAGGCTTATTGAGGTGATTACATTAATAATACATCACTATAAAAACTAAAGTGCATCCCAGAGAACGTGCTAATAAGTGTCATTGATATAAACTTGTAAATGGGTGCTGGCAGTCAGAAGCCAGGTGCAAATTTGGCTTTAAATGAACCAGAAGTGATAACAGTTCCAAAATCACTGGCAGGATTCCTAGCTCTGATGTTAAGGAATAAAAATGTTAAATATAATGAAGTTACTCATATTTTAGCTTAAAAGATCTGAAGTGCATGCACCACAGAAACAGTCTTTTATTCTTGTTCAGAATTTAAACCTTGATTTAGTAGTTTTCACGTTTTCCTATTTCTTTTCTCTCTGAACTTGGTTTTGTGTTTTAGGATTTAAAAATAATTGTGGGGTAGGATTAGTTTTATCCAAGCAGGCAGAAGGAATTTTCTTCAGAATCAATTCTAATTTCAAGGGATCAGAAAAATGGTGAATGTTTAGCCCTGCACTCATGCAGTACTCTGCCACTGGGTATTCTTAGCCTTACCAGTCTCTAGAAGCAGACAATGGTCCTGCTCTCTGAAAGCAGCATGATAAAATGCTAACGTTCTTCATTTTAATAAGGAAGAAAGCAGAAATCAAGCAGAAAGCTTGACTGGCATCTGTAAGTATTTTTATTTTAATAATGAATAGAAATGTATTCTGCTTGATAGAGATTTGGAGTCATGTTCTTATCTGTGTCTCTACATCTTGATTTTAAAGTTCATTTTAAAGTGACTTTGCAGTTCCTATCTTGCATATATGCCACAGCTTAAAATTCAGTCTTAGAGACCGAATCTTTAAATAACTGCTTGCATCTTCAAAAGCAGAATTTACAGTTGCATATTAGATTTCTTTTAAGAAAGGTTCTCTCCACAGTGGACCAAATTCCACTTTATATATTTACTGGTCACTCCAGGTACTGCAATCCAGATACTTCCCTTCCCTGCCCCCCCATGCCTTCAGTTTTATATAAACTAGTTTAAGAAATGTGCTTTTTATTATTGATAAATCTTGATTCTTTTGTATTTTTTTTCCATAGAAACTTCTAGGTATTACCCTTGTTTCTGTGGTACCTGGCCCTTCAGAAAGCTTATCTGACTTCTCTGCAGGAAGCAGGGGAACGTTAACAATCTTAAGCACACAGACTTGAAGATGAAGAGAATTTGAGGCTTGTGCAAAATCCTCGAGGAAGTTAGTATCAGATCTGGAAATTGAATCCAGATTCCATCACAGAATGGTAACAATTTACATCAGCTGGCTACTATCCATGTGTTTATTTCCTGCAAATTTAAGTTTTAGGCAGTGTGTTTTGGAGATACTGGGCAAGATCGGGCTATTGAGATTCTTGTGGCGTTTTTTTTTTTTTTTTTTTTTAGTAAGGAACGTAAAGACTATAATACATCACCCTTCCTTTTTACAAGGGGTAGTTTAAATGTGCATGAAGATCTACTCCGTGTATTTGCCAAGTAGCTGAACCAGATGTGCATTGCTATACAGAGAGGAGAATCCAGCAAAATCAGAATGGGCATATTAAATGTCTCGGAATAAGGTGGTTTGGCAGTTCACAAGTTGGAAAAACATAGGAACTGGGGGTAGGCCAGGGTCTTAAGGGTCTGACTTAACATGAGATTTCACTTCTTGTTTTGTGACTTGGGGTAAAGGTATTCCCAGGGTCAAATCCCCATAAGCTATTGTTTAGGAGGTAGTGGACTTGGAATGAAGAGTACTTCTGCTCAACCATCTGCCCTCACTCAAATGTGAGCTTAAAAAATGCAAGAATGCCTTGTGCAGGGCTTTTTGCCGCTAGAGGATTATTTGTCTCTGTGGTGTTTTTCTGTCACTTGAATTGTACCATTTTATTATCTTTTTAAGTTTTTTTTCCCTCTCTGCGTGTGGAAATATCTAGTGGACGTGTAATTTAACATGCAGTGTCAGCCTCGTGATCTTCTTCAGGGCAATTAAATCTTCAGAATATGACAAAAGAATAAATGCAAATGACTGCCTGCTTAACTCAGGCTTTACAAGCTGTGTTCATGGCTGTATACATGTAGGGGGAATTGCAGATTGATGGCAGAGAGTACAGGCCTTTCAAAATTGGTGGTGAATGTTGAGACAATATGTTAACTTTAGTTAAAACATTCACTGGCTAAAAAAAACCCCTCTATAGGTACCTATAGGTGCTTTTGTGATATAGGTACCTATTGTGCTATTTGTGAGCTCCTATTTTTTGCTGCATAGTATTGTTCTTTAGAAAAGCACTTAAAAACTGAATCAGAGAGCAATTTTATTTTTTTTTATTTTTATTTTTTGCATGGGAGGGATTTTCTGATTTTTATTTATTTTTTCTTCTATAAACGGGGTTTGTCTGAATGGGAAAAGAATAAAATGTGTTGCAGAGCTCGTATTAGAAAGCTGGGTGTGTACAGGGAGATAAACAGAGGTGGGAAAGAATACAATAGTTACTTACATTCAAGGTTGTGGCAAGTAGTGGGAAAGTGGAAAGCTGACGTGCTTACCTGCAGTCTCATGTTCTCATATTTGCAGTACGCTATGGAAAGAAAACAGGAAAAATAGTCCACAAGTGTTTATTTTTTTTTCCTCTCCTCAGAAGTCTGATTAATTTCTCCTACAGCGCTGACAGTTGCACTGCATATGTTTTATATATCTCAGTTCTCCTTTTTGTCTACTGATGTTCAAGTAAGAATTGGTAACTCAGTCATATATATATATTTTTTACACAAAACATCCACTGAAAGGAAGTTCAGAAACATGAGTGCTAGTCCTGAATTCGTTACTATCTGATTATTCTCACATGCATTTTGCTTATGCCACTGACAGCACTGAGTAACATTACTGGCCTTCTTAAGCAGCACCATATTTATTATTGTTATTGTTTCCTGATGATGTTCATTACAGAAATTATGAGGTGTTGATTAAAAGTAAGAATCTCTGGAGTTGAGCTGCCAATAATTGTGCTGAGAGTTTCAATTATATACTAATTCCTCCAATTATTCTGCTCAATTTTTGGAAGCAAAGGTCACAAATAATTTTTCTGTGTGTGAACAAGCACCGGGAAAATTATTGAGGATTGAGCTGTTACCATAAGAGATGACAGACTGTTCTGTCAGTCTAGACACTTGCAGGTGATGGCAAATCTCTGTGCAGTTTTAGCAGAACTGATGCTATTGGTTAGAAATGTTTGTGGAGACTTCATAAATGTTTCCTGTAAGTGTGGCTGCCCTCGTAAAGCCACTGTAGGATCCATAGGCCTCGCTGTGAGCACAGATAGATCAACACTGAGCATTTATGTGAATTTTATCTATTTTATTAGGCTGGAAAGAATGGGAGTAGTGAATGCTACAGCTGTGTGGGAGCTCCTGTGGCTCTTTCGATGTCTGCAGTGCAAGACTTTGGCAGAGGCGGTCAGTCAGCTCTCTGCCGGGTTGTATTCAGCCTTAATTTAGCGATAGAAATATTTTCCTGCTAGAATAGATAGGTTGGTTGGTATCTTTAGTCTTTTGAGTGCCTCCAAGGAATGGCAGTGATATATGAATAGCACAGGATATTGCTAAATTTTAATATTTTAGTCACAAGGTCATGGGAAATAACTTCTTTGGGTATTTGGTGGTCCTTCTAGGCTTCTGCCTCACTTGAATGTTAAACAATCTGGTAGACAGTGTATTGCTACTTGTAATTTCCACAGTCATTACCTACATAAATGTAATGTGTAGAGGGCAATGACAGGAGACTCTCTCGGTGCTCCTTCTTGAGAAGCTGTCTTACAGCTCCTCTGGAGCTGGTGGTTCCCACAGTGCATGAGCATGTCCCAGCCTGGAGCAGAAGGCACAGGAAGCTCCTTCCTGCCCTCAGTTGTCTTCCTATGTTCCCTTTGCAGAGAAAAGTATGCACATCGGAACCTATAGTCTGTAAATACTGTGTAACTCTTCACTGTCTCCATTAGTTTTGCTGTGAATGCTGTTTCAGCATTGTGGACATGGAGGTATTTTCAATAGCTAATGAAATACAGCTGAGTGAAAATATATGATATTGTATGAAGACTGATAATTGGGAAAGTGGAGAGTAGGAAAAGATAAAAGGCATCCAGTTTTTCAAAAGAAAAGCTATAATGGAGATCTGTCAGGAGGCCTTTGGGTGGGAAATGAAGAACAGTTTTATTTTTGTGTACAGATAGAATTCAGAGCTCCCAGACATGGTGGAGGGAAAAAAAAAAAAAAAAAAGGAAAGGAAAGAAAAAAACATTTGTCACTTGGATGCGAGGGAAATGTGGGAGATTTATGTCCCTACACTAAAAAAAATCTCATATATAAGCCAGCCAACCATTTTTGTTCTGTCAAATGAGAGTAATTATTCATTCTGGTTGATGTTCTATAAAGGAATGTGCTTATTCGAAGTTGGTGCTTCTGATAGAAAATGAAAAGCTTTGCCTTTTCTGCCTCTATACAAAATCTGGTTTCTTTCTTTGTGGTGACATTTAAGAGGAAAAAAAGAAATTGTAAAATGATTAGGATTAGCTTTTAAAAACAAAGCACAAAAAAACATAAAAACCTACAACAGAAAAATCATCCTGCTTCTACAGAGTCAAAAAATATATATATATAATTCATTTTAAGCTTTTAACAGCAAGAAAAAGAACACAAATTGACAAACAGAATTGCAAGTAAAACCTCATAATGGAGATAATATGATGAAAATATTTGGAACATACAATGGATTGTGAACAAGTTGGGATGGAGATCCTCATCTTTGGGACCCAATACTTTAGTTTTCCTATGTGTATCACTCAAGTTTGAATCCATTTACACATAGCTCAGATGAGGAAAAAAAGGCTTCTGAGGGTCTTATGAAAGTAATCTCACTTTCCACATAGCTCATTTGATCACTTCGACTTAAAGAACTGTGATATCCACTTACATTAAGCGAGAAAGCAAATCAGCTGAAAAGGACAATTTAGAAAAATATGAGATATGTGCTTCAGTTTTATGAAATGTTATTACCAATTTAAAGTCATTTTATTCAGCCATAATAGCTTTAATTATTTCTGGAAACACCTACTGTGAAGAAGACTAGGCAATTGGTGGCCCAGATTTTGTGAGTCACTAAACCTGTCTGGGTGCCTGTCTGTGCTGTCACAACAAATTTATTTTTGAATTCATATATCTGAATAGTACTGTACAGTGCTAAAGACACTGGAAAGCCAAAAGCATGAATTCTTAAAATTATCAAAGGGAAAGATTTCAGTCTCTCCATAGCCATAGAGGACAGAAGGATGCTAAGGACAAAGGTGATGTTTGAGCATACTCTAAAATGCTTGTGTTGAGAGAATTGAAAAAGGATGTAAAAGTATCTCATTTTGTTCATCTGAGTGTATTTTATCCTCTCCAAATTACAACAGTTCTGTAATTTGACTGATTTATTTTAAGTATTGCATATTTTGAAGAGGTAGGTAGTTATACGGGGGGTGGGGGGGAGATCTTATCGACAGATTGGAGTTTTAGATGAGTTTGCTCAAATAACTTGGTCTCTGGAAAGCTGGGGATGTGTTTTGACTGTCTGGAGTGTAGTTCAGGTCTCAGAGAGCTGATCCTTATGTGAAATCCACATCTCTGAATGATGGTTGAGTCTCAGAAGTGAAGGAGATGGCTGGACTTCAATCAGCTACCCTGAAATAGCTGTCTGTGGGGCAGAGTTTGGCATCCGAGTAATCTGGTGTGAACCCAGGAGGGAATTTTTAAATGCTGAGGCTGCTGCATTTTTTTCCCTCCCCATACCTCCCATAATGTTAATATGTCAACCCTTGACTTCTTCTTTCTGGTCATGGTCATTTGACATCTCACTTCCCTCTTTTCTAACGTTTGTCTGAAGGCAAGGAGAATATTGGTTTCCCTTGAAAAATCTTTATGTTGATGAGTTCTCCTGATACTTTCAGAGCCTTTATACCTTTATAGTACTGAAGTATAATTTTCAGAGACTTTCAGGGATTTTAAACCATTTCTTTGTGATTAACTGACAAGTTCAAACTGCTTATCTTAGCAAATTATTTGTGTAATTTATTTTGACTTCATATAATTTAAGACACTTAAAAAGGAGACTGCTCATTACCTAAAAAAGTGCTTTTTCCTTCTGTTTATTCTTTCATTCAGTAAAAGAAAAAAGAATATTTTCAAGGTATCCTGGAGATTATTCTTCCTAATGTATTTTCTTTCCTTGAGGTGTTGACATACATTATGTATGCAAAGAAGAGATTAGATATTACCGCACATCATCAGAATGTTGTGTTGTGTTCCAAGTATTGCTCATCCTTCATGAAACTGGCATAGCTTAGATTGTACAGATGCTGCTCTGAAAGTAATGCTACCTATTTATTTCCATGGAAACTACATCAGATACAGAGAGCACAATAAGCACAATAACACTATTTGACAGAGCACATTTTCAGCTAAAAAACACTATTTTTCAACCTTGTCAACACTGTTAGCTATGCATTTTCTCCAACGATGAACAAGTGGCTGCACACCATGCTCATAAAAATCTGCACTAGCGGAAGTGATCAGCTGTTTCACAGCTGCTGTGATGGTGCTATTGCTAGGAAAATGTTGCCCATGCAGTCCATCTTTCGTAGGCCTGACTGGATGGAAGTCAGAAGGTACCAAATCTGAACTATATGGTGGGAGTGGTAAGACAGTTCAGCAGTGTGCTCCTCGGTCTTCAAACTGATATGGGGCCTGGCATTATCCTGTTACAAAGGAAAGGTTGTCTTCTTCTCTGGCCTGACTATGGAAGTTTGAGCTTTCAGGTTAGGCAGCATTGCAATGGACTGATCAGAGTTGATGGTTTGTCCAACTTCCAGGAAATCTAGAAGGATCACCCATTTCCTATCCCAAAAGATAGTGCACATCACTTTTACCCACTGAGGGTTTTATCTTGAACTTTTATTCGGTAGAAGAATCGCGTCACCACTCCATGCAATGCTGTTTTCATTGCAACTTGTAGTGGTGACACCATGTCTTGTCACTGGAAATGATAAGATCCCAGAAACTGTCTCCTTCAGCCTCATGTTGGTTCAATAGGTTCTGACAAAGTTGCGTACAGTGTTCTTTCTGTTCTTGAGTGCACATTTGTGGCAGCTCTGTACACGTTTCCCTGATCATAATCCATTGGTTTGGTTTGCATGGATAAGCTGATCAAGAAATGCTTTTCAGTTCATGGTGTGACAAATGTGCATAGCCATATGGAACATGGTTTATCTTTCATGTTGCTTTCACCGCTGCTGAAATGCAGTGGTGGCAATGGAAGGTATCAAGCAAGTTGTTAATAGCCATATGTAATATGTAATACGTACTAAGATGTCTTTGAGGTGAGCTGTACTTTTCTGTATGTTGGCTGAAGTCTATTGCAAACTCATTTGTATACAAAGTCTTATTGAGGTTGTTGAGTAAGTTGAATGAATATCCTGACTTTGAAGGAAATGTGTAAAGATCCCTTTCAGTGATCCTGGTGATCTGGGGGGTAAAAGGAAAAACAAAAAACTGAAGAACTGGTATTGTAAAAGGCTGTATACGAGTGAGCTGCTGAATCTTGTAATTCTCATCTGTTTTATATAGGACATATTGTACAAGACAGAAAACTGAAAGGAAAACTACTTTCTCTAAGTAGATAATCCCATAACATCTCCACAATGAACTTTATCAAGTAGTTTCAGTGTGTTTTCTGAGAGGTTCAATCTGAAAAGTTGAAATGATCTGTTAAATTCAGCGTGACTTTTAGAATTGTATGGTAAGAGTGCAGAATCATAAAATAATCTAGATTGGAAAAGACCTTCAAGATCACAAAGTCCAACCATCCTCATGATCTACCAAGTCTTATCTCTAAATGATGTTCCTTAGTGCCATATCAGTGCACCTCTTTAATACCTCCAGGGATGGGGTCTGCACCACCTCTCTGGGCAGTCTCTCCCAGTTTGATCACACTGTCCATGGATAAATTCTTCCTGTTATCTAATTTAAACTTTCCTTGGTGCAGCTTGGAATGTGTCTTGTCACCTCTCGTCTGAAAAAGGGCTTTTCCTCCCTGCAGCCTCCTTTCATGCAGTTGTACCTCTCAGATTCCTCGCCTTCAAGCTAAACAGCACCATTTCCCTCAGCTGCTCTTTGTGTATCTTGTTTTTCAGTCCCTTCTCCAGCTTTGTTACTCTTCTTTGAACACGTTCCAGTAGCTTAACGTCCTTCCTGTAGCAAGGAATCCAAAATTGAACACAATACTCAAGGTGCAGCCTCACCAGTGCCACATACAAGGGTATAGTTATTCTCCTAGCTTTGCTGACCATTCTGTTTCTGATGCAAATCAGGATGCCATTGGCCTTCTAGGCCACCTGGGCACTACTGGCTCATGTTCAGATGGCTGTTGACCGGCACACCAAGGTCCTTTTCTGCTGGACGATGTTACAGTCATTTCTCCCCAAGCCTATACTGCTGCATGAAGTTGTTATGATCTCAGTGCAGCACTCAGCATTTAGCCTGGGTTGAATGTCTTACAGTTGGACTTGGCCAACTGAACCAGCCTATCCAGACCCCTCTTCAAAGCCTTTCTGCCCTGAAGCAGCTCAACAGTCCTGTCAAAGTCTATGAATATACTAAAGTGACCTCAAGACTGAGCCCTAGGTAATGCCACTGGTCACCAGCCACCAACTGAATTGAATTTCATTTGCTGTGTTGACATCTTGAATTTTAGGAAAAGGTACTTGTTTTTTAAGAAAAACTTTCTTACTGTTACGAGATACGTGATAATCATAGTTAACTTTGCACATATAATACTTAGACTGTTATCACTTTTAAAGCTTTACAGTAGTCAAAAGAATCATATGTATCATTCAGTGTCCCTCTTCAATATTCTGCTGGTACGTCTAGAAAAATAAAAGTAGAAAATTATATCTAAAACCCCAAGTAAATGATACTTTATTTCTTTTAAGCGATTAAATTTCAATACAAATGGGTAGAAGCCTTTACCTAGGGGAAGTGAGTTATTCAGGTAACATCTGCAACTAACATTTATGAAGTGCCTTTTCAGTCTTGTACTTCACTTGAAGGAGTCATTTGCTGTCATTTTCATGGCTGTTGTGATGACTGTTACAGAAAGTATTTCAACATTCTATGTCTTCAAAATGTTTCCACGAATCTGACAGTTGGTATCTAAATAAAGTCATTACCTAAAGAAGCAGCAGAAAAGAGATTGTGCTGCTATTATTACTTTTGAAGAGAAGACTTATTTTTAAACTGCTCAACCTGCTATTATATGCATGCTGTTTTTACCTTGTTATTAAAATATCACAACAGAGATCAAATTCAGCTGTGATGAGGAACACACCGTTCATACGTAATTCTATTGCTTAAAAGTGTGATATGATAAGAGTTGCATGGAGAATAATAATAAAAGATCAGTCTCTTGTTCAGACTACGGAAAATTCAGGAAGTATTCTTTTTTTTTTTTTTTCCTTCTCTTTCCTTATTGAGAAAGGAAATTGTAATCCAAGTATCCGAGTCATTTGAGTTCTGTATATGCTTCTGGAGTATGAAAAGGGACAGAGTAAAAGGCCACAACACAGTCCTGTGTCCTCTCTTCTTATTCTCCTGTGTTACGCAGATTTGTGTTTCACCAAGCTCCACCAAAATACGTGGAAGTTATTTAGGCTGTCATTTTATAACCTAGGAAATGACCATCTATTTCAGAATGGAGTGTGTGTGCGAGAGCAGGTAGGAGATAAAAGATAAAGCAGTGATTCCCAGTTGCTGAAAGTGGCATAGGCATAGCTACAGTAATATAATAAGCAAAGCAATATAATACCTCATCTTCTGTATCACTAGGCTTTGCACTAGCTTATTTTCTTTGCTTGCTAAAGGTAATATGAAATCATAGAAACTTGATTAAAGTACGTGGTTGTTTAGTACCTTCTTGCTTGTAAAGATTTTGTTTTTAATGGGAGATACAGCAGATGTTCCAGCAATGGCACGGTTGCCTTAACCTTCAGAAATTGCATTTGTGTGGAGTAAAATGCACATCTCTAACCCAAGCATTCCAGCACCCTTCCTAATAGCATGTGTGTATATGTAAATGTCTTAGTCAACTGGGACAAAGAGGAGGCTGTCCTTACAGTAGAACTTTACTGCATGCGGTCTGTGAAAAGTATCCAACTTCCCTGGGTTTTAAAAGGTGGATGAAAGATGCAGCCAACGAGGAGCTAAGCTATTGCATTTTCCTTTTTAAATTTAACTCAGACTGATTAAGCATTTCCATGCTCCATTTTTTTTCAGAGCGCATTAACTTTTGTCACCCTCCTCCCCTCTTCTGCCTACTGAAAATCTGTTTTTGATGGCTTTCTTCTATTTTTTCTTGAAGTCTGACAATGCAACATATCTCCAGCTTATTTTAGGAGTGACTGCGAGCTCTATTCAGATGAAGTAGCCTTACTCAAGTTGTTGAGAAAGAAGAATATAAGGATATTATTATATAAGAATAATATAAGAAGAAAATAATGTCTATATAAACTGTACATTTTTTTCTGAAGGAAAAAAGTGCGTCTTAAGACTGGATTGGGATCTGTCATTTCTAACCGTTGAGAAAGTGTAATCAACCCCTCCAGGTGTTGCCAGACATAGAATTAAGAGGGTTGAAAATATTATTTACTGTCTCAAAATGCATATTGTGCTTATCTGTAAAAAAACTAGAAGCAGATAAAAGCCTTTTTCTGCCAGGAAGATGGCACTTCATACAATGGATAGAAAACCTAGTATTATCTTCCTAGTCAAGCAGTTCAGACTTTTTCAGATGGAAACAGACAGTTTCAGATGGAAACATCGTGGACTGATGACTACATATCTATTTCAAGTGCATGTTTGTGTTGCTTTAAAATGCAGGGATTTCAGATCTCTGAGATGAAAGCTGAGATGGAACAGGTTGAATGCTTGTATGTATTGGGTTTTGCACAGACTGGACAATTTTGATGTAGTTTGTCAACAAGCTGTAAAGCTATTCCCAGACATTGTTATCTGAAAAAAGCAGGAATGGGGTATATAAGCCAGAAAAATACAACTGTCCATTCTGACCTTACTTTTCATTGCTGTGAATAGAAAGAGTGGTGAGGACAAAGGGAGAAGTGTACTGTGTCTTCAGTGTCATTAGCAGTCATTAGTAGGCTAGTGCCAGGCAGATGCATGTGGAAAGCTCTCAGTTTTGAAATAAGAAATGTCTCGTATTGTTGTTAGCATTTGTATTTCATAAGCAGAAAATAGACATGTTTCTGTGAGCCCTTCTGGTTCATCACATTCCCATCTTTCCCTGGCCTGGGGCCTAGAGCACTGAATCTCATCGTTCCCTGGGCAGTGTCGTAGCTGGTACTCAGTATGAGCCTGAGCCATAGCAGGCTTTGTCTGTCGCTGGAGGAAAAATTAGGTGGTTTCATAGGCCATGCATGTGAACTGCAAGATACTGAGCTGCCTGCAGATACTGTACAAGGAAAAAATGGGAGTGGATGGAATACCTCCACTGGCTGAAGATAAATGCTCACTCTTGATCTTTTCTGCAGCCAGCTTTTTAAGTTACCACTCAACAGACTGATTTGTCACATATTTTATTTATTTATTTAATTAGTGCTATAAATTAGTTGGAGGGGGAAGGAGGGAGACCACAAAATTTTAGCAAATGAATATTAGTGAGTTAGTGAATGTTAGTGGGCAACTGTGAGAGGAAGATGGTGCTTGGAAGTTCTTGTTTCTTACTCGAGTTTTTTAAAAAAACTTTCCCTTCTTTATTTATTTATTTTTCTTTTTATTGTATATCTGTAGATATTTTGTTCTGTGTTCTGGAAAAGTCAAGATCCAGAATATGTGATACTAACACTGAGTTACTACTGACAGCTTCGCATTTGGCTAACAAATATATTGATGGAGGAAGGTCAGCAGCTGTGAAAAGGTCAGTCCTGACAAGTGATCCGTTGTGATTAACCAAATTTCACATGTTGCCTAACAGATTTTTCTCTCTCTTGAAGATGGGGTTGTATTATGAACAAATGATAAATACTAAATGGTAAACAAAAATGACTTGATAGGGCCTAGGAACAGATTTGTTAAGCATCCTTCCCTGTAAAGATTTTACTTGTGTAATCTGACTTTGTTTTCAAGTGTGCAGCTCAAACAGAGTGAAAAATTCTGTAAAGTAACAATTCTTCTGACTTTTCCTTCAAGTGCATCACTTGCGTGAGATAAGAGGTGGATTAGCAAAAACGGTAAAGAAAAGACAGAATGAGACAAGTACATTTATTTCCTTTGACTTTGTAAAGGGGAACCATCTTGCCTTAAGTATCTGAGGCATCTGCATCAAATAGATTTTCCTTCTTGGGCTTGGCTCTTACAAGGACTTTGTGTAGGTCTTCCTCCAGCTTTCTCTAACCATTTTCACACCAGATTGGGAGTTTCTTTAAGGCTGTGCTTAACGTTGCCCTTGGAGTGTTGGATTTTACTCTAACTTAAATTTTACCCACAAAAGAACCCACTCTCTATAGCAATAAGAAAAGTAAAATAACTTTTTTTTTTCCAGTATGCTTTATTTTTCTTTTACCTAAAAACATCTGACAAGTTCTGCTGTAGATTAGATGATTTGTGGAGAAAAAAAAAAATAAAATCAATGCCTGTGAATAAAGCTATAAGATATATCCTTAGGCATGCAAAGCAGCACACAGAATGTGAGAGTATGGGGGTAGCTGAGCTGTGGAACTCGTCACCTGAGGACATGTCACCATCCATTTAAAACAGAAAGCCACTATTGCCTGCATTAACTATGCGTAGTGAAAATACTTGCCAGGATTTTGCACAGTATTCCATTTTAAGAGAACTCAGTGGCAGTATGCTTTATGGTCACTTAAGATTAGGTGAAATAGTGTATTTGGCAGCCAGTTAAGAAGGTGCTTTGAGAGCAGCAGCAGCTTGAACTGTGCAAAGTTAGAGTCAATGTTGATTGTAGTCTCTTAATTTCAGAGGGCTGGAGCACCTCTCCTATGAAGAAAGGTTCAGGGAACTGGGCTTGTTTAGCCTGGAGAAGAGAAGGCTCCTGGGAGACCTCATTGTGGCCTTCCAGTGTTTGAAAAGAGCATATAAACAGGAGGGGGAGTGGCTGTTTATGAGGGTGGGACAAGGGAGAATGGTTTTAAACAGAGACAGGGGAGGTTTAGGTTAGATATTAGGAGGAAGTTTTTACATAAGAGAATGGTGACACACTGGAACAGGTTGCCCAAGGAGACTGTGGATGCCCCATCCCTGGAGGCAATCAGGGCCAGGCTGGATGTGGTTCTGGGCAGCCTCGTCTGCTGGTTGGCGACCCTTCACAT
>JAOWBP010000001.1:33554761-33572755 GCA_028571105.1 Tragopan temminckii
AAAAAAAAGGTGTTTTAACATTTGTTTGCATTCTTATGTACAAGATTTTGAGGGGGGTGATTAAATTTATTGGCAGTTTAACTTTCTATCCTTGCCTGACCTTTCTTCTTGAATGTCTCCATTGATGTTGGTTACTGTGATGGCCATTTTCTCCTTTCACATGGCTCTCATTTCATGTAGTTTTCATAAAAAGCTGTGGTAGAGTTAAGTCAATACTTTCCAAGATTAATCTGTATGATTTCCTCGGTTGCTCTATTTTTAGATCACTTCCTTCTCTGTGCAGCAACCAAAACCCTTATTTATATGCAGAATCAGAAATTCTGTAGCTTTTCCAGTGCATATGTTCCAAGTCAAGCAGAACAGGGAATTGTACCTTTGCCTGCTCTATTAAAGCTGAAAGTTGTGCTCAGCAGGATGATGTGCCCGTCTGGTTAGATTCTTGTAGATCTTTGCGAATCTGGGTCTAATTGTAAATGAGTGTTTTAAGTAGCATGTGGTGTTGAATATGAGCATGGATAAGATTAAAGGGAACTCCTTGAGCTGGGCACCTGCAAAACTTGGGGACAGCAAATTATTTCCTGTTTCTTGCCATGGCCAATGAAATGAGTTGCCATTCAAGCTTCCAAAGCATTTATAAATCTTGAACCTCTGAGCAATAGGAAGACATTTGGAATGGGCTCAAGTAATTAGTGAAACTAACACTGTAGTGAAGCATCCTTCATATCACAAGCAGTTCATGAATCTGGGCATCAGCTTCATCTGTGGGAGACCTGGGTTCAGTTTTCTCAGCCAGTATTGTCCTAAGGAAATAATGGGATGCGTGATCCAGATCCTGAATTTTTAAATGGTACTGTGCTTCACTGTTGCCAAGACTACTTACTGTGATGGGAATTGTGGAAGCCAGAAAAAGTCTTTTGAGTATAGGTTTGTATTTCAAGCACTTGTGAAACTGTTGCCTGAGTATCTGACAGTGTGCATTTAGAACTAGAAGGAGATGTTTTACAGTATTACTACACATTGGTTGTATCCAGGTAATTCTTCTGTATTTATGATGGCGAATCTCTTGTATCTTTTCTGTTGTTGCAAGTCCATCCTATGTAGATAAGGAAAATTTGAAAGTGGGTTCTAGTTTTGGATTTATATACACACACGTGCACACATTTTGTTTTTTTTTTTTCTTCTGGTCTTTTAGAGACGAAATTCTTATTGAAGTCTGACTGCTTCTAGTCAGATTGTTTCTAGAACCTTTATTTGTTTCTCTTTGGTACAGGTAACTTGTGCTAGAAGAAGAGTAATGTTTGCTAAAACCAGACGGTAATGATATATGTTCTTGAAAAAGTAAGATTGATTCAGTGTTGCATGTGGTATTCTATGACTAATCCATAAAACACATTCGGAGTGAATCAGCAGTGTTCAGAGTGTTTTTTTTCTCTTTTTGATTGATTATTTCATTTACAAGATAACTCTGTAGTAAGTCAAGTGCCATTTGTTTTCTGACTGTGCTGCTTCATGATCCTATTTCAGTTTAGAATTTGCTTTAAAAGTAAAGCAGTATTTTCCTCAGTCATGCTGTGTTAATTCAAGCAACTGTTTAAAGAGCCACTTCCATAGCAAAGAAAGGGTTGGACTTTTTGATGGAAAGAGCACATGTGCAAAAA
Organism: Tragopan temminckii; assembly: GCA_028571105.1. NCBI lineage: Eukaryota > Metazoa > Chordata > Aves > Galliformes > Phasianidae > Tragopan > Tragopan temminckii. The sequence continues at coordinate 33,556,420 of JAOWBP010000001.1, forward strand.
TCTAAGTTATAACAATTATGATCAACTTCTGTGTCTGCTAAAATGATGAAATTTAAGTAAACATGGAGTTCTGGCACAAATTGAGGCTTTGTTAGCAATGCTTAGTAACTCAATGTGTGTGTCTGTCTATCACAGTATTTGATATGTGGCAGACTCCTGCATAATCATTTCCTTCAATAAATAGGGCACTTCAAAATGTGCCAGAGAGAGCAGGCACTCTGCACACAGGCGGAGTGATGGACGTGGTGATTTATTACTCTCTTTCTGTTGCAGAGTTTTATTTGACCATGATTTGCACTATATGTATGTAGTTTTACTGTCAAAATAAGTCGCTGTAACGTGCTGGCCCAAGAAAAATTGCTTACAGGAGAAGGAACCCTTTTTTATATGCCTTCATTTCAGCAGTTAACGTTATAAAATGCTATTTGTTCTTTCCACTGTTGTTTTCCAGATACTAGACTATATTTACATCTCTTTCCTTCTGAGCTGTAATTCTGCTATTAAATTTCCATTGTGATCCATGGATCACAGAATTAAATTTTGACTAACTTAATAATATGCATGTACAAAAGCTCTTTTCCTCTCTGTTCCAGGCTATGAAACTTTCAAACTGGCTTGAAACTGTTGGGTTTCTTTTTTGTTGTTGTTGTTTTTTTTTGTTGTTACATGTAACAAAACTTCCACTTTGCTTTAGGCTGTGCTTAGTTTTAAACAAGTTTCTATTTGTAGGTGTCACGATGCTTCAGTCTTGTGAGATATTGTTTTGCTGACTGCAAAATCCACTGAAGGTTGGTCTTTTAAAGCATTTTTCGCTCTACAAGTCACGTTCCTTTTTCTCAGCTTCAAGGCAGATCGATTCATTCAAGTGACATGGTAACAAATCTCCAGGCCCTAATTACAGTTCTCTCAACTAAAGGGGTGATTTTGAGAAGAGTGGGGTGCACACGATGGACCCTATTGTGTGCAGAGCCACCATCGTGTGCTTTTATGTTCCTGTAATCATAGTGTTTGTGTATTTATTTTTAGCTGCTCGTATCTGCATGTGGAAGAGGATCAGTTGTTTTAAAAAAGGAAAAAGAGCTCCAAGAATCATATTTTATGGATGAAGTTCATTTGCATAAGGTTTTATTTTTGTTAATTTACCTACAATTATCATCACAATTTCCTGAAAATTACAGTTTAGTCATGAGGGACTTCAGGCTGAATAATGAAGGGGTGAATGAATGCAGCATGTATGTTGCAGTTCCAACCATCTGCTATATGTTTATCCTGGGAGTTTCTACTCGCACGGAATTAGTACCGTAATGCCATACAGTCTCTGACTAGAGAAGTAGAAAGAGAAATTCTGCCATTACGTGCCCCCATACTTACTGGGATTAGGTAATTAGTGTTTTATGATGAAACACGTATAAACTGCTAAACCAGACTGGGCTGAGAAGTTGCCCTATATGCATTATGTCTTTCTTTTAGTGTGAACATTTTCATTTTCAATGACCTTTAAAAATAATAATGTTGATTCTTCTCTTTGGTAAAGAATGATTGTGAACTACTGTGTCCTCTGACAAAGAAATCTACAGATATAAAATGCAGAAGAAACAGGCTTCGTCCAACCCTAAACTTCTGGCAGGATACACCAGGAAACAGTTGCTACCTGTGGCTCTCTTCACTTTTTTTTCTGAGGACAAGTCTTTTAGCTGAACAAAATATCAAATTGCTTGTGAATTCCTTATTTGCTGCAGCAGTGGCATGCATTGCTAAGAATAGTTGTTAGAGAGGCTTTCATAGGCAGTGTTGTGTCCACAAATTCATATATTGCTCTGCTAGAGGTTATGCAGAACGTGAACTTGCACATCACAATTGAGGTGAAAGTCTGATTTGTTACAAGCAGCTTTCATCCCTAAAGGGGCAGAGGAGGAAGGAATTCAGCCATAGCAGTGCTATGGTAAGTGGGGTGGAGGTCCTACAAAACCAGGATGTGCGTAACTGTACTTGTAAATGTAAAAATGTTGAGCATCTAAACTCAGAGTGAAAAAGTTTGTAATTACTTTGGATTGTGAGCATCTGTAAACTTATTTGTGCAGCTGCCACATAAAAGTTGGATATTTTCCTATCATATTCATTGAGGAGTGCAGAGTGACTAAGTCTAATGTTGCCTAAATGATTTTCTTCATCATAATAGTTTGGGACTGATCTCTGGTCTGGACTGCCTGGTGACAGCAGTAACCCCTCACAAGCCCTGTTATCCTCATGAGCTCCAGTCTCCGCAGCCTATTGCAGTGCTGTGCTGAGCATTTTGTTCTGCTCCTGCAGATTAGAAAGCAGCAAATCTGATGTGTAAATGGTAAATCTGCCAGGTGGGATGAGAAGAAGGCCATGGAATAGATCGTCTTGAATGCAAGCACACAGCACAAGCAGAACAATTGGGGGATCAGGCCCAGTCAGCATGTGTCCGTGAAAGGTGGGTCCTGCCTGATCGTCTCCTTCTATAAAGAGGCGACCTGCCTGATGGATGAGGGAAAGGCTGTTGATGTAATCTACCTGGTTTTCAGCAAAGCCTTTGACACTGTCTTCCCCAGTGTTCTCCTGGAGAAACCCAAGGCTTGGACAGGTACATTCTTTGCTGGGTAAAGAACTGTTTGGAGGTCCTGCCCAGAGTAGGTAGTGAATGGAGTTAAATCCACCTGGTGACCGTTCATGAATGGTGTTCCCCAGGGGTCAGTAGTGGGGCCTGTCCTGTTCAATATCTGAGGACACTGAGTGTACCCTCAGTAAGTTTGCAGATGACATCAAGTTGGGGGGAAGTGTTGATCTGCCTGGGAGTAGGAAGGCCCTTCACAGGGATCTAGATAGGCTGGTTTGCTGGGCTGTGGTTGATGGGATGAAGTTCAACAAAACTAAGTGTCGTATCCTCCACTTTGGCCACAACAACCCCAGGCAATGCTACAGGCGTGGAGCAGAGTGGCTGGAAAGCTGTGCGGAGGAAATGGATGTGAGGATGTTGGTTGACACTCAGCTGAACGTGAGCCAGCTGAGAAGAAGGACATTGGTATCCTGGCTTGTGTAAGAAATAGTTTTGTCAGCAGGAACAAGGAGGTGATTGTCCCTCTGTACTCAGCTCTAATGAGGCCATACCTTGAGTACTGTGTTCAGTTTTGGGTCCCTCACTGCAAAGAAGACATCAGGGCTCTGGAGCATTTCCAGAGAAGGGCAACAAAGGTGGTGAGGGATCTGGAGCACAAGCCTTATGGGAAGCAACTGGGGGAACTGGGATTGTTCAGTCTGGAGAAGAGGAGGTTCAGGAGAGACCTTACCACTGTCTACAACTGCCTGAAAGGAAGTTGTGGCTAGGTGGGGGTCAGCCTCTTCTCCCTTGTAACTAGTGATAAGAGGGAATGACCTTAAGTTGCACTGGGGAGGTTTAGGTTGGATATTAGAAAAAATTTCTTCTCCAAAAAAGTGGTCAGGCACTGGAATGGGCTGCTTAGGCAGTTGATTGAGTCATTGTCCCTGGGGGTATTCAAGAAATGTTTAGATGATGTACTAAAAGACATGGTTTAGTGGAGAAATTCTGGTGGTAGATGCGTGATTGGACCAGATGATCTTGGAAGTCTTTCCCAACCTCAGTGATTCTGTGATTCTATGATTTGCACTGTTGCTCTAGGCTTTATGGGAGATCTTTGACTCCCATAAAGAGTTGCATCTTTTACTAAAATCTGCAGAAATGAGACTTAGAGCTACTTTCTCATGTTCAGTTGACAGTAATGAGTCACTGTTCCAAAGGGCAGAGGTAGACTTAACAGCGTGGTCTGCTGAACACTTCTAAAGATAACCAGTTTGCAGGCAGAGAAAAATCACTTTTGTCCACTCTCTTTACTCATTTGGCTTTGTTGTTAGGCCAGTGTCCCACTGTCTTCAACAGAGGTTTCAGTTACATACTCCTGGTGAGGAGGACTTGTGGCTGTTGTGCAATCCTGGCAGTGTCACTTCATTTCCACCCACACCTCCACCATACTTTCCCTGATCAGTTTTCAACATCACATTCTCAAATACATATTTCAGGCTCTTATCCTTTCTCCCAGTCAAATACAGTTAGTGAGGTGCTAACGCTTTCTACAGCAGCTTCTGATAATCTTCCTTTCTGCAGATTGAATCTGCTTGCAGTGCAAGACTTATTTATCCAAGATGCTTGTATTATCACTTCTGAGGTAGAGAGATAAGTGAGAAGATTTGCCCCACTTTCTTCTGTGCAGATTTTTCTGTTTTCTTTTCTCAAAGCAAGCGTTGAGTTTGCAATACCTTGGCTTACAGAGAGGATCATAGTTCCACTGATGTGCCAGTCCTGACACTGCTCTTAAGTTTGCTTCATAGCACAGAAGAGCTGTAGCCACCCTGCTTGGCACCCCACTGATTTCTTGTTAGCAGTCATGCAGGATTTCATACTGATGTTGGATTAAAAGAGAGTTTTGTTTAAGTGTTTCAGGGGAAAATGAGTTCTTACAGAAAGCTATAAACATTAGAAGTAGAAGAAAAGTATTGTGTTAACATGTTCACTTCGTTTTGTGTTTTATTTCTTAATACTCTTCTTGTTGAATGGAGGCTTCATTTATTACTTTCACTTATATCCTAGGTTTATCATCATGTATGCTGTATTGAGGACTGTAATTCATATATATTTATTTAATGTTAAGGGTATTTTACATAATAGATTTGTAGCATTCTAATAGGGACCACTTAAAGTTCTTTGTTTTTCAACTGCTGCTATTCCTCATTTGTAATCACTTCCATGTTAGCAAATTCTTATAGAACTGCCCAGACTGCCAATTGGCAAAGTTCCTCTCTGTTGTGTTCATCAGTAACAATGCATTTATCAGAAATTTGACAGGTTTTAATTGTGATTTTATTAATGAATTTTGGTATCTGTCACAGTCTAAATGTAAATATTTGGAATTTGCTTACTGTTTATAGTTGTCAGCTTACTGTTTATAGTTGTCATGTATCTTGAAGTACTTGCAAAACTGATATCACATTTTCTTCAATTTTATTTCTTTGTGTGCAATTACTTTGGAAGCAATTTGCAGCTCTGGAAGCTTGTCTTCATAAATCTGTGTGGCCTTTTAATTTTTATTTTTTTTTTAGATTTTTTTAAATTGCACACAAGCAAGGTAGATTTCCATAAATAATCTAATGGAAATCCACCAAGTCTTGTCTGGGACCTCATAAAAATTAACTGACAATTAAATGCTATGTTATATGATAAAGAAGTTAATGTAATGACATTTCAGTTACGAGCTGCTACTTGGTTTCCATGATAAGTGTTAGGGAGAAATACGTTGTCTTTTCACTTAACTGCTATATATCTGTATATTAGTAAATGTTAATTTAACCTACTTGAGATCTGTTCTCATTTAAGGACGTACACATTGGCTATGGGTCTGTTGATTTTGTTGGAACTACTTGGTCCCTTTGCTGATGCTTCCAAAACTCTTAAATAAAAGTAAGCCACTTTCCTGTAATGTTATTATTATTTTTTAAAGGTAGTATTTTCATATTTAAGCAAGATGTTTAGGAAAAAAAAGGCCATGTTTTCCCAATAGCTCTGCTATTTTTCATTGCGTGTTTAATTTTTGTGGTCTTAGCCCTTCAGGTGTATAAGTGTATGTGAGATACGAATCTTTAATAGCAAGTGTCATGTGGTAGAGCCCTATAGATATCATATATGCAGATGGCAATGCAGAAGAATGTGAAAATTTGCTTATGCCCTTATTTTCATCTGATTGCTGGGCCTGTTAATTTTCATGCCTCATATCCCATGTGTTCAATAAAAGCAGTCCTCCCAAAGCACCAACTGCATTTTATCTTTTCTAGAAATAGTTACGCAAATGTAGGGTTTTTTTGTTTGTTTGTTTTAAGATAAAACAATAACTTCTGACAGTAATTGTTGAGTATATTATCTGTTTATAAAAGCCCAGGAAACAAGTCTTTAGTTTGTAAGTGTAATTATGTGGAAATAAAATGTCAAAAAAGCGTGTTTTCAAGTTTTAGCTTGTAGTTGAGGCATATGGTAGCATAGCAAATGCAGTAGTAGCCACAAGTAATAACGTTGTTAACAAACATGAAGATCTGTCAAGATGCTCTTGTAAACAAACTAATTTCTCTTGGGATTTTTTTTTTTTAATTTTTGGATATTTCTTTCTTGAATTTTCATTTTTTTTTTTTTTTTTTTTTCTCCAGTACGGATCACGTGCAAATGCAGTGTTTGCCCTAGAATAAAAACCACTCAGAGTACATGAATGCAGCTTTACGGTTATCTGAGCTGTTCCTTGAATTTCAGTATTATACTTTGTTTTAAAATTCTGATTAGTTGTGCGGTGAACGATTATTGTCTTGTAAGAATATAAACAGATATTCTTCTCCTTTAGAGCTATCAAGATTCATCCAGCCAGCATGTAATGGACAGCAAATGAATAACCTCTTTGTCAGTTGGTAGTATGATGCCATTATTAACAACTTTGTCATGTACGAGTACATGTTACTTGATTCCCTAGAAAGCTGTCAGAGGCTGCCTTTGAAAAATTACTCTTTGTCTATTATGTGAATATACATTATGAGAAGGCACAGCTCTATCCTGGCAACACATGACTTCATTGCTAGCAGTAATTTTCTGAACGTCCAAGGCAATACAAGGCTGTCATCTTCATTTTCTTTGTCATTTCTACTTGAGGAGCTTCTGATAGGAGCAGTGAGTCTGTTATACTTCATTGTTCACTGCTTGCAGTAAAATAAACTGCTCTGCTATGGTATTCTCTAAACCATGAACGTCTAGGATGCTGCATCACACCTGACTTTTGAAAATTTTGTTTTTGAAAATAATTTTCTTTAATTTCATTATCCTTTCCTAGAGGAGGAGGTTGGGGGAGGAGGAGGGCTATTCACATTGAAATTCAGCAAGTCTCAGTGTAGAGTAGCGTAGGCTTTTAATTAATTTCCCAAGAGCGTGATATTGCAAAGAGGATGACAGAGAAATACTATTAATGGCCCTATTTCTGACTCAGGGGAACATAGCGCTGAACTTACAACATGCAAACAAAATGCTGAACTCTTTTGTTTGGAAAAAGCAACTTTTTGGTAGCTGGATTTTGAGTTTGCTAGAGGCAAGAACCCAAAGAGAAGAGCCCTTTTCATTCCTGCCTTCAGCTTGCTTCTGTATCAAAAAAGTAGATTGACCACATTCCCAGGCAGAAATTTTGTTCATTATGGTCCATAGGTGCAGTCAAGGCAATGGTGTTGGCTGTGAGAAGCTGCCGTTGGTTGCCCTGATGGGAGAGAGAAGTAGAGATAGTCTGGGACGTGCAGAGTTGTGTCAGGTATTCTGTTGTGCTTCTGTCTTTGCTGCCTGGAAAGACGTAGCTTGGCTTGGTTTACTGCTTTCTGAAAACAGCTGCTTTCCTTCCTCCTGTAACAATAATGTTCTTAGTAAAATTAAGTTTGCTAGGATGGTTTTGTTGGATTCATCTAGACCTTGGAATCTCCGAGATGCTTATTAGGCAGGCTGCTGGGGCAAGCATGGTTTGTTGTAACGTCTAACCTTAAAAATACTTTGAGAATAGTCATTTTTAGCATTAGAAGACTCCAAAGAGGAAAAGCAGAAATATGCTGTAGCTGAGATCTTCATCAAAGGGCTTTTTGACATGGCAGTAGCACCATGTACTTCGGTATGCAAACTGAATGCAAGTGATCTGGTAGTGGTGGTATCAGCATGTTGGTGTGAAAAGAAATGTGTGTGTTTAAAATAATCACTCGTGCTAACATAGCAGTAACATAGTAATATAGTACACAGTACAAGTTTGTAAGAAATTACTATAAAACATTCAAGCAATAGCTCAAACTAGGTTAAGATTTCAGTATTTTTCTTCTCTTTAAAGTTTCTTGACTGATGTCCTATATCCTCACGTGTGTGATGACGGAGATTAATAATGTGATGCGTCATTGCATACTAAGAAGCCCCTAAGAATGTGATACTCAGATTCTCAGCAAGCATGATGCAAATAAAATAGTTCACTGGGATAAAAGGATATGAGAGTATGCAGGAGGGTGCTAGAGTCAGAAGGAAGAGCTGGAAAAGTAATCTGTTCTGTACAGCTGAGCAGAGTTGTAGTGATAAAATGGTGCAGAAGCGTAGAGCATGACCAAGCTACAGAGCGAAGAGTGGAGAAAAGCTTGATTCCCAGGGATGGTTTGCAATTCATGAACCCAAAATTGAATAATTTCTCCATGCAGCAGTAAACATGACTGTCAAGTCATTGTAATGGTGTATTTTCTCACCTTTTCTGAGGAAAGAACATCTGAGACTGAAAATGAAACAAAGCATATTAAATGCACGTGTACAATTCATATGTAGTATGGGATGCTGAATGTGTACTAGAAGACACTAGTCCAAAAATCCAAGTCTTCAGTGATCTTTAATTCTCTTCATTCCATATGCTTTGATTTGCTCATTATTTCACTGTCAGAAGCTGTATTTACTTTTTTAATTTTTTTTTTCCAATTTGTTTCTTTTAACTTTGTTTCAGTGTTTACTCTTTTGCCGGTTCTGATTCCTCTGCTCTCTTCATAGCAGAAAATTTAGCAATTCAGAAAGCTAGCATATTAGTATTATAGTCTTATTCAATATAACGTGTAGAGTCTGTACTTAATAATGCAAGTCTACTGGCTGTTGATGTACAAATTAAGTACTTTAAAGCTAATTTGTTACCCAGAATCAGTGGTCTTCCGCTATTTAGAATTTTATAATGCCTCAGAAAATTATCCATCTGTTGATTTAGTAGAAACCTAAAACAGCTAAGTTAAAAGGATACTTCTAAAGACTGTCAAAGAAGGGATGTCTGGTAGACAAGAGCTATGGCCTTTGATTGGACACATTTTACTGTAACTAATTTTTCCTCTTTTTTTTTTTTTTTTTTTTTTCCCAGTGCCTATTACTAAACATCTCTGTTCTTCTTGATCTTTTATTTCTGTTGGTATAGCTTGTTTGCTTTCTTGGGAGGGTTCTGATGTACTGAAGTTTTACTTAGCAGTTTCAGCCTGCTTTGATGCACTTCCTTCAACCTTATATACTTAAACATTTCTGATCTCAGACAACCTGCCTATTTTCATCATAGACTACTAAAAATAGTCCAGTATACTTGCAGTAATGCTGCTGTTGGTTCTTTTGGTAGCAGAGTGGGAAGGTTTGTTCTTTCATATGCAGTAATTGGAAATGACTTGTATGGTCCTAGTTGCAAATATGTAGTTTAGTCACCATGAAGTTAGTCATTGCATTTTGTCGTCCAAAGAAACAAAGTACTAAGAAACTTTGACCTGGTGATTTATATTTTGGACACAGAGTATTGTGTATCACAGTATGCAGTTATTTGCAAGCCCACTTCTTCTCTGCTTCCCAGAAATAGGGGGTCCCTGAGGCATTCTAAAGCCTTGTAGCTCCATCCCATCTCCAGACAGGACAAAATTTTGAAGAGAAGTTTTAACAGATAGAGACTTCTGACTAGACTGTAGTTGGCTGTTTTTTAGCTGATAAGTAGGCCTCTTGGTTTTGCACGGAGCTGAGTGTAAGTTGAAACATCTTCTGGGCTGTTTTAATTTGCTGTAAGGCTCTGCTGTGGCCAATGCAATGAATGTAAATGTGATTTTTACACCTATTCCTCTGTTTGTGCTGGATTGGCTGGAAGATGTAGCCTGTAATCTACAGATGCCAGAGCTTTTGAGCATCTGTTTTGAAGTTAACACAGTTTTGAAAGGACCATTTTCAGTACTGCAAACAGGCCAACACGGCTGGGATATTTTAAGCTAATTTCTGAACATTTAGTGTGACTCCACAGAACACAGGTTGTTAAGTACAGTAGCACTACTGAGCAGATCTAGAGACAGATTAACTCAGCTCTTATGGTGCTCAGGAATCATCTACTGAACAAAGTCAACTGCAAAGATAAAGCAGTTGAGTTTGCTTTTCAGTTGTGAAACCAACTATTAAAGAGTTATCAAAACAACGTGTACATTAGTTAATTTATGAGCAATTCAGAAAACAGTTTTCTGAGACTTCAGTTAAAATTTGCAGGCATCTTTCTAATCTCCCTTTATTTTTTATTTTTTTCCCCAACAAATATTACATCATAAAACCTGCCTGATACTTGATGTCCTGGCTGGACTGCAGAAGTACATTGCAGAAATTTTGTCCCTGTGGCTGAACTTTAGCAGAACTTTTAGTAGAATGTAAACTCCACGAGCATGTGTTCATTTTGCATCTTTAATTGTCAAAGGGCAGATGAAATCCAGTAAACAGTATGGAAGAAGGCGTAATAAGCAATCTGCAGTATTGTTAGCGATGGTCTGCAGATTTTGATGAAGTGTGGTGAAGTCTCTGTTACTAATTCCCCACAGTCTGAAATACAGTTGTATTTCTGGAATAAAAGCTGGAACAGAATGTGGTTTGCTTATAACAACGCTGACATTGTTTTGATTGTTTTGTTCTTGAAAATATTATGCAGCGAAATGTTATGTTTGTTTTTGCTAAATTTTCATTTTGAGGAAAGAGGAGGAAGGTGGCAGAATATCAGACTGGTGGGCTAGTTTATGTGCGTGGATTTATTATTGCGTGATTGAAGGTAGCAGTGCTGTGATGACAATGACACTCTTTCAACCAAGAGTTCACTGACAACAACAGGAAAGAAAAATCTTGGAATTATGAACTCTTATCAGGCCAGAAAACTGTCCCTTGTTATCTGGAAACTGAGATGTTCTCCACTGATCTGGTGTTAATAGATCTGTCATTACAGTATCTTAGCACCAATTACAGGGGTTGCTGCAAGTATTATTCTTCTGTTTCGACTACGTGTGTTATTATCTTATATCAGTTGCGGTGTAATCCCCTGTCCTCATGCGTCATCTGGTAAACCATGTGATCTATGTTATGTGGATTAATTGAAGGGAGAGGAAGTCCTGTGAATCAGTGGTAATAGACATTAGCAGATTATAATGTTTTATTGGCTCCTCATTACATAGGCTTTGAAATTAGAGAAAGACTTCCTTCCAAAGGCAGGCTGCCGGGGGGCAGAGAGAGGAGGATCTGCATTTCTTATGAGCTGCCCTACAAAGCTTGCCTTAGGACGGCGTATTTCTTCCATTTCTTTTATGTTCATGAGATACCTTTCTTTCTTAGAATCTGAATCTGCTTAATTTCTTTTTCTGCTGTATTACTATTAATTTTTGCCTTTTGGAATAGTTTGAATGTCAAATTTTTAAAGGTAAGACAATGAGAGCCCAGTTCTAATTCTGGTAAAACTCTTACTGTCGGAGGATACTGGAAAAAAGGAAATAATGTAAAAGAATAATTACACACTGATGTGTATCTTAATATCCCTTTGCTGTAATTGTCATTTTAATTAGAGATGGCATTTTAATTGGCTATTTTACCAGTTAAACTTGGTTATTAGGATTAGCTATTCCTTTCATTATTGGTAATTCATCTATGCAATCTCCATACTAGATGTTCTCTAATGGTATTTTTTGGCTGCTTAGAAAAATCTTTTTCTGTTGCTCTTCCAGAGTGCTTTCTGGTGCATGTGCTAATGTCTGCAGTGCTTACCATTTACATAAATAGACATGGTATAACTAAAATCACAGATGAATAAGAAAAATGTCTTGATAGCAAATAATTGTAAATTAGTTATAATTACTGGTATGTTAAGACTTTTAAACACAAACCAGCTTTTTAGTATTATTTACAGCCTGTTTGCCAGGGGCTGTTTTATCTTGGATTCTTTCAGAAATTTTCAACGCAATCTTACGATATTCTATGTTACAAAGAAAAGCACAGAGATGGAACAGAAGTGTGAAAAGTGTGCACATTGTAGGGGTTCATAAAACAGATTTTCTTTTCTTTGAAAAAGCAGCCTTGGATTCAGTAGGAAAGCTAGAATCAAAGAAGCCCATCTGGGGCCGTGGATAAGGCTTTGAAAATCGAAGTTTAAGACAATTTACTCTAACCAGCTTTAGGCAATCTATCGCTATATTTTGCTCTTTAAGAAGCTGTCACGTTGTGCCACGGAGGATAGAAGTGTGGGTGAAATGATTGTTTCTATTCTTGAAATGCTTCTTAGGAGCCTTTTGAGAGTTAATTAATATTAGCCTCTTGAAAATTGCCTGGTGAAAAGCACTGTAGAAATAGAATGCATGGCGAAAAGTTATCATGAAAATAGCAAGCTGTTTTTAAATGTTTGTGCAAGAGAAATTAGGGCTCATCTGAGGTGCCAGATTGACAGCACTGTCTGATCTGTTCCCCACAGAACATATGCACCGTGGGCAGTAGCGAGTCATCCTGTCAGTGCTTCTGCCCTGTCCTAGATGGATGGCCTCCAGCTTGGAGCTTGCCTCTTGGCTCCGCTAAAGCTGCTGGCGCATACCTGCTTCTGCTGTGGAAGCCTTTTGATGTAGGTGGTTGAACAGGATGCTGTGAACAGGATGGCGACTATCTTTCTCCATTTCATTTTTTATTTGGACTAAGGATGAACATGGTGATCTTTTTAAAAATTACTGTTGAGCTGGACAAGGCATTTATTAAAGGAAAGAAAGAGCTCTTTAATGAAGGTGATGAAATGGGAACTTGATGGTCACCATCAGTAACTCTTTCAACCCTTCACGTGGAGATTCAAAAATAAAATAAAATTTTGTTCCCCTAAGCACAAACGGCTGCTAAGATGGTTCTTAGCCTGATTATAAAATCTGGAACAGAAAGTAGTTTGCTTCTAAAAACACTGACTTTGCTTTGTTCTTGAAAATATTTTGCAAAGAAATGTCACTACATAATGGAAACAATTTTGGATCATACATTATAATGTGTCCCTCCATTTTGACTTTGTTATGCCACTAACATCTGTGACAGACTACAAAGATAAGCTTTGCTTGTTGCTGCTATCATTGTGAGGCAGCCATGAAAATGGGCTATTTTTATTCATTTCAACTCATTTCATAAAGGGGTAAGGAGGAAAAGAAGGGGTGAAAAAGAGTTAGGTATGACGCCTTTTCCCTTCACTCTTATAAAAGAACAAGCATGTTAGGGATAAATAAGTGTGTTCATGTTACAGAGGTGACCAATAGTCCAAAACCCTACCAGTTTAACCTATTTTTTTAAAAATTGCTATTAACCTGATTTTTAATTATTATTATTTTTTAAAATTTAAATTTGTGAGTACTAGTTACTTCTGTGGTTTACAAGGAGAAAGCCTGATATTGTTGTCGGTGATGTTTGGTTGGTGTATTAGGTAAAGTAAAAGCAGCAGCTCAGGTATTGATGTTAGCTCGAGTGTCCAGCACTACACTGTAGAGCTAATGGCATCTTATGCAGTATAGCTAAGCCTTGAGCAAATTAATGCTGATCTTCCAGCAATAAAAATCTGTTTCTCCTGACTGTAAATACTGGGCTGTAGTTTGAACTGATTCCTGGTGCTGAGCTTCATAGAAATATATAGATTAGCTGTTGGAGGCTGCTTTTTTTTTTTTTTTTTGTGTGTGTGTGTGTGTGTGTGTGTGTGTGTGTGTATATTTGTTTACAGCCTAGTGGAGTGTGTCTTACTGCTTTTGAACTTGCTTACCTATGGTTTCCTAAGCTTTTATGGGGCACATAGCCTTTTGCTTGCTTCAGTTATGTTACCCGACCAAGTCATGAATTTTCATGATGTCCGAAAAACCGTGTTCTGCTTTCTATCATCGGGGAAGGTTGTGTGTGTGAATGCATAGCTGCTGTGTTAGGCTATCTTACTTTATGCTCTTATTTTGGAGAAAGCTCATTTAAATCCTTCTGTAACCCCAAATATTTAACAGCTTTCCCTCACTCTTTTTATTTCCGTACTCGGGGGTTCAAAATTAGAGACCCACCTACTGGGGGCTGTGTGTGCTAAATATCCTTGCAGCAAACTGATGGCCCTCCTCATCTGGCAGGATGATGCCTTACATTCCCCTCCACTGCAGGGGGCTGCCTTGGCAGCTCCCCACCACCTGCTGAGAAAAGGCCAGACTTGGCTCTCCATACAGCAGTATGGGGAATTAGGCAGAGGGCTGCCAGGCTCGTGAAGGCAAACACGCTCGAATTAAACAGAGATGCTCTTGATTTGTATTGCTAGGAAATAGGAGAGAGGTTTCTGTGTGTGAATTGCAGTGTCTGAGCAGGCTTGGTAGGCTGCATGGTAATACTTGTCCCTGATGACAGCAGGCATCTAACATTGCCGTGGGTTTAACGCTCTCAGGCAGCTCACTTTCTTCCTGGTATTGGTTTCTGGGAAGGATGAGCTGTCACCACTCTTGATGTGTGTAGAGAACAGAGGTCTCCTGAGATAAGGTTGTTCATTATGCTTCCTGAAGAACCATTAAATTTCAATCAGTGCAATGTGATCCACTCCTTGGGTAGGGTAGAGGCATTGTTTTCTGAGCCTTTTCTTCTAACCTGCACTTCTGTGATATATATATATTTTTTTGAAATCCACAATTGGCAAGAATGTAGGAATATGTAAGTAGTAATAGCATAGCATTTTCATGCAGAATCTCACAGTGAAAGATGAAACAAATTATGCATTTTTACTGCGTTATCTGGTATGTATAACCCTTTATAAAATGAGACATCATTCATATTGTGCTGCTTGGTATAACTTTGTTGGATTTTGGATGCGGTGGTCTGTTTTAAAGAATACATCAATACTGTGGCAGTATTTCAAAGTGTTGTTAGTATTATATGACAATAAATGTGACAATATTTTGGTTGACGTTGTTTAGGCTGATTGATCTTAACAATTAAAAGAAAGTTGATTTTAGTTATGCAAAAGCAATTGAAGTAAATTTAAACATTAAGATGTTTTATCTGAGTGCATGCTATATTATAGTAGTCGTCTGATTTATGAGCTTGTCTGAAAAACTGTGGAGCATTGTTGTGCATGATAATATTGTGAGTATATTGGCTATATTTTTAAATGCTATAATATTTTCAGAATTACTTCTTTGTTCTTAGGTATTCCTGTCTGTAGAAAAATAAAAGGACTGGGTATGTTTTTAGGGGAGACTTCTGTATTTGTAGACAATTGTGTAACGCAATTAATTGCAGAAAGTTCTTTAGGTAGTTAATGTTTCTTTAATAAATTTTGCAGTACATTTTCCAGGATTGTTTCGATCTTTTTTGCCAGTCTGAGCAGCTGGTGAACAAATTAATTAAACATGTGTTTATAATTTCAGAAACCAGATTTTCTTAAAATACATACTCAAGCCAGCTGCTAATCTCTTTCTGGGTTATTTCACACATGCTTTGTGATTAACAGTGTTGCTAATAGCAAATTCAGACTATTCTACAGAAGAGATTCAGATATTATCCAGCTTAACACTGTTCACAGCCCTTATTAGACTCTGAATGTGTGTTTGATCACGTGAAGAAATTGTCCTTCTTTTGTCAATGCAGACAATCTCTGATGCCCACATTTGTTTTTCTTTTGAATGATACATGTCATCTCTGATGATTGCTAATCATCTCTGCGAGACTGACAATATTTAGATGCAAATTCATTGATGCAAGCTGTGTACGTTTGTGGTCTTATTCGGGAGCATGTTTGTGACATAAGTCACGTTTTAATAATTGGGAGGGCAAATTTTGTGTCAGCTGTCTCAACAGAGGAAAATATGAATTATTTGCATTGTTAATTACACGTTTCCCTTTTTTATTTAATTATGGCATGTTTCATACATACTAAGTTAATTTTCTGGCATTTTTCAAAGAGCTAGAAAGTGTTTGCACAAAAGAGAGAAATATATCTACTGGCATTTTCAGCTTTCAGACTGGGAGAGTTTGAGATCAGTGTTATGTATGTAGCCATTGTGGTGCTAAAAGTGAAGGGAAATTTATTGGTATTGTTCTCACAGTTCAGCCTCGAGGAAGGGCTGTTAAGGATACTATCTGTGGCTCTGTACACTTTAGTGCTTATATTTGTTAATGTTTTTATGGGCTTAGGGCTAAACTATAGTAATTTGGCAATATGAATCTTCTATGATTCAGAGAAAGGCTGTTATACTTTTAAGGGAAGATTAAAGCATTATTCCTAGAGCGCTGAAAATTAGCAAAGCCAATGGAGATGCTGAAATTGCCAGGTTATAGACTGTAGAAATGTATTCTTTGAAATCTAAAGTGATGTCCAGATCTTAGTCAGACTTGTGTTATCTTGGCTTTATGGGCCAGCTAAACTTATCATCACTGTCATGGAGGTCTTCAATACTCCTTTTCACAGGGTGAATTTCAGCCTTAAAAAAAAAA